>JBANSL010000016.1:54245485-54910485 GCA_037127255.1 Persicaria tinctoria | reverse complement strand
TTTGAGGGCGGCGCTTATTCTTCAATCGATGGAGTGCGGTGCTTCAATTGTGGGCGGCGCTTCTTCTTCAATCGATGGAGTGCGGATTCCTC
Organism: Persicaria tinctoria; assembly: GCA_037127255.1. NCBI lineage: Eukaryota > Viridiplantae > Streptophyta > Magnoliopsida > Caryophyllales > Polygonaceae > Persicaria > Persicaria tinctoria. Next base: position 54,910,393 of record JBANSL010000016.1, on the reverse strand, counting down.
TTCCTCGATCTATCTCTTCTCCGATCTCTTTCTCTTTGCTGTCGGCGCTTCATTTGTTTTTTGCTGGAGGTTCCGAGCGGTGCGAAGCAATGCTGGAGGGCGGACGAGGGCCAGAAGATGGCGGACGAAGGCGAACGAGGCCGAAAGGGCGGACGAGGGCTGGACGAGGCCGGACGAGGGCGAGATCCAACACTGGTTCGCTACATCCGATGGGGGCGCCTATGGCGGTGAGATCCACTGGTCGGCGACGGCGAAGGCGGGCGATGCTTGGCTAAGGAGGGTCGATGACGATGGCGATGGCGATTTGTCTGCACATATTCAGTGGTCGGCGACGGCGGGCGATGCTTGGCCTTCGGTTCGATTTTCCGATCTGGCTCCTCCTTAGCTTGGAATTATTTATTATGGTTGCGGGGTGGGGGTGGGGGTGGGGTGGGTGGGTAGGGGCTGCTCTGTGAAATCGCCGATCGGGGTGGGGGTGGGTGGGTAGGGGCTGCTCTGTGAAATCGCCGATCGGGGTGGGGGTGCGGCAAATTGCAGAGATCGACGCGGGGGGGGGGGGGGGGGGGGCTTGGTGGTTGTGTTTGTATTAGGGGTAGTCGTAGTAATCGGGTTAGGGCTAAAATTTATTGCTTATTTTGTCGCTTTAGTCGGAAAAAAAAAGAATTATTCAGACGTATGTATAGAATTTAGAATATGGTTTTTCGAGATACATAATTTGACTAATTATTCAGTCAAATGTGTCGATTTTTGTTTATCAGTGGTAATGAGTTGTCAATTATTCGGTGAAATGTAAAACATTATTCGTTAAAATATGAAACATTATTCGTATAAATCGTAAATATTGTTTAGGAATTCGAGTTTTCTTTTATCTTAAATTGATGAACAACAAAACATTATTCGGTAGTATATGACAAATTATTCAATGAAATTGATAATTTTTTATATGAAATAGATAAAAAATGATAACAGAACATTATTCGGTAGCATGTGAAACATTATTCGGTGGAATTGTCAAATCTTCAAAACGAAATAAATTAGGTGGGAATAAAAAAAGCATTTATTTCTAAAAAAAAAGTATTTCTTTTTCAAAAATATTTTATACATTTAAAAAAAAGGGAAAAAAAGGAAACAAAAAAAAAAGCAAGAATTGGGGGTAAAATGTACGCACTGGAATTGTGGAAAGGGGCTCATTTTCAACCGTGGACCCCACGAGCAATTAAAAGAAAATTAAAAAAATATGTTTTAATCGTGGTCATCCATCTCATTTCTATTAACGGCTCAATTTGGTGCACAAGGTACACCCTAAGGGGTGTGCACTCTGGAACCACTCCCTATATATAAGTTGTAGATTTATATATATATTTTATGTTTGACATACAATTTGTAATCAAGTGAACATTTTTAATATTCATATTATGTTCACAAATGGCATATCACTAAATATAGATAGAGGGAAATGCACAAACTAACCCAACTATCCGGATTGTTTGCAAAGGCTAATCCAATCCGATTTTTTTTTTGTTGCTAAAAACCTGATAGTTGGCCACGTGATATGCAGGTAAACGATGAAGGCTGCAGACAAAAGTTGACAGAGAGAGCTGAGAGAGGAATGAAAAAAAAGCATGTGAGAGTGGGGATTAAAAATTAACTCACTGCAATTCAGATGGAAATTAATGAGAGAGAGAGAGAGAGAGAGAGGAGAAGATAGGAAAAAAGTAACTCACTTTTTCAAAGAACACTGAGATGAGGAGAGAGAGAAAAATAGTGGAAAAGTCAAGAGGATAATTAATGAGGGGAGAAAAATAAAGAATGAGAGCGAGAATTAATTAAGATGTAAGTAAAATCTATTTTAATTTAAAAGTTTATATAGAAATAGATACGGATATAAATATAAATATAAAATATAGATGGATTTGTGTGCAACTAAAACCCACTTCTTAAGCATGACCATAAACCCAAAAATACCCCAAAATTCCCAAATACTAGGTTTATGACCTTTTTCTTCTTCAAATTAACTCAAAATTTATAATCGGTCTTTTTATCCTATGCCATGAAGGGATAGAAAAAGAATCTAAATTGAAAAAGATTCTCTAATAAAAAAAACTATTGGCCCTACGAATCTAATTAAAAGAAAAGCTAAAACAATTAAAATTTGAAATATAATTTTAAATTTGAACTCTTACCTAGGGGCATTGGATAGACAATGTACCCTAGTTTAGAATAGAGGAAATTGGGCCTCCCCTAATTAGGCCAATGTCTACCGGATATTCTAAATTAGATTAATGTCCACGGTCAGCCATTGCCCTACCCTAACCCCTCTTTCCTAAAAGGAAAGGATGAGTCGCCATTTGATGAGGGAAGTGGAAGGAGAAAAGCCCTCTCTCTCTGTTTATTCTCTCTGTTTGAAATTGACCTGACGCTCTTCGTGTCTATCCCTCATGAGCTCTCTCCCATGGCTACGGGTCGATCTTCGATCTCGCTGAACGAGCACTGGTGTTGAGGAGATGCTGACATTCATCGGATCTTTGACTTCCCATGGTTGTGGATCATTTTGTTGGTATTGATAGTCGTGTCCCCTCTCATTTTCTTCACTCACGAGCTCTCTCCAATGGATGCGGGTCAATCTTTGACTTTTCTGAATGAGGACTGGGCATTGAGGAGACGCTGACATCCATCGATCTTCAACTTCCCATGGTTGTAGGTCATTTTGTTGGTCTTGATCGATAGTCGTGTCCCCTCTCCTTTTCTACACCGACACTCTCCTTACCTTCTTTTCTACTTGTCGAGAATGACCGCTGATAAAGAAGAAGAAGATGCACAGTGAGCTGACATTGGAGAAGACGATGCACATTGTGCAAACTGTGAGTTAATTTGATTGAAGAAGAAGAAATGGATGCAAATTTGTATGCACAAAGAGAATAAGATATGGCTTAAAAGAGAAGAAGATTTGTATGCAGATTCAAAGGAAGGATATGCACGCCGTTTCGATTCGAGATTGTCTTCAAGCTTCCATTCCTTGTTAACAAGCTCCCTCTTTATGTTGATTCATCATATTATTATGATTCAGCAATCCATTGATACTTTAAATGAAAGATGCATCTTATTCAACATATTATTATGATTCAACATATTATTATGGTTTGCTTAGGCTCTCAATTGACAAAGGGAACAGATAACAAGCAATTGGCTGGACTGGCCAATTGCTAAAATATATGCTCGATCATGCATTATTCTTCACAAACTTTTGATTCTTGACCAATCTTCATTCAATCTTAGAAAGTTTTGGCTAGTTTTCGGGCACCAAAAGTGGTAATTGATTGACGGAATTGGTAGAGGGGATCGATAGGAGTGTATAGGAAGTGAAATTGCTCGATTCCGAGGTCAAACGAAAGAGTTATGGAGGTTTTCGTGTTTAGGGTTAGAATGGCTGGTGGATTATTTATTGAAGAAGAAGAAGAAGAAGAGGAGCAAGAGTTGATAATTGAAAAGCAATTAGGCAAGTGCTCTCCAATCATTTCAACCATTTTTTTTCTTAATGAAAAACAAGTGCTTAAATAGAGTTTGATGAGATTGGCCTCCTATGCAACAATTTATCTATCTATCTAAAAATAATTAAAAATAATCCTAAAGATATAAATATAAAAGTATAATAATCAGGAATCCTAAAAGATAGAATTTCCTAACCACCTTATTCACTTAACTAAGACATTTCATAAATAGCCTCCAACTAACATAAGAGTTACTAAATATAGAAAGAACTAAAAAATAATAATAATTAAATAGCTACAAGAATTCTCAAGCCATGGTGGAGCCTTCTTCTTCCTTAAAATGATTGGATACTCGAATCGAGTTGGCCCACAGAAGGTCAATCTTGCGGGTATCGAGAACTCTTTCTGTTGATTCTCGTGTGCCATCTCTCTCTTTTGTTGATTCTCTCCTGTCGCCATTGAAAAGAAGTCTAAGTTGACATCGTCATTGTCGATATCTAACTCATCTCCATCGCCGTTGTCTAAGCTGACAAGGAGTCTACCGAACATGTTGGCACTTCAAATGATGGGTGTTTTGAATGCGAGGAAAGCCCCGTGGAAGGGAGTGTGGCAGCTGGTACTTGTCTTTAGACCTGGGCAAACGCGGGTCGGTCCGTTCAGCCTGCCCCGCCCACCCGTCTTTTTGGACGAGCTTGGGTAGAGGGAAAAGCCCAACCGGGCTGCTAAGCTCGGCCCGCGCCCGCAGCGGGCACGGGATTGGTAGCGGCCCGTAACGGGTACCCACTATTTTTATATATATTAAAATATATATAATATAAGTTATTAATTGTAAGAAAAACAAAAAAAAAACAAAAATATCTATACAGTAAATCCTAAAGCTAAATCGGCAAATGTTAATGAAGACTTGTTGCCTTGTTGGACATTGAAGCTTCGGTAATTGCTAATTAAGACTTGTTGCCTTGTGAAGCTTTGGCAATTACTAGGGTCGGGCACAAATCCCGCAAATCTCGTCCCGTTCCGCATCCCGTCCCGATCCCGTCCCGATCCCGGTGGGATTTAGAGAAAAAAAATTTCAATCCCGTCCCGCAAAAATTACGCGGGACGGGACGCGGGACGGAGAGTTCGAATCCCGCAAATCCCGTCCCGTCCCGCATATGTATAATTATATTTAATTAAAATTAATAAAAATATATAAGAATATATTTATATTATACCTTAACATTTATTTAAACTCAAAATTTAAAATAATACTAATAAAAACACTATAAATATAATCCTACTGTTTTTTTATTAATGACTTACTGATTTTTTTATGTACGTACAGTGGCCGGGATTACTGTTGCTAGTGTAATTTCATTCTTTGAATTCAATTTGTTGCTAAACCTATGTAATGTGATTATTAAGTTATTATGCATGACTAAGCTGAATTAAAAAAAAAAGTTATTGTATTCTGCATGACTTTAATTTGCACATTTTTCCTTGTTATTTTTTAATTGTGTTTTATTTATTTTTTACGAGGGACAAATTCCGTCCCGTCCCGATCCCGTCCCGTGAGGGATAAGACCCGGCAGGATTTGAAAAAAAATTATTCAATCCCGTCCCGCAAAAAATACACGGGACGGGACGCGGGATTACCCCAATCCAGTCCCGTCCCGTCCCATGCCCACCCCTAGCAATTACAGTGTCCTAGTGAAGATTGTTGCACAGAGTTTGTTGTTGTCTTTTTTTTAACGTGATTACAGTGTATATAGACATGTAACACTCAAGGGTGTAAAATTGGTGGGTACCCACGGGCCGCCCGTGTCCACAATGACGGACGGGCTCGGACAACATTTTCAACCCGTTAAGCGGCTTAGCCCGGCCCGTGCCCGCAACACTGGGATAAAATTTAGGCCAAAGCCTGGCCCGTGCCCGCGTTTGTCCGGGTCTACTTGTCTTACACGAATAGTTGCAGAAAAAATGGGAATGATGGATTAGAAAAGGGAACAAAAGATTTTAACTGCTTGAGTGTCTTCGGTGTTTTTGGTGATGCTGGCTGGCGTAGAACGAGCTTTGATGTGTCATCCCATGATGCTGATTTTGTCCATGGCATACCTGAACACTCCACAAGCTTGGCTGATTTTGCTCATCCTACCAGTCGGGCTGATTTTGTGTTTGAGGTTGGTCTTATACCCCAAATCCATTAGCTTTTATATGTCATCCCATGGTGTTGACTTTGTCTATGGCATACCTGAACACTACACAAGCTTGGCTGATTTTTCTCGGTTTTCAGCATCCTACTAGGGGATGTTGAATTTCATCAATGATGCTGGACAAAATATAACAGATTCATGCCCCTCAATTGTAAAGGAAGCGAAGGGCAGAGCTTCTCTTATGCTTCCATTTTTTATTATCTGCTTGAATTTAGGTCTTTGGAGATTTTAGCATCTGATCGGACTATTTGGAAATAAGCTCCTTGTTGAAGCAAAAAGAGTTGTACTTGTGTGTGTTAGGTGGTGCAAGTGGTTAACAGTGCAAGTGGTGTGTAATGTTGTGTAAATAAGCCAGCTAGTGGAGTTGTGAATAAGTAATCCACTTGCCTCTCCTATGTTAGTATAAATAGGAGAGATCATGTAGTTTCTCATGGGACTGAGTGACAAGTTTGATGCTGCTCGAAGGCAATTCTTGCTATCTACACCTCTGCCTACAACTAGTCAAGCTCACTCTCTGCTTGTGCAAGATGAGTATAGTGTGAACCTGAAAGAGAATGATAGTAAGCAGGATGTGACAACTTTTATGTCAAGGAAAGGAAAGGATAAAGGTACAATAAAAAGAAAATGTGAGCACTATGGTGGAAATCGTCCAGTAGAGAGGTGTTGGGAACTGATTGGATATCCGGAGTGGCATTCCAAGAGTAAGATCAAGCCTCAACTACCTAAGTTTGGTGCCGCTCCTGAGCAGAAGAAGAAGGTGAAAGAGCCATTAGCTAATGTGACAAACCGTGAGCGACATGATTCTGATCAAATGGTGTGCAAACTAAAGAAGTCTTTATATGGGCTAAAGCAAGCACCTAGACAATGGTTTGCTAAGTTTTTTTATGTGGTTAAAGTAGCAGAGTTTGAGCAATCTAAAGCAGATTACTCTCTCTTCACTAGGAAAACTGAGAGGTCCTTCACAAGTCTGCTTGTCTATATAAATGACATGATCATTACAGGTGATTCTGAGTTGGAGATTGCAAAACTCAAAGAGCACCCGAGAACTCCCTTCCAAATGAAAGATTTGGGAGAATTGAAATATTTTCTAGGGATAAAAGTGGATAAGACAGATAAAGGTTACTTCTTAAACCAAAGAAAGTACACTCTTGAACTGCTAAAGGAAACATGTATGACAGATACCAAGCTAGTGGTCACACCTCTGGATCCTAAGCTCAAGATGACCTTGGAAGGGAGCAAGGATGTGATTACAACAGTTTCTTATAGAAGGTTGGTTGGCAGGTTGATATACTTGACCATTACTCGACCTGCCATTTGCTATGTTGTGCAAATGTTAAGCCAATTCATGCATGATCCTAGAGATGAGCACTGGAAGGCAGCTAAGCATGTGCTTAGATATCTCAAAGAAGCAACTGGACAAGTGCTTCTTCTTTCACGGAATTCACAAATGCAGTTGAAAGCATTTTGTGATGCAGATTGGCAAAGTTGCCCTATCACTAGGAAATCATTAACTGGGTTTTGCATCCTCTTAGTAGACTCTTAGATCTCTTGGAGGACTAAGAAACAATCCTATGTTGCCATTTCTTCTGTAGAGTCTAAATACAGGGCTATGGCAATGACTTGTTGTGAAGTGTCTTGGCTTGTGAGACTTCTTGCTGATCTAAATGTGTCTATGCAACCAGTGTACCTCTTTTGTGACAATCAGTCAGCCTTACATATTGCACAGAACCCAGTGTTCCATAAAAGACCAAGCACATTGAAAGGGTTGTCATTTGGTTCGTGAAAAGGTTATAAACAAAGAAGTCACTTTAGGCTATATGCTTAAAAAGGAGCAACCATTTGATCTCTTTACAAAGATCATAAGCTTTGAGTAGTACTCCAAGCTGTTGTCCAAATTAGGAGTTGTTAATTGGTTCACCACTTCTAATTTGAGGGGTAGTGTTGAAGCAAAATGAGTTGTGCTCGTGTATGTGTGTGTGTTAGGTAGTGCAAGTGGTGTGTATTGTTGTGTAACCGAATAAGCCAGCTAGTGGTGTTGTGAATAAGTAATCCACTTGCCTCTCCTATGTTAGTATAAATAGGAGAGATCATGTATTTTCCATCTAGGTTTTTACACAGTTATAAAACTTCTGATTTTTGAGAGATTTGCTTTTCGTCTTCATTTCCTCTGAGTGTTCTTGAGTGTGGTGAGCATTTCGTCTTCATTTTTTGAGAGATTTGATGTGTTGTGAGCACTATGAATATCGAAGACAGTAAATTCCACTTTTGGTATTTGTGTTGGATGCATTTAGGATGACAAATCAGCGTAGGGGATGTCATGATAGATGCTTGCCATGAATGTCAATTCACCACGAGTATGAAGGAGCTCTATGTGATTGTGAGACAAATTGCACGAGCAATGTAAATGGATTGTGTAGGACTTCATTGAACATGACACGTCTGGTTTCTCTTTACAGAAACTCTTCCTTATTTTGGTGTCAACATAAAAATTTAGCTAAAGTTATAGTCTCTTCAGTCCATTGTCAGCATAAAAATTCCAACTAAATTAGAATTTCATCAGCTCGTTGTTAGCATAAAAAATCCGTTTATCTGTCTGTTATAGTTTCATTTGTCAGCTGTATGGAAGGAAGGAAGTGGGCAAGAGTTAGGGGCGAGGGGCATTTAACTAATAAACATTTAATTAATTAGCTGTTTTTTTTTATCCCGATTATGATGGTCTAAGGTGGGCCCAATTATCAAGATCGCTACCTTTGGGCTGAGCCCAATAACCAACTAAGAAGGCCGTTATCACCCTACCCAATTGAATCACCCTCCAGGCCTCCATTGTTATTTGTTCTTCAACCGAGAAAATTCGGGACTCGGTCCGCGCCGCCTCATAATATCGACCCTCCGGCGGCCGTATAGCTTCCACAGCCTCTCCTTCCCGCCGGCACTTGCTTAATAATCCTATCCCAACAACTCACAAGCGGAACAGAAGATAATTGAGACCTTAACTTGTTTAGGATCCAGGCGTAATCGAATCCGGTTGAGATATGGTCCAAACGAAGCACCAAAAAGGCAAACAAAAGAAACAACCTAGAGTGAGTTCTTTTCTGGCTTTACTTCATCATTCGCTTTCAATTTTTCTACGATTTCAATTTCAGTGGTCCTAGTTGGTTGGTTCTTTAGAATTCGCTTTCCTGTTCGCTGGGAGGTTGTTGGATTTGGATCTTTGGAAGATCAAACTGGTAGAGAGTCATGTACAACTAGACGTTCTAGTGTCCGCTGTGTTAGTTACATAACTGGATGGAATTCTTAACAATGCCTTATGATTTAAGCTTGTTTTTGATGTATTTAGAATGGCTATGCCTTTTATTTCCACTTATAGGTTCATGTGCAATTTTGTATATGATTTGCTATTGTTGTAATAAAAGCTTGATTTGAGGTTAAACATTTTTGAGGAAAGATTTTGAACTGATAAATGTTATTCTAGAGTCCTGCTGATTGGGTTTGGAATTACAAAATTCGTTATGGAAAAATCAAGAGAGAAGTGACTTATAGGCCTACAATTAATCAAGATTGATCTCCATGTTTTTAAGTGTCATCATATTTGAGTGTAGTAGTAGGTTACAATATCTTGTTGGATAAAAGTTCTTCTCTTTTTGTGGTGACAAAGAAGCATCATAATTTTGGTTGTCTTTGCCCTTTAGATCAAGAAGCATGGAAAGCAGACAGACATTTCTGAGTTACGTGGTCAGCTTGATGTGTTGGGCTTGAAGATTATACAAGTTACTGCCGACGGTAATTGCTTTTTCAGGTCAGTTTTCATTGGAAGAACACTCCAGATGATTTTGTTTCTCAGCAGATTGATAGCGAGGTTTATCATCCTGTTTTTCCGTTAAGCTTCAAATTGAAGAATCTTGAAATGTCTTGTTTTCTCCCTAGTTAAAATATGTCCCCACCCTATTAGAACAAGCATGATTTTCTCCAGGAAAGGTTTTTGATGATCATGACACTTGTGCATGCTTTATGCATGCTTCTGAAGCTGGTTGTGATTGGTGATAATCCTCCTTTAGTGTGCAGGGCATTAGCTGACCAATTGGAAGGTGATCAAGAGGAGCATGAAAAATATCGCAGTATGGTTGTAAATTATATCAAGGTTTGTGCTTTTCCTGTGTATTCTTGTTTGAGCTCAGATTTTTTATTTTTCATTTATTTTGCGTGGTTGTACTTCATAGTTGGACCACATATCATGTTGCTATTTGTTTTCTTTAATGTGTCTGCTTCTGGCTGTGAATGGAAAAATGTTAGTGCTGAAGGTTGAAATGAGATCTTGCAGGAAGCTATTTAAAGGGCGTGTTTTCTGAACAGATATTCAGATTTGGCCTTAAGATACCTTCAACTGTGGAAGATGTCTTTTGATTTGATTGATTTTAGAAGTTGGCTTAAATTTTAATTCTTACATAAACCGTGAATGGCATTTCCTTTTGACTGCTGAGGGCCTTTCTTCTTCTGTACCAAAATCTGCTGCTTTTTTTTTTATTCTTCTATGTGCATCAGTTTGAACTAAACTGCATAATTTATAAAATTAGTTGTCCAGTCATGCTATTTATCTTTTCTTATGCATTTGGAGAGTGGCTTGATCACTTTGCAATGTTTTCCCCATCTGGAATGTAGCATTTCTGTAGGCTGATAGTAAATGTAGGTTTATTGATTTGGCACATGACAGAAATCTGCTGCAGTATTTTGAGGGTCAATCTATTGTTTCGTTCAACAGAAGAATCGGGAAATGTTTGAACCTTTTATTGAGGATGAGATCCCATTTGATGAATACGGAAAAGGATGGCACATGGGCTGGAAATATGGAATTGCAAGCAGCTTCATTGGTCACTCATTGCAATATTTGCATTCATCGAGTAAGATTTCAGATTTTAGTTTTTAGCGTTTTAAGTGACTTTCATTCCCTTTACTCTCTTGCAGCTTATTTTTCTCACTGACCTCCAGTTTTGTGGCTAATGACACTGTTACCTTCCATATGATATGGGATTCCATTGTTGCAGAGTTTGTCACCTCGCTGGTATATACGGAATTTTGATGACCAAATTGCTCGTATGATACATTTGTAAGTTCTTTCTTTCTTGCATTGAGCAAGCTGATGCAAACTAATACTTGCAGGAGATATCCGTAAATAATACTTATGTACCACTTAACACTTGGTGGGTAGACTTTCCTTCTCTTCTAAATTTGATCCTTGTTGGTTCATTTTGGTCAGTTAAATAATGGAAAGGAGTACAATGGAGTTCTAATAATACACATTCAAAGAAAAAATTAAAAGAGTTTATGGGCAACTAGGTATGATAGTAATTTTCTCCTTTCACTTTCATAAGTTAAAGCAACACACTTTTGTTAAAAATAATCTCATTATCTTCCAGATATATTATTTGCATGGATATAAATGAAAGCAGATACTAAGTTTACTTAGATAATGTTAACTCACTCTGGAAAGTTCATATCATTTCTAGCAGCATATGCTTGTTTTAATTTTGGAAGTCAATTGAGCCATTGTTTTCATTGAGGGAGTAATGATATAGAGGTTTGAGGATATGAGCGGATCGTCTTAAATGCCCATGTTTCCCTCTTCTTATTCTCTATAATTTGGAGTTTCTTGTTGGCGTGTCTTCACTGTTTTTATTTTGCCTGACAGAATTTTCTCTTGTTCCTTTAGATGATGTTTGAAACAAATCTATTCATATATAGCTGGAATAAATGGTTAGAAGATACAATTATTTGCTGAAGGTTTTAATCCAATGATTCACCTGGCATAGAATTGTAAATGAATTATGAAATTTGCTTTGAATACAGGTCGTATCATGATGGTGAGCACTACAACAGTGTACATTCAAAAGAAGATCCTTGTGATGGAGCTGCAAGGCCAATAATAATAAAGGTTTTTCTTTCCTGAATCAAGTGTTAAAGTCATATGTGACTGCAGCCCCTTTCTCAATGTTTTGCTGAAGAGAGCCTAATTTCATTTACTTATATAGGGTGATACTAATCTTACAGCGAAATCAAATCAAGTTAAATCTGCAGTACCTCAATCACAAGGAGGAAGATCTGATCATTTTGTTGATTCAGGAACAATAAAAATGGTGATTTCAGGCAGTGGCTGCGAAAATGCTGAGAAAGTTGAGCGGGTGACATAATAATATTCCTCTTGTTTTTTTTCTTTTTTGCCAAAAAATAAAAATTCTTCTGTTTCTTTCAATCAGTATTTTCAGTTCACTTCGTCTACTGTTGCCAATCTTTGTACGTGGACTAGAGGAGGTAGTAAGCTTATGTGATTAGTCTTTTTTTATTTTTTATTTTTTTATCTCATCCCAGGTGTTAAAGCAGGTAGATGGCGATGTTGAGGCTGCAATTGAGTATTTGATAGCTGAGAGTGGATTTGAAGATGCTTTCTCTATAGAGAGCCCAGCTGCTGATTGCCAAGCAGATAACCATGGTAATGGCTGGTCTCAGAAAGTTGATGAATTTCATGTCAATCGTGCTGATTGTATGGAAAATAAGATTAAATGCTTTTATCCTATATCCATGTGAATAAAGCTAGATTTTTTAGTTCTTTGCGGAATTTGAGTTGCTGGAATTGATTTATCAATAAGATTATATGGAAAAGTTGATGAATTGATTTTTTAGTACTGGGGCTGTTTACGCTGTTCTTTAGTCTAGATTTTGTCTTTTCATTATGGGACATCATACGTAACTAGCTAGCAATGTGCTTGTGTTCAGAAGATGCCAAAATTGAGAACTCCAAACTGCGTGAGGGGCGTGTAGATGCTACTAACAAAAGAGATCAGATTAGCAAAGTCCGACAAAAAGATTATGATGGTGACAAATCATCCATGAAGGATAAGGTTACCTCTCTTTCTTACACACAGATCCACACTTGTCTATCTCTATGGTTGAATGCTCCTCATGATGTCCTCATCGCATTGAAGGAAGCCATTTTTCTTTCTAGATAGTGCTTATTGGTTAAGTCCTCAACAATTGCTGCAGAAAATACCAAGAAATAAGGTCTGCCCTTGTGGATCCAAGAAAAAGTACAAGTCATGTTGTGGTGCAGCCGCTGGAAGGACCTCCTCCAAATCTGCAGTGTAAGACTAAGGATTATAGCAATTCTGGGCTTTTTGATAACTAGTTTAATCAAGTGATTAAGACATCAATTACCAGGACTTTGCAATATCTGGATTTATATACAGACTGGAAAATTTCTCCTATGAGAGTCAAAATTATGCGCTTTTGTTCGTTTGTCAAAGGAATTGTTTATCCAGTTCCTATTTTGAGCTGTAGTAATGGCTACTTTAGCTTTATGCCTTTGTGTAGTCCTTCACCCAATCCATAGAGGACCTCCTACCATATGGCTGAACGTAAATGAAGGGGCCATCAAATAACTGGCAATTGCTTTTAATTTCTTTGTTTCGGTCTTGAATCTATGCATTCTAGAATGGGTTTACAAGTTCTTGTTTACTGTGTTATCAGGGAAGAAGTAGAGGACTTGTACAAAGGTAAAAAGGGAAAAAAGACGGGTAAGAAAGGGGCAGCTTCATCATCCAATGGATCATTGGTGGATCTTGGCGCACTCTGTATCTGATGACAATTCATAGGTAATGTCTGTAACGTTACTAATCCACAATTTCTTTATGCAAGGTATAACCTCTAATTCTCTTGTTGAAAACATAAAATACCAGATTCATAAGCGCTTATAGTTTCTGTGCAAATTGTTTTTCACTAGTGGTGTAACTGTTCTTTTGCTCCATATCATTTGGTGTGGGTCAATTCAGTTTTTCATCCTGTAGGAAACATGTTTGTCATCTGCTGGTGCAGTGACCACAGGAACGCTGAATCTGCCAGAAAATGAGTACATTAGCATATGTTATGAGCGATGGTCATTTTCTGGTTCCACTGATGCAGAAGGTCCTGGAAATCGAAAAACGCTGCATCCATGAAACAAATGTCAGAAAGCTTTGTTTGAAGAAGGTGGTGGAAATTTGAATTGCCACTCAGTTTCATTCACCTACAGGATGTTGGAAGCTTTGAGTTTGAGAGGTTGAAATCTTAAGAGTTTGTGGTTAATTTACTATGTCTGAACTCTGAAGAGAGTTGTGGAGAGGAGAGCAAGAAAACGATGATGAATGGAAAGGTGCCCTGTTTGTTACACATGCTCGGAGGATTTTTTCTGTAGGCCTGTTTGTGCCGTTTTCCGATTCAAATTGTATTTGCCAGTGAATCAGTAAATGATTCAAAATATAATCATAACCAAACTTTAAATTTTAGTCTAATACGGTAAAGTCTTAAGATCCTCGTACTGAAAAAGCACTTGTCTAAATTACATAAAAAATAGATTCAATACGAATGCATGGATATGCCAATTTCATGTAAGTCACCACAGAATAGTATTTTCATCGTTAATTTGTTTTTATTAATTACGGGGACCCCTTCAGGATAGGAAATTGAGTATTTGCATCCGTAAGAATGTCATTGGTTAGTGGACTAGTAGGGGCTAGTCTCTGTATCAAAAAAGCATAAAATGCAACTAGATGCATTACCTTTAGACCCGTCGAATAGGTTGAACGGGTCGGCTTATCTCGAGTTCGGCATGAAATGCTTAACCCAAACCTTTAATAGGTTTACATCGACTTAATGAGTCAGAGTCATGAACACTACTTTTTGATAATGGATTACTTACATGTCGGATTTTCTATCCTATCCTCCAATAGTGTGAAGTCAGCATATCATTACATCATGGCCAAGTACGAGGCGAGCAATAACAAAGGGCAGAGCTCGAGCGACACGGAGGAAATGAGAGGCTGGAGGATGGTGTGGAAGGTGATAGCACTACTGAGGATTAGGAATTTGGTATGGCGGGCTTGTAAGGGCATTTTGCCTTGCAATAGCAACCTGCGAAAGAGGGGAATGGATATTGATCCTAGTTGTGGCCGGTGTGTATGGGCAGGAAGAGACTTCGATGCATGTATTTTCCGGTTGTCCAAAAGCAAGACAAGTGTGGGAGCATATGCCGTAGATCAAAAGGATGGCCAAGAGGGTGAATGGTATAGCTCAATGGCTGGAACGAATCAAGGGAAAGAGGGACGATCGCTTTCTAACACTGTGGGCATATAGCATCGACCAGATTTGGTATACACGCAATAGGAGAGTCTTTGAGGGTGAGGAACTCGCTCAAAGGGCTCGGGATAATGCCATGCGACATGAAACCAGCGGGGAACTAATGGAGCAGGAGAATGACGCCGTGGGAGGTGAAAGTGATTATCCTAGATGGGACTTGCCAGAGGAGGGATTTACAAAAATCAACTGCGATGGTGCGGCATCGACGGTAGAGAGGGGATGTGGGATTGGGACCATAGCGAGAGGAACATATGGTGAAGTAATCTGGGCAGCAACGAAAGTGATTCAAGCAGGGTCCGAGGCTCTCGTCGCCGAGCTGGAGGCGATAGTGTGGGGATTACAACTGGCTAAGGAACGTGGTTTGCAAGCCGTGGTGATCGAGATGGACTGCTTACTGGCTGTGCAGCAGCTCCAGAAGCCAGCGGGGTACCGAGAAGTCGTGGGAAGGCTTGTGCACAAGCTGAAGGTGATGGCTCGACATTTCCAAGTCTGTCGATGGAGCTTCGTACGTCGGACCGGCAACCAGGCCGCCCATTTCCTTGCAAACATGAAGCCAGACACTTGCTATTACGTTAGTTCTGAAGATGATTTGGAATCTTCCTTGTTTGACATAGTATGTGCGGATCTTATGGTTTATGATTAATAGAGTTTGGTTTTAATAAAAAAAAGGGTATAGGATAATTAAGAAGTTAAATTGAAAAATATTTATGTATATAACTATTTTTTAATCATATAACATGACCCAATGAGATCCAAGAGTTGACCCAGTCTAACTTTGAAATTTGTGGATCGTGTTTGAGTCGTTTTAAATTTTATATTAAAATATTTGTATCAAATCCCATATTTTACAAATTGAGTTTGACCAGATATACTTTTTTTCGGTTTTATATAAGGATATATATATGCGGTGATGATCCCTATCTCAAATTTCCGTATCCCTTCCCAAATTCCGAATTACCTCCTCACAATCATCCTACATTCCATCCCTTTTCTTAATTTATTTATTTTTTTGAAGTCTTTTAATAAATAAAAATTGTGAGTTACGAAGGAGCTTGGAAAATTTGGGATTGTGGATCTCATTCCATATATATGAAGTTTTTCAAGAGTATGGACAATGAGGGTTCTTTAACTCAAATTTAAGAAGCTTAATATTATTTTATTTGATATTACAAAAAATGAAACTAAGAATGACAAGACATGTTCTTTGCTAAAGAACCCTTAAACACCCATCAAAAGAAAGAAATTGGGGACCACACCTATAAATATTGGGAGCCACAAGAATTGAGGGTTAATTAAGAAGCTCTAATGGTTTAAGGGATGTGGGTGGAAATGTGAAATGAGCTATTTAAAGAATGATGAAGAGAGAGAAAGATAAAAAGTGGAGTTAAGAAACTCTAATGAGTTCGAGAGATGTGGATGCTTGTCGTGTGTCCTATTTTCATAGTACAACCAGACGGCTGAAGAGGGACTTAAATGGTGGCAGGCAGATGATAGCTCAACTTCATTACTAGCTAGCTAGTCCACACTGTTTTGTGTGCAGCTTTTATAATTGCTTCTCTATCTCTGTTTGGTAAAGATACAAATTCGTATATACGTGGAAATCCACCCACAATATCATGAAAACCATGTACAGCGTATCTGCCATTTTCTGTCTTGCTTCCAATTACTGTTTCTTCCATGCATTGATGCTTTGAAGTTGAGTGTACAAAGTTATCTATATACCTATACAAGAACCGATACATCGTATCTTACGTGGCGTATTGTGATTGATTTTAAAGGGAAAAATTCTACGTGACGCGTTGTGGTTGATCATAGAGAAAAAGAATAATAAAATAATATGTTGTTATAGTTTATAGAAAGTTATATAATCCACAATTTATCTATATATATTTTAGTTAATTTACAAAATATAAATAAAAATATTTCATAGTCATACTTACCAAAAATATTAATAAATAAATATATAGTATTTGATAGGTGCTATTTTATTTATATCTAAATTATTTTGGATTTTTTTTATAAGTGTCCCTTTTCATAAAGACATTTTGTAAAATGTCCATTTTTATAATACATTTTACAAAATGTCCTAATATGACATTTTTACCCCTATTTTTATAATTCCTCTCTTCTTCCCCTAATTGAAGCTCTATTCCACATCTAACTCAGGCGAGGCGGAAGCGCCACTGTTGTGCTTCTTTCTCTCTCCCTCTCATGCTCCGGCGATGGCGCCTCCGACTCGGATCTGATTCCGGCTCTTCGGCTATAAAGACCAAGCTCCTGAAGCGAAAGCATTCTATCAAATCGTTCGCGTGCATACGAAGCGCTAGCTGGTCCGATCTGTCTTCCAAGCCTCACTAACCGCCGATGCTTAAGCTTCCCAAGGGCGCGTCGCCGTCACCGGAGGAGTCAGCCGAGGGTTCCAGCTTCAAATCCAAGGCTATTTTCTCCTTCGTCGGCATGACCTGCTCCGCCTGTGCCGGTTCCGTCGAGAGAAGGCAATCAAATGCCTCGATGGGATTCAGGATGCCATTGTTGATGTCTAGAACGGGTGAGCTCAGGTCATCGTTTACTCGTCTCTTTCATTAGCTTGTGTTCAGTATTTGATCAGCAATAGGAAATAAAGGAGCTATGTCAACAGGTACCTGCAACACATTAAACTGTTAGCATTATATTATTTATACATGTACAGTTACCATTGTACCATCGGGTTTTCACCCATTGATATATATACAGGAGTAGGCCTCTGAGATCCGTTAAGGACTCACTTCTCCAAACACTTACATGGTATCAAGCTTTTGTGTGAAACCCTAATTTTTGTTTCACACCTAACGATCCACTAAGCCGCCGCAGCCCCAAGCCGCCGCCGCCTGCCCAGCCGCCGCCGCCAGCCCAGTCGCCGCCGCCGCCCCCTGCTGCCGCCGTCGCCGCTCCCTACAGCCGCCGCCGCCGCCGCCCCTTGTTCCTCCTTTCTCCCTTCCGCTGCAATCTCCCACCCCTTCTCGATGTCTACCGACGAGATTATCAACCCAATCAACCCTAACCCCATTCCACCCAACCCTAACCCTCCACCACCACCACAAAACCCCTTTCACTCCGCTCAATCCGTCACCAACATAAAAAATCAAATTCCCCTAACCCTAGATCTTAAAAAGGTCCAATACCACACATGGGCGGAGCTCTTCCAAACCTCCTGTAAGGCTCACGACGTCATCACCCACATCGACGGCTCTGATCGTCCGACTGATGTCCCTGAGCCCCTCTGGAACCGCCTTGACTCCATCGTTCTTGGATGGATCTATGCCACCATCTCTAAGGACATCCTGATTACCGTCCTCCAACCAAACTCTACCGCCCGTGATGTCTGGCTCCGCATAAAGGGCCTCTTCCATGACAATCAATCCGCTAGGGCAGCGGATCTTGAGGGCAAGTTCATCAACACCCGTCAGGAAAGCTTCTCCACCGTCTCTGACTACTGCCTCGCCATCAAAGCCATCGCTGATCAACTAGGCGATGTTGGGCACAAAGTTAGCGAAGAACGCCTTGTTCTTCAACTTATCAACGGCCTTTCCACCAAATTTGATGTCGTCGGTGGCATGATCAACAACACATCGCCACTTCCGACCTTCTTGGTGGCTCGCAGCATGCTCACCAGGGAGGAGAGCCGTCAGGGACGCCCCCAGGGCCTTTCCCATGTCCTTGTTTCCTCCAAGGATTTCATAGCCCCAGACCCCCTTCCCCACACCCAACCCAGACAACCCCAACAACGCGGAGGACGCGACAGAGGCGGCAACAGCAGCGGCCGCCGCCAGGGCAGTGGTACCCGCAGCAGCAATGGTCCCCCGCTCCGCCGCCCTGCCCTTATCCGACGTGGGCGGGATACCCCCCGCCAGAGTTGGCCTACACGCAGCGTCCGCCACAACAGCGGGCCCCATCCCCGGCGATGTACGCTTCACAGCAGCCTCCAGTGCACCCCATGCACACCAACCTCTCCGCCGCTTTCTCCACCATGGGACTCCAGCATCCGGACGACAACTGGTACATGGATACCTGGGCCTCCTCTCACATGACGAACGCACTAGGTAACCTACAAACTGTTTTTAATTCGAGCACTTTATCGTCTGTTTATGTCGGAAACGGCGAGTCTCTTAAAATTGTCGGTTCGGGTCACACAACCCTTCCCAATGCCCCACCCCTACGCCTCAACAAAGTCCTGCTTGCCCCTGACCTTGTTAAAAACCTCATTTCTGTTCGTCAATTTACCGTCGATAATCACGTGGCTGTCCAATTTGACCCGTTTGGTTTTCTTGTGAAGGATCTTCGTACGGGGACCCCAATCATGCGCTGCAATAGTTCTGGCGACCTCTACCCCATCACCAAAGCTCGTCCACAGTCTCCCACCGCCCCCACCGCCTTCGTCGCCTATCGTTCTGACTTGTGGTACGCTCGTCTTGGCCATCCCGGCGACCACGTGCTCCAATGTCTCCGCACTAGTCATTTAATTTCTTGTAATAAAGCCTCTGGCGTTTGCATTTCTTATGAAATCGCCAAGAGAAAGCGTCTCCCTTTTAGCATTTCTCATTCCAGTACATTTGCACCTTTTGATCTTTTGCATTGTGATTTGTGGACATCTCCTATTTCAAGTGCTAGTGGTTTTCGATACTATTGGGTTGTCCTTGATGATTTCACCAATTTTGTTTGGGTTTTTCCCCTACGTCACAAATCGGAAACACAAAGTCACATTGTCAATTTTCACACATTTGTCCGCACTCAATTCACTTTGCCCATCAAGGCTATTCAGTGCGACATGGGAGGAGAGTTTGACAACAATTTTGTCCGCTCCTTTTGTCAACAAAATGGGATATCACTCCGCTTCTCATGCCCCCAAACCTCTCCACAAAATGGCAAAGCGGAACGTATTCTCCGCACCCTGAATGACAAAACTAGAACCCTCCTACATCACGCCTCTCTCCCCCTCCCCTTTTGGGTTGAGGCGCTTCACATGGCCACCTATCTCCACAATATACTTCCATCCAAAGCCATTGACAACTCCATCCCAACCCTGGCACTCTACAAGCGCTACCCCTCTTACGATCACATTAGAGTGTTTGGATGTCTCTATTTTTCCAACATGAGTGCCACCGCCCCTCACAAGCTATCCCTACGATCCACTAAATGTGTCTTCTTGGGCATCTCCCCACACCATCGAGGCTACCGTTGTCTTCGCTTGGATACAAATCGGGTTGTGACTTCGCGCCATGTGATTTTCGACGAACAGACCTTCCCCTTCGCCACACCACCCACCCCTGCTGTCCCCAACCCACCCACACCACCCAAGTCCGACGAATTCCCACCCCTCCTACGCCACCTATTCCAACAAGCATCATCCGGAACCAACCCCCCGCCCAAAACCCCCACCCAAATCGATTGGCGGCGGGCGCTGCAACCTGCGGCGGGCGCCGCAACCTATGCGGCGGGCACACCCCCCCTGGCAGCAGCCGCCGCACCCCCCCGCCTATCCCGATGCACCCATTGCGGCGGGTACACCCCCCTGGCAGCGCCCGCCGCACCCCCCGCCCCCCTCTTTCTCCCTCAGCAGGCAACCCCTCTTACCCACAAACCTCCGATTGCACCCCCCGCCCATTCCATGAAGACCCGGTCGCAGTCCGGCATCTTCAAACCTAACCCCAAATACAACCTTCTCACTCCGTCTCCCGACATATCTCCTCTCCCCAAATCGCCCCACAAGGCCTTACAGGACCCGAACTGGCAAGCTGCCATGATGGATGAGTTTAGTGCTCTTATTAAAAATGGCACGTGGGACCTCGTTCCAAGGCCTCGGGACACTAATATCATTAACTGCATGTGGTTGTTCAAGCATAAGTACAGGTCAGACGGAACTTTAGAGCGACACAAGGCTCGGCTAGTGGTCAACGGCAAGTCACAGGAGGTTGGGGTTGACTGTGATGAGACTTTCAGCCCGGTCGTCAAACCGGCTACCATCCGCACAGTTCTGAGCATCGCCCTTACTAAGGATTGGCCTATCCATCAGCTTGACGTCAAGAATGCCTTCCTTCACGACAACCTTCAGGAGACTGTGTATATGCATCAGCCGTCAGGCTTCTATGATCGCACCCGCCCATCTCACGTCTGCCTTCTCCGGAAGTCTCTCTATGGGTTGAAACAGGCGCCTCGCGCCTGGTATCAGCGGTTCGCCACGTACCTCACTGGCATTGGATTTCAGGGCAGTCAGTCTGATCACTCCCTTTTTGTGTTCCACTCAGGGTCTGACACTGCCTATCTTCTCCTGTACGTTGACGACATCGTGCTCACCGCTTCCTCTACATCGCTCCTGTCAAGGCTGATGTCCCTGCTGCGATCAGAGTTCGCCTTGACTGATCTCGGTTCCCTGAGCTACTTCCTTGGGGTCTCTGTGTCACGCACTCCTACTACCCTGTTCCTTCATCAGCAGAAGTACGCTCTTGAGATCGTCGACAAGGTCGGCATGACGTCTTGCAAACCCGCCACCACCCCTATCGACTGCAAGTCCAAGCTCGACGCTGCCTCCAGTCCTAAGGTTGAGGATCCTACAGCCTACCGCAGTCTGGCCGGTGCTCTCCAGTATTTGACATTCACCAGACCGGACAGTGCCTTCGCCGTACAGCAGATCTACTTATACATGCATGATCCCCGCGAGCACCATCTTCAGGCGCTCAAGAGGATAATCAGGTACATCAAGGGCACCTCTGACATGGGTTTACATCTCGCTCGCAGCAGGTTTGACTCCCTCACCGCCTATTCTGACTCTGACTGAGCGGGTTGTCCTGAAACTAGACGCTCTACATCTGGTTTCGCGGTGTACCTGGGCGACAATCTGGTCTCGTGGTCCTCCAAGCGTCAGACCACCATCTCCCGCTCGAGTGCCGAGGCTGAGTATCGTGGTGTTGCCAACGCCGTCACTGAGACCTGCTGGCTTCGCAACCTTCTCTGCGAACTCCGGGTTCTCCTTCGATCGGCTACACTGGTCTACTGCGACAATGTCTCCGCTGTTTACCTGTCGTCGAACCCAGTTCAGCACCAATGGATGAAGCATATTGAAATTGACATCCATTTCGTCAGAGAGAAGGTCGCCCTAGGCCAGGTCCGAGTTCTTCATGTCCCTTCTGCACATCAGTATGCGGACATTTTCACAAAAGGCTTACCTACTCCTCTTTTTACTTCTTTTCGTTCCAGTCTTGCTATTCGCTCACCTCTAGCTGCGACTGAGGGAGGATGTTAGCATTATATTATTTATACATGTACAGTTACCATTGTACCCTCGGGTTTTCACCCATTGATATATATACATGATTAGGCCTCTGAGATCCGTTAAGGACTCAGTTCTCCAAACACTTACATAAACGGGGAGATGTCAAATTAAGGGTTCAAAACTGTAGTGGCTGAAATTGCTAATTACATGGATATTCTGATATATATGTTGACCTTTTTTTTTTTTTGGGTGACGTGGGGTTCCGAGGTTATTGACTAGTCCCCCACGGGTCCGGGCCCTAACCTGCAAAGGACGCGAACCGGTTAAGCCAGATGACAAGCCACCAGGCAGGCTCACCCAAGCCAATGAAGGCTTGAGCACCCACTAATACACAAATCGTGTAAGAAGTGAGATTTTTGAACCCTTGACCTCTTGTAAGGACCACCTCTCCCTTACCACTAGGGCAAGGGGTCATTGGTATTGCTTGGTGACATGTAATAACTCAAATGGCTAATCGACCTTGTTTTATTTTTATGGACCATTTGGGCTAGTATAGCTTTTACAGTTTGAAGGAGAGGTCTGTTTACTCTTTTTTTTTTAAAAATAAATTTTGTTTAAAAATACAAAATAAAGATAATGATAGGTTTTAATCGACTTTGTTTTCTGATCCATTTGGTCATGTTTGTTTTAATGACACTATATTTTAATAATATTATACCTATTTATTGTAATCTCACAGCTTGATGACACTATATTTCAATAATATTATACCTATTTATTCTGTCATCAAAAGAAAAAAATAGTTGTCACCAAAGGAAAGCCCTATGACACATTAAGAGATGAATAGCAAAGTATTATTAGTGGTGTCACCACAAGTGTATCAAGGGAAATATTGGTCAAGTGTTATTAGTCGTGTCATCAACGAAAAATAGTGTCACCACAAATGTTCAAAGTGGTGTCACCATAATTGTATCAAGGGAAAGAATGGTCAAGTGTTATTGGTCGTGTCATCAAAGAAAAATAGTGTCAACCGATTAAAATAAAATAAAATAGTGTCACCACAAATGTTCAAAGTGGTGTCACCACAAGTGTATCAAGGGAAAGAATGGTCAAGTCTTATTAGTTGTGTTATAAAAGAAAAATAGTGTCACCACAAATGTTCAAAGTGGTGTCACCACAAGTGTATCAAGGAAAAGAATGGTCAATTGTTATTAGTCATGTCATCAAAGAAAAATAGTGTCACCAAAAATGTTCAAAGTGGTGTCACCACAAGTGTATCAAGAGAAAGAATGGTCAAGTGTTATTAGTCGTGTCATCAAAGAAAAATAGTTTCACCACTGCTGTCACCAACGAAAAACAAAGTGTTATTAGTAGTGTCATCACAATAAAAAAAACAGTGTAATCATGATTGTCACCAAAGGAAAACCCTATGACAGGGGAAACACAAACCCTAGAGGGGCTAATGCTAAGCAAAACAACTGCTGTCATCAAAGCAAAAACCTAGGACAAAAATGTTATTAGTAGTGGTATCACCAACAAAAAAACACAGTGTCACCGACCAAAGAGTGTACCAATTATTGTCATCACCATTAGTGTACAAAGTGAAACAATCCTTGATGTCACCAACAAAAATGATCAAGTGTTATTAGTGGTGTCATCAAGGTAAAAACAGTGTAATCATTGCTATCACCAAAAGAAAATTTACGAGATTATTTCCGAAAAATAATCTTCATCCCCTTCACCCCAAAAAATCCTTAAAAATAATCTTCATCCGCTTCGAAAAAGTTGTCACTAAACAAAAAATATTGTCATCACGTGTGGTATTAGTGGCGTCACCAAGTGTTATTAGTGGTTTCACCCAAACAAAAAAGATCACAACTGTTGTTACGAAAGTAAAGTGTTATTAGTCGTGACAACTTTGTTTTTATAGTTTTTTTTACGAGGTCACTATCACTACCCTTATCAATACTCCGTTAAGAGATGATTATGACTAAGTGTTAATAGTGGTGTCACCAATATAAAAACAGTGTCACTAAAGCAAAACCTAGGATAAAAGAAGCATAAATAGTGGTGTCACCAATATAAAAACAATTCCATCAAAACAAAACCTAGGATAAAAGAAGCATAAATAGTGGTGTCACCAATATAAAAACAGTGTGACCAAAGCAAAACCTAGGATAAAAGAAGCGCAATTCATCTTAATTGTCTAATATACATTCTTGTCACCAAAAGGAAAAAACCAATTCATCTTAATTGTCTTTCCATTTAATTTATCTTAATTAAATATTCATATTTATATATATTATCTCTTCCTTTTTAAAAATAAAAATAAAACACATCCAAGTACTAATTAAAATAAAAGAAAATAAGTTAATTATTTGATTTCTCCAAATCCTTATCTCCTGGCAATTACGTGTCACCACTCATATCGCTGTCACCACCATCCCTATCGCTGTCACCAACACTCCCATCGCTGTCACCACCACCCCTATCACTGTCATCACCTCTATCGTTGTCACCGCCCTATCGCTGTCACCAATCCTATCGCTGTCACCACCACTCCTATCGCTGTCACCACCACCCCTATTGTTGTCACCACTCCTATCGCAGTCACACTATCGGTGGTGACACATACAGTAGCAACTTTTTTTGGTGACAGATTTGTTGTTCGAGTTTTTTTACGGAATCACTGTCACCACCATTATCAATGTCACCACTGATGTCACCACCCTTATTAGAGGTGACACTCTTGGTGACATATGTAATTTCATGGAAAAAAAATATAGTGTAATCAAACACAATACGACAAAAATAAATATAAAAATATAATTTCATGAAAAATCTAGTGTAATCAAACACAATATCGCTATAAAAAAAGTGTAATCAAACAAAGAAAGAAGCTGAAGATACCAGCGTCACCGTCGCCATTTGGGTAACACCATTGGTGACATGATGAAACTTGAAAAAAGAACTTCCAAATACACGTGTAATTAGCTTTACACCACAATGAGGCATTCATTACATTTTAAAGGCAAATGACGTGAATTAGTAAAAGGAGAGTAATTAGCAAAGGGAGTGAATTACAGATGAAGAAAGTGGGGCGCATTGGACCATCTCCATTCTAATCGATTATCAAAGCTTTCATACTTAAAAGATTCAAAGATGAAAGCAACAGAAAGAAGAAACTTTAGGAATAAAAAATCTCATCTTTTCAGGAGAAACAAACAAAGAAACAAACAAAAAAAATACACCTAAATTGGAAGCGGAGGAGGAAAAACAGCACTGCAATTCAACAGCACTGTCATCAACCGTGCTCGTTTGCAATTTGCGCGACCGCACCGCTTGGGAGGACTGAGCAGGAGAAGGCGAGGTGGTAGTAGTAGTAGAAGAAGAAGAATAGCAATGGAATTGAAACAAACAGGAGTGAAGATGCTGACAAGAGCGATCAGCGTGCATCCACTGGCGGATTTAGGGGTGGGCTCGTATGAGCGCGAGCCCACCCCAATCCCGGAAAAAAATACGAAAGGTTAAATATATAAAAAAAAATAAAAAAATAAAAAGGTCTAAATTAATTTAGAAGTGAAAATGGATCATACAGTTTACCTTGCCTAGTTAGTTGGTAAAGTATAAATAAGTAACTTTTTCCTCTTTATCTAGATCACAAGGTTCAATTCCCACTTTTTACATTTTCTTCACTTTTTTTTAACTATCTTTTTATATATAAGTTCAAATATCTTTTTAAATTGAGAATAATTAATTTCAATTAATATTGTTTGAATTCTATTTTAGTCATTGGGGGTTTCCTTGATTTTTTTTTTAACTAATTATAAATTTTATTCGACCACTTCTAATAATATGGATAAATCTTGGAATTTTTTTTACATAACCCTTCACAATTAAATTTATTTAAAGTTTAGCAAAACTCGTTTCATTATTACTTAATTTTTAGCCTAAATCTCGCCCACCCCTATGTAACGGTCTAGCTTCGCCACTGCGTGCATCTGAATCGAATTTATCCACAGTAGTGCGCAGAGCTTAAAAGCCCCAAAACTCACCTCATCTCAACTAATCAGGCAATTTCAAGCACATCAAATTCAAGTCATTAGAAAAAGAAAAATCGAATAAACTAGTTCAGACATTCTACAAAATCTCTTCAATAAGTTCAAGGGTGAAATTGATCGAGTAAAATTGACCAGAAACCAATTTAAGGGCGAAATTGATCGATAACCAGCACGAATCAACAGCAACCGGAAAACAGGACTATACGGAAGCAGAAGCGGCGATTACGAGGATCGGAGATCGCTGGAGATGTCGGAGAGGATGATAACTGGAGATCGAAGCGCAAATCCTCTCCAACACCATCTGGTTCAGCAGGAGCGGCGATCTCGGAGAGGATGGCAGATCGGAAGGGAGAAAGTCGGTATCGAGGATCGGAGATCACTGGAGATCTCTTCTAGATATTGAGAGATTACGAGGAGAGAGGAGCGTGAGGAAGCCATGGCTTTAACCTCAAATCTGTGTGGGAGATTGGAGAATGGACAGAGTAAATTAACATGGGGGCAAATTGGGGTTTTAAAAAAAAATTAGGACATTTAGCAAAAACTTATTTTAAGTGGACATTTTGCAAAAAGGGGTTGGCAAAATGGACATTTAGCCAAATATCTTCAATTATTTTTTGGTGGAGAGAATTATTTATATCAAAATTAATTATTTAATCATTTTTATTTTATTAATATCTATATTATTTTTTGAGGCCAAAATAAATTATTAAAATATTATGTAGCCATACTATTTACTTATTTAGCCATAATCCATCCGTTGCATAGATATTTTTAGTAAACTAACGTAATAAATATCTACTACATATTTAATAAAAAAAGAATATTAAAATATTTTTAAAAATCAACTATCTATTATATTACATGAGATTTAATTAAAGGTAGATTAGAAAAATTTTATTTAAATATAATATGTCGAACTAATTTTATTCATATCTATATTATTTTGGATTTTTTTGGTAACTGTCCAAAATATGGGGTTGTTTTGCAAAATGTCCATTTTCATAGTGGCTTTTGCAAAATGTCCATTTTCATAATGGCTTTTGCAAAATGTCCTAAATTAACATTTTTACCCCTAGCTTCAATACCCTTTTTTTTTTTTTTCCTATTGCACCGGCATCACCGTTTCTTCTGATTCATGGAACGACGCAGGGAACGCCAATTTCTTCACCAGGCCTCCCCGATCTCCCTAATTTCGAAGATTTCGATCTCGATCGGAAAGCAGGAACGCTAATTTCTTCATCAGGCATCGTCGATTTTGCCATCAGTCATCAAACCTGAACGAATTTGTGCTCGGTTATCGCACTGTAATCCTGAATTCAGATTTCAAAAGAGGTAAATATCGAATTTGTGCTCGTTTGTTGTTTGAGACGTGAATATTGTCATTGATTTTGATCTCAGTTGATGATTTTCATCTCAGTAGCTAATTTGGTGATTTTTGTACTGTAATCCCGAATTCTGTTTTTGACATTATGATATATGTGTTTGAATAACAATGGATGCATGTCATAACAGTAGCTAAATCCAATTTGATTATGATAGATGTGTTTGAATAAAATTGGATGCCTGTCATCACAGTAGCTAAATGCAATTTGATTATGATAGATGTGTTTGAATAAAATTTGATGCCTGTCATCACAGTAGCTAAATTTGATTTTGATCTCAGTTTGAATAAAATTGGATGCCTGTCATCACAGTAGCTAATTGCAATTTGATTATGATAGCTGTGTTTGAATAAAATTGGATGCCTGTCATCACAGTATCTGAGTTTGATTTTGATCTCAATTTGAATAAAATTGGAGGCTTGTCATCATAGTATCTGAGTTTGATTTTGATCTCAGTTTGAATAAACTTGGATGCCTGTCATCACAGTAGCTAAATGCAATTTGATTTTGATAGATGTGTTTAAATAAAATTGGATGTCTGTCATCACAGTAGCTAAATTTGATTTTGATCTCATTTTGAATAAAATTGGATGCCTGTCATCACAGTAGCTAAGTTTGATTTTGATCTCAGTTTGAATAAAATTGAATGCCTGTCATCACAGTAGCTAATTGCAATTTGATTATGATAGATGTGTTTAAATAAAATTGGAAGCATGTCATCACAGTATCTGAGTTTGATTCAAATTGTTCCATCAGATTATATGTATTAAACTTAAGAGATGTCACCAGGGAACAGGTATCATGGATGTCAATTTGCTAACAGTAAAATTTGGAGGAGAATGGAAAATGGAAGAAGATGATTTAGTGTTTGTTGGGGATGTGTCATCAAAAGTGATTGTCATCAATCAGCCTATGAGTATGTATGAGATGAAGACTGAGATAATCAACAAATTCATCAACAGTGACAGTTTGGCTCATAATCTTCAATTCAGTCATTTGTATCATTTCAAGAAAACTATGGAGCCTTTTTTGATTGAGAATGACAGTGATTTGAGGAGTTTCTTTCAAATTAGTGAAGTGAAGGAAGTGAATTGGAAATTGCCTTTATATGCTACTGTTGTAAAGGAAATCATTGAAGATCGGGTTACAAACTCTATGAATGATGAAAATCAGTTGGTTTTACATGCTGACAGCTATTTCAAGGATACATATATGATGGAAGACACCTTCTTTGTGCAGAATGATGATGTAGACTGGATAAATAATGCCAATGATACAGATGATAATGGAGATGATACCGAGATTGAGAGTGGCATCAGTAGCACTACAATGTCCACAAATTATGCAGAATCTATAAGTTCAAGAAAGGGGGTCATTATTATAGATGTGGGACAACTGTTTAGAACAAAAGAAGATCTAAAAGATGCTATTGCATTGTTGGATGCAAAAGAAACGTTTGCTTACAGGGTGTAAAAGACAACGCCAAGTTATTACAGAACAGTTTGTGTTGATAAGAGTTGCAATTGGAAAATTCACGATGCCATATTAACTGGGTCGACTATATTTCAAATTTTGAAATATAATCAAGAACATAGTTGCAGGTTGGAAGTAAGGATTAGAAAACGTCGCGCTCCTAAATACAAACTTGTAGCTGAAAAGATAAAACCAAGGTGAAATATACTGTAATTCCTTCCTGTAATCACTCCTCATCTGATATTTTATTGACTCTTTTACATCAGATGAACAGATATGAAGACATCAAAAAGGGGCCAACTCCAAGTCAGATTAGAAACATCATAAGAACTAACTTCAAAATAAATGCGAGCTACTGGAAATCATGGAAAGCTCGTGATGAAGCAATAGCGATGGTAAATGGGTCATCAGAAGAAAGCTATGAATTATTACCAACATATTGTTGTGTCCTAAATCAACATAATGCTTGAACTGTCACCTTCATTCAAGTTGACTCCCAATCAAGGTTTAAGTATTTGTTCATTGCATTTGGACAATGTATCCGTGCATTCCCAATTATGCGAAAGGTACAAATTCTTACATTATCATAGCTGTGTTTGATTAATTTGTATGCCTGTCATTAATGGATTTCTTAGATTTAATCATAACTAATACATGCCTTTTATGTAATCTCGAGTACAATTGTTGTTTGAGATGGGAATACTGTCATCAATTTTGATCTCAGTATCTACATTACATGCATGTCATCAAAAGTGAGCTTGATTACTGTAACCAAATATTTTCCAATATTTTTTAGATAAGTTTGATATCTGCAAAACTGTAATCAGACTCAATATGACAGGTACTAGTGGTAGATGGTACATTTCTAAAAGGAAAATACAGAGAAACTCTTCTCACATCTTCTGCACAAGATGCAAATCATCAAATATACCCTATTGCCTTTGCAGTGGTTGACTCAGAAAACAACGCCTCTTATGAGTGGTTCTTCAACAAGCTAGCAACAATCATCCCATCAAGTGAAGAGCTGGTTTTTGTTTCTGACCGTCATCAAAGCATTGCAAGAGCGTTAGAGTTGGTTTACTCAAATGCTAAGCATTATTACTGCAGATGGCACTTGAAGCAGAATATAATGTTAAAATTCAAGAAGAAAAGTCTGTGTGAGTGGATTGTGCCAGATGACATCAAATAGCAGAGATGTCACCCACCATTGGTGCGTAAAAGATGTGGCCGACCTAAAAAAAAAAGGAAGCCTTCAGCTGTAGAATATAGAGGAAAAGGATCAAAGAGTCATCAGATCAGCTAGACAGTTTATGCTACATTGAGTTTTAGTACATTTTATCTTTTTGTTCTTCTTATATTTAATAGAATGTTAGCTGTAACCTGTTTCTTACACTGTCACCATCTTTTATATAAACTATCACCAACTTTTAGTTTTTGTTCAAAATGAAACAAATTGATTCAAGTGTTGTTCAGTACATATAATCTGCCAACAAAGCACTTGAGTTGTAACCACAAGCTCTGTCACCACAATTGAAAAAAGTGTAAAGGAGTCTGTCACCAGAAGGACATGTGGTATGTCACTAAACCAATGGTGTCACCAAAAGAACAACCCTAGGACAATGGAAGAAAATACCCAAAAGGGGATAATGCTAAACAAAGCTACTTGTGGTTTACAATAATAAAAAAAAACAGTGGGGAAAATGGTGTCACCACAATGATAACAGTTTCAAAAATACTGTCATCAGAATGGATGGTGTCACCACAAGTAATGGTGTCACCAAAAGAACAACCCTAGGACAAGGGAAGCAAATACCATAAAGGGGATAATGCTAAGCAAAGCTACATGTGGTTTAAAACATAAAAATAAAAAATAAAAAAAGTGTGGAAAATGGTGTCACCACACTGAAAACAGTGTCAAAAATTCTGTCATCAGAATGGTTAGTGTCACCAAAAACTAGCAGGGGTAATGCTAAGCAAAATACCATGTAATTTTAAATACATGGCATCAAAACAGTTCAATTAATAGAAATGCATTTTCTATCACCAAAGGCAACCACTAGCACACGGAAAAACAATGTCATCAACACTGTCACCAGGGTAAAAACAGTGAGCCTGTCACCAGAAATCATCAAACTTTGAAAGTGAATTGAAATTATGGAGACTTAACAAATATAAAAGGCATAATACATAAAATGATTAAAAGGAACATAGATATTAATATGAAAACATTCATTCCAAAATACAACTAACTTGGTTTAAGTATTTCAAAGTGTCACCATGCAACTTACATCAACTAAATATCCCATAATTAGATAAGTAAATGTATTTAGGAATTTCAAAGCTACACTGTCCCAACTACAGAAAATTATATGATAAACTAAACAAATGTCCATTGCTTGGCGAAGAGATCAGCTGCAATCCTCTCACGATAGGCCTGAACATAGTCGTCATTGATAAGATCCATGTCACGATCAAATACAAGGTGCTCAATGTGCTTTATGGTGTAAACCCCACAACTACCCCTACATAATAAACACACAAAGAAAAAGTGAACAGATGTAATATAATGAAACAGAAAATAAATAAATAAAAGAATAAAAAGATGGCAAACAGAAGGTACCCTTCGTCATTTTGTTTCAAACCCGATACTCTCTCAACAACAAAAGGAGTGTCATCAACATCAGAAAACATACCACTCTTCATCATTAGAATAGGAAGCATTTGGCAAGTCTGAGAAAGCTTCTGAGCTATAACTTCCTCTTTGCAGTAATTACACTAGGAGTCATACACAATAATGTGCTTCGAATCCAACTGAATCTCAAGTGCAACCCAATGCTTGTTTTCAATATTAAAAGGGGTGTAGACCTTCTTGACACCTTCCCAAGGCTTCCCACAAGGAGGAGAGAGACCAATGAAATACTTGTAGAAAGACTCATCAATTGTAGGGCGATTTGTAATTAAATCAGGATCGTACGCCCCAATCTTAGTAATAAAAATGGTGTCTAATATAAGAGTGCTTGAATGTTGATCAGGAAAGTCGTGAAGGCGCTTTCTCAAATGATAAAGTGATTCATCAATATGATGTGAAAAGAAAAAGAATAATTCCTAATTGTCACCACACTACTGTCACCTACTGTAATCAACAAGAAAAACACATGTACATAGGACCAAATAACACAAATATGAACTTACAACATCAAGAAGCCAGCTGCCCTTCCCCACCAACTCAGTGAAAAACGACTTGTTCATGTCAGCAGTAAACCCATAAATCATCCCATCACGCCTACAAAAACACAAAAAATATATAAATAAAACCAAAGATAAATAAAATTATAATAGGAAGTAGAAATATAAAAAAGAAAAGATAGAAAAAAAAAACAGATAATCACCCAAGAGATCTAAAGCCAGTATAAAAATCAGTACGAGCCTCTTTGGTTAGAAAAGAGTTAGTCGGTTCTTATGAAAGGCGAGGCTTCTTTGATTTACACGGATTTGTATAAGGAGTATGGATTGCAGGGGCAGTTTTCCCAACCCTATGGGAACGCCTTAACGGAACATCTCCTGGAACCTCTTCTGCTTCATCTGACGGTACGAGCTGCATAAAATCAGTGATGTTATGAAGTAGAATCTCTGTAGCAGAAACATTAACATCAACAACAACACTTTCATCATTCATATCAGATGAATAACCAAGAATGACACCAACACCAGAACTGTCATCAACTGCATCATTTGAAGCACCAACAGCAGTATCATCTCCAACAATGTCACCAACCACCTCTTTTGCCACACTACTGTCTTTATTGAACTCAAGTGAAGAAAGAACAACAGTAGGAGCAACAATGTCACCAAAAGCAGAACTGTCATTAATTTCATCAGTCGAAACAACAACAACAGGATCAGCTCCAACACTGTCACCAGGCACATCTTTTGGCACATTAATGTCAGCAATGCACTCATGTGAAGAAAGAACAATTGTAGGAGCAACAAAAAGATCAATATTGGTGGAACCTGATAGAATAACTTCAATGGGAGCAACACTAGAATCATTAGTTCCATCTGTTGAGATAATGACTACAGTAGGAGTAACAAAGCCACTGTAATTAATTTCATCAGTAGAAGCAGGAGGAGAAGCTTGAATTCCACCATGTTACACAACAGTTGGAGGGACACCATTGTCAGTAGGAACACCACTGAGATTAAGCTTATCATCTGAAACACCCACTTCACTTGAGACAAACACATCAAGAAGAGGAACAACAATGTCACTAGTTTCAGCCAGAGAAGCAAGGACTTCAGTAGTAGTAATAGCACTATCATCAGAAATCTTATCAGGAGAAGGGAGAACCATGTCATCAGCAGAAGGGAGAACCCTGTCATCAGCTTTCTCCGGTGACCCTAGATCTGTTCCATCAGCAGTGCAATCAACATCACCCTCTATTGAAGTTGATGCATTATTTGATGGACGAACACAATAATCTGCAGGGTCAGACTCAGTGGAAGTATCGTTGTCATCCGTTTCATTTAAACAACTAAAAGAATACCCATGCTGAGAAATATGAGAGCAGTTCTCCCTAATCCCAACCATATCAGGATTGAGAGATGCATCCAATTCTTCATGAAACTTTTTTAGAGCGGCTTCATTGTCATCATTAGAACAATGAGATTCTAGTGAAGCAATTCTCTGCTCAAGTACAAGGATCTTAGAAACTCACTCCTTCAACTGTGATTAAATCTTGTCAAAGGATGCCCTATAAGATTTGATAATTCCTTCAAGAAATTTGGCTTTTCCAACCAAATCTTTAGCCCAACCAGGAAGATCATCACTTGCAGGAATAGAAGAGGAAGGCAAATCAGGTACAGACTCAGATGGAGGGGCACTAAACTTACCACTTGGAGGAGGAATAGGTCTAGGTAGCTTAAACTTGGATTTCTTTGGCTTGTCTGCATGAGCTGGAACTTTGTTACCCTTCTTTGCTTCTTCTTTACTCTTAGAGGGAGATTGGCTCTTTGAAGATTGCCGAGATGGCATCACTCTTTGCTTCTTCTTCATAGGCTGATCAATAGCAGCAGAGCTTCTCAACTCTTTCTTCTTCACCACAGGAGCAGCACTGCGCATGGACCGTGTAACCATTGCTTGCTTGAGAGGAACAGGACTGGCAGCAGTGCGCGTGGATTGTGTCACACCTGCCTTCTTGAGAGGGACATGACTCTCAAAGTCAGACGTGGCATCAGTGGAAATTAACTTCCTTTTCCCTAATGGTGACTTTCTGAATAAGTCCTTCTTTCGAGTAGGAAGTTCAAGAGAAGAGAGAGTAGCTTCAACTCCACCATGAAATATGGGACCACCTGATTGCCTATCAACATGAGCTTCAAGATGTAACTTTCTAGCAGATACTACATCACTGTCATCAGTACCCAACCCAATGAAAGAAGAAAAAAATGAATCTGATAACTCCACTCCCTTGATGAAAACCGGAATAAGTTTCAAAGGCTTTGATACACTGTTTGTGTCAAAGGTCATGAAGCTACAACTGTGTTGATGAAACACAAAACCTGTACTTTATTATATTATGTCCGAATATTATTATATGTTATTATATGCTTCCAGATATTATTTTATATATACTAACATTTCAGGAAGCTTTTCGAATTATATTTCCTTCCTTGAGCTGAATAACAAGGAGAATAAAATCGGAGATCATGGCTTCAAAGTTTCCAAGAATAGAAGATCGTGAAGAATCTCTCTCAAGCCATGATCCGCTCTAGCCGTTGGTGAAGATCCTTAGGCGCCGATTTCTTCATTATAAAGAAAAGGAAGAAAGGAAGACAACAGTACATTGGTTAAACACAAGCTTTCATACACTCAAGCCTTCAAGTCAAATCTGTCTTCCTCGTGTGCTCTCTGCTAGTTCTTAAGAGTCATTTATTTTGTTTCAAAGCATTTGAGAGTTATACAGTGAGCTTATAGGATATATTTCGAGTGAGTGTTATACTCGAAGTTTGTAACTCAAGAAGTGGACACTAGGTGATTGATTCACGAAGTGTAAGAGGATTGTACTAGATAGCTGAGAGAGGTGGGGCTCTTCTAGATTGGTCTAGGACTCCAAGGGAACGTGAGTTGACTAGATTGCAATTGTATAGGAGAGAGGCTTCTCGGTGAGCTATTAGGATCCTAAGTCTTGTGAATCAATAAAGTCGGTTGAATCCTAGGGTTGTGGAAGAACCCTAGGCGGGGACATAGGCCAAGTTCATGCCAAACCTCGTTAACAATTCGTTGCGTCCGTTACTTATTGCTTTACCATAATTCTGCACTTATTTCGAATTGTATAACTCTGTTGTGATTCAGGTTTTCCAGAAGAAAGAATTACGTCTAATCTCAAAGGGTTTTGCAAGTGCTTCAAAAGTCTTGAGATTATCTGTGAAAATCCGACATACTCTATTCAACCCCCTTCTAGAGTATCTTTATATTACTTTGTTATACATTATCGAACCTTCAATTGGTATCAGAGCTGTACTCACTGCTTTCGATCTAACAATCTCAAAGGGTTTTGCAAGTGCTTCAAAAGTCTTGAGATTAACAGGGAAGGTCTACCAGTAGACCACCACTCTTTGTAGGAAACAGCTTCGTCCACTGGAGATCTTTGATGAAGATGTTCATTATAGATCAAGATCTGGAACTTTGGACCATTATAGAGAATGGTCCGAAGGTTTCAGAGAAAGATGGACCAAATGGAACCAAAATTGCGAAGACTGAGGCTGAATACATCCAAGCGGATCTTGAACTCGTCTCCAAAAACTACAGGGCTATTAACTTACTTTATTGTGGTCTTAGCACTGATGAGTTTAACTGTATTTCATCTTGTAGGTCAGCTAAAGAGATTTGGGACAAGCTGGTTGTCACCTACGAAGGAACTAGCCAAGTGAAGGACACCAAGATCAGTATCTTCCTTCAAAAGTATGAACTTTTCAAAATGATGCCTGATGAGTCTACCAAGGCCTTGTTCACACGGTTCACGGAAATCACCAACAATCTTGACTCTCTCGGCAAGAGCTTTAAGAACGTTGAGAAAGTGAGGAAGATATTGAGGTGCCTCCCAAAAGAAAAATGGGGTCCTAAAGTAACAACCATAGAGGAAGCCCAAGATCTCACCACTCTGCCCCTTGATGACTTGCTTGGGAAGTTGATCACACATGAGATGATTCTCAATGAAGACGATGGAGAACTTCCAACAAGCACCAAAAACTTGGTGCTCAAGTCTAAGAAGGATGAGCCTAAAGATGTATCTGATTCTGAAGATGAGGATGACGATGAGGATCATCCATTTGCTCTTATCACAATTGGCCTTTCTCGAATCCTCAAAATGAAGAAACAATTCAACAACAAGGATGGATTAGAGTCTTCTAAATTTCGAGGTAAGTCTCAATACAACAAATATGACAAGAAGACTAAACCTTTGTCTTGTTTTGAATGTGGTGAAACAGACCATCTCGTGAAAGACTGCCCTCAAAAGATGAAGAGCCAGTCCAAGAAAGGTGAGAGATGAAAAAAGAAAGCCATGGTGGCAACTTGGAGCGATTCTGACTCAAACTCTGATGATGAGAAGGCCAATTTCTGTCTTATGGCCTCAGAAGATGAATCCCACGATGAGAAGGTTGAGGTAACTGTAAGAGAGCTTATGACAAGTCCAAAAGAGGTATTATCGGAATTCCTTTCTAATATGATTGCCAATGAAGAGAAACTTATTGCCCAAACTAACACTCTTATTAAGAAAACTGTTGAGGATCTGTCTATTGAGGGTCAAAAGTCTTGAAGCTTCTTATTCAGGTCTTGACATTAAAGTCAAGACTCTTGACTCAGAGAAATCTGAACTCAAGCAAGATCTCTCCTCTCTAAGAAGTGAACATCATGACTTAGAGAACGAGAAGATCTCCCTGAATAATAAGATTCAAGACTAACAGACATCCCTCATAAGTTTTACCAAATCCAAAGGCACTCTTGATAGGATGTTGGGTGAGCAACAAAGTTCTCTAAACAAAAGTGGTATTGGTTACAATCCAAGGTTTTAAAAGAAGAAGCACATTACCACTTTTGTAAAGGCAAAAGGAAGCAGAACCTCTCCTATATGTCACCACTGTGCGAGAAAGGGACATGTAAAAGAGACCTGCCCCTATAGAAGAAAGGATCCACATATCATTCGCAATACATTTCCTGTTCATTTGAGAAAAGAACAGATAACGCAAGTTTGGGTCCCCAAAGGCACTATTTTACCAAATATGGCTTATCCCGATAATGTATCTAAATTTGCTTATTGGTCTAGCCACAAAGGTTGATGTTTGTTTTGCAGGAGATCACCAAGGTGAGCGAGCAAAAATGGATTATTGATAGTGGATGCTCGAGACATATGAGTGGGAAGAGTTCTCTCTTTCATGATCTAAAGAAGCAATCCACTGGAACAATCACTCTTGGTGACAAAGGAAAGTGTGACATCGTTGGTATTGGTAGTGTTGGGAGTGATCCAAACCATAGTATTAAAAATGTTTATCTTGTTAATGGTTTGAAGTATAATTTGCTTAGTGTTTCTCAACCATGTGATAGTGGTAATGATGTTGGATTTAACAAGAAAATATGTCTAGTTCACAGAGAAGATATAGGTGAAGTAGTTCTAACTGCATATCGTTATAACAACATCTATGCTGTGAATGCTGAGCAAGTGGCACAAGGAAGATTAACCTGTCTAAAGGCTTTGATGGACGATCCAAATCTCTGGCACAAGAGACTCGGTCATGTGAGTCCACATACACTACAAAAGCTTGTGTCCAAAGGGCTTGTAAGAGGACTACCTGAGATGGACTTCAAAGAACCAAAGAAGGTAGATGAGGCCCTTCAAGAGCCAGACTGGATCATTGCTATGCAAAGTGAGCTTAACGAATTTGAAATGAACAAAGTCTGGACCTTGAAGCCTAGACCAAAGCATCAATCAGTCATTGGCATACGTTGGGTATTTCGGAACAAGTTAGATGAGAATGGTAAGATCGTGAGGAACAAAGAAAGGCTTGTTGCTCAAGGCTATAATTAAGAGGAAGGTATTGACTACGAGGAGACTTTTGCTCCCGTAGCCAGGCTTGAAGCCATTCGCATATTATTAGCATTTGCATCTTTTATGAGCATAAAGTTATATCAAATGGATGTCAAGTGTGCCTTTCTTATTGGTTTCTTAGAGGAAGAAGTCTATGTGGCTCAACCCCCAAGCTTTGAAAGTTCGGAATTTCCTAATCATGTTTACAAACTAGACAAAGCGCTATATGGTTTGAAACAAGCCCCAAAAGCTTGGTATGAACGCTTGTCAAAATATCTTTTAGAAAATGATTTTAAAAGGGGGTTGATCGATAAGACTCTTTTTATCAAGACCAAAGGAAAGGACATTTTGGTTATTCAAATATATGTTGATGATATATTATTTGGTGCTACTAACACATCTTTGTACAAGGAATTTTCTGACATCATGTGCAGTGAATTTGAGATGAGCTTGATGGGTGAACTCAACTTCTTTTTGGGATTACAAGTTCATTAATCCAAGAAAGGGATCTTTGTCAACCAAAGCAAGTACACTAAGGATCTCTTGAAGAAGTTCAAGATGGATCAATCCAAAGCAGCCAAGACACTCATGAGCTCAACCTTATCTCTAGATCAAGACAAGACTGGGAAGAGTGTCAATCAAAAGGAGTATCGAGGGATGATTGGATCTTTATTATATCTTACGGCTAGTAGACCTGACATCATGTTTAGTGTTTGCATGTGTGCTAGGTTTCAAGCTGACCCTAAAGAATCTCACCTCGTGGCTGTGAAGAGGATCTTTTGATATCTCAATGGCACTAAGGAACTTGGCTTATGGTACTCAAAGCAAAAAGATTTTACATTAATCGGGTATTCTGATGCAGATTTTGTAGGCTATAAGGTGGATAGGAAGAGCACGTCAGGATGCTGCGAATTCTTAGGAGCATCCTTGATCAGTTGGCATTCAAAGAAACAAAACTCAGTTTCTCTATCCACTGTCAAAGCCGAATATATACCAGCTGGAGCATGTTGCTCCCAAATCCTTTGGATAGCTCAATAAATGAGAGATCTTGGCATCAACCTCAAAGGCATTCCCATTAAGTGCGACAATACAAGTGCCATCTCCATTACAAAGAATCTTGATCATCATTCAAGGACCAAACATATTGATGTAAGACATCACTTCATTAGAGACCATGTCGAAAAAGATGATGTGTCCATATCTTTTATTTCAACTGATTATCAATGGGCTGACATCTTTACTAA
This sequence comes from Persicaria tinctoria, assembly GCA_037127255.1. Taxonomy (NCBI): domain Eukaryota; kingdom Viridiplantae; phylum Streptophyta; class Magnoliopsida; order Caryophyllales; family Polygonaceae; genus Persicaria; species Persicaria tinctoria. The sequence continues at coordinate 54,871,068 of JBANSL010000016.1, read as the reverse complement.
GCCTTTGGCAGAAGACAGGTTCACATTCATTAGACGTGAGATTGGAATGCTTAACAGGGATGCACTTTCGTAGATGGAGCTTTCCCTTTACGAAAGATAAATTCTACTCAGTGTCAAGACCTTTGAGAATTATGTCAAAGATTGTGAGCTGAATGGTAGAGCACATTTAACGGATTATATATTTGGTTAATATCTTATTAGATATTTGATCAAGTATAGTTTTTATGATTTTTAACCTTACTTATGCAGTACACACATTTTATTTCCTAAAAGTTCTTATATCCGAGTATTTTTATTTATGGAAAAGATATTTTCAGAATTTCCCTCTTGAGTTAAATTGTGACAAGATGGTTTGAAATTTGAATTGTTTTGGAAATCAGATTTTTTCAAAATTGGCAGTGTTATGATTACCCTCATTGGAACCATAAACCCGTCTCATCAACTTAACCCTCTCTCCCTTTTTAAACCACAAACCTTACCCGATTCTCTCACCTCTCCAAATTTACCTAAACCTTTTCTAATCCTTCTTCTTCAACCACTCAACCTTTTTTGAAACCCTAAGCCGAATCTCATCCATGGCACCTAAATCCAAGAAGACCTCCACACCCAAACGTCTTGGCACCACCCCCAAGGGACGCCAGGCCATTGTTACTTCTCCTCAACCCGAACCCACTCCTCAAGCCATTGTCCCAGCTACTATCCAGAGCACCGTCCCTGAGAGCACTATTGCATAAATCAAGCGTTCTCTAAAGCGCCCGACGAAGAAGTCACTCAGTGCCAAGCAAAAAGGGAAAAGGAAAATCATTGCTGAGGAAGAGGAGGATGAGGAGGAAGAGGAGGATCTCGATGTGATTTTGGAACAAGATGCTGCTAAAGAGGTCGAGGAAGAGGCCCAAAGAAAGAAAAAGGCTGAGGAAGAGGCCGAGCAGGCAAGGAAATTAGCCGAGGAGGAGGCTGAGAAAGCCAGAAAGGAGGCCGAGAAGGAGGCCCTAAGAGCTGTTGAGAAAGAGGTTCCCACTGAAGAGGAACCAGAGGAAGAAGAAGAGGAGGACGATGACACCGGAGATGACGAGGATGCTGAAGGAGACGATGTTGAAGGGTCCGTTGAGGACTCGGGGTCTGAGGATGAAGAGGATAAGGAGCCATAACTTGTTCCCTCTCCTTCTCCTTCTCCTCCCCCCCGTCTCCGAAGAAGCGCAAAGCCCCTGCAGCAAAGCCTCCATTTCCCAAGCGCACAAGGAAAGGCACTCTTAGAAGCCTTGACGCGCCTGTCAAGATGACTGCTCCCACAAAGGCTCGCAGGAAGAATGCCGATCCGCCTACACTTATCCAGGTAAACCAATCCTTTCCCTCCTACTGGTTTGGAAGTCCTGAGATGGATGGAAAGTGGGTAGATGAGTTTAGAACTCGTAAGATATGTTGTTCTGATTTCATTGATCTTGAGTTTTTAGAAGCTTTGAACCTATCTTGCATCTCTCTCCTCAAACAAACCCTTGCATGGACCCTTCTAAACCTTGAATTTGTGTATTACCCCCAACTCACCCGCCTGTTCTACATAAACCTAAAAGCCAAACACAATGCTAATGGTTGGTCTTTGGAATCAGTCGTCAAGGGAGCTAGAATCTCTTTTAACTCCATTGACTTTGCCGATTTCCTTGGCCTACCTAGACCTTGTTCACCCTCTCCTGAAAACCCCACAAGAGAACAGTGCATTGCCCTTACCCGATCCAAATACCTACTCCCTGAAGCATCCAACATCACCACAAAACAACTTACCCACTCATCCCTTACCCTCGAGGAAAAAAATCATCTTCAACATCATTGTGCGTTGCCTCTTACCCTGTATAAACTCTGGCTCCCTCCTAACTGATAATGCTATGGTCCTTCTATACCGTATTTTGAACGGCCTTGATCTTGATCTGGCCAATACTATCCTAGGATCCATGGCTCACACTCGCAAAGCCAGAAAAGGAACTCCCCTCCCCTTTGCCAACCTATTAACCCATATCTTCAAAGCTTTTGAAATCGATTTAAAAAATGAAGAACAACAACGTCATATGGGTAAGTTCGACTCCAAGAGCTTTGAGAAGATTGACATCACTCAGTCCCCCCAAGGGACTTGGAGTCTTGCCTCTCCCTCAAAGACTCTTCCTATTGCCTTTGCCATTGATGAGCGCATGGACAACCTGGAGTTGGGCTTGGAGGAAGTTGGCTAGGAAATCAAGGAGCTGCATAAAGAGTTTACACTGGAGATGAGCGGGGTGTCGAAAATGTTGCACGGTCTGAGGTTGCTGCTCACGGATGATGCTCCGGATAATGAATCTTAAACCCTACCCTACCCTACCCTAACCCCTCTTTTGAACACTGCTGCTTTTTGGATACTGCTTTAAAACTTTTGGTGACGGTTTTACCTCCTCCTTCTGTTGAAAGACAAAAAGGGGGAGATGATCTGATGGCTTAGAGATTAAAACTTTAAAATTGTTGTGAATAAAAGGTCTTGGAAGACCTTCTTTTGTTTTTGGTTGGATATTTCATATTTTAAAATTATGATCCAACATTTATCTAACCCATGTAGGTACTTAGTCCGATTTTGCTTATGATATAATTACTTGACTAAGTTGCACGGATGCACAGGTTTTGTCTTTGATACACTGTTTGTGTCAAAGGTCTTGAAGCTACAGTTGTGTTGATGAAACACAAAACATGTACTTTATTATATTATGTCCGAATATTATTATATGTTATTATATGCTTCCAGATATTATTTTATATATACTAACATTTTAGGAAGGTTTCGAATTATATTTCCTTCATTGAGCTGAATAACATGGAGAATAAAATCGGAGATCATGGCTTCAAAGTTTCCAAGAATAAAAGATCGTGAAGAATCCCTCTCAAGCCATGATCCGCTCTAGCCGTTGGTGAAGATCCTTAGGCGCCAATTTGTTCATTATAAAGAAAAGGAAGAAAGGAAGACAGCAATACATTGGTTGAACACAAGCTTTCATACACTCAAACCTTCAAGTCAAATCTGTCTTGCTCGTGTGCTCTCTGCTAGTTCTTAAGAGTCATTTATTTCGTTTCAAAGCATTTGAGAGTTACACAGTGAGCTTATATGATATATTTCGAGTGAGTGTTATACTTGAGAGTTTGTAACTCAGGAAGTGGACACTAGGCGATTGATTCACGAAGTGTAAGAGGATTGTACTAGATAGCTGATAGAGGTGAGGCTCTTCTAGATTGGTCTAGGACTCCAAGGTAACGTGAGTTGACTAGATTGCAATTGTATAGGAGATAGGCTTCTCGGTGAGCTATTAGGATCTTAAGTCTTGTGAATCAATAAAGCCGGTTGAATCCTAAGGTTGTGGAAGAACCCTAGGCGGGGACGTAGGCCAAGTTCGTGCCGAACCTCGTTAACAATTTGTTGCGTCCGTTACTTATTGCTTTACCATAATTCCGCACTTGTTTCGAATTTTATAACTCTGTTGTGATTCAGGTTTTCCAGAAGAAAGAATTACGTCTAATCTCAAAGGGTTTTGCAAGTGCTTCAAAAGTCTTGAGATTATCTGCGAAAATCCGGCTTACTCTATTCAAACCCCCTTCTAGAGTATCTTTATATTACTTTGTTATACATTATCGAACCTTCAGAATCAATGACGTCATCACATACTTCATCAGAAAACGAGAGTTGAGGGCCATTCATAAACTCGGCATAAATAGGATGGACATTAACACCCTAGCAAGAGAACAAGAAACATCATTACACAATGACAGTTAGGAAATGGAACAATGAAATGATATAAAAATAATAAAACACAAGAAAAAAAAGGATGCTTACCAATTTTTTTGAAAAAAATTCAGCACACTTGTCATAGTTAATGCAGAAATCAACATTTTCACTATACCAAACAATAGAGGCAGGTAATCCTTCACAAAATGCAAAGTTACAACATGTCATCGAAGCAATTTGAGGAATTGCTTCTAGAATCCAAACCTGAGATCAAAACAACAATAAGGACAAAAATTAGAATAAAAGAACAATAATATAAAAAAAATAGGCATACACAATAAAAATTGGAACTTAAAAGTAAGTAGAAGGGAACTACCTGAAATGGCAAGGGATAACCGAACACATTGTAGCCAAACCTCTCACCTCTGTTGGCTTGTTCTGATCGCATGCCTTTCTTCAAAAAAGACAATGTTTCCAAATAGACAAGACGTCAAAAGGATACAACGATAATCTGACCAAATCAGAAAAAAGATCAACATTCTGTTGACGGACAAGATAGTTTTTCCTCTGGGGGAGCAAAACACCCTCAATCAGTAATAGGTATGCTAAGGATAGTTTCTTCTGAGACAGCTTTGGTTCCTTTTTAAAAATGGCAATAAGACCATCCAAACTACACTCAGAAACTCCCAAAAACTCCTCCATATCAACTTGAGGAGAGGTAGACTTATCATAACCATTATCTTCACAAACCAACCCGGTTACACAGCAAAACTCAGCAAACGAGAACCTTAACAAATGCCGTCCAACTTTAAACCACATTTTATTCTTTTTCTTAGTCTCCACTTCATGTAGCAGCATCTGGTGGACAAGTTGTGAATAGAAATACAGGCGATCACCGACACACACAATTGACCCAAAACAGCCATCAATGAGGGCAGCCCAATCAGATGAAGACAACCCCTCCCGAATGATATCAATAATAGCAGGCTTTGAGTATACATTAAGATGTGCACGAAAACGCTTATTCTCAGGGACAATGAACTTAAATCGAGCAAATTCAGGAGAAAATGATGTCTCCAAAGGAGAAGGTTCACTAAATAGCACAATATCTTTACCTGAACAACATATCAAATTCAAACATAAATAAATACAAATGAAATGTCACCATATGGAAGATAATGTCATCATAAGAGAAACATAACAGACTATAACCAAAAAGATAAACTACTACCACCAAGCATAAGAAATATCAAATACATAAATACACAAAAAAGAAAGAACAAGGGCATATAACATACTGTAATCAAACAGATAAACTACTGTCACCAATCATAAGAAATATATCAAATACATAAATACACAAAAGACAAAGAACAAGGGCATCATAAAAAACAGTGTAAAGAATCTTGTCACCACAAGGACATATGGTGTACAGTATGGTTTAAGGTTTAGGGTTGATTCTTTAGGGTTTAGGGACAAGGCTCTAAACCCTAAATCCTCAACCCTAAACCCTAAAATGTTATGTACATTACTTTATTAAGAGATGAGGGGTGTCATCACACTTAATGGTGTCACCAATAGGACAACCCTAGGACAAGGGAATCAAATACCCTAAGGAGGCTAATCCTAAGCAAATATTCTGTCAGCAGAAGTAATGGTTTCACCAAATGGATACCCCTAAGACAAGGGAATCAAATACCCTAAAGGGGCTAATCCTAAGCAAATATTCTGTCAGTAAAAGTAATGTTGTCACCAAAAGTAATGGTGTCACCAAATGGATACCCCTAGGACAAGGGAAGCAACAACCCTAGGGGCTAATGCTAAGCAAAGATACATGTGTAGTGTAAAGAATCCTGTCATCACAAGGACATGTGGTGTACAATATGGTTTAGGGTTTAGGGCCAAGGCCCTAAACCCTAAATCCTCAACCCTAAACCCTAAAATGTTATGTACAATACTTCATTAAGAGATGAGGGGTATCACCACACGTAAAGGTGTCACCAAAAGGACAACCCTATGACAAGGGAATCATATACCCTAAAGGGGATAATGCTAAGCAAATATTCTGTCAGCAGGAGTAATGGTGTCACCAAAATTAATTGTGTCACCAAATGGATACCCCTAGGACAAAGGAAACAACAATCCTAAGGGGCTAATGCTAAGCAAAGATACATGTGTGGTGGAAAAGAATCATGTAACCAAAAGTAATGGAGTCACCAAATGGATACCCCTAGGACAAGAGAAGAAACAACCCTAAAGGAGCTAATGCTAAGCAAAGGTTAATGTGGTGTAAAACATTGAAACAATGGGAATATATGGTGTCACTAAAAGGATAATTCTAAGCAATGAATGGTCTCCCCACCATGAATGGACATAGAACAGACTGTAACCAAACAGATAAACTACTATCACCACGCATGAGGAATAGATGAAATACATAAATACTAAATTCAAAACAAAATCAGTCCAAGGAAGAAATAATGCATCATATCACAAACTCAGAAACCTTATAGAAAACACAAGAATCACAAAACAGACAGAACAAGGGCTTACAACATCCTGGAACCAAAAAGGGAAACTACTATCTCCATGCATGCACTAGTACAAATCTTCAATTATATCACATAACCCTAATATCACGGACCTAATATATCCGTGATTTTAAGACTTTTTAAGTCGAGAAAATAAAAATTTAATAGGGAAAGACCTAATATCACGGATTTTAACAAAGAAAACCGGAATATTAGGGCTAGATTCCAAAATGTAATAAAATCAAATATTACGGGGCAAAAAATGTAAAACACGCCCGGGATATTAGACGTAATATCCCAAAAAAATATCCCCGATTGAAAAAACGGAATATTTGGGTGATATTTTACAATTTCTAATTTTCTACCAGGGCTCACTTCGTCTCTCTCGCGTCCCACACTGGTGCATCGCTCTCGCCTCTCTCGTCCCACACACTAAACCGTCTCTCTCTCGCCTCTCTCGTCTCTCTCTCGTCTCGCCGGAGGCGATTTCGCTCTTGACGAAGTGAACTTCCGGCTGCTGGCGTTTATCCCCCTGTTTACTTGGTGACTTCACACTCCAGCAATCTCCCGCCGTCTCGCTCACGACCTCCGGCTTGTGGCGCCTCTTCCTTCTCCGGCACCTCCTGCAATCTCCTGCAACAGTGGGCTCTGGTCTCGTCCGATCCCTCAATTCGCCACCTCCGCCTCTGGTTTGCAAATCTCCAGTTAGGGTTTTAATTGGGTAAGTACATCTCGAATTCAATCTATAGTTAGGGTTTTGTCGGTTCTTGAATTCAATGTGTAGTTAGGGTTATGCAACTGCTTATTATCTTCTTTGTTGTCTGTATTGTCGGTTCCACCATAGCTTCAAGGCCTGTCATACATGAATGTTACAGAAACAATCAATTCAGGCGAGCATTTCAAATAACAAGCTACATACTCTACCTCCCTTAAACCGTCAATCCCAATAGGGCTAGTATGAAGCTAGGCATAGTTTTGTTCAAGAGACTAGGCCACGACCAGGAATTGATAGAAGGAAAACAATACAGTATTCAATTACATAATCCTTACTATTATAAAAGATTGGGAAGAGCTTACTATCTTGCCGTTCATTCACTTTTGTTAAAATTTTAGATCTATGGTTGCCTCTTGCATCATCATTTGTTTCTCCTTACTAAAGACTGTGGGATTATATACAAGGAGGCATATGTTAGGAACCTTTATATATTTTCAATTTTTGGCGCCTTTTGCTTGTCGACCCTCTTCCTCTAACGCATGCTCAACGCAGGCTACTAGGGGTCAACTATAGCCCTTCCCGACCTAATGAGTGCAATGAGATCTCCATGCCTACAAACACCCCTTTCTCTTACAGCCTACTGATGTATATAATTAATGTAAATTCTGTGTATGTATCTGGATATATTTCTGTGTATGTATTTTACTTCATTGAAATATATGAATGTCGAAACAATAGTTTTAACTAGACTTGACTATTGCTCTCTCTTCATTTTTTTCCTTGCAACTTGTTGAACAGTATACATGGATTAATCTTTTTGTATGTATGTCTTATGGTAGTAGGATAATATATTATTAGTTAACGTTGTGATTATTGCGTGCTAGATTGTTTGTTGCAGCTAAACGTGGTTGTTTGTTACTTTACTTGTATTCTATATTTGTTTATATTCAAATTTAAAATTGCTGCTTTCCCTTTGGTTCTTTATTTGTTCACCCTTGTCTGATTTAATGACGTTGCATTAGCCCATCTTTTGTTATATTGCAGGTTGATACTGAGGAGAGGATACATGTGTATTATGCGCATGGCGAAGATGACTAACTTTGTTCGTAGATGTTATTGGTTGCTTGATAAGTATATTATTTCAAAGTCATTAGAAGTAAACGAAAATAGAACAAGTTATCATGTATATCAAATAGTCTAGTAAAGTCAAAAGTGCCTCGTTCAAATTGATTTGGATAAGACGAAGCCTCTAAAGTCGCTTCATTAGAAAATCAAAATTCATTACTTTCTAATCTATCTATGCCTTATACTAATGTATCATTCATAAATAGCCAAGTGTTTGATGGATGTTAACATTATTTTGGTTTCTTTTGTTTCAGATCTATGGAACACATAGTCCTTGCTCACCACCACCATTTACAGAAGGTTAGTTTAAATAGATTCCGTGATATATGATTTATTAAGCAAGTTCATGAAAATCCAAATATATGAAATGAAGAGAGTTATAATAAAAAGGAAGAAACAATATGCGACACTATAGTTAATTAGTTACTGGAGGAGGGGCCATTTTGATTTTTAAGTAGCAAAGTTCGAATACATTAAAGTTGTAGAGTAGCTCAACCTACCACTAAAAATTGACCCCAATGATAGCTAAACGAGGAACATTTGTCCCTCTCACCTAATCCCTCCATCTTCTAGCAAGAATGTACCTCAATCTCAAAAAAAAACAAAAAAACAAAAAAAAACAAAAAACAATTGAGCTTAGATTTTGCTTTTACTTTTGTGGCTGAAGTGATTTATAGTCCATCAATTGCACTTCTCATCCTTCTTATAGACCCTACACTAGATGTCAAATTTTGATATAAGTACCGGATTTGACATCCTTTTGGGAAAGTGACAACCTCTAATTGCTCATGTTGTCTTTTTATGAGTTACTGATAGTCGTCTATGGTTGAATTGTTTTTTTTCCCTTCTCTTTTTATGGAAACGGATTTCTTTTGATGCCCTACCAGATTTGGTTATTTTGGTGATCAGTTGCAGGGTTCCCCAATAACACCTCTGAACTTGCATTCTGGGTCGGGCTACTCCGAGCTTTCACCTTCTCAACTTCTGCAAGAGGAAACCGATTCAGGAGCCACTAATCTTATTGAGGAAATTATGGGTAAGGCTAATGGAATATAATAGTTTGGAAAGTGGTTCATGAGTGATGTACTTCTTCACAAGCTTCTTGGATTGACTAAATATGATGTGGTTTTTCTTTTCCCCTCCAAATTTAGCAAAAGTTGGATATAGTCAAAACATGAAAAATCATGAGATGAAAATACACGAGCCTCAAAACACTATCTTTTGGCATCAAATTTCAACATTTCAGGCACACCACTGGGAGGTACTCGATACTGCATTTTGTATTAAATAAGTAGCACAATTGGCTTCCTTTCTCCCTTGTATTTACTCCACTTTCCTCTTTTTTTTTTGTATCTTAATTGTGCAGAAAATGGCAGGAATGTTAATTATCATGGTCAAAACAATATGAACAACTCGGAAACCAAGGTGAGGGGTGGTTCTTTTGCTTTAGCAGATTCAACCTTTTGGGCAAAAAAGTAAAACAATTCTCTTATGCACTATTTCCCTTTCTCATGGTATTCAAAATTAAGAAATATATAGCCTGTACTCTTACTTAAATATAAAACAATTCCCTTATACTTTGTTGGGTGAGCTGGGATGTTTTTTTGAAGTATCTTGGCTTGTACTGTATGATGCAAGGACCGTAAGGCAGTTCATTTGGCCTCTTTTGTAATACTGTTATCGTGACAAAACATCTTGTAGCATTTTATTTTAAATCTGTCATCTCTTTCCCTTGATATACATGAGTAACCTAGTGAACTTCTATACCCCCCCCCCCCCCCCCCCCCCACTTTTACAAAGGCATCTTCAATCTATGTATGATGCATTTCTCTCTTTTGTTTCTTGATATGTCAATCTTTATGTATTCTAGATGGCACGATTGAGTAATACATTCCTAACTCCAGAAGAAAGACATCTAGCCTTATTGGGTCATTTTTATTTCCTGTTTGCCTAGAAATTTCATCTTCCACTATTTTTAAATTTATATTATCATCTTCCATTTAATTTCTACATCAAAAGTTGTATCTCAATGATGATCTGTTGACACTTGAGAACTTATGAATGCTAATCTCTGGATTAATGACATGTATGTTTTACTCTGATAATATATGTTTTACTCTTTGATATGACAAATCAAACCTTTTTTTACTTGAGGCTTTTTTTTTGCAGGCTCTCATGCATAATACTATTGATGCTATGAAGGAATCAAGAGTTCCTGAGATTTTGAATTCGGTAAGGATCCAATAGAAATGAAAATTACTTTATAGTTTTTATATAGTTATATATTGGCTTTCATCCACCATCTTTGTTCCAATTTATGTATTTCCCTGAATTTATTTAATAATATCAGATTTACTGTTTCTAGGTTGATTACGAGCTTAACAAATCTAATGGAAAATCTGAACCTCTACAACAGAGTGCACAACATTTCTAATTGCATCCTAGTGGTAAAGTGTTGTATGACACTTACCAAGATGGAATTCTATCGTGCCAAAGTCCAAGAGAATGTGAGTCTCTTTACAATAAAAAATATTAGATGCATTTTCTTTTTATTACTATGAATCTATAATCTTGTGTAACTTTATCACATACAAAGTTGTATACTTTATCTTTGATCTTGACTGTTAACAAAATGCTAGAAACTTGGGAACAATCCTTAGTTTTACCTTGTTTCAGACTTAGCTTTGGTGAGCAATCTTCATTTTGCAGGCATTGCAACAACTAGAGTGCAAAAGGGTCGATGTGAGTATGAGAAAGTAGTTGAAGAAGATATTGTATTTTTTACGTTTTAAAGATATTTAGTATGTTGGGAGCATTCCAAATCTGTAGAACATTAGCAAGTATTATTTCTGATAGTAGATTAGACTTTGGTTTACCGAAGGACACAATTTAGATTGTAATGAACTATTTTTCAATGTAATCTGGAAGTTATTGTTAGTTTTGTGGACAAACTTTGTACTTGTGTGTTAGAAGTTTGGCCAAACCCTATGTACAGGAAGTATTACAAAAATAAAAAATAATATTTTAAAAATCGGATATAAATATATAGCACGGACCTACAAAACTGAAATATATATATAACAATATCATGTACTAATCTACTATCACGGGCGAGGATCCGTTATATATGTTCAATATATTAAAAGGGGTCACACCAAATATCACGGACATACATCTTTAATGATCCGTGATATTAGAATGTAATATGAGAAATAAAAGACCCTAACGTCACGGGCGTACCTCCTTAATGATCCGTCATATTAGAGTGTAATATAAAAAATCTCCCAGTCTAATATCACGGGCGTGCCTCATTAATGATCCGTGATATTTGGTTGCCTCCCATAATAGCCCACTGTGCATATTACATTCTAATATCACAGATAATATCCGTGATATTAGTCCTCAAATATCCGTGATATTTGACCTTATTTGTACTAGTGATGTAAAATTGATCAAACAACTGTGCATAAATGCTAAATTTGAAACGAAACCAGTTCAAGAAACAAATAATGCATCATATCACAAACTCATAACCCTTACATAAAAATAAAAGCAAAACCCAAACCCTAACCGTTGCTTAATAGGGTAAAATCACAAAAACAAAACCAAATTAAACAACAAACTGATGACAACAAGAGAATAACATGCAGGAAATGGAAGGAGGTGTCCAAATGCAAACCGAAATTGCAAAACCCTAAACAGAAACCGATTTCATTTGAAACGACAGTGAGCAGTACCTGATGACGACGCCATTAGAAGAACAGAGAGCGACACGAAATCGGAATGGGAGATGAAAGCACCAGAGCAACCGGCGAAAGTCAGAGAAAAGGATGAAGGAACACCGATGAGGAGTGAAACGTCGTGGAATCGCCGGGAAGAGAACGGACGAAGTGGAGAGCCGAAGAGGAGGGGAATGATGATGCTAAAGCGAAAACCGCACAACAACTGACACATTGTTTCAAATATAAGGGCAGGGGCATTATGGGGTTTTCAAAAAAATTTAGGACATTTAGCAAAAACTGTTTTTAAGTGGACATTTTGCAAAAGAAGGTTGGTAAAATAGACATTTAGCCAAATTTCTTAAATTATTTTTTGGTGGGAAAATTATTTATATCTAGATTTTATTTATTTATTTATTAGAATCTATTTAGATTATTTATAATATCCTATTAAAGTATTCTCCGTGCACGGGACGAGGCCTACACTAGTGATCAGATATAATCATATACTCTCTTCGTTCATAATAAGTGTCGTTTGTCTTTTAGTGCACACTTTTTAAGAAGATAATTTTTTTTATAAAATATTAATTTTTAATCAAATTTTTTTAATAATTTCATACTTATTACTAATAAGTATCAATTTATAAAAAAATTCATTAAAAACAATATTTTATAGAGTTTTTATCTACTTAAAAAAGTGCACAAAAGTCAAACGATATTTATTTTGAAACAAAGGGAGTAAAAAATTAATTGTTGAGATTGAAATGGGACTGTTATTAGGGTCACAAATCTCACCCACACCCGATAAATATCCATTTAAGCCGACCCGATAAAGTGGGTAAAAAACCGATATAATTTGGATATTAAATAGGTGATGAGTGAGCGGGTTATAAGTTGGATTTCATATGGGTGAAAGTATTTCCCACCCATACACGTCTCATTTAATATACTCCCTATTAAATAATATTGTTTTACATTTACTTTTATGCTATATTAAATGATTTCATTTGTTTGATATGATTAAGTTAATTTTACGTTGCTAGTTGTTTACTCGTTGAACATTGATGATTGCATTATTTTTTTTAAAAGATATTTGGTTGAATTTGATGGGATGTTGTTCACCCGAATTTTTACCCAATCCATCCAATTAACCTTTGGATGATAGGTGGACAGGATAGGTGAAACGAAAAGCATGTGATGGGTGGACTTCTGAAAGTTAGCAACATGCATGCATGTAACGACAAAAAATTTCGTTCAAAATGTGGACGTTGAAATTTGTTGAATGGAAATACAGTTGAAATTAGAGATCCTGAAAGTTATGAGTGAGCCCAGAACATCATGAATGAGCAGTCTCTCTCAATCTTATCTTCTCATGCACATATAGGTTGGCCATATCTTCTTGATTGTACGATCGCATCTCATGATGTTCTCTCCCAATCATCTTCACAAAATTGCTCTTTTGGTCAAGATATCATATACTTGCACCAAAACAGCATGTACTCACCCGAATAGCTGTGTATCGGACTGTTTTATGTAACAAGGGTGTCCGAATTGGGTTTGTGGTTTTATAAGCAATATATGGTGTCCCTTGCACTTGTTAATGTACGTATATGCTCTCTCTCTCTCTCTCTCTCTCTCTCTCTCTCTCTCTCTCTCTCTATATATATATATATATATATATATATATATAGGGAGTGGTTCCAGAGTGCACACCCCTTAGGGTGTGCATTGTGCACAAATATTATTCGGTGAAATTTTAAGCATTATTCGGTGAAATGTGAAACATTCTACCGAACACTGTTATGTTTTTTTTTTCCGTTCAGTTCAGATGAAAACGTCCCAATTTCACTGAATAATTTATAACATTCTACCGAATAATATTTAGTTTTTTTATTTATCCATTTCAAATAAAAGAAACCTCAATTCCCTAAACAATAGTTACAATTTATATGGAATGCCTCAAATTTCACCAAATAATGTTTCATATTCCCCTAAACAATACTCACATTTCACCGAATAATGCTTCAAATTTCACTGAATAATGTTTCGCATTTCACCGAATAATATTTTGTGCACAATGCACATCCTAAGCCTTGTGCACAAGTTACCCACTCTCTCTCTCTCTCTCTCTCTCTCTCTCTCTCTCTCTATATATATATATATATATATATATATATATATATATATATATATATATATATATATATATATATATATATTCACATAATATAAGTTTGGGACTGAAAGCCCTAGTACTTGGCCGAACACGCATGTACTTGCCCGAGTAGGTGTGTAATTATTGATTCTTATAGCTATGCATCAATCTACCTAAGCACTCAAGAACACTCAGAATAAAAGAGAAAGGAAGAAAACTGAACTCTAATATAGAATTTTATTACACTGAAAAACAGTTTGGAACAATATGGAAGCTGAGTATTTATAGATGAAGGCACACGCAGGTGCTTGATCTCGAGTTCTGTTATAACAGAAGATCAACTCCTCTAACTAACTATGAGCTGGCTTAACACTCCCCCTCAAGTTAAGAGTTTGAACATGTTCACAACTCCTAACTTGCTTAACATCTTTTTAGAAATGTCTTGATTCACAGTCTTTGTGAATATATCTGCTGGTTGTTCTTTGGTCGAGATGTAACCCAAGACAATTTCTTTCTGAGAGCTTTGTTCCTCACAATGTGAGAATCACCTTCAATATGCTTTTTCCTCTCATGATAGACTGGATTTCTAGCAATCTGAAGGGCAGATTGGTTGTCACAATGTAGTTGCACATGTTCCATCTTTACTCCTAAATCAGACATCAAATTGACCAACCAAGTTATCTCACAACAAGTCATGACCATTACTCTATATTCTGCCTCAGCTGTGGACATTGCCACATATGATTGCTTCTTGGTTCTTCATGAGATTAATGAGCTTCCAAGCAATATACAGAATCCAGTTAGGGACTTTCTGGTCATTGGACAACTTTGCCAATCAGAGTCACAGAAAGCTCTTAGCTACAGTTTAGAGTTCTTGGCCAACAGAAGACCCTGCCCTGGAGGTTTTTTCAAGTATCTCAACACATGTTTAGTTGCCTGCCAGTGCTCTATGCTTGGAGAATGCATGAACTGACTAAGCATCTGTACTGCATAACATATATCTAGATGAGTGATGGTGAAGTAGATTAGCTTTACTACCATCCTCCTGTATGCAACTTGATCCACTTCTTCCTTGCTTCCATCTAGACTGAGTTTAACTCGAGGATCCAAGGGAGTGGCCACTGGCTTTGCATCAGTCATCCCAGTTTCAACTAGCAACTCTAGAGCATATTTCCTTTGATTTAGAAATACCCCTTTCTCATTTCTGTATATTCCAATGCCCAGAAAGTATCTCAAATCACCTAGCTCCTTCATTTGAAAATTCTTGTGAAGATGAGCTTTGAGTTTACTTATTTCACTTTCATCATTCCGCCCTATAATAATCATATCATCCACATACACAAGTAGAGCTGTAATCTTCTTCCCATATCTCTTCACAAACAGTGAATCATCATACTTTGATTGCACAAATCTTGCTGTCACAACCACTTCAGAAAACTTGGCAAACCATTGCCTAGGTGCTTACTTTAATCCATATAAGGATTTTTGTAGTTTGCATACCAAATCCTGCTTAGCTTGCAGCTTCTGTATTTCATGCCCCCCCGATCAACATGCTAGAAGGATTTAAGAACCTGATATGCAGCAGGCAATTCCATGTATACTTCCTCCTCTAGATCACCATGTAGGAAGGCATTGGTGACATCTAGTTGAGAAATAAACCAATCTTGAGCAGCATCTACAACTAGCAGTGTTCTTACAGAAATCATTTTTGTAACTGGTGCAAAAGTCTCACTATAGTCAATTCCCTCAACTTGACGAAAACCTCGAGCCGCTAATCTTGCTTTGTACCTATCTAAGGTACCATCAGCTTTCAGTTTGAGCTTGAAAAGCCACTTGCAAGTGACTACGGATTGATGCACTAGACGAGGAACCAGAATCCAGATGTGAGTCCTTTCAAGAGCATCTAATTCAATGTTCATTGCTTGGCACCATTCATTAGACTGAAGTGCTTCCCTTACAAAAATAGGTTCAGATAGAGGTGCACTATTGCTAATGAATGTATTATAGGCAATAGGACAATTTTGATAAGAAATAAAAGAGGATAAAGGGTAAGGGGAAGGAGACTTACTGCAAAAGCAAATGGGAAACAAAAGAGGATGGGCAGTACACACATAGTTCTTTAACTAGAGAGGAGGTTTGGTTACTCTGTGGGACTGTCTTAGAGGAGGGGCTTGGGGCTCAGAGAGATTCTCAGGAGGTGGTGTGTTTGATGTAGAGATAGCATCAAATGTTAGTGGCACAGGAGATGGAGAGTAGTCTACCAGAGATTCGTGAGATGTTGGTGGATCAAGAGGTTGATGATAAGAGAAATACTGAAAGAAGATAGGATCAAAAGGCCAATAATCAACATAAAGAGGCGAGGATAGAATCTCTGGAGCTGCAATTCTTGCACCTGTATCTGTGTGGGATTTGCAGAAGCAAATGGGAAATAATCTTCAACAAAGTTCACATCTCTACTAATATAACATTTTTGATGTTGTAGATTGTAAACTTTGTAACCTTTGAAGCCAAAAGGGTATCCCACAAAAACACAAGGGTCAGACCTTGTATCAAATTTATTTTTGTGTTGAAAAATAGTAGACATGAAGCAAAGACAACTAAAAACTCTTAGAGATGAGTAATCTGGTGCAGTATGAAATAGAACTTCATAAGGAGATTTATTTTCAATAAGAGGTATTGATAATCTGTTAATGATGTACATAGCTAGCCGTGAGGATGCAATCTCCTGTTTCCATAATGTATCTATGTTTTCTTTCCACTCTCCCATTTTGTTGGGGAGTGGATGTGCAGGAGCTCTCATGTATAATGCCGTTATCAGATAGAAAAGTTTTCAAGTCATTGTTGAAAAATTCAGCCCCTTGATCAGTTCTTAAGATTTTTATAGTGGTGACAAACTGATTTTCCACTTTTGCAATGAAATCTTTTAAAACATAAGCAGTGTCATACTTGTGAGTCAAGAGATATGCCCAAACATTCCTACTTTTGTCATCCACAATAGTCAGAATATACTGTGGGTGTCTCATATAGCCCCCAAAGATCACAATGGACAAGTTCAAAGATGTTTTTAGCATGAGATGTGCTTTTGTGAAAGACATTTCTAGTATGCTTTGCAATAGGACAAACTGAACAGGATAAGTCTGAATTTGTCTAGAGGTTTTGTAGAGGATACATGAAGAAGTTTGTCTAGAGGTGCATGTCCTAGTCTGAGATGCCAAAGGGCATTAAAGTCAGACTTACAATTGGAATGAGGAAGAAACATAGGAATTACAGGTGTTGTAGCACAGAATGTGCATTAGGCTTTTTCAATCTCCTCTGACTCTTGTATGAGGAGGGGAATCTCTGATTCAGCAACTAAGTGATACAACCCATCAATGTCTCTACCAGCTGTCACACGTTTCCTCCTTACAGGGTCCTGGATAAGACACATGATGGGTCTGTGATTAATATGGTAATGCAAAGTCCTCACAATAGTAGTTAGAGACACTAAATTTAGTTTGAAATTGGGAATGTATAGAACATTTGTGAGAGTTAAGGATGGGGTTAAGCAAACATTACCAGAGTGTGTAATGCTACTTGTATGGCCATCTGGAAAATGAATTTTAGATGGAGGTATCATAGGGACAATGTTGGTAAGATATTTCAAATCACATGTCATGTGGTAATTTGCACCACTATCTAAAAGACAATAATATGTAAGAGGACACACTACACAAAAAAATAAGGTACCTGCAAGAACTACTTCATTAGATTGTTGTTGCTGAGCTTGACTCATGATGTTGAGGAGAGACATCATCATCTTCTGCTGGTCCATAGTCAGATTCTGTAGCAGGTTTCCTTGCTATTCTAGAGCTCTCTCAGTGACTACATTAGCCATGTAGTTCCCATTGCCATTCTTCTTTAAATCAGTGTTACTCCTCGGTACTTGTGGCTTGTACTTGCTCTTAGAGTGCCAACTTGGGTATCCTATCACCTCCCAGCACCTTTAAGATGGGTGATATCCCACACAGTGATTGCACTTCTTATTCTTTCCCTGATGCTCACCATCTTTAGTTTCTTTACCATCTTTCTTGCTAAATATGATAGTAACATCAGCAGATGATGAAGCTTTCTCTGTCCCTCTCTTTGCTATTGCTAGTCTCATCTTGGATCAACAATGAATGCATATAGCTTGCTGTTGAAAGGGGTGAACATAGAAGAAACTTTCGTCGAGCAGCACCATATTGCTCATTCAACCCCATCAGGAACTTTATCAGCTTTTCTTCATTCTCAGCTGCTTCAATTCGGTGAATTGAGATTGCAATCACATTTGCCACAAGTACATCTAATTGGAGGACACAGACCAATCAATTGTTGCCAAGCTCCCTTTAGCTTCGTGAAATACTCGGTGATTCCTTGATTCTTTTGTTCACAATCTTGCAATTCCTTCTTGATTTGAAATAGTAAAGGGCCATTTTTTGGCCAAAGCTTTCGTGCAAATCATCCCACATCTGCTTATATGTATCGAATTCATCTAAGGTTGCATAGATTTCTTTAGACACCGTGTTAAGATCTATGAACACACCATGTCATTGCATCGATTCCACAACGTAGAATTTTCAGAATTCTCAATCACAATTCCTTCTAAAATTCTCACAAGTAAATTGAATTGTAGTGAGAATAATACCTGAATTATCCGATGGATGAATGAATAAGGAATTCTGCAGATCCATAGCTGATATTAGATCACCTCGGCGTCTTCTCTCCAATGACTGTGATCCTTGATCCTCTGTAACAAACGCCATGGTTGAAGGCGATTCAAGAAAGGAATTCGCTCACCACTACAGAAGCGCCTGCAGATTGCACCTGGATCAATACTTGCGAAAGTGAAGATCGATCAAAACTCTACATCCTCGAGCTCTGATACCATATTGATTCTTATAGCTATGAATCAATCTACCTAAGCACTCAAGAACACTCAGAATGAAAGAGAAAGGAAGAAAACTGAACTCTCAGAATATAGAATTTTATTACATTGCAAAACAGTTTGGAACAATATGGAAGCTGAGTATTTATAGATGAAGGCACACAGGTGATTGATCTCGAGTTTTGTTATAACAGAAGCTTAGCTCCTCTAACTAACTATGAGTTGGCTAAACACTAATGTCTTATATCCCTTCAAGCATTGATGTCAGGTCTTCCCCGTCATCCTTTAAGTAATTAGTTGAAACATCAGTGAAACAAGATTTAGGTTAGAAAACTTACCTTCCCTTGCTAAAGCTTTTCTATGATCGATGTGTGGGTTCCAATTAGTGAATCTTTTAGGTGAGTGGATTATCATCATAATGTTATCATTGAAGTCTATATAGGTCTTATCTTTACCAATTCTCAAGGAAAATATCATATTATCATGTTCCCAAAATTCATATTTGTTGCCGATCGAACTCTTTCAAAACCCTCTTCCAAGAATTATATCTTAGTCTAAATAGGTGCCTTTAATGACAAAGAAATCGATTAGCACGAAGAACAAGTCGACTCTAAAAAGTATTCCATAGACGACTCTAACAACATTACATGTTGAAGCATTTGCCAGGCCAAGGTACAACTCAATAGGCTCAATTTTTCGTCTTAATGCCTTTGCCTTCTCATATGTTATAGTGTTAAAAAAAGCTCTAAAATCACAAAGGGAACTGATAATTACTTTTTTCACTATAACCTTTTACCATGAAAGCTCTAGGATCTCTCTTGCAAGTAACCATCTCATCATAATAGTATTGATCATCCTCATGGATGTTCCTTCCTTTTAATGCAATCAGATGCTTCTTGGAAAATTTCAAATATTTCCTGGTCGCTTGTTGTCTACAACATCTATACTTGATCCATTGTCTCTTTTTCTTACCTACAACAAAGTAGGCTTCTCTGTCCTCTTCTTTCAACACACCAAAATAGAGTTGTTTCTTAAACTCTCTTTCCTCGGGTGCTCATCATTCCAAAAATCGACATCATCTTCATCATACTCGAACTCACTGTCCGAGAATTAACTCTTGAGTTATTTGAGGTGTTTTCAACATCAAGGAGGGTAACCATGTTATCATCTATAGCTTTCTCTGGCTTCTCTTCCTCGGATTCTATTATTTTCAATATCTCTACTACTATTGTTGCTTCCCTTTCTTTGGTCTTTTAATTCACCTTCTTTCATCTCCTTAGAAGTGACCTTTTATTATGCTTAAACTTCTTCTTGAAGCTTGAAAAGTCCTCGAGTGAGCAAAGTTCATACGTATAACAATCAAGAAAAAGAGAGTACCAAGGAAATTTTTCAAGAAGTTATGAAATTGTGAACATAGGTTCTAAAAATATAGAAAAGATAGTTAGTAATTCACTTCTTTTCTTCATCTTTTTTTGGCCGGAGATAAGAATGGCAAAACGTCTCTATACTCGCCATTGACCCATTCTAGTTTCCTATCTCTGGCACAATATGTCATCTACATCCTGAAAATTCTATGATTAGGTTCATTGTCTCCTGATAATACTCCTAAATGCTTAGGAATTTGAGTGGCCAGTTGCGCTACATGTGTCTCCATCATGATCATTCTTTTCACCAAGCCATTAACTTCATCACCTAGGGGTTTAACGTTTGTAGCTCTAGTGACTTAGGCGGAGACTACTGTTAGGGTTACGACGTCCTCGCCTGAATATTGTTTTGACCATCATATCCTTAGGCTTGCTGATGTCCTTGCTTCCATCGAAAGCTAGGATGATCTGATGTCCTTGCTTCCATCGAAAGCTAGGATGATCCCTCCATCTTACATTGTAATAGATATCCTTTCCTCGCCAAGACGTTGAGCATGGTCAGAATATCTTTGTGCATGTAAAACAGTTCTTTCAACTAGATTCCAAGCTTGATCAGTGGGCATATTCATAAAGTTTCTTCTAGAGGAGTTATCAATGACACTCCTAGATTCATTGCCAATTCCCTAACAAAAGTTTTATCGCAAGTTTACCTTTGTCAGTCCATGAGTAGGACACATTCTCAGCAGACCCTTGAATCTTCCCCATGCCTCAAAATATATTTCTTGAACTTGCATCATAAAAGAGTTGATATTGATTCTCAATTTAGCAATCTTCCTTGGTAGGAAGAATTTTTTCTTGAACTCTTGCACTAGCTTACTCCATATTGGTATCGACCCTTCAGGGATTGACCAATACCATTCCTCTGTTGCATCTATCAAAGAAAAGTGAAAACAATATAGTTTCATAACATCAACAGCCATACCTAGGGTTGTTCATCGGCCCAAAACCGAACCAAACCGGGCCAAATCGAATTGAACAGAAGATCAAAATCCCAAAAAAAGAAAACTGAAAACCGAACTGAAACAAATAGGTTTAGTTTGGTTTTTAACCGGTTCGGTTTTTGTTTAGGTTCAGTTTTGAACCTAAGTGAACTGATTTTATCTGAGCAATTTGATTTTGAGGTGAGCTAACCCAACATGCCAACGGAAGAAAAAGAAAGAAAAACGCACAACACAATTGTTGTGTGAACTGAAGACTGCACACAACCCATGAGCACAGTGCTGTCTTCGATGAAATGCTTGCACAAATGCACAACCGTGCAAAGTTGCAAACAACACTTGAATGTGGAATGCCCCTCCAATGACCTTTGTGTAAAACATATTTAAAAAAAATAATGACTATTCTAATAATTAAGGTGTTTCATATTATAGATTACATAGTAGTCTACTAGAGTAACTAGACTTGTACAAAATGCAAACAACAAAAAATAGATTCATTCAGCAAAAATAAATTATGTTTGCCGGTTTAACTGAACCGAACACAAACCAAACCGAAAACCAAAATTTCAATTTCATGAACCAAAAATCTAAACCAAAACACCTCGGTTTGGTTTGGCTCTGGTTTGATCGGTTCGGTTCGGCTGAAAAATTCCATTTGAACCGAATTCTGAACAGCCCTAGTCATAACATTAATTTTTACCGTTATCCTAAGATCAAGAAAATAATGTATATGCTTCCTAGGATCTTCTAGTGGTCCACCTCCATATTGATTTATCTAGATCATATGCATCAATCTATGCTTCAGCTTATAGTGAGGTGTGTTCACATTAGGGGGAACAATACCTTAGACATGTGTGACAACAATAGACATTATGTAATATCCAGTGTTAGTGGTCTCGTGCCAACTAGCACCATGTTGTTAGTATTCATAACATTCAAGACATATTTAGCCTCTTATCTTTCTCTCTCAGCACAAACGATTCTTTGTTCTATTTCAACAATCCTAGCTTGCATCTCAGCATTCACAACATCTTGGTTATTTCCCATGGTTCCTGGTCGATTTTGTTGTTATAACAATGGTTGCTTTGAGTGTCATGTGGAGGGTATAAACCGAGTTCTTGAAACACACATGGTAGAAACACACTATAGAAAAATAAGCAAACTATTAACTTTGTAGTTCCCCGGCAATGGCACTAAATTTTGACGGGTTTGTTTCCATCGGAGTGTAATCACTATCAAGAGAAAACTGTATCGAATTACATTTATTCAATTGCCTAACACTAACACATACAGATGAAAGTATACAGAAATGATCGAACACAAAGAATTAACGAGTAACAATTATTTCATCGAATTCAATTCAATATTAATAATAACACATATTCTAGATCTTTATGTCAACAATGTCTTTCTAGCATGATCTCATTGATAATAAAAGGATAATTTTATTTACTTCTATGTAATATGCGGTATAAACTGCCTAAGTCTTTACTAGTTCATAGACAAAGATTGTGATTATGCCTGTATATGGCATAAACATAGCCATCCCATATGAATAATTGTAGACAAACCCATTAAACACAACTTATATTAACAATCTAAGAAAGCTGAAATAATTCAGAGCCTAATGATCAACCTCACAAGTCACACATGAGATGCAATCACAAACTACTTATTTGTCATCCAAAGGAAACACCAATTTACATATAAGACATCTGGTAGGGCAAAAACCGGTTGTTGATTTCTTCCAAAGATAATCTCAAACTCAACAACTAGTATAGTGGTAGAGTAGAGATTGATCCCATAAAGAGTGCATGCAACTTTAGGTATGTTCTTTTGTCAATAGTAACAAAGAGAGAGAAGTAGAGAAAGCAATGGTAGAGATTATGAAAGCAATAAAGTAACAAGGCTAATGATGATTGATTGTAAACAATAGAAAGAAATATAGTTCCACTCACATTTCGCAACAATGGTTGAATTCTTGATCCTTGGGCTTCACTTTAATCAAGTTGGTTTCTATTAGTTATCCTAGGATTTGGTTTGTGTATAGACTTAGGTAGGTTCCCTATTCGATCATCACTTAAGTCCCTTAATCTAGCATGGGGAGCCAGTAGCAATAGGTCCCAAACACCTAGCACAGAAGCTTTATTTCTCCCCTATCGTCGATCTTCTCACCTGGCTGTGAGCCTAACCATCACTTCCACTAAAAGAGATACTTCCTACCTGTCAATTCTCCCACACCATCAAGATTCCCAGACCGTTCTTGCAAGACGAGCTGGCTACTTATGGAATAAGGCCCTGTAAAAGATGAAGTTGTAACCCTATCGCGATCCGATTCAATCTTATTGGCCACTTAAAACACAATCAACAACATTAGCATTATTGGAACAAAGAGAAACGAAATAAACTAAACATAATTAACCAAATTTAACCCTCACATTCAATCAACCATGTTTTGAAATGCAAGTGAAACTAACAAAGAGATTAGCCACTCATGACTTACCTCAAACTACAAAGAAACTATAAAAATATCCGTTGAATAGCGTAGAATGAATATTTTTGAAACCCTAGAAAACTAAGCTATTTATAATGTTAGGGTTGACCAAAAATTCCTATAAATACCAACCAAAATAGGATAGGACCGTATCTTTAAAGATGGAAATAAATCTTCAAAGGATAAACTTTCGGAATGTTATGGGGATCCGACCTTATCCTTCATCGGTGGGCACCGATCTTCAATGTCTCGGATCTCTCGTCTTCGCTTCCGTGCATTCAAATTACTCCTTTTCATGACTTCATTTTAGATCTTCTTTGGACATGTTTTACTCTTTCCTCAGTAGGTTTAGCCGCTCCAGGGCTCCAGCATCGCCCTCTCAATCCACCCTTCAAGTCTAGATCCATAAATTTGGACATTCAACCATAAAAAGTGCAGATTTTGACCTTCGACCACCAAATGATAATGATGCAAATTAACTAGAAAACATGTGCTATACAACCTAAAACTATCCTTAAACCACCTAGAATGCCTATATAAAATATGCATTATCAACATCACATCAGATGAAACCCACTTTCGATTATCCTTCATAAATATCAAGCACACTTTCGATTATCCTTCATTACTCTTGTTCATTGCATATATTAGACCTTGAAATTTACCATAGAAAACATATTAAGCACACATAACAATTTATTCATCATGCTCAAACATCGGATTCCTTAACTTCAAAATCAATTAAACTACTCACTCATGGCATCAGTCAACATAAATGTATGAATAAATATGATCATCATAAATAATATAAAAGAAATACTCAACGTACCAAACGAACAATGTCTTATACTGTAAATAAAACTCTTAATTTATGAATCTGTAACTTCAATAAAACCCTTAATCGGCTTAATTCTCTATTCCAAAACTCTCTATTTGTATACGTCTCTACTTTTATTACTTTTATGTCTCCTCCAAATGTCATCTCATAATAGTATTTATATAGGCTTCTTAAGATAAAAGATAAGATTTCAAATGATTTGGATAAGATTTGGTTTTGTAGTCGCCCATAATCCTCTGTACTCACTCGAGCATACGACTACTTTCACGAGCACAGGTAGTTTTGTGCTTCACTCTTCTCCGCTCCTTGATTTTGCTCGACTGAATAGCTCTCTACTTGTCCGAGCACCCGTGTACTTACTGACGAGCGTAAAACAGTTGAGTATTCCTGACAAAAGTAAACTCAACAACTAGCATAGTGGTACAGTAGAGTTTGATCCCACATAGAGTGCGTGTTACTTATGTATGTTCTTTATCAACAATAAGAGAAAAGAGAGAAGTAGAGAAAGAAATAGTAAAGATGACGAAAGCAATAAAAAAAGTAACAAGAGAAATGGTGATTGTTTAAAAGCAATATAAAGAAATATAGTTTCACTCACAATTCGCAATAATGGTTGATTTCTTGATTAATGTGCTTTTTTCTAGTTGAGTTGGTTTCTATTTAGGTATTCTAGAGTTTGGTTTTTGTACAAACTTTTGTAGGCCGCCTATTCGATCACCACTGAAGTCCCTTACTCTGAAATGGGGGTCCTAAACTCCTAGATTCCCGTCGTTCCAACAAGATGTGTTGGATACTTGTGGATCAAGGCCATGTAAAGGATGAAGCTATATAATCCTAGCTACTGGGATGCAATTCTATCTCTGTGGCCACTTAAGACACAATCAACAACATTTGGAATATCGAAACAAAGAAGATTGAAATAATCTTAAATAGAATTAATAATAAATCAGCCCTCACACTTCATCAACCAAGTCTTGAAATGTGAGCGAAACTAAAGAAAGGATTAGCCACTCATAGCTTACCATAAAACCCAATAATGATGAAAGGATTAGCCACTCATAGCTTACCATAAATCAGCTCTCTCTCTCTCTCTCTCTCTCTCTCTCTCTCTCTCTCTCTCGCTCTTAATGTATTTTGGCTTTAAATACAACTCTCAAATCAATCCAAAATGTTCTATGCTACATACGAATTGAAAACCATATCATCAAATCTCCACCGTAAATGCCATTACTTGCAAGTAACATCATGAGGTCTTTTATAAGGGTTGTATTGGGGCCATGGTTGGAATATAAGGTATGAGAAATATTTAAGCCATGTGATGCTAAAAATATGGGAAAAAGGGTCAACACTATACAACCAGAACATTACCAATGCTTTAACAATTTGCTCCTAAGAGAATTTTATCATCCCTAGTTCCAAGCTACTCTACTTTTACTCCTAAGTGAATTTCATCCTCCGTAGGGCCTTAGTAATTAGTTATCTATATGAAGCACAAATGATACACCCTTTATACAATCTCTACTCAAAGAAACTCCATCATCTCAATATTTTCACCAATTCTCCTCCTAATTCCCAGATGGGTCAGGCTATTCATCGACTAGCAAGATTTTTGAGAAGATATCGAAAGAATAGGCTTATAAGGCTCAGATTGGATTCAAGCAAAGGATAATACATATGGTGAATAGAGTAATATGTGGCTAAGAAAGTATCCCTCAATCATGTGCAACTCACAAGCAACAAACATATAATATACGGTCTTGAAAATAGATACAAGTAGTCAATCCCACGAGGTAGAAACTTATGGAGAGTATAATCACACAAGAAAGCAAAAGGGAAACTATGAATATCCCTATCATGCCAAAAATTCTCATTAAGACAATTTTGTTGGATTTCAATCGTACCTAGGATCAATAGATCATATATGCTCAATTGTGTTCACTCAATCATGCTTCACATCAAAACAATAGTATATGACAAGACTAAGCAATTCAAACATGCTATGAGACTTATATGATTATGCTTGAAAATAGCATAGAGAACTAACTAGGCAAGATGTTTGTTTCGAAAAATACATATGCATGCAATGAATGATATTTTTGGTATTTTTCAACATTTTTCAATTTTTTTTCCTTTCTGATTTTATTGATGTAAGATAAAGTAAAAATAATTACAATAAATCTTAAACATGATATAGCTAAAAATAAAAATTAAATATGAATGCAAAAATAAAACTACTAAACCCATCCTCCACACTTAAACTTTTCACTGTCCTCCAATGAAAATCCAATTAAAGACTATAAAACATAAACACATAGAGGAAAAAGGAAAACTAACCATATCATCTTGGCGGTGGGTGGTATGGATGCAGCATAGGCCGGTGCAAGAACATCTGGATCAACCTCTCAACGTTGCGGTTTGTAGTTGCAAGTAATTTGGCCTGATCATCCAATTTGCGGAGGCTCTCTACTCAGGACTCCCTGAGCTCCCGATATAGTACGTCGTTGACATTTTCCAGAGCCTATAATTTGCTCTCTATGTATGCCAATTGCCAAATAGGATGGATCGACGTTCTCGTCCTTCCTGGCTGAATCATGATCCATGTCCTCCGATTCGTTCTTCTTTGGTCAGACTCGGTCTCCTTGCCAGTAGTGTCACACTTCACCTCTTCTTTAGGCATAAACCCCTCTGCCGGTGGTACATAGAAATCCCAAATTTTAGTACCCATCGACATTAGAGTCTATATTTACCTCCAACGTGGCAATGAATTCCTGAGTAAGATCGGGATAGGTTGGAGTAGCTTTAGCCATGAAGGACACGAGTCCTCCCTTCTCTAACAATCCATGTACACTGTCATAAAATCCCAACAAATGTAAAGCATAAATATCAAAAAAATTTGTCGTTTCCCTACTAACAACAGAGAAAGAAAGAGACGGGAGAGAAAAGAGCAAACTTTGAAGTAGTTTAGAATCGAGAGCGATTGTGAGGCAAAGAGAAATCTTTAGAGCTGTAGAGAATTAATAACAACAAAAGTAACCGACGAGCATAAAACGGTTGTTAAATCTTGCAAAAAAAAAACACCCTAACTCAAACATTAGTATAACAGTTAAGTATATGTATCGATCCCACAAAGAGCATGCGATTAGTGTGTTTCACTTGCTAACAATCAGATAAGAAAGATTCATAAAAGAGTGAATTAATGTAAATGTAATCGAAGTAACAAAGCAATAGAAAAGACGAAATTGGTATGAACGGGGCGATGGTTTCACTCCCTCATCTCAACATGGTTGGTTTCTCGATCTTTGGGCTTCTTCTCATTTATTATTCTAGGTATGATTTATGTATACATGATGGGTTATCACACTTCTCACTCTACCATGGGGGTCGAGCAATATTGAATCCCAATATCCTAGCACCTAAAACAATACTAGTACCTTTATTAGCAAATTTGTTACCTAGTTCCGAGCCTAGTCATTGCCTCAAAAACGAGTGTACTCCAATAGATGTTGATCTCCTACACAATCCAGCTTCTCGAACAATTCGTTCCTACCAAATTTGTTTGCTACTACGGATTTGACTCGCTAATGCGGCTGTAGTCTAAACCCTAGCATGATGCACTATTCTATTGCTCCTCTTATTGTGATTGATTCCCATGCTATTAATCAAAAGATCCCTATGGAGGGACGCCAATCTGTATATGAAAATGTTATTACCTCTGCCCCCAATTTCACTACTCTGTTTCCTGAATCTGGACCTCCTCCTTCTTCGTCCCTCTCCCAACAAATCAGTGGAAAATTGAACAATTATCAAGTTATAGAGGTCATGACTAAGGTTAGGATACCATCAAAAGTCCCCACAGTTCCAAGAATTCAGGCTTCTTGCTCAAATACCTCTCATTGTCCTAACCCTTCAATGCCTAACCAACCTCCTTTACCTGAAACCCTGCCTAACCAAGAGCCTACACCAGCTGAGGCTTATAAAATCCCTACCTCTTGCCCAACCATACTGCCTAACCCACCCTATCCTAGTAACCCTCATCCTCCCAAGGGAGCTCGTGCTACCAATTCCCTTATGATTAACAATAGCTCCAGATCGAATGGTTTTAAATTATCCTATGAGAAATCAGGTGAGGGTGATATTGTTAAGGCCACAAAGGAGGACTGTCTAAGCTTAGAGGAGGCCTGGGGTTTTACTTTGGTTGGTTATGTAGTAGGTAGATTCCCTGGTTTTAAGGCTATTAGAAACCTAAAGAAGAACTGGCCGAAATATGATTATAATGCACAAGGCGGATGGTTGATGTTTAAATTCTTCACTGAGGAAGATAGAGATTCCGTCTTGATGAAATGACCATTCACATGCCCATGCTACACCCTGCTTCTCAAGTGTGTGCCTGAGAGATTCACTTTTGAAAGGCACTTTTCTTAAGTCTTCCTGTTTGGATAAGTATTCACAAGCTTCCCACTGAGTTTTGGACACCAGGTTTGCTTCAGAAAATTGCTTCCAAGATAGAAGAACCCATTATGACCGATGGATACACAGAACACAGATCAAAGCAATTATATGCTCGGGTTATGGTGGATATGTATTGTTCAAAGGAACTCAAAAGGATGGTGACCATAGAATTCGATAATGCTCCGGATCATACATGCTTTATAGAGTATTCGAATTTCCCTCCTAGGTGCAATAGGTGCACAACTTATGGTCATGAGACAACAAAATGTCCTGCTACCAAAGGTGCTTCTGTGGATAATAGGTTGAGAACCAACCAAGGCCCCCAGAAAGTCTGTAAGGAAAAATCAACAAACTCTGCAACAAGCGGTTCCAACATCCCCCCAACCTCTTCTGATGCTACCTCCCCTTCTGTTAACATTGCCCCTCCTGTTACTATACAAACTGATAACCCACCCCCTTCCCCCCCTCCCACCCCAATCCATGACCCCTTCTCTTTCTAATAACTACAAGAACCCCCCTTCACACATTCCACAACCCGTAGTTTCAGTTGCAGGCACTTCCATCCCTTCCCCTTCCTCTTCTAATCTTCCTGTCTCACAACCCCCTCCTCTTCTCCCTACTCCTAACCAATCTCAAACTATCCTCAATACCAAACCTTCCTCATCCAAAGCTACTCATGGATCATACCATAAATCATCCTACAAAACTGGCACCTCTGTTTCAAACTCTACAAAAACCAACGTGAAATCATCCATTTTCTCTTCCATAGAAAGAATTAACCTAGCCTACCAAAAGAAAAAAGCATCTCCCCCTCCCCCTGCTAGAGCTGTGGATCTTGTTGGGACATAGAATTTATATTGAGAATCCTCCTTAAGACTTAAAAAAGAATTAAGGAGGTTGGATGCCCAGAAAGAAATGGAAGTAAAGAGAACTAAGAGGGTTACCTTCGCAGATCAAAACTCTTTTCAGCCTCTTGAGCAAATTGATAATCAGAATGAGTCTAGAGAAGTATTGCTCTTGACAGATGGGACCGAAGAAGGATATGTGGCTGAAGGTATGGCTGGTGACAAAGGAAAAACAGTACAAAAGAACCTTGAAAATGAGACCTATCCAATTGAAGTAAGGAGGACTGGAGAAGTGAGAGACTTAGCAGACATATTAACCCTATAGGCAACACTTCTATGCAAAAACTGGAAAGTAAATACAGTGGTGGAGAGACAGACCAAGAATAAGAGGAAAAGGAAGCAAAGGAGAAGGTTTTGGCCCTCAACTATTGGCATGTGCATAGTATAGAGGGGGGACAAGTTAAGAAAAAAGGGCCTAGCACCCTTGCAAGAAAGTGTAAATGATAATAGCATCTTGGAATGTAAGGGGGTTTAACAGTCCTCCCAAGCATAAGGTTGTTAGATGTTTCTTGGAATAGTGGAAACCAAACTAGACGTGAAAAAAGCAGAGGCAATTATGAGGAAAAGTTTCACTCAATGGAACTATGCGCATAATTTTGAATTAAGTACTGCAGGGAGAATTCTAATTATGTGGGATCCTTCGAGAGTTGATTTCAGACATAGGAGAAGCACTAAACAGATGATTTATGGACAGTTGCAATGTAGAATCACTAGACAGTGTTTTGAGATAGCACAAGTTTATGGTTTGCACACTATTGTCAAAAGAAGAGCCCTATGGAGAGACTTAGCTTTAGAAATGAACAACACACAGGCTCCATGGCTAATACAAGGTGATTTCAACGCCATCATGAGGTCTTGCGAACGAAGAATGAGGCATCTGTCATGGCTTATGAAATCTCATATTTGTGGGAAGTTTGTGCATAACTGGACTTACATGATGTAGTGAGTGAAGGGCAGGAGCATACAAGGTTTAAATGGGAAAAATCAACCAAAATTGATAGGGTGATGGTGAATGGTCAATGGGATACCCTTAACCTATACTGCAAAGCAAAATACCTACTGCCAAAATCCTCCTTTGATGACAGCCAAGTGGTAGTACAAGTTATAGAACAACAGAAGAATAGAAAGCCCCCTTTCAAGTATTTTAATATGTGGGAAAAGAGTGAAAATTTTCAGCAGATAATCTCAGAAAATTGGGTCTTCAATGGTAGTGGCTCGGACCAATTCTTACTGTCCAAGATGCTACAGAATCTGAAGATGCCATTGAGAAGACTTAACAGAACACAATACTCAAATATTAATGAAAGGGCCAAGGTAGTGGAAGCGGAGTATGAGAGGACTTTTTTGGCCCTGAGAAGGGATTCTACCTCTCCTAAACTTCTACAGGAAATGGAAATCACAAAAAAAGAAGGCCACCAGACTCAAAGAAGCAGAATTCAGATTTCACTCACAATTGGCAAAGGCTAGACACACTTTTGAAGGAGATAAATGCAGTTCTTATTTTCATGGGTTAATGAAGAAAAATATGAAAAGAAACCATGTAAGCTCCTTGGTTAAAGAAGATGGCCGAGAAACCATCTCCCTGAATGAGGTTGCTGAAGAATTGTCAAGTTCTACATCAGCTTACTAGGTAGTGAAAAACAAACTGGAGATGTGGAACCAAGATACATCAGAGAAGGAGGGGCCATTCTGAGCTCAGAAAAGGATGAAGAAATGATCAGACCAGTCACTGCAGAAGAGATTAAAATTGCACTATGGGACATAGGTGATGAAAAATCCCCCGGACCTGATGGATACACATCTAAATTTTTTAAAGATACCTGGGGCACTACAGGGCCTCAACTCACAAAGGCAGTGCAAGAGTTCTTTAATTCAGGCAATCTACTCAAACAAACTAATCATGCTACTATAGCTTTAATTGCCAAATCTGCAAATGCTAAAAGTGTTGGTGATTTTAGACCTATATCATGCTGCAGCATTTCTTACAAATCATCACAAAAATCTTAGCTAGTAGATTGTCTCCTTTGTTAAAATCCATCATCTCCCCGGCCCAAATAGGTTTCATTGAAGGGAGGATTATGAGTGAAAATATTTTGCTCCTTCATGAATTGATTAGGAAATACTCTAGAAAGAGGATCAGTCCAAGATATATCCGGAATTTAGATATAAAAAAGGCTTATGATACAATTTCTTGAAAGTTCATTAGACAAATGCTTCTGTATCTTAACTTTCCCCATAAATTTGCACACTGGATTCTGGAATGTGTATGTTCTACTTCTTTTTCTGTTAGCATTAATGGCTCCCTGTAGGGTTTTTTCTATGGCAAAAGAGGTTTAAGACAGGGGGATCCCATCTCCCCTCTCATATTTGTTCTATCGGTGGACTACCTCTCAAGAATTCTAAAGTGTAAAACAAGGCTCTCGGGCTTTAAATTTCATCCAAAATGTGAAAGATTGCAGATTTCACACATTGCATATGCTGATGATTTAATCCTGCTGTCAAGAGGTGATAAATAATCTATGTCTATATTGCTTGATGCTCTTGATCATTTTTCAGCAATTTCAGGATTGGAAGTGAACCCCACCAAGTCTTCTTATTTTCTCGCTGGAGTAAAAATTGAAGATAGAAACTTTCTAGCAAACAAATCAGGTTTCACACAAGGGAACTTTCCTTTTAGATACCTAGGGATTCCAATCTCCTCTGGAAAACTGATATTACCCCAACTCACTCCTTTTCTTGACAAAATTCTAACAAATATAAGTTACTAGCATACTAAAATCTTGTCTTATGCAGGAAAGGTTGGACTCATAAGGGATGTGCTCCAAGGAATACACGCCTTCTGGTTTTCTATTTTACCCTCCCCCTCCACTCTCATTGATAAAGTGAATAGACTTTGTGCAAAATTTTAACGTAAATCACACAGGATAAAGTGGAAGGATGTCTGCCTACCTAAGGATGAAGACAGATTAGGGCTCAAGGATTTAAAAACATGGAACACAGCTTTTATGTCAAGGATACTCTGGGATATTTTAAGGAAAAAAGATAGTATGTGGATAAGGTGGATACATCACCAATACTTGCAACAAGAAGATGTGTGGCACTAGCAAGTTCATAACAAAAATGATTCTCCTTTGATTAAAAAAATATTGTCAATTAGAGATGCAGTACTAACCTCCACATGAAGCATAGAAGAGGCAAATCAAACTCTCAACAGTTGGTGCATTGGAGGAAAATTCAGAATAGAAGCCGCATACAACCATTTCAGAAGGAGAGTTGCAAGGCCACCTTGGACGTCTGTAGTATGGGATAGAACTATCATCCCCAAACATGCTTTCATACTATTGCTAGCTGCTAGGAGGAGATTAGCTACAAACGACTTGATCAAATCAAAGGAAGTGGTCTTAAAATGTCACTTTTGCAATCACCCTACAGAATCACATGAGCACCTATTTTTCGCTTGTAACTTCTCCTCCTCTGTCTGGTTTCAGATCAAACACTGGCTGGGATTATGGAGTGGAATGAGCACTTTAAAAAGCGGCCTCAAATGGTTAAAGAATAAGGCTAAAGGAAAAGGATGGCAATCTAAGGCGAAACGAGTGGATTTTGCAACAACAATATACTTCATCTGGAAGGCCAGAAACGAAAAAGTTTTTGATCAAATAACGAGAAGGCCGGAGGAGATAGTTTATCTTATTAAAGTGCATGTCTGCAAAATCTGAAGCCATGAATTCTCCCTACACGTCACTGCCACAACAACACTACATGATGAATACTCAAGGAGGCAGCAAGAGGAGCCTTGAAAGACTTTGCAACTACATATGTAATAGCATTAGGAGTTTTTATTTCGCATAGCCTCAAGTCCCTTCTGGCCCTACTAAGCCAAGGGAGCAGTTTTTGTAATAGCAACAATGTCTCTTTATTGCCTCGTAGCTATTGCTTTGGTGTGCTAAAGTTGTGTTCGTATAAATCTCTTGATGGCCGAGCTGAAGAGAGATTTATGCTAATACAACTTTAGCGGGTAGGTACGACTTCTGATAGCTATGGCTTGAAGAGATAGGAGTTACCTCAAACCTCGAGTTCACCACACCCACATAGATTGGAACAAGTAGTATGTTCCATGATTTTGGTAGCCTGACTGAAAGGCTCTAAGTCATATAGGTCGATCTTTTGTACATTGTAATTATCTAGTTTTCCTGCAATATATTAACCCTTAAAATCAAAAAAATATAACATCGTTTATAATTTTATATCCGATATCTTTGTTATCATATAACATTGATGGTCGGAATGAGGAGCTGTCAGATGGTGCACACTCGCATCTGGGTATCAAACCTTCCAATCCGCCGTGCACAATGCCCTATCCAGTCTCGCCGACTTCCTATTGCTCCCCGACCTCCATGGTTCTATGTAAACGGGACTCTTGTGAAGCCTAGATCAATAAGCTGCAGGCTATCAATCTGTTGCTTGAATATATATGACTCCCTATTGAATGCTACAGAAGAACATGAGCGCTCATGGGAATCCAAAGTGGCGTTGAAATAACCTGCCAACAACCAAGGTTTTCCATTAACAGCCGCAACAAGTATCTTAAACATTTCTCAATTTCTAAACATTTCCCAATTTCTCTTTAGTCCTTACGAAACATCTCAACAAGTATCTTAAATATAATTGTATAAGAGTGTGTGATCACTTACCCAAGTCGAGTTAGTAACTTCGGATTCTGAACAATATTGTCACATTTAAATAAACATATTTTGATAGGAAGATGACGCCAGTAGTGACAAAAAACCAGAGATATACTATTATATTCATGGCAAATTTGCTAAAATAACTCATTTCGGTTAAACCCTTGCACACATAACCCCATCCGGAAAAAATTTGCTAAAATCCGGATATTCGGATTTTTGGCTCAACCGGTAGCAGGTAAGTGGGGGGGGGGACTGGACAGTGTGAGTATGACAGCTGGACAATTGAGAGAGGGAGAGAGTGAGAGAGAGAGAGAGACGGAAAAGCGAGAAAACGACAGAGAGAGAGAGAGAGAGTCTGTGAGAGAGAGAGAGGGTGAAAATCCTGATCAATATTGAAAAGACAGGTAGAGAGAGGGAGAGAGATGGAGCAGCTGGGTACAGTAAATTGGAGGGAGGCAATTGTTCCCGCCCAGGGATGACGCCAAAAAAAAAAAGGGAAAAGGGAGGGAGGAGGGGGAGGGTATATAAGCTTTGAAGAATGTCTGAGGGAAATCATTAGCTCCCATTAATGAATTGCAGGGGAAATGGAACTTGAAGAAGGGGAATAGCCGGCATTTGATTAGAAGAAAAAGGGTAGGTGTCAAATGATGTGTGGTCTATATAAAGAGATGAGAGAAATTTTGGGCGTCACTTTTATTCACAAAATCTGAAGAAAGAGAGAGAATCCATTGAAGAAGAAGCAAGTGGGCCTGGGTTCAGTTAACGGTTTCCTTGTACGAAGCCACTTTTCACTGGACGGTTACATCGTACCCACTGGACACGTGTTGGAATTTACTGGACAGTGCTCTGATCGGACATAAAATGGGTAAGTGTTCTCTCTATGTTTGGTAAGTGTTGTTCATATGTAAATACCGTCGATACAAATTAATTTCTGTCTCCCTATGAAATGCAACAGGGGAAAAATCATCAGTTTGTATCACTGTATTGTTTGGAGGATGGTGGGCGTGTGAAGGCAGCACTTGGGTCTTCACGGGAACAAATAGCCAGAAAGCCATGGTGGTGGACGAAAGGATTGACTATGTAAAGCTGAAGAAACAGGTGATGGACAAGTTTAATGTCGATGGGAGGAGGAATGATGTGGAGATCACATATGTAAAGCCAAAGAAGGAAGGGTCCAGGCCGTTTGCTATCGGGGATGACGAAGACTTGGAGGCCTACAATTTTGTAAATGTGCTGTCTGGAGAACGAAATTGGCCTGCGACGCAAGGTTGGTGGAGACGTGCCCGAAGCACAAGGATCGACAACGGATGACTCAGACGGTGGTGGTTTGTCTCTTGCAGGCTTGGAGGATGTTGTTGTGCCGTTAACTGGTCCGCCCGTGACCCAAGAAGATCACCCAAATACAGATCTCCCCGTGGGGCTTGACGGAGAAGACGAAGATTTGGGAGAAAAAATTGTCGAGGTAAACCAAACGGATGTCCAGTTGGAATCATCGGATGTCCAGTTAACACAAACAGCCGTTCAGTTAATAGAGACTTTTGACCAGTTAGGGATAAGTGAGGAGTTGGAGTTGGAGTTTGCGAAGAGGGAAAAGAATGCCGATGCAGTGAATAAAGGGAAGCAGGTCATATATGTCAGCAGTGACATGGAAGATGGAGCCATTGACCTTGGTAGCTCCTCTGACGAGGATGATGCAATCCCAAAAGTGGTTAAAGATGAACACCGTAGTTCTGGTCCGACGAAGTCTTGGTCATGGGATTATGAGGCGGAGCGAGCGGTGAGGGAAGTCGAGGAAGCATACGAAAGACGAAAATAGAAGTCGACCACTTCTCCGAAGCCTGCTGAAAGTGAACCAATGGTGGCGGGGAACCCATTAGATACCAGCCAGTGTGGTATTAAGCTCCGGGAGGGACAAACGTTTCGGAGGAAGGAGGATGTGCAGGAACTCGTAGCGTGGGCGGGTCTGATTCGCTGCTTCACGACGAAGGTGAAGAAGTCAACGACGACCTTGTATGTTGTAGGGTGCGCTGCTCCCAAGTGCAAGTGGTCATGTCGAGCTTCGACTTACAAGGGAACGGGGTTATGGAAGATCCGAAAGCTTGTGGACGAGCACACGTGCTCGCTGAACGAGGCGGTCAGCCAAAAACGCAGTGCGTCATACACGCAGCTGGGGCGGCGCATTGTCGAAAGGTATGTGACCCAATACGTAAAACTTAACTGGACTCTTGCCTAAATTCCACTGGACATATAGATATACACACTGGACACACAACACTAGTAACTGGACACACAACTGCATTCACTGGACACACAACTTTCTTAACTGGACACACAACTATTGTAACTGGACACACAAATATAGTCACTGGACACACAACTATCTTAACTGGACACACAACTAACTTAACTGGACACATGTGTGTGAATGGGCATGTTCAGTTTCGGACGGTCGAAGAAGCCCCTCGATCCTGATCAAGTGCAGAGGATGATGAAGTCGCAGCTGGGGGGTCACATGCAGCTACTGGAAGGCGCGCCGAGCCCGGTTGAGTGCGAGGGACAATGTGTACGGAACGGACGAGGAAAGCTATCGGAGCATGTACTTGTACATGTACATGCTGGAGCAGGCCAACCCTGGGACGTACACGAGGATAGAACGCGACGCGGAGGGGCGATTCAAGTATGCGTTTGTGAGTCTTGGAGCGTGGCGGAGGCCCCCACCTACGGAAGGTCAGTCCTTCCTTAAATTGAACATGACGCTCAATTACTAGCAACATGACGCCCATACGAATATCACATGACGTATGTTTGCCTAGACATGACACCTCTAACTCATCAAGATGTTTATTCTCCAGGTTATATCGGTGGACGTGAGCTTCTTGAAGGGGAAATTTCAAGGGTGCTTGCTATTTCCTACTGCACAAGACGCTGACCACCACATTTACCCCGTAGGCTTCGCCATGGTTGACGGCGAGAATGATGGGTCTTGAGGGTTCTTCTTCAGGCAGATGTTGCGTGTCGTTGAAGACATGACTGATCTGGTGTGGGTATCTGACCGCCACATGAGCATCCTGAAGGGCATACGGGATAGCTACATCTTCGCGAAGCATGGTATATGCACATATCACTTATTTCAAAACGTCCGTTTCCGGTTCAAGTGCGGGGGCTTGCAAGATGAGTTCATGACGATGTGTAAAGCTTACACGTACGATGAGGTCCAGGTGTTGTACGCGGAGTTCTGTGCACGGGTTCCCGGAGCGGGCCAATATCTGAAGGAGGCCGGGTTCAGCAACTGGGCAAGGGCTTTCTACACTGGGAATAGGTACAATATCACAACCACTAATAACTCCGAGTGCTTGAACTCGGTGTTCAAATATCCTAGAGATTTGCCGCTAACAGCCCTTGTAGATGCCATCCTTGAGACCGTCGGCATGTGGTTCGTCAAACATAGGAAGACAAGCGGCGAGCAGGGGAAAGTCGTAAGCGACTGGGTTGGTAACGCCATCGGAGAAAACTTTGTGAAGTCTCTTTCCATGGTCGTCAGACAGCTGAGTGCACATGAGTACGAGGTACGCAAGGGAAGCTCCACCTGGCTTGTAAACCTAACAGGACGTTTATGCAGCTGTAGACGCTTCAACGTCGACCAGTACCCATGCGCGCACGCAATGGCAGCATCCCAATTGCACCGGATGGATGTGTACTCGCTCATCAACGACTTGTACAAGGTCGACGCGTGGCGTGCGTGCTACAAGGACGTGATCTACCCAGTCCCGTCGCGAGAGAATCGGAGGGTGCCCGAGGCAATCGCCAAGGAGACTTGCCTCCCCCCACTTATCAAGGTACGCCCTGGCAGGCCGAAGACATCTAGGTACCCGTCTCAGTGGGAAAGGAAGTTCCCTAAAAGGCGCCGCACATAGTGAAGAAAAATGTGGTTTTTTGGCATGACGGTTACATATTTTGGCATGACAACTACTGGGTTCGACATGACGGCTATCTATTTTGACATGACATATTATGAGTAAGACATGCCAGTGGGTATTTCACGCGTTTTGTAATCAGGGCTCACTTATTCGGAAACGTTATCGCTCCCCCTTTTACATCGAAGTATGAACGTCGCCCGTGTTTTGTTATTAAGGCTTGTTGGGCATGGGTGCAGCTATTTCATTTTATATATGACATGCAGTTATATAAACTTGGCAGGTGATATTTTGGACATGACATGTGTTAATTGTGCATATTCAATGAAAATGTGAACGACGTGCATATATAACTGTCAACCATCGTACAACCTACATAGTTTCAAAAACAACAAGACATCATAGTTTTAAAACCTGAGTCCTAGGTTTCCCAAAACGACATACCGTAGATACCAAAGTCAACCAAATTAAATCCTACGAAAGCACAACTGTTCAAACCACCAACAACATTTCAAGACAACAATACAAACAACAATGTTCTTGTAAAAAGAGGACAGAGCCAATGACTACTGAGGATCGGGGCTGGGACGGAAGGCACCGTGGTAGATAGCGACACATAGGACTAGGCGGTAAGCATCTATAAAGGCGTCGTCCACCCCTTTGAATGGGCGGTCGCCTGATGCGAGCATCTGCATGAAACGGAGAGCGTAGGGTTTAGAGTCTCCTCTACGTCGCAAAAAATATGTGTCAAACCTAATGCGCACCAATTACACTATAAATCGGAAGATGGACTACGACGACTTACGATTGCTTGTTCTGAGGGATCCCCTTCACACGGTTGTACTTGAACGGCTGGGGCAGTTCCCTGCATGCTTGGCGTGCAGCTCTTGGTGGCCATCCATCAGCGGGGGAAAGGTATGTGTGATGGGCTTCAGAAGGCCTGGCAAATGTCGCTCAGGAGTCCACTCGGCCAAGTCGATCATACACACGGACAGTCCACTCGGCCAAGTCAATCTCAACCGATACCCAATGGTTGTCTTTCAGATTCCATTGGGGCCAACACACGGTCGACGCACGCCCAAGGCTTCGGACACCTCTCCGGCAACATACCGCTGAAGTAGTACTCCAACTCCTCGTCGACGGGCATGCCGGTTTGTCTCTGCAGCAATACCCCGAAGTAGGGGTCGACGACTACGACGCCTGCGTACTTCGACTCGCTAGCTACCTCCTTTCGGAGGATGCCGCATGCTTCGTCGATATGCTGCAAACAAGGAACACGTGTCCAGTCAACCACAAAAATGTCAAGTTATTGGAGCACGGGTGGCCAGAATTTACCTCTGAGCCCACCACTTTCATTGGCATTTTTAGGTCCCGGAAGAAATCCCTCTCAAGGCGGGTGCCCAGCATTGTACGTGCGGGTTCAGTCCCTTGGGTGTCTTCGGTGGTCAACCACTCGGTGAATGCGTCCACGTCAGCCCTGATCATCAGGCCCAAGGCCACGGCGTCAACCCCCACAATCACCTTCTTCCCCTTGGCGGCCCGCGGCTTCTTCTACCCCTTCGTCACGTCCTCAACCACCTCCTTTTCCTTGTTCCCCTTGTCGACACGCGGCTTCTTCACCGGCTGGGTAACTTCGTGGCCCTCTAACGTCGCAGACGCTCGCCTCACCCTTCCGCCCTTACGCTGAAGGGGAAGTACGGCCTCATCCTGTGCCTCCTATGGTTTATTATATGACACATAGTTAAAATAACATGACACATATGTGTTTTTGACATGACAGTATCATTAACACGACCTACCTCAGGGGTTGTCTTTGTCGTGGGTGCTTCTGCCTCGGAGATGGTTGACTTATCCCCAGGCCATTTGGCCACAGTCTTAGACCCCTCAGCTAACACGTCATCCTCATTAGCTCGGTCCTCCTACATGACAACAACATATTTTTGACATGATGACTAACAATTTTCACATGACACTTGGCGGCAGATGGCTTACCTCAGCGGTTGTGACTTTGGTAGTGGCTGCTACTGCCTCAAGCCCGACAACCCCTACCATTTCAGTTGGCCCTGCACAAATATGTGAAGGAACTTAACGTCGACACCATTATCAACAGTCACATCGCAGAACGACAAGGATGACAAACCTGTGTGGTGGGTGTTTCTTTGGGGGGTTCTTGTGGATCAGCATCCTTCTCCATTTTGGTCTCCCCATCAACTGGTCCCATACTCTTACCCATCTCCTACAGATTATGACTTAGTGTGACCGTCATTCACAAAATTTACATCACGGTTTCAGTTAGGGTACTTACCTCAGAAGTTGTCTTGGTGGTCTCATCTTCAAGTGCATCAGTACCCGATTTCTGGCCCATTTCCTTAACAGTTTCCTCAGCCTACGCAATTATGGGAAAGGTATGTTACCATGACGCCTATATTGTTATACATGACGCCTATATTGTTATACATGACGGTTAAGGATACTGACATTACAAATTGAACATCTTACCTCCTTTGACTGCAACTCAACATCTTCGGTTTCCTCACTGTAAGTTCCATGCCTGTCCTGTGAGTGTGTCACCTCGTCCTCACCTCGCTTCTTCCCCCTCACCTCCCTTCTCAGCTCTTGCATCGGTGCCTCAATCCTTTCCATCCTCTCGTTAAACGTTGCCAATAAGCTCGTCCCCAGATCATCCATCTTAGACAAAATCCTTGACACATCCACTTGGGCAGCCGTCGTACTTCCCTCACCCTGCGTGCCTGACCCAGATGCTTCCGTCGTGCTCGGCGCATGTTTGGCTTTATACTCCACCAGGAGATCATCGAAGAACTTATCCGGCTTCTCTGTCGCATACATGGCGCCAAGGATAACCCCCTTCGTGACCTCCTCGGCATCCGGGAGAAGGACTGTCCGAACAGCGTCCACCTCGTCGAACATTCCCAACTCTTCCTTCGACTGCCGGAGAAGGGAGGCAAGAGTATTGTACATCATATTGTGCTCTTTCGACTTATATCTCAGGCACCGAGGGTAGGTTGTGCTTGTGCTTGTGCTGGTGTCAGCAAATTGTCTTGCAACTGGCCGTAGAGCCTCGTACACCCACAACTACAAACAAACAAAACAAACCAGGTGATGACATATCGACACTTTGCATTTAATCGTGTCCAGTTACCAGGAGTCAGTGTCCCGTTTAAATCACTATTTGTCATGTGAGATTTATGTCCATACCTGGAATGCAAGGGGGAAGCCGGCTAACAAGTACGACGGTCGAGAGCTGCTGACCCCGTTCTGGAGCTTGCGCTCAACACACCGGTAGAGGAAATCGTGGTTCGTTCGTAGCACAGTCGCCCCCACGGGTAACGCAAGAATGCCTCAGTGTCAGACACCATGTTTATAACCCACCCGTGAAAAAAGTTGCGGGGTTCCTTCGCAAACAGCACCGCCTCCACCAGCAATATGAGCGCGAACTTAAAGCGCCTTGCGGCCGAACGCTCTGACTTCATCGCCACTATGTACTCCGTCTCGAAGACCTCCATCCTTATCTTTTCCGCCCCTAAGAACTCTAAGCAGGCTGCCTTGTCCGCCGCAGTGTCCACGGTCTGCTCCACGTTTGTCGAGCACTTCAGTCCGGTCACTAGCGCGAACTCCTCGATGGAGAACCGGACTATGGACCCCTGGATCATGTACCACGTTTCTTTTTCCTTTTTCGACCGCAGCTGCTGCTGCAGGACGTAGTAGACTAGCTGGGCTGAGAAATCAACTTTGGCACCGAGCCTCGCAATGCCGCCAAACTGGCTTTCACAAAGACGCTTCCAGTCTGACGGGCTCAGGTACTGGTCTAGCTTTGCAAGGACATTGGGCCTGGCATATTGGTTGCACCTACACTTGAAATGCTTGTCCTCGGGGACAGCATATATCGCCTGCACAGTGGGGTGGAATGTTAGACCGACTCATCTGTAAAACACTCTACCCTTGATCGACACTAGCCAAACCATACCTCGCCTGTTGTAGGTGTCTCCGTTACCCTTCTTTCTCCTGAATCACTCATGTTGTAGTTTGATACCCTGCAGGTTGGGGAGCAATACTTTAGCATTCTTCAAACATTTGCAGATTTTCATCAGACAAGTCACAATGCACATGACGTTAAG
Source organism: Persicaria tinctoria (assembly GCA_037127255.1). Classification (NCBI taxonomy): domain Eukaryota; kingdom Viridiplantae; phylum Streptophyta; class Magnoliopsida; order Caryophyllales; family Polygonaceae; genus Persicaria; species Persicaria tinctoria. The sequence continues at coordinate 54,828,404 of JBANSL010000016.1, read as the reverse complement.
TTCATATAACATGTCATGTGACAATTTTAACATGTCAAGTGACCATTTTCACATGACAGACACCATATCTTTCCTGCACTTATCACAAATGACAGTAACTTTCTAGCCTGACCATCTCTTAGCTTATACTTATCACCTGAGCATTATAACCATTTTATAGTTCCACAAAATATAAGCCGCGCAATTTTTCAATTAAACATGACTGCAAACCTATTAAACATGGCAACTACATATTAAAAACATGACAGTTTACCATGTAACAGCATTTACATTCAATAACTTGTTCCTGAAATTTTTTAAACCACATTTAGGTTCCCCGATTTCCCTCTATCTATCCTATTTCCCCAATCTCACCATTTTCCCCAATTCCCACATTTTCCCCCATTTCACCAATTTCCCAAATATTCACACAATACATGTATCGATTTCCCCTAATTTGCTTCCTCCTTCAAGGCCTTTACCATATCATCACCACAATGGTACTTCCATTCTCTCCCCAACTCGAACACCCCCGTTCCCACATTTCCACCCATTGTTTTCAAACTAGACGCCTGTTACATCCCACATGACAGGGGCGGATATTCCACCCGTTATTTCATCCAATTGCAAACCATGGCAAACAAATTAGGGTCTTCAAATGATCCCTCATCCTTTCAATTTCTGCAATCAGTACAAAATCGGTAGGGTTAGGGTTTACTTACTTCAAATCGGTCGGTCTCTCTCTTCTAAACGCCCACACGGTCGTCTTCTACACGTCGGGTTTACTGGCTTGAAAACCGGCGCCGTCGTCTCCTCTGCACTCCCAGGTTCGTCTTCTGCCTTTGCCTTCTTCTTCTCCTCTCTCGTTTTCGTTTCAAAAATGGCGGTTTCGTGCCTTCTCCCCTCCCTCCTCTCTCTCTGTTTTACACAGTTGAAAGATGTGACAAGTTTTTAAAACTGCCCTCTCTCTTCTCCTCCCTCCCACACTCTCCCTTCTTTAATGACTCCCAACAACCGGTTTCCACACCCTTTTCCCAACCGGCTACCTTGCCATTTTTTTGAGAGGGGGAGGGGGGTCTAACCGTTGCAATTGCAAACGGTTAGTGCGTTAGGCTAGCAAACTAAACCGGGACGGGGTTACTTCCTATAATTCCCTCTATATTCACTGTGGAATTAATTTTAGTAGCTTGACGACATTTAGCTGTTTAATACTATGATTAGGCATATACTCATCATGGATTAATGTAGTACCAATTCCACTATCGAACCTTGTACTGCCCCCCTTTCTCATCTTCTTTTTGCAAGTGGTCGTATATGTACTTGGTGGAAATTTTATAAAATACATTAATTTGCTTTTTTTTTAAATCTGATAATTTGATAGGCTTACTACCAATTCATTTTTCCGTTTACCATTAATCGTAAAACTCCTACCATTAACAACCACTGAATGGGTTGTACCAACTTAATTGGTTACCAATTAAGTTGGTTGGTAGGTGTTGATAATAGTAATTTACCAACTTTCGTATGTTGAGGAAAAAACATGCAAATACAATACAAGTTAATTAAAACCTATAAATTATTCCAACGCTTAGGTTTTTATCCGAATCGATTATATTTGAGGACGAAAGCAACATAAAACTTTAAAGTTATTACAAAGTGTTTAAGCACTAAAGCAAAAGCAACATAGTAGAAGGAATGTATTATTCCGACTAACGCTATAGGTTTTCATCTTAATCGAGGTCGAGTTAGTATTCCTCCCTTAATTAAAAAATTTTTTGAAGGAAAAAAAGTTAAAAAAAATAAAAACAAAAGTTAAAAACTTAAAACAATTATAAATTAAATTAAAAAATAAAAATAAAACTAGATATAATTGATTCGGTAGGAATTGGTTGGTATTACCGTACCAACAAATTTCAAATTGGTTGGTAATGGTAATACCAACTTTTCTATTCTCATTACCGTTACCGTACTGTTGTTGTAGGAGGATGGTCAAGTATGAAATAAATATAGAATAAAGATCAGACTGACTTCCCTGTCTCAACAAACAAATACAAGACTTTCTCCCGTTGTAGTAGAAGGTTGTCAGGATCGAATCCACGAGGAAGCACGTCAGCAGTTCTCTGGTAGCAACAGATCTCACAGACAAGCAACAAAAAGACAGAAATAAAAGCAAAGACAGAAAATAGCGAAAGAAAGTAAAGAACAAAGCAAAGACAGAGGCACTCGATCTCGACAAAAGCCTACTCGAGATCGACAACAGCAAGTCGACAGAAACTGAAAAATCGACAACAAAAGCAGAAACTCTACTCGACCTAGACAAGACCGTACTCGAGATCGACTAAGGCATATTCGATCTCGATGAGACTCTCCTCTGTATCGACTAGAAAGACATAAACTTAAATTGCAAATTTCGAACCCAAAACTCAGATTTCTGACGAAATAAATTCAATATAAAAAAGGACTTCCAAAGCCAGGGTATCAACACCACAACGATAACCATGCAAAGTGACACATAAAGGCATAAAAGATCATGCTTTCCATCAAAATAACTTTCGTTACTAACAAATAGGCATATAGAGGCTTTCGCATAAACCCTAATTGTTACTAACCTTTTTCACATAATTAACCCAAGTTGTATTAAGATCACTTTCGCTTCAATAACAAAAACAAGGATCACCTTCAACTCTTGCAAAAGAATCATGCTCATAGGGATAGAAGACGAATTGCATAAAAAGATCTGACCTTCACCGCATCACCTTACATGGCCACCGTCGGGCTCACTCCAGCCCCAGAAGTGGGTGGACTACTCACGCCTCATCGCAATAGTAGACATTGATTGATGAAAAGAAACTTGCATTAAACTATATTCAAAGCCTTTACAATCTCGGCAATCAACTTTCGCAGAATGCCAAAACCCTAAAAACTTTAGAACTCCTAAAACTTCTCTGTGGAACTACTTGTCTCTCACTGAAATTGAATTAATGAAAAACCAGCCCCTAGGGCTTTATTTATAGCCTTCTATTCCTTGCTATTCAAGGATAGAATCTCCTATCTATATCTAAAATTATATCTAAAAGCTTTAATGATAAATAAATGCAATTTAGGAATTAAATCTAAAAAGGAAAAGATAAATCTAAACTAGGTAAGATGTCTTCATGTTGATAGATCTCCCTTCCATAGATAGAACTTGATAGATTTTGGCCTTCTAGACTTCCTTCGTGCCCAAGGAATCCCAGCTCGACTCGGACTGCTCACGGCGATGCGTTTCTAGAACCTGGTCTACTCGACATCGACAAGTGCTCGTCGACATCGACTAGGATTCGTCGTCGACTGATCTTCTCGGGTGACTCTGCTCGACAAGCTCGGATCTGGTCTCCTGGGCATCGTTGATCTCGACTATCCGTACTCGAGATCGAGTAGGGTGTGTGGCCTTGCGTGGTCGAGCAGCTTCTCCTCGGCATGGACTCGGACTGGCGTCAGGGTTTACTCGAGCTCGACAAGGATCTCCTCGAGATCGAGTAGAGCTGCTCGGCATCTTCGTCCTCGGCTTCTCGATCAGCTCCTCTTCTCGACTCCGGGTGTGGCGTCTAGGCTTTGTCGATCTCGACCAGTGGTACTCGAGATCGAGTTGGCTTCCGGAGTCAGGTTGCCTCGGACTTGGTTTCCTCGACTAGGCTTTGTCGACCAAGTCTGCTCGGACACTCTTCTCGAGATCGAGTAAGGTATACTCGATATCGAGTAGCTCTGGCTTCAGCTTGGTTTGTCCTGGTTCTGTACTCTTGGACTCTGGACCTCTGTAGCTGTTTTTCGAGCTTTTCTGACCTTCCTTAGAGTTGCTGTAAAATGCCTCGAATTCTGCAAAATTAAACAGAAACTGGTGTAGATTCTATAATTTGGTAAATAAACATAAACTACATAGATTCTGTACTATTCTAACCTAAATGCATGCAATGTATGCAGAAATCGATATAAAAGTTACTGTAAAACATGACAGATTCAGCTCACAACACGTACCATGTTTTGGAACTTGGTTCGGTATACCGAACCAATTATATTGGTAACCAATATAATTGGTTATCAATTATGTTGGTTCGGTTGGTACATGTTGTTTTGGTTTTCATGGTATAATTTTTCTCCAGCTTTTGACAAACACAAATTGGAGAAAAATGGAATCTGTATTCAAAAGTAATTCTCTACATGAAGGAAGAGAGAGTAAAAGCTTGGATCTATGTTCACACTCACAAACTGAATTTTGTTACAACTGAAACAGAAATTGGCGCCAAAGCTCTATAAGAGCTGTTTGGTTTCGGTTGCAACATAACCTCACCAAAATTACATAATTGCCCTTAGGCAACTTAAGACCATATGAACCCATAGGCCCCCCTCAAGCTGGACTAGCCATTGGGACCACTAGATCAAGCTTGGGATGAAGGAAAGTGTGTTGATGAGCTCCCAAGGCCTTGGTCAAAATGTCAGCAAGTTGTAAGGATGAAGCAACATGTTTGGTGGAGATAAACCCTTGAGCCACCATCTCTTTAATGAAATGAGAGTCAATCCTGACGTGCTTAGTCCTCTCATGGAAGACAGGATTGAGAGCAAGTTGTTGTGCACTCTTGTTATCACAGAACAAAGTAATAGGAAGAGAAATAGGAATGCCAAGATCAGCTAGAATGCCCTGAACCCACACTAGTTCACTGGCAGCTATAGACATTGCTCTATATTCACTTTCTGTGGATGATTTAGACACAACCTTTTGCTTCTTAGCTTTCCAGGAGATGAGTGAAGATCCTAGAAACACAGTAACCAAATAGAGATCTCCCTGTATCCACACAATTTCCCCAATCTGCATTTGTATAAGCATGAACTGCTAGAGAAGAAGAGGCTGGGTAGGAAAGAGCTAGATTGAAAGACCCCTTGAGATATCTGAGCAAGTATACCATAGCATTCCAGTGAGGTTGCAGTGGGTTAAGAAGGAATTGGCTCAATTGTTGAACAGCAAAGGCTATGTCAGGTCGTGTAAGAGTGAGATACAACAACCTGCCTACTAATCTCCTGTAATCTTCAGGGTTTGAAATTTGATCACCATCATGAAGAGAGAGCTTTGTTCCATGCTGCATTGGAAAGTCGGTAGACTTGCAATTCTCCATGTGTGCATCCCTGAGAATATCAAGAATGTACTTTCTCTGGTTGAGGAGAATACCATGAGATGATCTGGAAATTTCCATCCCTAAGAAATATCTAGCAATTTCCAGGTCTTTGATGGTGAAAGCCTTGTGTAAGGCTTGCTTTGTAGAGGCAATTTCTTCTGAAGAAGTCCCTAGCAACAGCATATCATCTACATATACCAAAGCAATGGTCATAGAGGAGCATGTTTCTTTGACAAATAAAGAGTAGTCATGAGTGGATTGAGTGAATCCCATCTTGACCATGAACTTCGTGATCTCAGAGTTCTACTGCCTCCTAGCCTGCTTTAGCCCATATAGTGATCTGGTGAGCTTACATACATGCCCAACAGGAACTGAGTAGCCAGGAGGGGGGTGCATGTAAACCTCTTCTTCTAAATACCCATGTAGAAAGGCATTGTTCACATCCAGTTGGTGAAGAGACCATCTCTTAGTTGCTGCAAGAGCAAGAATGATTCTAATTGTAGATAGCTTGGCCACTGGAGAAAATGTTTGTTTGTAGTCCTTGTCCTTCACTTGATTATATCCCTTAGCCACTAATCTAGATTTATATCTTTCAATATTTCCATCTGGCTTGTACTTGATTTTGAACACCCACTTACATCCTATAGCCTTCTTGCCACTTGGGAGAGGAAGGACCTGCCAAGTGTGATTGCTGGTGAGAGCATTAAGCTCCAAAGACATGGCTTTTTCCCATTCTGTAATCCCCTTGGACTGGCTATAAGAATTAGGCTCAAAGGTATTGCACATGTTTATGAGGGAGTGAATATATTGTGAAGACAGATGAGAAAGGTGGGTGATAGAAAATACTGCAAAGGATTCAGAACCAGAAGATGTGTCTAGGTGGCCTCTAGATGGGATATTCTTGCATATGAAATCCTGAAACTTTGCTGGCCTATGAACATGACTTCTAAGCCCATGAGATATGATGGGGATAGGTGAGCTGTTGATGGATGAGAATGAAACCTCAACTAGACTACCTGAACTAAGAGAATCTGAAACCGGACTTGGAATTGGAGTTGAATCCCGGTGTGCAGCAGTGTCAAGTGAGGAGAGATGTGAGGTCTGAACATGAGTGGGAGATGCTATAGGATCTGTATGAGGAGGGAGTGGTTGGTTGAACTGAGAGGCATTGTATTCATCATCAAAGGACACCAAGGGATGAACATTAGTAATCTTGTGAGGATCTGTAGCAATGCCAGGGGCTTTGAAAGGAAAGATGTGCTCCTCAAACTTCACATGACAACTGATGATTATGGTGTGCCTAGCCAGATCATATAGCTTGTATGCTTTATGAGCAACAGGATAACCAAGGAATATACATTTCCTAGATACCACTCCCAATTAGTCCCTATGATCATTAGGCTGGACTGCATAGCATAAACATCCAACTACTCTAAGTTGATCATACCTAGGAGGAGATCTATACAGCATCTCAAAAGGAGATTTCCAATGAAGGACAGCAAATGGTAGTTTATTGATGATGTGATTGGAACTCAAGACACACTCTCCCCAAAATTTGATAGGCAACCCGGCATGAATTCTGATTGCTCTAGCAGTCTCAATTAGGTGCATGTGTTTCCTTTCCACACGCCCATTTTGCTCATGAACTCCTGGAGCTGTTCTTTGATGTATGATACCCCTAGAGTTGAACAAATCTGTACATCCTCTTTGGGTAAATTCAGTCCCATTATCTGATCTAATGAAGTGAACTGAAGTTTGAAAGTGAGTATCAACCATGTTAAGGAACCCAGTAATGTTCCTTAACACCTACAGTTTATCTTGCATCAAATAGACCCAAGTGGATCTAGTATGATCATCAACTATAGTAAGGAAATATCTAGCACCACACAAAGCAGGGGTCCTGTAGGGTCCCCACACATCCATATGAACCAACTTAAAAGGAAATTCAGCTAGAGAATCACTTCTATCAAAACTCAACTTGTGAGCCTTGGTCAAGGAGAATGTGTCACAATGTATGTTTCTGAGATCATTACAATGGATCTCTGGTAAGTGATGTAAATTGGCAAAAGACATGTGCCCAAGTCTGGCATGAATCAAATGTGCTCTATCAAGCTTATTACAACCAGAAACAACTTGACTGAGAGAATGAGAGAAATCCTTACAACCACTATGCCAAGTTGAAGCCTTCAACATGTATAGACCTCTCTTCTCATATCCATTAGCCAGCACCTTCTTAGTTATAGGGTCATGTAGCCAACATGATACATCATCAAAGGTGACCCTCAGCCTCTGATCACATGCAATTTTAGAAACAGAAAGCAAATTGTGCCTAAACTGAGGCACTAGTAAAACATTTTTCAAAACAAAGTTGTCACTTAATGCCACTGTACCACTTTGGTTGACCACAATACTACTCCCATTAGGCAATCCAAGATTCACATTTGTATGCAAATCATGAATTTCTATGAAAATGTTTGTGTCAAAAGCAATGTGGTCTGTAGCGCCAGAATCCACAATCCATGTATCATTGTCACCCTTGTTAACATCAATAAGGAAAGAGACATTTAAGGTACCTGCAAAGTAAGTCATAGCCTGGTTAATTGAGTTATCCACTGACTCCAAGGGAGCTTCCCTTTCATCATCTTCATTATCTCATTGAACACAGCATTGACCATGCCTTGGTCTGGTTTCCCAACACTCTGACCATGCTCAATGTGTTGATCAAAAGGACTATCTTGTTGACTACTATCAAACTGAGCAGCAAATCTTCCACCATGCTTAGGCTTGTCTTCCTCTTTTGGTCCTCTAAACCACTCTGGGTACCCAATCAACTTAAAACAGTAATCCTTGGTATGCCCACGCTCACCACAGTGATCACATTTCCTGTCAAGCTTAGCCCTCTTATAGTCCCTTCTTGCTTGTTCAAACTGTTTTCCCTGATCACAAAACCTGTTCTGATCATTAAATCTTTGCTTTGCTAGAGCATTTGCTTCACTATCAAAAGTATCATCCCTGTTTGTCAGCAGTACATTATTCTCTCCTTGAATAAAAGAAGTCATGCCTTTGGACCTCTCTATCTGAACAGCCATCTGATAAACCTTGTGCAAACCAGGAGCTGGATCCTTTGAGAGCACATTGCCTCTTAAGTGCTCAAACACATCATTCAATCCCAGTAGGAACTGCATGACTTTAGCTTTCTCATCCCTTTCAACAAATTTCTTTAATAAACTGCAAGAACACTGATTCAGACCACCACAACTACAAGTCGGAATTGGATCCAACATTTGTAACTCATCCCAGATTTTCTTTGACTTCATAAAATATGCCCCTACAGACATGTTTTCCTACTTTAGATTGCTTAAATCCCTCTTCAATTGATACACCAAAGTATCATTAGATTCATAGTATCTATCTTTAATCTCATCCCAAAGTTCTCTAGATGACTACACATAGGTGAGACTCTCTCCAATCTCGTTGTTCATTGAATTCACTAGCCAGCATCTAACCATGTAGTCAGCCCTCAACCATTTCTCAAAATCCTCCCTATCCTCATTAGGACGCACACAACTACCAGTAATAAATCCCAATTTTGCATTGGCACCCAAAGCCATTCGAACATTTCTACTCCATCTCATAAAGTTTGTCCCATTGAACAAAGCAGAAACCAGATTCATCCCAGGATGATTTGAATTTGATAAGAAGTAAAATCCAGCTCATGGTTGCACATTCTGATAACAAAGAAAAATCCTCACTATCCTTATATGCACGGTGTTCATACCTTGCGTAAGATCTCTAAATTGCACATTCTGATTCCTGAAATTCCATCCACGCCCGATTCAGACGCTTCCAAGTGCAAGAGGAGTGACGGAAACGAATCCTCTACCAGCTCCATTCTCAAATCCTCGACCAGCTCCTGATCCATCGCTAGAACCCTGTCCTTGCTGAGAATTGGAACCTCGTCCCACCATTGTCGTCGAAGCAAAAAACTCACAAAATACTAGTATCTTCCTAAGCCAATTTGAATTGAAGATACATAACTCAAGCACAATCAAAACAGATCGAATCCATGCTCTGATACCATTTTGACAAACACAAATTGGAGAAAAATGGAATCTGTATTCAAAAGTAATTCTCTACATGAAGGAAGAGAGAGTAAAAGCTTGGATCTATGTTCACACTCACAAACTGAATTTTGTTACAACTGAAACAAAAATTGGCGCCAAAGCTCTATAAGAGCTGTTTGGTTTCGGTTGCAACATAACCTCACCAAAATTACAGAATTGCCCTTAGGCAATTTAAGACCATATGAACCCATACCAACCCTAGGCTTACTCAACTTTGGCATTTGCTTCTGCAATTTGTTTCTGATTATGCATATATAATGGTTAATATATCCACCGGCTTGTCCGATCTGTTAATTACTCTAAAGATGGTCTTTCCCAACTTAAAAAAAAAACTATGAATCATAGGCTAGTTCATAGTTAAAGAGCTCAAATACATCATGTTCCGAAAGAGCTCATATATGTGAATGGGTTCTATTGTAAAGTTTCACTATCAAGTAAAATTAAGGTTTTTTTTACAACTAGCTATATAATTTAATAACTATTAACGTGATGAGTAACACTAGTAAGCTGGCAAATGATACGCACAATTGTTGTGTTTCGGGTCAATAATATAGTTATAATAATGATGTTAGGGTCAATATTATTATAAAGATGTTGTTGGTTAGCACTATTATAATGGAGCTGACCTATTATAATCGTGCTAAGACTTATCACTATTACTGTTAGAAACACGTGAGATTGCCACGAATCGTTTGCCTCGACTTTTTTCGAGGTTAAATTTGAGGCTCCTACCCTCGATTATACAATTGAAACTTTTTTTCGATACAACCTAGAATCGAAATATTATCGAGGCTAAATTTTGAGGCTATTTGGCAACAAATACAAATTTGAGGCTTTCTTTGAGTCCATATAGCAACAATAAATATTCTCGACCATCTTCGAGGCCTATTTCGAGGGCGATTAGCCTCAATCATAGTTTGAGGCTATTTTGGATGCTATGTCCGTGTGTGGTTTACCAACTAATTCCTTTTTCGAGGTTAAGTTTGATGTTAGTGATAACTCCCTCCCTTGATGAAAATCGAAATAAATTTCAAAGGCCTTGACAGGATGTCTGTGTCAAAGGTCTTGGAGCTTTAACAGTTGATGAAATCCAAAACCTGTTCTATATGTCCGTATATTATTTAATATTATTATATACTTCCCTTTATATTATATATGTGCAACTAATCTTTCAGGAAGTATCTTTGAATTATTTCCTTCCTTGTGATGCGTGATGAGAAGTTTCAAATCGGAAAGATCGTGGCTTCAAAAGTTTCCATGTTTAGAAGATCTCGAAGATGGCCATGATCTAGACTAGCCGTTGGAGAAGACTCTTGGTGCCGATTTATCTCAATATATAGAGAAGAAAGATGAAGACAGAAGACACAAGTCCTACACGAGCTTTCATTCATTCAAGCAAGATCTATCTTCCAAGTGTACTCTCTGCTAGCGCTCAAGAGTTTGTTGTTTTATTTCAAAGTCTTTGAGAGTTACACTGTGAGCTTATAGGATATATTCATATATAGTGTTACTCGAGAGTTTGTAACTCGGGAAGTTGCACTAGGCTATTGATTTGTGAGAGTAAGAGGATTGTACTAGATAGCTGAGAGAGGTGGGGCTCTTCTACATTGGTCTAGGACTCCAAGGGAACATGAGTTGACTAGATTGCAATTGTATAGGAGAGAGGCTTCTCGGTGAGCTATTAGGATCCTAAGCTAAGCGAATCAATAAAGCCTTTTGAATCCTAGGGTTGTGGAAGAACCCTAGGCAAGGACGTAGGCCAAGTTCGTGTCGAACCTCGTAAATAAGTACTCGTGTTCTTTATCTATTGCTTTACCTTATTTCTGCACTTGGTTCGATTGTCTAACTTTGTGATACAGGTTTAATCTCAAAGGGTTTTATACGAGCTCCAAAAGTCTTGAGACTTTCTGCGAAAAACGGACATACTCTATTCAACCCCCCTTCTAGAGTATTTCTATATTACCTTGTTTTATATTATCGAACTTTCAATTGGTATCAGAGCTTTACTCACTGCTTTTGATCTAACAATCTTGTGAGTTTTCGATCATGTCTGGTGAAGCAAGCGGAGGATTTGCACAGGGAAGGTCCACGAGCAGACCACCACTCTTTGTAGGAAACAACTTTGTCCACTGGAGATCCTTGATGAAAATGTTCATTATAGATCAAGATTTGGAACTTTGGAACATTATTGAGAATGGTCCGAAGATTCCAGAGAAAGAAGGACCAAATGGAACCAAAGTCGCAAAGAAGGAGTCTGAATACATCCAAGCAGATCTTGAACTCGTCTCCAAAAACTACAGGGCTATTAACTTACTTTATTGTGGTCTTAGCACTGATGAGTTTGACCGTATTTCATCTTGTAGGTCAGCTAAAGAGATTTGGGACAAACTGGTCGTCACCTATGAAGGAACGAGCCAAGTGAAAGACACTAAGATCAGCATCTTCCTTCAAAAGTACGAGCTCTTCAAGATGAAGCCTGATGAGACAATGAAGGCCATGTTCACACGATTCACATAAATCACCAACAACCTTGACTCTCTCGGCAAGAGCTTTACCAACGTTGAGAAAGTGAGAAAGATACTGAGGTGCCTCCCAAAGGAAAAACGGGGTCCAAAAGTAACAGCCATTGAGGAAACATATGACCTCACCACTCTACCCCTTGATGATCTTCTTGGGAAGCCGATCACGCATGAGATGATCCTTAATGAAGACGATTGAGAACTTCCAGCTAGCACTAAGAACTTGGCACTCAAGTCTAAGAAAGATGAGCCTAAAGATGGATCTGATTCCGAAGAAGAGGATGACGATGAGGATGATCCTTTTGCTCTTATCACAAGAGGCCTTGCTCGAATCCTCAAAATGAAGAAGCAATTCAACAACAAGGATGGATCAGAGTCTTCAAAATTTCGAGGTAAGCCTCAATAAAACAAGTATGAAAAGAAGACTAAACCGTTGTCTTGTTTTGAATGTGGTGAAACAGATCATCTTGTGAAGGACTGCCCTCAAAAGACAAAGAGCCAGTCCAAGAAGGGTGGCAAATGGAAGAAGAAAGCCATGGTGGCAACTTGGAGTGATTCCGACTCTGACTCCGATGATGAGAAGGCTAACATTTGTCTTATGGCCTCAGAAGATGAATCCCACGATGAAAAGCTTGAAGCTACTGTAACAGAACTTATGGCAAGTCCAAAAGAGGTATTATCGGAATTCCTTTCCAATATGATTGCCAATGAAAAGAAGCTTATTGCCCAAACTAACATTCTTATTAAGAGAACTGTGGACCAGGAAAGAACTATTGAGGATCTGTCTATGAGGGTTAAAAGTCTTGAAACTTCTTATTCAGGTCTTGACATTAAAGTCAAGACGCTTGACTCGGAGAAATCTGAACTCAAGCAAGATCTCTCCTCTCTAAGAAATGAGCATCATGACTTAGAGAACGAGAAGATCTCCCTGAATAATAAGATTCAAGATCAACAGACAGCCCTCATAAGTTTTACCAAATCCAAAAGCACTCTTGATAGGATGTTGGGTGAGCAAAAAAGTTCTCTAAACAAAAGTGGTATTGGTTACAATCCAATGTTTTTAAAGAAGCAACACATTACCACTTTTGTAAAGGCAAAAGGAAGCAGAACCTCTCCTATATGTCACCATTGTGCTAGAAAGGGACATGTAAAAGAGACCTGCCCCTATAGAAGAAAGGATCCATATATTATTCGCAATACATTTCCTGTTCATTTGAGAAAAGAACGGATAACACAAGTTTGGGTTCCAAAAGGCACTATTTTACCAAATATGGTTTACCCCAACAATGGATCCAAATTTGCTTATTGGTCTAGCCACAAAGGTTGATGTTTGTTTTGCAGGAGATCACCAAGGTGAAAGAACACAAATGGATTATTGATAGTGGATGCTCGAGGCATATGAGTGGAAAGAGTTCTCTCTTTCATGATCTAAAGGAGCAATCCACAGGAACAATCACTCTTGGTGACAAAGGAAAATGCGACATCGTTGGTATTGGTAGTGTTGGTAGCAGCAACAATCACTCTTAGTGTCTCTCAATTATGTGATAGTGGCAACACTGTCAGATTTAAGAAAAAAAGATGTATAGTGTGCAGAGAAGATACAAGTGAAGCTATATTGAATGCATATCGTTACAACAATATATACGCCGTAAATGCTGATCAAGTGGCACAAGGAAGCTTAACCTGTCTAAAGGCTTTGACGGACGATCCAAAGCTCTGGCACAGGAGACTCGGTCATGTGAGTCCACATACACTACAGAAGCTTGTGTCCAAAGGGCTTGTAAGAGGGCTACCTGAAATGGACTTCAAAGGTATTGATATGTGCAATGCATGCACATGAGGTAAACAAACACGTAGCTCTTTCAAACCCAAGAAGGTTGTAAGTTCTTCTAGACCCCTTGAACTTTTACATATGGATTTATGTGGTCCTATGCGAGTCAAATCTCCCAATGGTAAAAAGTACATGCTAGTTATTGTTGATGATTTTTCTAGATATACTTGGGCTGCATTTTTAAAAGAAAAATCAAAGGCCTTATTTGAATTTTCAAAACTTTGTAAGGAGTTGCAATCTTTAAAAAATGAGCCCATAGTGTCAATTCGGAGTGATCATGGTAGAGAGTTTGATCAACTTCAATTTGATTTGTTTTGTGCTAAATATGGCATCTCCCATAACTTTTCTGCTCCTAGGACACCTCAACAAAATGGGGTTGTGGAACGCAAGAACCGCACCCTAGAGGATATGGCCAGGACTATGCTTTTAGAAAATGCATTACCTAAAACCTATTGGGCTGAAGTTGTTAACACAGCTAACTACATTTTGAATCATTGTCTTATTCGTTCCATCTTAAAGAAAACTCCTTATGAACTTTTCAAAGGCCGCAAACCACTTATATCTTATTTTAAACCCTTTGACTGTACTTGTTTTGTTCATAACAATGGAAAAGATAACCTTGGGAAATTTGATGCGCGTAGTGATGAAGGTATATTTCTTGGCTACTCCACGAGTAGCAAAGCTTATAGAATCTTCAATAAAAGGACCCAGTTAGTTGAAGAAAGTATACATGTTATTTTTGATGAATGCAATGACGGTGCTTTGAGTGAAAGTATTGCAGATATAGATCTTAACATCCATGAAGAGAACAAGGAAGGTGATGTTGCTGCTACCAAGAACACAGAGAAGAGGAACATGCAGGAACAGATTCTTAACACTGAAGAATTGGCCCAAGGTGTTGAAGATTCGTCCAAAGCCCTTGGTGTCCAATCCAACAGTGTTGAGACGTCAGAAACTGCTGTAACTGAACCTAACAGGACCACAGAATCAGATGTACCACAAGTCAATCCTACCGGTGTGACGAATCAAGGAGCTGAGACTAGCAAAAGGAAATTCAAATACTCCTCATCACGCTCATTAAAGGATATCATTTCTGACCCTACTTCTTGTGTTCAAACTCGTTCTAAACTTAAAGATCTTTGTGCTTTTCACACGTTTGTTTCTTTTATTGAGCCAAAGAAGGTAGATGAGGCACTTCAAGAGCCAGACTAGATCATTTCTATGCAAAGTGAGCTTAACGAATTTGAAAGAAACAAAGTCTGGACCTTGAAGCCTAGGCCAAAGCATCAATCAGTCATTGGAACACGATGGGTTTTTCGAAACAAGCTAGATGAGAATGGTAAGATCGTAAGAAACAAGGCAAGGCTTGTTGCTCAAGGCTACAATCAAGAGGAAGGTATTGACTACGAGGAGACCTTTGCTCCCGTAGCCAGCCTTGAAGCTATTCGCATTTTATTAGCATTTGCATCTTTTATGAGCATAAAGCTATATCAAATGGATGTCAAGTGTGCTTTTCTTAATGGTTTCTTAGAGGAAGAAGTTTATGTGGCGCAACCCCCAGGTTTTGAAAGTTCAGAATTTCTCAATCATGTTTATAAACTTGACAGAGCGCTTTATGGTTTGAAACAAGCCCCAAGAGCTTGGTATGAGCGCTTGTCAAAATATCTTTTAGAAAATGATTTTAAAAGGGGGTTGATCGACAAGACTCTTTTTATCAAGACCAAAGGAAAGGACATTTTGGTTATTCAAATTTATGTTGATGTTATATTATTTGGTGCTACTAACACATCTTTGTGCTAGGAATTTTCTGACATCATGTGCAGTGAATTCGAGATGAGCTTGATGGGTTAACTCAACTTCTTTTTGGGATTACAAGTTCATCAATCCAAGAAAGGGATCTTTGTCAACCAAAGCAAGTACACTAAGGATCTCTTGAAGAAGTTCAAGATGGATCAATCCAAAGTAGCCAAGACTCCCATGAGCTCAACATTGTCTCTAGATCAAGACAAGACTGGGAAAAGTGTCAATCAAAAGGAGTATCGAGGAATGATTGGATCTTTATTGTATCTCACGGCTAGTAGACCTGACATCACGGCTAGTAGAAAGGGATCTTTCTGACATCATGTGCTAGGTTACAAGCTGATCCTAAAGAATCTCATCTCATGGCTGTGAAAAGGATCTTTCGATATCTCAATGGCACTAAGGAGCTTGGACTATGGTACCCAAACCAAAAGGATTTCACATTAATTGGATATTCTGATGCAGATTTTGCAGGCTATAAGGTGGATAGGAAGAGCACATCAGGATGTTGCCAATTCCTAGGAGCATCCTTGATCAGTTGGCACTCAAAGAAACAAAACTCATTCGCTCTATCCACTACAGAAGCCGAATACATTGCAGCTGGAGCCTGTTGCTCCCAAATCCTTTGGATAGATCAACAAATGCGAGATCTTGGCATCAACCTCAAAGGCATTCCAATTAAGTGTAACAATACAAGTGCCATCTCCATCCCTAAGAATCATTTTCAGCATTCAAGGCCAAACATATTGATGTAAGGCATCATTTCATTAGAGACCATGTTGAAAAAGGTGATGTGTCCATTTCGTTTATTTCAACCGATTATCAATGGGCTGACATTTTTACTAAGCCTTTGGCAGAGGACAGGTTCACCTTCATAAGACGAGAGATTAGGATGCTTAACAAGGATGCACTTTCGTAGGGGAGCATTCCCTTTACCAAAGATAAATTCTACTTAGTGTCAAGACCCTTGAGAATTATGTCAAGGTTTGTGAACTAAATGGTAGATCATATATATCGGATCACATATATTTGGTTAATATCTTTTTAGATATTTAATCCATTATATTTTTATCGGATTTCAAAATTGCCTTTTATGTTTTGTTTTAAACCGTTGAGATATCTTAATTTTGGAACTAAATCCTTCAGTTATTCAGTCCGATTTTAATGGAAAAGTTTGAATTTTGAATTGGAAACCTTTCAAATTTTGGCAATGATATCATTTCTTCCCTTGGAACTCTAAACCCGTCCCATCACTCCATCATCTCTCTCTACTTATACCCAAGTCTGTACCCGATTCCATCACACTCTCAAAACTTATCCAAACCCTTTCACTTTCTTCTTCTTCAACCTCTCAACCTACTCTAAGAAAACCCTAGCCGGTTTTCTCCATGACACCCAAAACAAAGATGGCTTCCACACCCAAAAGACTTGGCGCCACCCCCAAGGGACGTCAGGTCACCGCCACCTCTCCCACACCTAAACCCACTCCTCAAGCCATTGTCCCAACTATTGTCCAGAGCACCATTGCTTAAAGCACGGCCACTGTTACCAAGGGCTCACAAAAGCGCTCTGCTAAGAAGCCCCTCAGTGCTAAACAGAAAGGGAAAAAGAAGATCTTAGCTGAGGAGGTGGACGAGGAAGAGGAGGAAGATGATCTCGACGCTACTCTGGAAAGAGATGCTGCCAAGGAAGTCGAAGAGGAAGCCTTGAAGAAGAAAAAGGCCGAGGAGGAGGCCGAGCTTGCAAGGAAACTTGCCGAGGAAGAAGCTGAGAGGATTCGGAAGGAAGTCGAAGCCGATGAGGTTCCATCTGAGGAGGAGCCTGAGGAAGAAGACGAAGAGCAAGAGGGATCTGGAGAGGACGAGGAAGCTGAAGGAGATGAAGCGGGGTCCGGTGAGGACTCGGGGTCTGAGGAAGAGGAGGAAGAATCTCCCTCTCCTTCTCCTCCTCCCCCGTCTCCAACGAAGCGGAAAGCCCCAATTGATGTCAAGCCTCCATCTCCCAAGCGCACCAGGAAGGGCACCCTCAGAAGTCTTGAAGCGCCTGCCAAGAGAGCTGCTCCGACAATTGCTCGCAGGAAGAATGCCGACCCACCTGCATACATCCAGGTAAACCAATCCTTGCCCTCCTCTTGGTTTGAAGATGCTGAGACTGCTAGTAAGTGGGTAGATGAGTTTCGAACTCGTAGGATTTGTTGTTCTAATTTTTTAGATGTTGAGTTCTTCGAAGCTTTGAAGCTACCCTGCATTGATCTTCTCAAAAAATCCCAAGCCTGGACCCTTCTCAGTCTTGAAACTGTTTACTATCCCCAGCTTAGCCGCCTGTTCTACATTAACCTAAAAGCCAAACACGACACCAATGGTTGGTCTTTGGAGTCTGTTGTCAAAGGGGTTAGAATCTCCTTCAACTCCAATGACTTTGCAGATTTCCTTGGCCTACCTAGCCCATGTCCACCCTCTGAAATACACCCCTCAAAAGAAAACTGCATTATTCTTGCCCGAGCCAAGTACCTCCTACCCGAAGCATCCAACAACACCTCAAAGCAACTCACCCACTCATCCCTTACCCTTGAGGCAAAAATTATTTTCAACATCATTGTTCGATGCCTCTTACCCCGTCTTAACTCTGGCTCACTCCTTACTGAGAATGACATGGTCCTCCTTTACCGCATCCTAAATGGACTTGACCTGGCCAACACTATCCTTGGGACCATGGCTCATGCTAGAAAAGCTAGAAAAGGCTCTCCCCTCCCTTTTGCCACCCTTTTGACCCCTCTCTTCAAAGCTTTTGGAATTGATGTCAAAAATGAAGAACAACAGCGTCATATGGGTAAGTTCGACTCTAAGGGCCATGAAAAGATTGGCATCACTCGGTCTTCCCAAGGGACCTTGAGTCTTGCCACTCCTTCAAAAGTTCTTCCCACTGCTTCAGCTTTCGATGAACGCATGGACAACCTAGAGTTGGGCTTGGAGGAAGTTCGCCTGGATATCAAGGAGTTGCACAAAGAGGTGATGACGGAGATGAGCGGGATATCCAAGATGTTGCAAGGTCTGTGGACGAGGCTCACTGATGATGCTCCGGACGACGAAGCTTAAACCCTACCCTATCCCTATCCCACACCTGATACATTGCTGGTTTTTTAAAACAATTTCAAAACTTTTGGTGACTGTTTTACCTCCTCCCTTTGTTGAAAGACAAAAAGGGGGAGATGATCTGTGGTTGTTTAGACTTGAAACCCTTTCTGCTTGAAGGTCTTGAAAGACCTTGGTTTGTGATTTTCGGTTTTCGGTTGGATGGATTTTTCATGCTTTAAAATTTTGATCCAACATTTGTCTAACCCATGCAGGTACTTAGTCCGATTTCACTTTTATTACTTATGCTTGACTAAGTTGCAGGGATGCACAGGTTTTCTCTTTCATAAAGGGGGAGATTGATAACTCCCTCCCTTGATGAAAATCGGAATAAATTTCAAAGGCCTTGACAAGATGTCTGTGTCAAAGGTCTTGGAGCTTTAACAATTGATGAAATCCAAAACCTGTTCTATATGTCCGAATATTATTTAATATTATTATATACTTCCCTTTATATTATATATGTGCAACTAATCTTTCATGAAGTATCTTCGAATTATTTCCTTCCTTGTGATGCGTGTTGAGATGTTTCAAATCGGAAAGATCGTGGCTTCAAAAGTTTCCATGTTTAAAAGATCTCGAAGATAGCCATGATCTAGACTAGCCGTTGGAGAAGACTCTTGGCGCCGATTTGTCTCAATATATAGAGAAGGAAGATGAAGACAGAAGACACAAGTGCTACACGAGCTTTCATTCATTCAAGCAAGATCTGTCTTCCAAGTGTACTCTCTGCTAGCGCTCAAGAGTTTGTTGTTTTATTTTAAAGCCTTTGAGAGTTACACTGTGAGCTTATAGGATATATTCATTTATAGTGTTACTCGAGAGTTTGTAACTCGGGAAGTTGCACTAGGCTATTGATTTGTGAGAGTAAGAGGATTGTACTAGATAGCTGAGAGAGGTGGGGCTCTTCTACATTGGTCTAGGACTCCAAGGGAACGTGAGTTGACTAGATTGCAACTGTATAGGAGAGAGGCTTCTCGGTGAGCTATTAGGATCCTAAGCTAAGCGAATGAATAAAGCCTTTTGAATCCTAGGGTTGTGGAAGAACCCTAGGCGGGGACGTAGGCCAAGTTCGTGCCGAACCTCGTAAACAATTACTCGTGTCCTTTATCTATTGCTTTACCTTATTTCTGCACTTGGTTCGATTGTCTAACTTTGTGATTCAGGTTTAATCTCAAAGGGTTTTATACGAGCTCCAAAAGTCTTGAGACTTTCTGCGAAAAACCGGACATACTCTATTCAACCCCCCCTCTAGAGTATTTCTATATTACCTTGTTTTATATTATCGAACCCTCAGTTAGTATGTAAGTGCAGAATTTGAGGGTAAAATCATCACCATTTTGGAGGCAAAAATGTGGTGTGAATGTTTGATAGAAAATACGAGGCTAATGTCGAGGCTACAGCACACCAACCTCATTTAATGATACACGATACTTTCTCATCCGCATTTATTTTTCGTCATCCACATTTACTCTTACGCATTCTAGTCTACAACTTCATCTGTGGACTCAAAACCCACAAATTTTGAATTTTCAATTCCAGTGTACAACTTCATTTGAGAAATATTATGTGATATGATTCAATTTAGAATTTTCAAAATAATAGCTTGAATTAAAATTATGAAAAAGGAAGAAAATGAAATGTGTGGGAAAATTTTTGGTGAATAGCCTCAGAAGTAAGAACTTGATGGTAAATTCAAAGCTAGTAGC
Source organism: Persicaria tinctoria (assembly GCA_037127255.1). Classification (NCBI taxonomy): domain Eukaryota; kingdom Viridiplantae; phylum Streptophyta; class Magnoliopsida; order Caryophyllales; family Polygonaceae; genus Persicaria; species Persicaria tinctoria. The sequence goes on along the minus strand of JBANSL010000016.1, from coordinate 54,808,164 downwards.
ATCAAATATAGCCTCAAATTCTTTATTTCAAGGCTAGATGTTCTGGTTTAAGATGGCCATCGAGGGCAAATCTGTAAAGGACGGAATTTCGAGTTTCTAAAAACGGAAAGTTTCGAAAAACCGTCCTCGAGCAAATTCTATTTTTTGAAGTGTTGCAAACATATCCCGACATGTTTTTTAAGATTTAATTTGACGGATTTTAAATCCTAGTTGCTTGATTTCGATTTCGGGAATCTGGGTGTCTTTGGAAATGAATTTGGGAATGGGGTCGGATTTCGGAAGGTCGGATGTCGGGATTCAATTAAGGTCGGAAGAGCGGAATCACACTCTCTCTCTCCTCTTGATGATTTTGTCTTCTTGTGTATTAACCCTAGAGAGTCACTATAAAGCCTCTCAAATCCCTAAAAGGATTCTCACTTTCCACTCCCATCAATCAGCCACCAAAATCTGATTTCCACCTCCCAAAATGGATCTCACCTAGCTTCCAAAAACCCTAAACCAAAAACCCTCCATTTTCCTCCCTTTGATCCAAATCTCCCAACTCTCTCTCCTCCTCTTGTGTTTCTTTGAGCACAGCACATCAAATCCACCGCAAGAAGTCTCAATCCCACAAAAGAACCACCAAATCGAGTTTGGAAGGCCAAATCCGAGCAAAAACCCAAGATTTGGGGGAAATCTCACAGCCGTGACCAAGAACCCAGCAACGGGAGTTCTTCCTCGCGGTCGCGACGTTCCTCCTCGCTGCCGCGACTCCGAGCCCAGAAGCTCTGTTAGAGTGGTAAATCGTGTCGTTTTTCCTTGTTTCTCATCCTTTCTTGAATTTGGTTGTTTTCGTGTGTTCTTTACTCCTTTCTCTATCTTCCAAGGTCAAAAAACCCTAGGTCTCTTATGGATTGTTTTGGATTCGATCCTCTTTTCCCCCATTTTCAGTTTTGTGCAAAAGGTAAGCCTCCCTCCTTTGAATCTTTTGATTTAGAGGTTGTTCTTCAATAAAGTTGCTCTTTTATCTCACACCCAACCTTCCTAGGCTCTGTCATAACAAGAAATCGTTGGATCTAAGCTTCCAAGGCTCCCTTCTCTCAAGATTTTCGCAAGCCTTTAAGAGGCTAGGTAATCTCTCTTTCTCTCTCCCCTCTAGTCTTGTTTGGAGTCGTTTTTGTGTTGGTTGTGTGGTGTTTTGATGTAGAAAAGTTTTAAAACAAGTTTGAACGAAAACGCGTTTGAAACAAGCGAGAACGAGCAATAATGAACAAACCCAGGTTCGTACTCGCGGCGGCGAAACCATGGTCGCCACCGCGAGTTAGAACCCAGGCCAGAGGTTGAAGATGACCATTTGCAACCGTAAACACGGATCTCGCGGCCGCGAGTTACAGCCAGCGAGAAGGAGTCTCACGGTAGGGATCTGAGAGGATGTCGCGGTCGCGACCGGCCTTCTCGCAACCGTGACATGCCCAGTAGCTTGGCCGAGCCCTCACCTCGTACCTTGGACTGAAACTATTTTGTTTGTTACTGGTTTTAAATTGGGGATAGTTATTACAATTTGTGATCTAATAAAACCCTAAAGAACTTGGCTGGGAATCCTATCTGATAAAAGGATTGGTTATCATAGAAATAATTTATTTTACTTCCTTTATCCATAAATTGTCTATTGTATGATGCATCACTGAATCTTTGGTTTTAATATTTCTTTCAGATTGAAGAGTCAAGAGTTTAAAAGATTTGCATTAAATTCTGATGCATATCAAATTATATGCTATAAGATTGCTCCCTCCATATTTGGTCATGATGATTTAGAGAAAGTTGTCTGCTGCTTATTGTTTGGAGGGTTGAGAAAGGTAAAGTACGTATATAGCTAACTTATGCGGCTTTTCATCCTCAAGAAACAAGGTGTGGAGATAAATTTTCCATGCTTGCAGATTTTGCCAGATGGTATGAAGTTAAGAGGTGATATTAATGTGTTGCTTCTGGGAGATCCTTCCACAGCTAAATCACAAGGTAATTTCCACCCCCCTTCATACTTCTGCATATGCTATTTATGTTCGTGATTCTTAGTCTTTTGTTTCATAAAAAAAAGATATTGCTTATATACATTCAAAGACCCTAAACACGCTAGAAATTATTAAAAATTGTCAGCAAAGCTACTGATTCATGTTATTCAGAATAGAAAGTGACAATTTAATTTGCTTGTGAAATTTCTAAAGTTTGTCGAGAAGACTGCATCTATAGTTGTTTATACATTAGGGAGGTTCGTCAGATATTGGGCTTACTGCTTCTTTGATTCAAGATAGCAGCACCATGAGTGCCCCACTATTATTATACTATCACATTATTACTTTTTCATTAATGTTGCATAGTTAAGGATATGATGTTCATTTTTTTTTTTTCTTGGTGCTATAATTCACTCTCTTTTGAAGCCGACTAATATTTTGATCCTCAACTTTTTTAGCGTGAGTTTTACCTGGATGGCGGAGCCAGGGTTTTAGCTGATGGAGGTGTCATCTGCATTGACAAATTTGACAAAATGAGACCAGAGGACAGGTAAGTTGGCCAGTAAGTGTTGATTAGATGTTGTTTGTCCAATGAGTCCCTTGACTGATTTTGTCTTGCTCACTGTTGTTTAGAGTTGCCATTCACGAAGCCATGAAGCAACAAACAATTTCCATTGCAAAATCAGGAATCACAGCAATTCTCAATTCTAGAACCTCTGTTCTTGTTGCTGCAAACCCTCCATCGGGTCGCTATGACGACCTAAAGGTCTGTTTTATTCTTTACCAATTGAGTTTTACTTATGCTAAATGTTGTACCTAATCCATTGTTGGGATTAGTTTTTTTTTTCTCTTTCAAGCTGAAGAACAAAATATAAGATACATCTCTTTTACATACTGCCCAGGATAACATTGATTTGCAGGCCACACCTATTATTATTCTAATAGTAACTCATAAAACAGAATCATAGGAAATGTCACATTTCTGTTTTGTGAAGAATGAACGTCTACAACTACTATATGAACATGTACAAGAGAGATCTTGCGCTACTTGATAGATTTATCATGGATCAATGTTGAAAAACTCAAATCTTTCCGCTTCATCTCTTTATAGGTGATTAACTTATTTCTTTGTCTGTTGAAAGTGTAAAGAAATAAAATAATGAATATAACCAATTTTGGACTGCACAAATAAGTGTTAACCAAATATCACGAAACTGCGCGCATTTGCGCGCGGCAAGTCACATAATTTAGTAAAAAAAAAGCTACCTGGACCTCTCTCTCTCTTTTATCTCTTTGCAAATTTTTAATCAGATGAAACCCATCACCATCTCAATGTGTGCCTCTCCGATTCGAACAAATTGAAGATGATGTAGCTCTCCTCTTTGAATGACATAACTAGATTGATGAAAATATTTTCCTCCGTTGCTCAATTCAACCATTGATTCCTCCGCTTTCATCTCAGAACTTGGTTCTCCAATAGTGGCTCCCTTAATCGGAGTGGTTGTTGTTCTGTTTTTTATGCTGCCTCATCCAACAGTGGAAACAATGATGAGGGAGAGGCTATGTCATCGAATTCAATAGTTACAGGTTGGGGATAGGGGGGCCTTCTCTGACGGTGGATGTGGTGGAGGACATACATCGAGACAGATGAGAAAGATGATGCCATCATTGAAGATGGTAAACTTCTTACAGGTGGTAAAAAAAAATAAAAGCGTCCTCGTCGATGGTAATTAGGTCTAAAAATTTGTAGGAAGTTGTAATTTTGTATAAAATCATTTGAAGGTTCTCTCACACACACACATATCCAATGTTAACACCTCTTATGGTGTTAAATCTTAACAAAACAGGATCGTTGGATAAAAACGAATAATTATTGAAAGTCAAACGAATAATGACTCCCAAATTACCGAATACTAACTCTGAACTTACCAAAATAATCGATAATCCATTTACTTCTTATTTCAATTGAGCAATTTTTCAACGAATACTAACTCTGTACTTGCCAAATAATCGAAACTTGACAAAAAAAAATTGCAACTATTCAAAAACTTGCAAAAGTGTGAGTCAAATTTGTAACTATTCTATGAGTTGATATACAATAATTATTCGCTAATTTGATAGTAATTATTAGTTAAGTCGAAGACTAGCGACAACCAATAATCCGGTAGTAGACGAGCATTGACAGGCAAAATTCACGCGCCTTATGGGTCGCCTCGTTGGTCTTAGACTTAATGAATAATTACTATCAACTTAGCGAATAATTACTATCAACTTATCGAATAACTACAAAATTGACTCACACTTTTGCAAGTTTTGAATAGTTACAATTTTTTTTTTGGTCGAGTTTCGATTATTTGGCAAGGTTAGAGTTAGTATTCGTTGATAAATTGCTTATTTGAAATAAGAAGTAAATTGATTATCAATTATTTGGCAAATTTAGAGTTAGTATTAGGTAATTTGGGATTATGTATCAAGAATTATTCAGTTTTATCCAATGGTCTTGATTTGTTAAAATTTAACACCATAAGGGTTGAGTACACCCGAACCACCCTAATATGTGTGTATGTGTGTGAAAGCATGTTAAAGGTTGTTGTTGTGGTTGTTTCTTAAATTTAAAAGATGAAATTCATGTTGAACAAAAATGAGCTTAAACAACCAAACGAGCCCAAAAATGAGAAAAATCAAGATTGTTCACAACACGACGGAAAACCGAGTCGATTGGCATGCATGAACTCAAATTCATTCTAAACTTGTTAAAAACTCGAGCTTTATTGACCATATGAGGAAGATGACAACCTAGGGGCATTTTAGTAATTTGTTTGTAAAGCTTAGGGGCAATTTGGTTAGTACAAATCCAGTTGTATTGGGCTATAAATGTGTAATTGTTGGACACGGAAAGCTCAAGAGGGTTAGTTGCATAGTTGTTAATCTCCGATTTCTTCAATTCATCTTCTTCATTCCGAGCTTCCATGGAGTTTACATGGTATCAGGGCGCACGGTGTTCAATCTTCGCTTAGAAGCCGCATATAGAAGGATCTAGGTGAATCAGAGAAATGGGAAACAATCTCGGTGCAAGAAACCAGGTGATCAAAAAAGTTGGATCCAGAGGCGGAAACATGAACGATTCACTTGGCCTCTCCAATTCCGATCATCCTGGAGCGGAATCGGTGGCTGCCACGTTCAATGGCCCCAATTTCCCGAGCTGGAGCCAAGGTATAAAGATGGGGCTTGGGGCGAAATAAAAGATTGTGTTCATCGATGGAAGTTCAAATCCGAAATCAGTCCTGCTGGCATACATCCAGATTTGGAAATGGTGCGACTACAAGGTTAGATGTTGGATCTTAAACTCCATGAATGCAGAGATTGTTGAAGAATTCATGTATGCTGATTCCGCAAAGGAATTATGGGATGAGATCTTCGAACGATATGCACAAACCAATGGACATCTTCTTCACCAGTTAAAGAAGAGTCTATGTAATCAAGTTCAAGGAACTCTAGGTGTCGCTGATTATTTCAATAAGATGTAAAAGCTGTGGGATGAGATTCTTACTCTTGAAGGAGTGCCTAAGTGCACTTGTGGAGGAAGGATTAGATGTACCTGTGATTTGTCCAAGAAAATGGATGAAATGGACAATCGAAACAAACTTCTCCAATTCTTCATGGGATTAGGCGAAACGTATGATAGTGTGAGAAATCAATTTTTGTCCAGTGATCCCTTGCCAACCGTAAATAGAGCTTATTATCTGGTTAAGTAGGTTGAAGTGGATGGGGGAAGCAATAGCAGTGATTCACTTCAAGATGGAATTGTGCATTTACCTGTAGGCAAGTCAAATGGGAACATGAAAACCTTCAAGAAGGATAAAGGAGATAAACTATGTAGCCATTGTGGAATGAAAGACCGCACAGTGGATGGATGTTTCAAGATCATGGGCTATTCGGATTGGTTTAAGGATCCGAAAGGAAAGAAATCCAACAAGACTACTGCTAATGTAGCAGGGATGTTTGAATCTCCTTTGGATGATGTTGATGAAGAAATCTCATAGAAAGGCACATGAATGGATATGGTGCTCGTTAATGCAGTTTGTCAAGAACTCCGGAAAACTATGAAAGGACGAGGACACTTACAAAGAGCATCATCTAGATGTGCAAGTAATTCTTTTACTTTGCTTTCTTCCAAACATTAGAGTAAGAATAAATTGACTTGGATCATTGACACTGGAGCCACTGATCATATGATCTATGATGATAAGTTGTTGAAACAAAAATGTGGCTTAGCTAAACCGATTAAAGTGTGTTTGCCTGATGGGACTATCAGACTAGTTACAAATGTTGGGGATATCCACTTGACATCAGGAATTTTGTTGAGAAATGTGTTTCATGTGCTTGATTTCAAAACAAATCTGATGTCAATAGGGAAGATTATTGATGATGCTGATCTTGATGTGAATTTTAAGAAAATGAAATGTGTGTTTCAAGACCCAAAGAGCGGTCAAGAGGTATTGAGTGCAACAAGGTTGACTGGAAGATTGTTCAAGGCCACCTTGATGACTGAGGATGGATTTCACAGTGCTGCTCATATTGCTCATAGTTCTAGCTCAAATAAAGTTGTTTCTAGCCATGTGTGGCATGTTAGGCTAGAACACATTTCGTTTTTAAAGTTAAGACATGTTAAAGGATGTTTTTTTCGTAGACAGTGACAGTTCATTTGTGAAGCTTGTATTATGGCCAAGCATCACTCCATTCCCTTTACTGTAAGCAAGTCCATAGATAATGCAAATTTTAATTTGATTCACATTGATTTGTGGGGGCCTTACAAGGTTTAGAGTCGTTCAGGTGCTAGATATTTTCTGACGATTTTGGATGATTATAGTTGTGTAGTATAGACATATTTTGTTGTTGATAAGATGCAGGTGTCTATGATTTTTTGCTCATGTGTTGCTCTTACTGAAAATCAGTTTGGTACCACTGTGAAAGTAGTAAGAAGTGATCACGGGTCTAGGTTTTTTTAAATGGACATAGTTCTTTGATAACAATGGAATTATCCATCAACATTATGTACCCTATCTGCCTCAACAAAATGGGTGTTGAGCACAAACATTGGCTTTTGATAGAAACTGCTCGAGCAATTCGACTGTCTGCTAATTACTCTCTCCATTTTTGGGGAGATTGTATGTTAGCCGATGCACTTGATCAATTTGATGCCATCTTCTGTTATAAAGTGGGTGACCCCATTTGAAAGGTTGATGGGTTCATTTCCTAAATATACAGTAGGTTCAGGGTCATTGATTGCCTTTCTTATGCTCTTGTTAGGGGCAATACTAAAGACAAATTTGCATCCAAAGCTTGGAGATGCATTTTGTTAGGATATCCTCAAGATCACAAGGCTTACATGTTGTATGATCTTGATTCCAAGACTACATTGGTTAGCAAGGATGTGTTGTTCTTTGAGGATGTCTTTCCCTATACAGATGCCTTTGACCAAAACTTACCTACATCATCTAATAACCCATCTAATCATGCACTTAATATTGTTGATCACCATATCCTAAATTCATCCCATGAACCTACATCATTTGAGCCTTCCATTACTTCAGCCTCATCTCTTGGGATATTCCTCTCAGAAGATCCACTAGACACACACAAATGCCTTCCCATCTTAAAGACTCTGTTTGTCCTAGCACTTCTCAATCCTTGTCCACATCTTTTCTAGCAACTACCTTGGATGATCCAAATTATCATCCTCTAGATTATGTTGCTTCTTTATCTAATGTCCTATCCCTTAAAGAGCCTCTCACCTATGCTAAAGCTCATGATGATCCATTGGGGGTTGATGTAATGCATAAAGAGCTTAAGGCCCTTGATGACAATGATACTTGGTCTCTCACTTCTCTTCATCAAGAAAAGGTTGTAGTTGGGTGTCGATGGGTGTAGAAAATCAAGTTTTGACCTGGTGGGAGTGTTGAAAGATTCAAAGCTAGACTGGTAGGTAAGGGATACAATCAAATTAAGGATAAGGACTACAAACACACATTTTCGCCTGTAGCTAAATTTACCACAATGAGACTGCTGAATGCCATTGCAACCTAGAAGAAATGGCCTATTATGCAGTTGGACATCAACAATGCCTTTTTTCATGGCTTCCTTGATGAAGAGATCTATATTCGACTTTCTGAGGGTTATTCTAAGGGTAGTCTAGAACAAGTTTGTAAGCTCAACATTCTCTTTATAGCTTGAAGCAAGCATCTCGTTAGTGGAATGTTGAGCTCACTAATTTTCTTGTGAATAAAGGCTACAGTGAGTCCCCTTTTGCCCATTCTCTATTTTATAAATTAATCAGTACTCGAAGGCAAGATAATAGTGCTTGTGTATGTCGATGATTTACTGCTCACAGGGGATAGTGTCAATGCAATCACATATATGAAGAAAAGCACATTGTTGAATCAAAGGAAGTATGTCTTGGACATACTGCAGGATACTCAAACATGACCGGAGTTTAAAAATCACCATTGATGGTGGTGATGAGCTTAGTGATCCAGAGAAGTATCACCGTCTTGTTGGTCTCTTGGTATACATAAACATGACCGGGCCTAATATTTCTTACTTTGTCCAACACTGGAACCCGTTCACAACTTCTCCTCGACTTTCTCATTGGCAAGCAACCCTTCATGTGGTTCGTTACCTTTGTGGCACAACAGACTTGTGATTGTTGTATCCAATCCATAATCATATTGATTTTACTGCTGATTGTGATTCGGACTGGGGGAATTGCTTGTTTAGTGGTCGATCTCTCATCCGGTTTTGTATTTTCCAAGGGAAGGGTCTTCTCTCTTTAAAGACTAAGAAGCATACCACAGTTTCCAAATCTTCAACGGAGGCAGAGTGTCGCAGTTTGTCGAAGACTTTGAGTGAGCTTATTTTGTGATAACAAATCAACCATTCATATTGTGGAAAACCCAGTTTTCCATGAGAGAACGAAGCATATCCGATTGGACTGTCATTATGTTCGTGAGTGCTTTCAGGAAGGATTTCTGGTGCCTACATTTGTTCGCTCATGACTCCAGCTAGCCAACATTTTGACAAATCCCCTTTGTCAAGATCAAGACCAGTTTCTTGCTCGCAAGCTTGGCCTCGTGTGTTCTACTCCTGCAACATGAGAGGAGGATATTGACCATACGAGGAAGATGACAACTTGGGGGCATTTTTGTAATTTTGTTGTAAAACTTAGCTGGGGGCAATTTGGTCCGTACAAATCCAATTGTATTGGGATATAAATTTGTAATTGTTGGACACAGAAAGTTCAAGAGAGTTAGTTACAAAGTTGTTAATCTCCGATTTCTTCAATTCATCTTCTTTCTTCTAAGCTTCCATGGAGTTTGTTGCGTGATATCCTTGATTCGATCAAGGTTCTTTAGAAGCTTGGCTTGTGTTTAAAATAAACTTATAAAGGTGCGTGTGTGTGTGTATATATATATAGGAAGCGTTAAAATGTAAAACATCCTATATATAGGAAGCGTTAAAATGTAAAACATCCTTAGGGTGTAAAATTGCTTAAGGTGTAAAATTTAATTTTTTAATCAACCCCGTTTTAAAATCGACAGACGCGCCCACAAAGTCGGACTCCCGCAGTGTACGCTCGGCCTCCCGCTGCCCCGCACCCACACCCACGTCGAGCCACCTCCGGCCACCACCGCCTAGCCGCGCTCGAGCCTACCCCTGGGCGCACCCCCCGAGCCCTGACTTGGCTTGGTTCGAGTCCAGACGCGTCCACCCTGACCATTCGAAGCTTACGTCGCTTGTTCTCTCGTCGGCCTCCCACGCCACCCACGAGCCACCTCCGGCCACCAGCCCCCACCCGCTCAAACCCCCTCACTCAAGCGCACCCCCCGAGACCGGAACCCCCATGGTTCGAGCCCAGCCGAGCTCACACCGACCCCATCTCCCCCATAAGTGTTGTTCAGTGCTTTTGGCTCGGAATACCTTCGAAATCCCGATTTTGCTCCTTTTTTCAACTCGAATTTGGTATGATTTCTAACCCTAAACTTGTTTATTACAATTATTTAGATTGTTTGAATGATTTAGGTTGAGATTGAAAATCTAGGGTTTGATTTAGAAGCGGAATTTGGGGCTTTTTGCCAAAAGCCAAATTTATTGAAATTGATGATATGATTGTGTTTTTGGGTTGATTTTGAGCTAATTTCATGTTCATATCATTTTCAAATTGTTTATGGATCATGAGCTAATTGAATTTTAGAATTTTATATTGCGATATGCTCTAAATTTTGGGGTTTTTTGCCAAAAGCCAAATCGACTGAAATTGATGATATGGTTGTGTTTTCGGGTTGATTTGGAGCTAATTTCATGTTCATAGCATTGTCAAATTGCTTATGGATCATGATCTAATTGGATTTTAGAATTTTATTACGATATATTTTAGAATCTGGGTTTTTTTTGTCAACATCTAAATTGATTGAAATTGATGATATGGTTGTGATGTTGGGTAGATTTGGAGCTAATTTCATGTTCATAGCATTGTCAAATTGTTTGTGAAACATGAGCTAATTGGATTTTAGAATTTTATTGCGATATGCTTTAGGTCGATTAGTTTCTTCTATTTTAGCATGAAAATCATAATTTAACCTATTAGCTCAATTGGTAGAGCAATGTGCGTTTGTACAAAGATGTGGGTTCAAATCCCACATAGGTTACATAATAGACATGAGCGCAACAATCGCAAATTGTTAATCATGCACATTATAATCTTAGTTATGCACTTTTTAACCTTAATTATGCACATTTTAATCTTATTTATGCACTTTAATTTTAAAAGCTTATTATGTATGCACACTATAATGTTATATTTGCACAACATAACATTATGGTTGCACATTTTAATCTTATTTATGAACTTTAATTTAAAAGCCTAGTATATATGCACACCATAATGTTATATTTGCACATCATAGCATTATATTTGCACATTCTAATCTTATTTTTGCACTCTAATTTAAAAGCATATTATATATGCACACCATAATGTTATATTTACACATTTTAATCTTATTTATGCACTTTAATTTAAAAGCTTATTATATATGCACACCATAATGTTATATTTGCACAACATAACATTATATTTGCACATTTTAATCTTATTTATGGACTTTAATTTAAAGCCTATTATATATGCACATCATAATGTTATATTTGCACAATATAATATTATATCTGCACATTTTAATCTTATTTATGCACTTTAATTTGAAATTGTTAAATGCTTAAAAACAAATAGACAATAAGTCCGCCCCCCGGACCCCCCGATGCGACGCCGATGAAAAATGATTCAAGACACATTAACAATAACCTTAATTGTGCACTTCATATTATTACTCATACACATCGTGATTTTATTCTTACACTTTATCATTTTATTTATACACTTTATATTTGCACAAAAAAAGGTGTCGAAAATGGGAAAAAGTGCATTTACCCATAAAATTAGACATATTTACCTATTTACCCATAAATTAAACATATTTCAATTATAAATCTTTATAATTAAAATAGGCACATTTACCTATTTACCCCATAATAAATTATTATGTCTGCACAAAATAAAGTTATATTTGCACAATATGATGTTATACGTGCACAAAATCAAGTTATACTTGCACAGCAGAAAGTGTTGACACGAAAAAAAAATCACGGGACAAAAGGAGGAAAAAAAAAATCTGGCCCGAGAAGGGGGGGGCACAGTGGGGGCACACGCATGGGCAAGGGGGGCAGACATTCTACTAATTAAATTAGACCCATTAGTAATTAAATTAGACTCATTAGCAATTTACTTACAAAAATTAGGCCCATTAGATAATTTTACACCCTAAGCCAATTTTACACCCTAAAGATATTTTACATTTAAACTATTCACTATATATATATATATATTCTACCCATTTAATAAAATTAGCGATTAATTATGATCCGAGTTGAAACTATTTGACTTATATAATTGTTTTAGTTGTATATCACACCCACACACACTTTTAAACTCTAATTAGAACCCAGTAGGTCGACACATAAATAAACAATAAAAATAAATTATTTTTTTTAAACGGAAAAAAATTTGACCATAGGGCTAGGCCCTATCAGCCAAGAGCATCCTTGCGGATGAGACTACGCAATAGAGAATCATCAGGCAATATAGATCCATGCATGTGAAGCAGCACTGATACGTGATAAACGATCAGCTACTTGATTTGCTTCTCGGAAAACATGATGAATCTCAACAGAACCAAAGAAGCCCAGCGAGACTAGACTGTCCGAGACAATCATTTCAGAGTCTCCAGTAGGCTTCCCCACACCTTTTAGACTTTTGATAATAGTTAAGTTATCGACTTCAATTATCAATTTTGTTATGTTAAGGTTCTTTGCAGCTAACAGACCATTCCAAAGTCCCAGGCTTTCACAACCGCAGACCGAATTGATAAGCGATGATCCCGAGCCACAAAAAATAGGAGAACCTTGGGAATCACGAATAATAAACCCAAAAGTTCCCCCATCATTCTGAGATAGAGAACCATCGAAATCCGGTTTGTAGCTGTCATTTGGTGGTGGTTCCCACTTGGTTCGTTTTCTTCTCGAGTGTGCCTTCGTATGGTTATTTTCTTTCGTATTTACAATTTTTCCTTGTGAAATTTCGTTTGTTTGTGAGGTTGTCCAGATAAATTTTTGATCATTTTTAAAAGATAAAATATGTCTTATGTCCGGGTTTATTTGATCAAAAAGTGTTTTGTTTCTGAAGTACCAAACTCCCCACCAGACAAAAGCCAGGTCTTCAAAGTTGTTTTTCCCAATTGTATGTTTGATATCCCATATCGTGTCATTCAAATTGTCCCCTTTAATGAAACATCAGTGGATCTTCATGTAGGCACCCAGGGTATTTGCAATAAGGGTTTTTTTATTGATAGGACAATCCCATAAAAGGTGATTCAGATCCTCATAGCAGGAATCGCAGTGTGGACAATCAGTCGGAATACCCAACCTACGAGAGGCTAGCTTAACAGCAGTGGGTACTCCGTTTCTAAGGATTTTCCATAGAAAAGATTTTATTTTGGGCGGCACATCCAGGTCCCATATCTAGCTTATATCTGATCTTGTTTGGTTTTTGTATTTATGTATCATTTGAGTTGCAGACTGTGTCGAAAACCAGCCATTTTTGCTCCATTTCCAATAAAGTCTATCAACATGAATATTTTGTGGTATTGGTATTGTCTTGATTGTTTCTATTATATCATTGGGTAATATGTTTTGTAATTTTTCATTTAACTTATTTTGATCCCAGGTTTTATTATCTTTGAGGAAGTAATTTATGTTTGTAGATTCATCGATTTGTTGTGTATTTGGGATTAATGATTTCAGAGGCGATGAACCCAGCCAAAGGTCATTCCAGAAGTTAATGGCCGAATCATCCGCAACAGACCATTGTAGACCCTTTTTAAATAAAGGTATTAGTTTTATTAACTGCGCCCATTACCACGAGGAGCCACCTTGCTTTTGATAATTTAGGATACTGCTATTTTTTAGGTATTTTTCTTTGATTAAGATAACCCACGGATTAGTAGGTTCTGCTAGTAATTACCATTGTAGTTTCAGTTGTAGCGCTTTGTTCATATCCTCTGAGCAGCGGAGACCAAGTCCACCATTTGCCTTTGTTTTAAAAACATCAAACCAGCTGATTAGGGGTTTGTGATTCGGGCCTTTGTTCCAAAGGAAATTCCTATTGATTCTATCTAGTTCTGTGTGGACTGATTTTGGAAGCATAAAGCACTGCATTATATGTAATGGTTTTGCTGAAAGCATTGTTTTGATTAGAGTACATCTTCCAGCTTGAGAGAGGCAATTTGCCTTCCATTTGTGCCGTTGAGATTTAGTGTTCATTAGTAGGTCTTTGAAATCGTCTTTCGTAACTTTTCCCTCGATGATTTGGCAGCCAAAATAGCAACCCAAATTGGGGATGTGGGCTATTTCTAGTTCATTTCGAATAAGATTTTGGCCGATTTGCAGAAATACACCAAATCGGTGTTCGGTTTGCAAAAGTATACCTGTTTTATGAGAATAACAAAAATAGAATAGGTGGGTCATATATGCTAAAGAATAGGCTATTTGTGCTAAAAAATAATGAGTGATTTTACTTTTAAATTTAAATATAAATATCATTAAAAGGAGTATTATGAATTAAAAGAGAATCAATTATTGACAAGGATATATTTGTTGTTGACAGGATATATGTTTTTTTATGACAAAGCAGATATCTAATAATGACAGGATGATGTCTATAATAGGAAAGAGAATAAAGATACGGTTTTATCTATACCATAACTAGAAATTAAAGGTCTGCCCAAGATGACAAAGTTATTTATTCCAATTGACAGGAAAAATGTTTATAGTGAAAGGCTTCATGTTAATTCTGACAGGATTAAACCTATAATCAGGTAGAGAATCAATGAAGATACGGTCAATCATATTTTCAAGATTATTAACCATATTTACAAAACGATTGTCAATATATATCTTCAGTATAATTATCCATAGTGACAGGATAAATGAGCTTCTTGACAATCTTAAATATGAATACTGATAGGATATGATCAAAAATTGGCGGGAGATTGCGTAAAGATACGGTTTTGACCTAAATCATAACAACCAGATTTTTAACCCTATCCAGACAAGTCGCAGGGTGGCCTGATGGAGTCGGAGGGTTGGTCTGCTCTTGGGGTCGAGGCCGGAGCCGGAGACTGATTGCACCGGATTGCTCGCATAACGACGGAGGGTATGGGCGGTGACGGTCGGGGCACTTGTTTGTTCTGGTTAGCAATTGAGATTGGGTGGGTCGGGGGCGTGGAAGTGTAGGCGCAAGCGACGAATCCGGAGACGCGGGCTTTAGTCCGAGCGTCGGATACCTAGGGTTGGGGCTGAGCGCCGGAGACCTGGGGTTGGGGCCGACAGAGCCGAAGGACGGGGTTGTGTGTTTTTGGTTAGGGTTTGGATTGGGATTTGGGGGTCGGGTCTATCAGTCCGGATTAAGGGGATTGAGATTTTTTTTTTACTTCCAGAGTTTTATTATTATTTGATTATTTAATATAATTTAAAAATATCATAAAATTGAAAAATACTTAAAATATTTAACTTTTATTTTTCCTGATTTTTTATGGTGGTGGGTAGTTTTGATAATAAAATAAGATATTTTTACAAATTTTCATATATTGATACAATTGTTTTTAAACCTATGTATTTTTGCAAACCAAATATCAAAGTTGGGTATTTTGTAGTAATTCCCCTAAGATTTTTTTGTGTGGTCAAAACGTTCTTCGAAGTTTGAAATTGGGACTTGTTCCGGTTAACTCGTTGCCCAGACAACGCTGTATATTCTCTTAAAATTTGATTAACTTGGTCACAACCTGTTTGTGTAGCTGAGGCAAAAATCACAATGTCGTCGGCAAAGGCTAAGAATGGAATCTTAGTTCCACCGCGTGTTAGTTTGATTCCTAGATGGCTTTGTGGTTTTAAGGATTCGTTAAGAAGGCCACGAGATAATATTTCTGATATTATTAAGAACAGATAAGGGGAGAGTGGGTCACCTTGGCGTAAGCCCTCTTTGGAAAAAATATATCAGTGGGTTCGTTATTTACTAATACCGAGTAAGTAACCGTGGTTATACATTGTTTGATCCGACCCGTGAATTTGGTTGAGAAACCAAATTTTATCATAATAGAGAGAAGAAAGTCCCAGTCCACCATATCAAAAGCTTTTTCCATGTCGAGCTTAACCGTCATCCAGCCCGTGTTGCCTTTTTTCTTTGAGAATGAGTGAAAATTTTCATTTGCAATTAAAATGTTATCTTGTATTGATCTACCAGCTAAGAACGCACTTTGTGGTGGGTTTGTTAGTTTGGGTATGATTTTTTTTAATCTTGATGCTATTACTTTAGAAATAACTTTGTATATTGTTGAACAAAGGCTAATGGTTCTGTAATGGGATGTTGTTGTTGGGTTGTCTATCTTTGATATTAATGCGATAAAAGTGTGGTTTGTTTGTTTTAGGATCCGTCCACTAAGGAAAAAACTCTTGACCGCTTTGATTATAGAGGGTTCCACTATATGCCAGTATTTTTTGAAAAAACCAACAGGGAAACCATCAGGTCACGGGGATTTGTCATTAGCTAGGCTGAAAAACCACATTTTTTATTTCCGAGTTTGTTACTTGTCGAGTAAGCTAGTTGTTGTCTTCATTTGAGATTTCATTTCCTACATAATTGAGTAAGTTGCTTGGTACTAATTGCCTTGCTTGTGGTGAATATCTTTGGTTGAAGTCATGTTTTACTAAATTCCTTATATCTTCTTCTTTAGTGAGAGTTATATCAACCGTGGTTTGAAGTTGTTTTATTATATTTCTGTTCCGTCTTCCAGTTGCAATTTTGTGAAAATACTTTGTGTTTGCATCGATCGATTTGACATATATTCTTTTGGCTCTTTGCCCCCAGTATTTTTGTTGGTATGTTAATAGAGAAGTATGCTTTGATGTTAGCCTTTTGATTTTGGTGTCTATATCATGGTTATAAGCATTACAAAGAGTGTTTTGTAGTTCTAAAAGTTGTGATTCTACTTGTTTTATTTGGCGAAATACGTTCCCATAGGTTACCTTGCTCCATATCTTACTTTTTCGTTTGAGTTCCTGCATTTTTTTGGTTAATTTGAACAGTTGCGAACCAGGAGAATATAACCTCCAAGCAGATCGAACAATAGTTTCATAGTCAGGTCTTGTTGTCCAAGCCATTTCAAATTTAAACGGTTGTAGTTTTGGTTTTTGGTTATCCATTAGGTCTATAGTGATCTGCGCATGATCAACTTTAAAAAAAAGCGTGATTTTTAGTGCAAAGGTTTGGGAAATCTTTTAGAATAGAGTGACTGATTATTGCGCGGTCTAACTTCTCAAAAATGTTATTGTTACCCTGCTCACGTTTCTTCCAAGTGAATCTATTTCCACTAGTTGGGGAATCAATTAGGTTGTAAGTGCTAATTATATATCGTAATCTTTTGTAAAAATAATTTATTTAGAACCACATTCCATGAATAGAAGAGTTTATATTTTGTTGGAAAAGAAAACAAATTTTGAACATTGTTTAAATAAAATATTCAACATCTTAAGATATACTATAAGTTCATAATGGACCTTTGATTTAATTTATTTACGTGTTGCAAGTTGCAAAGAAAGTATCACATATGACAGTGTGTATGACATTCTTGCAATTGGTTTACCTAAATAAGGGGCCAGGGCCCCACAATCTCATGGTGAAAAAAGGTTTCAATTATTGATATAATTGGCGTACACAACCAAGAAGCATCTCATTGGTATATGATGAATTAAATTATTACAGTATTATTATTATAGTTGAGGAACGTTGTAGAAGGAAATATAATATTTTAATAGTTATATGTAGAAAGGGACAACCACATGCTATTTATGTAAAGTACTCAACTAGTAGTAGTCATGAATACAATATAATATAAAAATGGTACTTCCTGGCATGGGGTCAAAGCTGATAAATGTTCCTAGGCTTTTATACGAGTTCGTACGAAACGAGGTTAATAAACTAACTAAAATTATAAATAAGGTAAAATTTATAAACTGTTGGTAAAAATAGTTAAAAATTTAAACAACAAGATAATCTTCGTATGGGAGGAAAAACAGTTTATTTGTAAAAAATAGAGTTTATTTGGTTGTTATTGGAGGTATTGCGGTACTTTCAAACGAAATAAGATAAGAGAGAATAAACACCCAAATAAACACTCAAATAACCTTCATTTTGTAGCTTATTTTTTAACACATTTTTATTTATTTTGATCATCCAAACACCAAAAAATTACTTAAAAAATAAACGCCCACAAATGATTAATTTTTAACAGCTTTTTTAGTTGTCCGTATACACCCTATGTGTGTTTCCTCGGTGTTCTTGTAAATATAATGAGAAAATTTTGAGGGATTTTGCCTGACTGCATTTCTGCCCTTAAAAGTATGGGGTATCAAATGCTTAAGTTGGGCTTCGAATTCGATCCTTTTTAAACCGAATTGCTATCTGAACAAAAAAATATTGTCGAAGTATAATTGTTACCATGTTTTTTCAAAACTTTTAAGATATCTGATGTAATGGTAAATCGTGGAAAATTAACTGGCTACAGTTTTGTAAATCATGAAAGATGTTAAAGATCAACAAATAATTTTATTAGAAAGAACTTGTGGGTAGTACAAATAGATTTTCAGTTCGAACTCCAAAATGACTGCTCTCTGTTTACCAATTCAAGGATAAGATGTAAATATTGTAAAAAAAACAAATGTTGGATTGACTCACGGTTTGGGAAGCTACAATAGTGTAGTAGAGGTTTTCTTCTTTTTTCAAAACTTAGCGCGTGTTTGGCAAATTGAGGTTTTTTTAGGACTTGAGTTTTTTTTTTAGGAGATGGAGTTTATTTGGTGTATTATGGAGGTGTGGGAGGTGGAGATTTTTTTTTAAAATAACCTTGTAAAAAAGATGAAAAGTGGTTAGTGGTTGTAAGATTTATAAAAGGTTATTATAGTGAAAAAGTCCAAAATGCCCTTCGTAAATACTACGGGGGCAAAAGGGCCAAAGAAAGTGGAGGACAAAACTAAAATTTCAAACCTCCACAAAAAAATAAACTCCACCTTAACATCTCAAAGTAAGGGGGGACAACTTCAATTTTCAACAAAAATAAACTTCACCTTAAGCTTCTCCAATCCATGACAAAGCTCTTGCCAAACACGTAGCAAATGGGTTACTTTTTTTTTTAACCTCCTGAAGCACCAAAACCCCCCCACCTACTTTTTTTTTACTTTATTGATTTTAATTAATATTCCCACAGTTTATGAAACCTCCTCACGATTCAGAAACCGTTGGCCTCTTAATCTTTCACGCTTTAAAAAAACCTAAAAAAATCATTCTAGGTATTAGTTTGGTGTTAGTATTAACCACTGCATTTATAAAAACACACAATATAATATATCACGTGTGAATACCTCTTACGATGTAATTAATAAATATAGAGCATTAAATTAAAAAGATCAACAATTGAGATTTAAAGAAAAATTTAAAGAGTAAACTTATATGTTTAAAACAACATGATTATTCGTAAATAACTCATAAGAATAATCATGTCGCAACCAATGGATATTTTTTTATATAAAAAGACTATTAATACATACAATTAATTACATAACATCAAATGAATAATTATATTGTTACGAACAATTGTGTGTACAAGTCTCCTTAAAATATATGGAAAAAGTAATGAACGAGAGTACAAGTCTCCTTAAAATTGTATAAAATGTTATAGTGATAATTAAGGAAAGTAATGAGCAAGAGTACGTATAAATATAATATTATGATACATTAATTTATAAGTCTCCTTAAAAGATAAAAAATGTTATAGTGATACTTTTGTTTAATGGATGGTGTACAACTTTCTCAACCTGTCCATAAAGATACTGCACAATCCTTTAGCTTCCAACAGTCCCTTAAGTGAATTTTGAGAAAATTACAGAAAATCACCTATTAAAAGTATTTCATGAATAAAATATCACCTACCACATATTTTCATTAAAATTCCATTAAATACAGTATATTTTAATATTTTATATTTCAAATTTAAAATTGAATATATTTACATTATAATTATGGTATAGATTAAAAAAATTATATTAATGTATTAGGGGAAAATTTATGAAAAAATTTAATTCTTTGGAGGGTGGACATTCTAAATGTTGAAAATATTATTTAATTTTATTTAAAAAGTTAAGACATTTTTTAATGAAGATATTTTTTATGAAAAAATGTTTATGATTCTGGAATATTTAGATAATTTTATCATTTTTAGTATATAGTGAACAAGTGTTTATGAAAGAAAGAAAACTAAATGAGACATTAATTACTGAGAAAATTACAGCCAATATACCAATTTATCTCACCCTTTACAAAAATGTCACCCCCATCTAAAATGTGGTAAATATAAAAAATGCATTTATTTTGCAAACTAACAGGTCAAGGTGACTTTTTATTATGAGTTAAAAAATTTTGGACGGACTTTTGAAATTTTGGAAATATTTGGGCGGGATTTAAGGGATTAGGAAAGGAGAGAGAGAGAGAGAGAGAGAGAGAGAGAGAGAGAGAGAGAGAGAGAGAGAGAGTTCATTCTTTACAGAATCGAATCTGCAGACGAAGAGAAAGAGAAGGGAGATGGGGCACTTGAGGGCGATGAAGGCGTCGCCGGTGTGGCGGAGGCGGGAGAGGAGGGCGTCGCTGGCGGAGTGGGCGGCGGAGGAGTGGTGGCAGAGGAGGACGAGGTCAGAGAGGTAGTCGGGAGGGGGGAGGGGGGGTAGTGGGGTCGAGGCTGGTGGCCTTGAGGACGGCGAGGCGGAGGGCGGAGGTGTTGCAACGGGGGGATAGGGGGCGGCGGTGGCTCTAGCGACGAAGATTGTGTTCTCAAACAGTTTCCTTTTCTGTTGCAACTTCCAGATTTGGCGTTTATTAAATTTATTGGCCGTACTGGAGGCGGCGATTGAGAGGCGGAGGCGAAGGATCCGATGAGAATCCGGCTACCATTTCAAACAAGTAAGCAAAGCCTAACTAAATCCCAACAAAAATTGGTCTGCAATGTGTGATTTTTGAATGGGGATTTCGGTGTGAAACCCTAAAACTCCATCTGTTTCGTGTCGTTTTGCCCGCAGATCACAAAGATGCAAAACTAAGTAAGAAAGAAGAGAAGGTTTCCAGTGAGAGAGGCATCGAGAGAGGAGGAATCATGCGAAGAAAAGATAAGCGAAGGTGAAGGGAGAAATTAAGAAGATGAGGCTGTTGTGTTTGAGTATTTAGGTTGCTTGTTATGTGAATGTGCACTCTTTCATCTTCTTCTAATTGCATCTTTGTTTGAAGCACTCTTTCATCTTCTTCTAATTGCATCTTTGTCTGAACACTTACTCATTTCTTTGCTTATGTAAATGTCGTGGGAAGTTTTTGAGATTAATAATATCTGACAGAGCTTAGTCTTACATTGGCTGAGACATTGGTTTTATTAGCTAGACAACAGGAATTACTGGCTAGTAAGCGTAAATCGCATATACTTAGGGTTCGCATCTCAGGCAACCAAAACGAAACCATATATTGTAACGAAAGTACATATATGCAAAATAACAAAAACCAACCTTCGGCAGCTGAAAGAATGTCATCTATCCTAGCTATCCTTGAGGTGGGAAGTTCCCGAGGTAGACGAGATCCAACGTGGGTTATTCTTATATTGGCTAAAAGCCTAAAAGATTGTGGTCACATGCTAGGAAATAGTAGTTACTTGCTAGTAAGCGTAACTCACAACTTTTTTTTAGGCCAAGCGAAACCATGCATGTATAGGGTTGTATGGATTTTTTTTGTGTTTCAGCACCTAGTTAGTATTTTCCCCTCCTCCATGTCCACGTTGGCAGCTTTGCCTTTCATCTCCAGAGCAACGATTTTCGGTTGTGCCCAGGTTTTCTGGTTTATCTTGCCAGTTGTGTGAATTTCCGTGTCAGCTGAATTGTTGTCTTTGCCATCCAAATGGTTATCCATGCCATACTCCAAATTGAGATCAAGATACGATGTAGACCCAATTTGCATAGATATACCAAAAAAAAAATAACTTTGCAAAAATGTCAATGGGCGGTATAATTTGAAAGGGGTGTCAAAATGTTAGATTTGCAAATTTTCCTCACCCGGTAGCAAGTCACTTGGCCAAAAAAACAACATCAAGATTTGTGGGGAGAAAGGGCAAATGGGATGGTGACAAGTGGCTAAACTTAAGTTTAAATTGTTATAAACTAATTTTCGGTCATTTTTATTTGTTAAAATTAAAAAATAAATCTATTTTTGAACTTAATTTAATTTTATCTATCTATAGACACCCTCTTTATATATGTTTATGAAAAAACAATATTTCGAAGTAAAGTTGGGTCTACATCGTATCTTGATCGCAATTTGGAGTATGGCATGGATGACCATTTGGATGGCAAAGACAACAATTTAGCTAGCACGAGAATTCACACAACTGGCAAGATAAACCAGAAAACCTGGGCAGAACCGACAATCGTTGCTTCGGAGATGAAAGGTAAAGCTGCCGACGTGGACATGCAGTAACTAGGTGCCGAAACACACAAAAATTTCATACAACCATATACATGGTTTCACTTGTAGGGGTGTTATGTGAACGAGCTGCTCGGATTCGGCTCGAAAAACTCGGCTCGAGCTCATTCACATTCCCAAAGTGAGCCGAGTTCGAGCAGGTAAATGAGCTCGAATCGAGACCGAGCCGAGTACGAGCCCGAGCTCGAGTAACTCGCATAACTCATACTATTTTGCCCTTGTGTTTTTTCCCTTTAGTTTTACTGTTTTAGGGTTTCTTCTTAACCTCAATCAATTACTCCCGTCCGCCGCTGCTTCCTCAGTTCCTCGCTCCTCTTCCTCTCTTCAGAGCCGGACTTCTCCAATCAATCGCCACCCCTGAGTTTCGCCTCCTCCCTCCGATCTTGGCCTCGTCTCTAGTGTCTGCCTCCTCCTCGGCTCCTCTTCAGACATCAACCGGCGGTCAGCGCGCAAATTCCGGTATGTTCGCCACCTTTCATTTCTTGTTTCTCCGCCTTTTGTTGTTCTTCAACCAGCAAAACCCCCTTGTTTCGCCGCCGCTTTCTAAGCTCTCTTCAATTACATGGGCATGAAAACCATCGATTTGTTTGAAGTTACAACCATAGTTCGCAACCTTTCGTTACTTGAGTTGTTTTTATAGATTCAACCATAGATTCAAGTATGAGATACCATATGGGTACAATTGATTTGCTAATTTGAGTTCAACCATCGATTTGTAGATTCAACCATAGATTCAACAAATTTACAGTTTATTTTTTTTTCCAGCTGATTCAACTGTAATGAAATGAACTCTAGGTGTTTTTGTTAATTTGAATTCATTTCAACCATAGTTCAACCATATGGATGCCATTTGTAGATTCAACAAATTATAGGCAGTTGTAATGGATTTATAGTTGATTCAACAAATCGATGGTTCAACCATAGTTCATCCATATGGATGCCATTTGTAGATTCAACAAATTTACAGTTGATTTTTTTTATAGATTCAACCATCGATTTGTAATGGAATGAACTCAAGGTGCTTTGTTAATTTGAATTCATTTCAACCATAGTTCAACAATATGGGTACCATTTGTAGATTCAAAAAATTTACAGTTGATTTTTTTTTTAGATTCAACCATCGATTTGTAATGAAATGAACTCAAGTTGCTTTGTTAATTTGAATTTTTTTTCATTGTTTATACTTGTTTGTTTGTATTTTATTTTATCGTTTTGATTGGTATTGTAGTGATTACAAATTTGTATAGGTATTTTATAAAATTTCAGTGGCTGATTTTACATATTACAGTGTATCAATTAAGAATTTCAGTTTGTGTTTAACTGTATGTTTTATTTTGTTGTTGTAGTTATCACATTATCACGTTATTGGGTGATGAAACTATAGAATGACTTCTTTACGCATCGAATTGGTTTCGTAATGAATTTGAAATTTGATATTCGGGTATTTTATTATATTTCATCTTAAGTGTTTTAATACTTTCAATCTCTAATCATGCTTTATTTTGTAGCTTTCAAAGATTAATCTATTAATGTGTTATGCTCTTTGCTTATTTTCAGGTTTTTTGCTTGGAGACAAAGACATAATAAAGATTCTCCCAAGTGTCTGGACGAAATTTAGGTTGGGTACTTGAGTGCTTATTTTCAGGTTGCACTTGTGTACTTGTTATGCCCTTTGGTTATGAAATTTCAGTTTGTTGCAATTATGTATGGTTTCAAGTGTGGAATGTACTATCAGATTGTGATTGAATGTATGGACAATGGACTGATTTAGGTGTTATGAATGTGTTATGGGTTATGTGTTGTCTGTAATAAAACTATGAGTAATGCAGCTAAGCTAAAAAATGAGCTCAATAATGAGTTTCCAGCACAAACCAAGCTTACCACAATAAAACGAGCTCACGATCTCGAGCTCGGCTCGAGAAAAATGAGCCAAACGAGCTCGAGCTCGAGCTTGTTCAAATGCTCGCGAGCCGAGTTCGATCACGCTTCTAAGCTCGATTAAAATTTGAGCTCGAGCTCAAGCTCGACTCGATTACAAACGAGTCGAATATGAACATCCCTCTGTTCGGCTCGTTCGACTCGAATAACACCCCTATTCACTTGGCCTAAAAAAAAGTTACAATTTACGTTTACTAGCCAGTAACTACTATTGCCTAGCCGCTGACTACGATCTCTTAGCCAATATAAGACTAACCCCTCCTCAACCCTCTAGTGTTCAACCCTCCGCTTCACCTTGGTGTCCGGCGAAGCAAAGAGCCGTCGTGGCCGGAGTGAACCCCCTCCATCCATCTCTACCACCATTCCTCCACAAATCTCCCTCCATATCCACAAATCCAACCGACCTCCACACATTTCTATTTCCCCTTTCACAAAATCCAAAAAAAGAAAAGAGAGAGAAAGAGAAGAGGAAGAGCCACCACGACCGCTGCCCTCCACCACGCTACAGTCAGCCTTAGGCCTCCACTTCCCCTTCTCCATTCTCCTGTTCGGTTGTTGTGAACTCTCTCTCTCTCTCTCTCTCTCCCTCCCTCCCTCTCCCTCCTTTGCTTTGCCTTAAATCCCACCCGAACACACCTCCAAAATTTTA
This sequence comes from Persicaria tinctoria, assembly GCA_037127255.1. Taxonomy (NCBI): domain Eukaryota; kingdom Viridiplantae; phylum Streptophyta; class Magnoliopsida; order Caryophyllales; family Polygonaceae; genus Persicaria; species Persicaria tinctoria. Next base: position 54,783,356 of record JBANSL010000016.1, on the reverse strand, counting down.
AACTCCCGCAAAAAAAAAAAAAAAAGAGAGAAATAGTTACGATTTACGCTTACTAGCTAGTAACTACTGTTTCCTAGCCACTGCCTATGATCTCTTAGCCAATATAAGACTGACCTCTGTTCAACCCTCCACTGTTCAACCCTCTGCTTCACCTTGGTTTTCGGCGAGGCAAAGAGTCGTCGTGGCCGGAGTGAACCCCCTTCATCCATCTCTACCACATTTTCTCCACAAATCTCCCTCCATCTCCACAAATCCGACCGACCTCCACACATTTCCATTTCCCCTTTCACAAAATCCAAAAAAAAAAAAGAGAAAGAGAAAAGGTAGAGCCACCACGACCGTCGCCCTTCAGCCCGCCGCCGTTAGCCTCAGGTCCAGTTCCCCTTCTTCCTTCTCCTGCTTGGCTGTTGTGAACTCTCTCTCTCTCTCTCTCTCTCTCTCTCTCTCTCTCTCTCTCTCTCTCTCTCTCTCTTCTCCCCTTTGATTTGCCTTAAATCCTGCCCAAATACACCTCCAAAATTTTCAAACTCTCGCCAAAAATTTTGACCCACAATAATGGAGGGTGACTTGTTATTTTTCCAAATAAATGTTGCTTTTTGACATTGAACTATTTTTTTTTATGGGGGAGAGACATTTTTGCAAAGGGGTAGCTTTTTTGGTATATTGAGTACAAATTTCTCAATAAAAATGGCAAAAAATAGTTTAAAACAATTAAAAATTAAGTTGAATCACTTGTCACATTCCCATTTGCCCCCCTTTCAAATTTGGTGTGAATGAGCCCTGGCGCCATTCTTCCTTCTTTTAACCGAGTAATGGTTGGATAGGTAACATTTTTATTTGCAAATCTAACATTTTGACACCCCTTGCAATTTATACCCCCCATTGACATTTTGGAAAAGCTAAATTTTTTTTTGGTATATCGATGAAATTGGCCTTAATTATTAGTATAAAAATATTATTAAATTTAAACAATTCTAATGACTTATAAATTTATTTTAATTTTTATTAAAAAGTAGTCAATAAAATATTTTCAAAATTTATAACCATTTGTTGGAATAAAATATGACAATTTTTATGTATACATCAAGTTTTGAAAAAAAAAAAATTTTGTTTATAAACAGTAAAAAAAAATTTAAATCTATTTGAGATTCTAATTTAAGTATAAAACTTAAACTAATATAATTTTATAGATGAGGGAATTAAAGGAAATAACCTTTGCCCCGGTTTGCTTTGCACGCCTAACCCACTAACCGTTTGTAATTGCAAGGGTTAGACCCCTCCCCCCCTTTAAAAAATGGCAAGGTAGCCGGTTAAATAAGGGTGTTGAAACCGGTGGTTGGAAGTAATTAAAGAAGGGAGAGAGTGTGGGAGGGAGGAGGAGAGAGAGGGCAGTTTTAAAAAACCTGTCACTTCCAACTGTGTAAAACAGAGAGGAGGGAAGGCAAAAGGCACGAAACCGCCATTCTAGAAACGAGAAAGGAGAAGAAGAAGGCCAAGGAAGAAGACGAACTTGGGAGTAAGGAGAAGAAGCCGACGGATTGCAAGCCAGTAAACCCGACAACCTGTAGAAGACGACCCTGACACCGTTTAGAAGAGAGCGACGGACGGTTTTCAAGTAATTAAACCCTAACTCTACCGATTTAGTACTGATTGCAGAAATTGAAAGGATGAGGGACCAATTGAAGAACCTAATTTGTTGGCCATGGTTTGCAATTGGATGAAAGAACGGGTGGAATATCCACCCCTGTCATGTGGGATGTAACCGGCGTCAAGTGTGAAAACAATTGGTGGAAATGTGGGAACGGGGGGTGTTCGAGTCGGGGAGAGAAGGGAAGTAGCATTGCGGTGATGATGTGGTAAAGGCCTTGAATGGGGAAGAAAATTAGGGGAAATCGATACATGTATTGTGTGAATTTTTGGGAAAATGGTGAAATTGGGGAAAATGTGGGAATTGGGGAAGTTGGATAGATTTTTATAGATAGAGGGAAATCGGGGAACCTTTATGTGGGTAAAAAAATTTGAGGAACAAGTTATTGAATGTAATGCTGTTACATTATAACATGTCATGTTTTCAATATTTTGTTGGCATGTTTAATAGGTTTCCTGTCATGTTTAAATGCAAAATTGCACGACGTATATTTTGTGGAAGCTATAAAATGGTTACAATGCTCAGGTGATAAGTATAGGGTAAGATATGGTGAGGCTAGAAATTTACTGTCATTTGTGATAAGTATAGGGTAAGATTTGGTGTCTGTCATATTAAAATGGTCACATGACATGTTAAAATGGTCATATGACATGTTAAATGAACTTACTATCATGTGCATTGTGACTGTTGTGATGAAAATGTGAAAATGTTTGAAGAATGCTAAAGTATTACTCCCCAACCCGTACGGTATCAAACAATGGCGACATATGCAGTCCCCGAGGACCAGCATTTCAAGTGTAGGTGCAACCAATATGCCAGGCCCTAGGTCCTTACAAAGCTAGACCAGTACCTGAGCGCCTCAGACTGGAAGCGTCTGTGTGAAAGCCAGTTTGGCGGCATTGCGAGGCTCGGTGCCAAAGTTGAGTTCTCAGCACAGCTAGTCCACTACGTCCTGCAGCGGCAGCTGCGGTCGAAAAAGGAGCATGAAACCTGGTACATGATCCATGGGTCCATAGTCCGATTCTCCATCACGGAGTTCGCGCTAGTGACCGGAATGAAGTGCTCGTCAAACGTGATGCGGACCGTGGACACTGAGGCGGACAAGGCTGCCTGCTTAGATCTCTTAGGGGTGGAGAAGATGAGGATGGAGGACTTTGAGACGGAGTACAAAGTGGCGATCAAGTCCGAGCGTTCCGCCGCCAAGTGCTTTAAGTTCGCGCTCATACTGTTGGTGGAGGCGGTGCTCTTGGCGAAGGAACCCCGCAACTTTATTCACGGGTGGGTTGTAACACATGGTGTCTGACACTGAGGCGTTCTTGCGTTACCCGTGGGGGCGACTGTGCTACGAACGAACCCACGAGTTCCTCTACCGGGCTGTTGAGCACAAGCTCCAGCACGGGGTCAGCAGCTCTCGCCCGTCGTACTTGTTAGGCGGCTTCCCCCTTGCATTCCAGGTATGTACTTAAAGCTCACATGAAAAATAATGATTTAAACTGGACACTGACTCATGCTAACTTGACATAGGCACCGTGCATTGTAAAATGCAAACTAAACACGATTAAATGCAAAGTGTCGACATGTCATCACCTGGTTTTTTTTTTTTTTTTGTAGTTGTGGGTGTACGAGGCTCTGCGCCCAGTTGCAAGACAATTTGCTGACACCAGCGACGACATAATCTACCCTCGGTGCCTGCGGTATAAGTCGAAAGAGCACAATATCATGTACGATTCTCTTGCTTCCCTCATCCAGTAGTCGAAGGATGAGTTGGGCATGTTCGACGAGGTGGACGCTGTTCGGACAGTCCTCTTTCCGGATGCCGAGGAGGTGAGGAAGGGGGTTATCCTTGGCGCCATGTTCGCGACAGAGAAGCCGGATAAGTTCTTCGACGACCTTGTGGTGGAGTATAAAGCGAAACATGTGCCGAGCACGACGGAAGCATTCGGGTCAGGCACGCAGGGTGAGGGAAGTACGACGGCTACCCAAGTGGATGTGTTAAGGATTTTGTCTAAGATGGATGATCTGGGGACGAGCATATTGGCAACGTTTAACGAGAGGATGGAAAGGGTTGAGGCGGCCATGCAGGAGCTGAGAAGGGAGGTGAGGGGGAAGAAGCGAGGCGAGGACGAGGTGACACACTCGCAGGACAGGCATGGGCATGAAACTTATGGTGAGGAAACCGAAGATGTTGAGTTGCAGTCGAAGGAGGTAAGATGTTCAATTTGTCATGTCAGTATCCATAACCGTCATGTATAACAATATAGGCATCATGTATAACAATATAGGCGTCATGGTAACATACCTTTCCCATATTTGCTTAGGGTGAGGAAACTGTTAAGGAAATGGGCCAGAAATCGGGTACTGATGCAGGTGGAGATGAAACCAACAAGACAACCTCTGAGGTAAGTACTCTAACTGAAACCGTGATGTCAGTTTTGTGAATGACGGTGACACGAACTCATAATCTGAATGAGATGGGTAAGAGTAAGGGACCAGTCCATGGGGAGACCAAAATGGAGAAGGATGCTGATCCATAAGAACCCCCCAAAGAAACACCCACCACATAGGTAAGTCATCCCTGTCGTTCAGCGATGTGAGTGTTGGTTATGGTGTCGACACTAAGTTCATTCGCATATTTGCGTAGGGTGATGAAGTGTTGAAAGAAAACGGTCAGAGTGATAGCACAGGGCAAGGGGAAATGGTAAGAGCGACCGGTGCTGAGCCAGTAGCAGCCACCACCAAAGTCACAACCGTTGAGGTAAGCCATCTGCCGCCCAGTGTCATTTTAAGTTCCTTAGTTGTCATGTCAAAAATCTTTTGCTGTCATGTAGAAGGACCGGGCTAATGAGGATGAGGTGTCAGCTGAGGGGTCTAAGACTGTGGCCAAAGGGCCTAGGGCCACGTCAACCATCTCCGAGCCAGAAGCACCCACGACACAGACAACCCCTGAGGTAGGTCGTGTTAATGGTAATGTCATGTGATATCACGTATGTGTCATGTTATGTTAAGTTTGTGTCATGTTATTTTTAAGTTTGTGTCATGTTATTTTAAGTTATTGTTTCATGTTATTTTATGTTTGTGTCATGTCATTGTAAGTTTGTGTCATGTTATTTTAAGTTTGTGTCATGTCTACCACCATAAGAGGCGCATGATAAGGCTGTCGTTCCCCTTCAGCGTAAGGGCGGAAGGGTAAGGCGAGCGCCTGCAACGTTAGAGGGCCACGAAGTCACTCAGCCGGTGAAGAAGCCGCGTGTCGATAAGGGGAACAAGGAAAAGGAGGTGGTTGAGGACGTGACGAAGGGGCAGAAGAAGCCGCGGGCCACCAAGGGGAAGAAGGTCATTGTGGGGGTTGACGTCGTGGCCTTGGGCCTGATGACCAGGGCCGACGTGGACGCCTTCTTCGTGTGGTTGACCACCGACGACGCCCAAGGGACTGACCCCACACGTACAATGATGGGCACCCTCTTCTAGAGGGATTTCTTCGGGGACCTGAAAACGCCAAAGAAAATGGTGGGCTCAGAGGTAAAGTCCGCCCACCCGTGCTCCGATAACATGACAATTTTGTTGTTGACTGGACACGTGTTCCTTGTTTGCAGCATATCGACCAAGCATGCGGCATCCTCCGAAAGGAGGTAGCCAGTGAGTCGAAGTACACAGGCCTCGAACCCTACTTTGGGGTACTGCTACAGAGACATACCGGCATGAACGTCGACGAGGAGTTGGAGTACTACTTCAGCGGTATGTTGCCTGAGAGGTGTCCGAAGCCTTGGGCTAGCGTCGACCGCGTGTTGGCCCCCTGGAATCTGAAGGACAACCACTGGGTTGCGCTGGAGATCGACCTGGCCGAGTGGACTGTCTGTGTGTATGATCTGGACACTCGTCTGACTCCTGAGCGACATTTGCCCGGCCTTCTGAAGCCCATCACGCACACCCTGCCCCCGCTGATGGATGGCCACCAAGAGCTGCACGGAAAGCATGCAGGGAAACTGCCCCAGCCGTTCAAGTACAACCGTGTGAAGGGGATCCCTCAGAACAAGCAATCGTAAGTCATCGTTGTCCATCTTCTGATTTATAGTGTAATTGCTGCGAATTAGGTTTGACACATATACTTTTTGCGACGCAGAGGAGACTCCGGCCCCTACGCTATCCGTTTCATGCAGATGCTCGCATCAGGCGACCGCGTATTCAAAGGGGTGGACGACGCCTTTATCAATGCCTACCGCCTAGTCCTCTGTGTCGCCATCTACCACGGTGCCTTCCGACCCAGCCCCGATCCTCAGTAGTCATTGCCTCCGTCTCCAATTACAAGAACATTGTTGGTTGTACTGTTGTCTGGACATGTTGGTGGTGGGTTGAACATTTGTTCTTTCGTAGGATTTAATTTGGTTAACTTTGGTATCGACGGTATGTCGTTTTGGGAAACCTAGGGCTCAGGTTTTGAAACTATGATGTCATGTTGTTTTTGAAACTATGTTATCATGTAGGTCGTACGATGGTTGACACTTATATATTTACGTCGTCCGCATTTCCAGTGAAAAATGCACAATTAAAACATGTCATGTCCAAAATATCACCTGACAAGTTAATATAAGTGCATGTCATGTACAAACTGAAATAGCTGCACCCAGGCCCAACAAGCCTTAATAACAAAACACGGGCGAAGTTCATACTTCAATGTAAAATGGGGAGCGATAACGCTTCCGAATAAGTGAGCCCTGATTACAAAACATGTTAAATACCTACTGGCATGTCTTACCCATAATATGTCATGTCAAAATATGTGACCGTCATGTCTTACCCATTATATGTCATGTCAAAATATGTGGTCGTCATGTAATATCCTTATGATCAACCAAGTATGGGGCGGCCGGTTACTAGGTGCGGCGCCGTTTCGGGAACTTCCTTTCCCACTGAGACGGGTACATAGATGTCTTCGGCCTGCCCGGGCGTACCTTGATAAGTGGGGGGAGGCAAGTCTCATTGGCGATTGCCTCGGGTACCCTCCAAGTCTCTCGCGACGGGACTGGGTAGATCACGTCCTTGTAGCACGCACGCCACGCGTCTACCTTGTACAAGTCGTTGACGAGCGAGTACACATCTGTCCCGTGCAATTGGGATGCTGCCATTACGTGCGCGCATGGGTACTGGTCGATGTTGAAGCGACTGCAGCTGCATAAACGTCCTGTTAGGTTTACAAGCCAGGTGGAGGTTCCCTTGCGTACCTCGAACTCATGAGGGCTCAGCTGTCTGACGACCATGGAAAGGGACTGCACGAAGTTTGCTCTGATGGCGTTACCAACCCAGTCGCTTATGACTTTCCCCTGCTCGGCGCTTGTCTCCCTATGTTTGGCGAACCACGTGCCGACGGTCTCAAGGATGGCATCTACAAGGGCTGTTAGCGGCAATTCCCTAGGATATTTGAACACCGAGTTCAAACACTCGTCTAGAAAGCCCCCGCACATGAACCGAAAACGGACGTTTTGAAATAAGTGATATGTGCATATGTCGTGCTTTGCGAATGTGTAGCTATCCCGTATGCCCTTCAGGATGCTCATGTGGCGGTCAGATACCCACACCAGATCAGTCGTGTCTTCAACGACACGCAACATCTGCCTGAAGAAGAACCCCCAAGACCCATCATTCTCGCCATCAACCATGGCAAAGCCGATAGGGTAAATGTGGTGGTCAGCGTCTTGTGCGGTTGGAAATAGCATGCACCCTCGAAATTTCCCCTTCAAGAAGCTCCCGTCCACCGATATAACCCGGAGAATAAACATCTTGAGGCGTTAGAGTTGTCATGTCGAATCAAACATATGTCATGTCGTATTAGTATGGGCGTCATGTTTATAGTAAATGAGCGTCATGTTCCATTTAAGGAAGGACTGACCTTCCGTAGGTAGGGAATTGCCCTCCGCCACGCTCCAAGACTCACAAACGCATATTTGAATCGCCGCTCCGTGTCGCGTTCTATCCTCGTGTACGTCCTAGGGTTGGCCTGCTCCAGCATGTACATGTACGAGTACATGCTCCGATAGCTTTCCTCGTCCGATTCATACACGTTGTCCCTCGCACTCAACTCGGCTCGGCGCGCCTTCCAGTAGTTGCATGTGACCCCCAGCTGCGACTTCATCATCCTCTGCACTTGGTCTGGATCGAGGCGCTTCTTCGACCGTCCGAAACTGCACGTGCCCATTCACAAACAAGTGTGTCCAGTTAAGATAGTTGTGTGTCCAGTTTTAATTAATGTATGGTCAGTGTATATAGGTTGTTGTCTAGTTACTATTGTTGTGTGTCCAGTTACTACCAAGGTATGTCCAGTTTATATATCTATATGTTCAGTGGAATTTAGACAAGAGTCCAGTTAAGTTCTATGTATTGGGTCACATACCTTTCGACAATGCGCCGCCCCAACTGCGTATATGACGCACTGCGTTTTTGTCTGACCGCCTCGTTCATCGACCACGTGTGCTCGTCCACAAGCTTTCGGATCTTCCATAACCACGTTCCCTTGTAAGTCGAAGCCCGACATGACCACTTGCACTTGGGAGCAGCGCACCCTACAACATACAAGATCGTCGTTGACTTCTTCACCTTCGTCGTGAAGCAGCGAGTCATACCCGACCACGCTACGAGTTCCTGCACATCCTCCTTCCTCCGAAACGTTTGTCCCTCCCGGAGCTTAATACCGCACTGGCTGGGATCCAATGGGTTCCCCGCCACCATTGGTTCACTTTCAGCAGGCTTCGGAGAAGTGGTCGACTTCCATTTTCGTCTTTCGTATGCTTCATCGACTTCCCTCACCGCTCGCTCCGCCTCATAATCCCATGACCAAGACTTCGTCAGACCAGAACTACCGTGTTCAGGTTTAACCACTTTTGGGATTGCATCATCTTCGTCGGAGGAGCTACCAAGGTCAATGGCTCCATCTTCCATGTCACTGCTGACATATATGACCTGCTTCCCACGTTTAACTGCGTCGGCATTCTTTTCCCTCTTTGCAAACTCCAACTCCAACTCCTCACTTATCCCTAACTGGTCAGAAGTCTCTTTTAACTGGACGGTTGTTTGGGTTAACTGGACATCCTTTTGGTTTACCTCGATAATTTTTTTTCCCAAATCTTCGTCTTCTCCGTCAAGCCCCAAGGGGAGATCTGTATTTGGGTGATCTTCTTGGGTCACGGGCGGACCAGTTAACGGCACTACAACATCCTCCAAGCCTGCAGGAGACAAACCACCACCGTATGAGTCATCCGTTGTCGATCCTTGTGCTTTGGGCACGTCTCCACCAACCTTGCGTCGCAGGGAGTCATCCATTGTCGATCCTTGTCCTTATATAGACCACACATCATTGGACACCTACCCTCTTTCTTCAAATCCCACGCCGACCATTCCCCTTCTTCAACTTCCATTTCCCATGCAATTCATTAATGGAGACTAATGATTTCCCTCAGAAATTTTTCAAAGCTTATATATCCTCCCCATTCTCCCTCCCTTTTCCCTTCTTTTTTTGGCGCCATCCCTGGGCAGGAACAATTGGTTCCCTCCTTTTTACTGTAGTCAGCTGCTCCATCTCTCTCCCTCTCTCTACTTGTCTTGTCAATAATGCTCAGGATTTTCTCTCTCTCTCACACACACAGACTCTCTCTCTCTCTCTCTCTCTCAATTGTTCAGCTGTCAAACTCACACTGTTCAGTCTCCCCCACTAACTCGCTACCGGTTGAACAAAAAAACTGGATATCCGGAATTCTGCAAATTTTTTCCGGATGGGGTTATGCGCGTGCAAGGGTTTCACCCAAATGGGTTATTTTAGCAAATTACCCTTTATATATATCAATTACCATATGATATTATGTAATTTTATATTTGATGGGTGATTAATTATAAAAAACACACATATATAAAATGTAGTTTGGGTAAGTTATTCAATTCGAAGCTGAACCTAACATTCATGTTTACATTTATAGGATGTTTTGACTAAAAAGATGTGTGTTATTGTTGGGTGAAGGTGAGGTTTTTAGGGGTTGGGGGACTGAACTGATTCAAAGAACAGCCCAAGACAGCGACAGGACATCACCATCCGCTTATGTTTCCAACACCCTCTGCCTATCATCCAAACACGGCATTAACAAAATACCACAGCAAACAAAAACAACAAAAAAAATTAATGAAATTGCATACTGTAGGTATATATTTGCATCTATCCCCAATAAAGAAGAAGAATCAAAGACACCCATAAGTCCATACACTGGCGGATTTAGGGGTGGGCTCGTATGAGCGCGAGCCCACCCCAATTCCGGAAAAAAATACGAAAGATTAAATATATAAAAAATATAAAATAAAAAAGTCTAAATTAAATTAGAAGTGAAAATTGATCATAAAGTTTACCTTGACTAGTTTAATTTAGAAGTGAAAATTGATCATAAAGTTTACCTTGCCTAGTTGGTAAAGTATAAATGAGGAGCTTTTTCCTCTTTATCTAGAGTCCAAGGTTCAATTCCCACTTTTTACATTTTTAACTTGAGAATAATTAATTTCAATTAGTATTGTTTGAATTCTATTTTAATCACTCATTGGGGGTTTCCTTGAATTTTTTTTAACTAATTATAAATTTTATTCGATCACTTCTAATAATATGGATAAATTTTTGAATTTTTTTTACATAACCCTTCACAATTAAATTTATTTAAAGTTTAGCAAAACTCCTTTCATTATTACTTAATTTTTAGCCTAAATCTCGTCCACCCCTATATTACAATCTGGCTTCGCCACATATCCCATCCAGTCCAGGAAGTTGGGGCAATATTGGCTCAGAAAAGGAAGATATGATATCATATCAACCATTTATATCTCCCCGCCATTTTTGGGGTGTCCACAGTACACCATTTTAATTATTTGGGGAGCTAAATTAAAGTAATTTCAACATATCACATGTGGATGTAAAGGTACACCGTAGATTTTTCTCTGCATCCTGTATTGTAATTGTATGCGACACCATCATCATGCTTTTGAAGATGCCCTAGCTAGAGTGCGCTTATGTGAGGCCCCTAAATCTATCTATCTATTACTAACTATTAAAATAAAAGCCTTAGCGATTACGTGTCGCTCTCTCCTTAATTCTAGGCCTTTTAACCAATCACTTTAGTCTAAATTACAACTTTAGTTGTTTAAAAAAAACAATGGGATTAATTCAAAACATAAAATTAATAATAAGGAAACATAAAATTAATATTAGTAATCTGTATCTATATATATCTATATTATTTTATATTATTAATTTAATATATTATACACTTTACTCTATTACTGTATTTTCTAACCGCTGATATGTGTATTTTTGTCGACAATTTTTTTGTATTATTTAATATTCATAACTTTACAATTAAATTACGCGTCATTGGCGCGGGAATATGACTAGTATATTACTTAAAACCAAAGCCTTTTGGCCACGTGTCGCATCCTCGCGCGAAGTTATTTAAGGCAATTCCTTTTTATTTATCAATTGAGATTAATCCAAAACTTTTTTTAAAAAAATAATGTTAATATTAACTATACAATATTATTTTATTCCATATTGATTACACATTATTATTTTCATTTATTTTTTAAACAGTATGATGAATTCAAAAGCATTTTTTTATATAAAAAATTATAGTTCCAAATATATGATTTTTCTATTTTAGGCAATTCCTTTTTATCTAACCAATGAGATTAATTCAAAACTTTTTTAAAAAAATAAAGATAATATTAACTATACACTGTTTTCATTCTACATTAATCACACAATATCATTTCTATTTAGTTTTTAAAACAATTGGATGAATTCAAAAGCATTTTTTTTATAAAAAGAATAATATATAGTTCCAAATATATGATTTTTTAGAGCAGCCAATCTAAATATAATGAAAACTATTGTTGTTCTTATAATAAACTTAAATTTTGGATTTTCACCCAACCAACCTAATATAAACTACATAAAACCTTAAATGATAAAAAATTTAAACATCTTTTTTAATGATTTCCTCCCAGTCTATATATATAATGAGAAATATTTTTGCTTAGATGTGATAATCACTTTAATCTATCTATATCTATATCTATATATTACTTAAAACCAAAGCCTTTTGGCCACGTGTCGCATCCTCGTGCGAAGTTATTTAAGGCAATTCCTTTTTATTTAGCAATTGAGATTAATCCAAAACTTTTTTAAAAAAAATAATGTTAATATTAACTATAAAATATTATTTTATTCCATATTGATTACACATTATTATTTTCATTTATTTTTTAAACAATATGATGAATTCAAAAGCATTTTTTTATATAAAAAATTATAGTTCCAAATATATGATTTTTCTATTTTAGGCAATTCTTTTTTATCTAACCAATGAGATTAATTCAAAACTTTTTTAAAAAAATAAAGATAATATTAACTATACACTGTTTTCATTCTACATTAATCACACAATATCATTTCTATTTAGTTTTTAAAACAATTGGATGAATTCAAAAGCATTTTTTTTATAAAAAGAATAATATATAGTTCCAAATATATGATTTTTTGGAGCAGCCAATCTAAATATAATGAAAACTATTGTTGTTCTTATAATAAACTTAAATTTTGGATTTTCACCCAACCAACCTAATATAAACTACATAAAACCTTAAATGATAAAAAATTTAAACATCTTTTTTAATGATTTCCTCCCAGTCTATATATATATAAAATGAGAAATATTTTTGCTTAGATGTGATAATCACTTTAATTTTATGATTTCCTCCCAATCAACTTAACCTAAGAAAAAATCCAACTAATGACATTTGTACAAGTTTTTCAATTCATCTAGCTATATCTAACTAATAAACCATAAGAATTTTTTGTTAGGTATTATAACCACTTTTATTTTGAGATCGATTTTCACCCAATTAATCTATTCTACTCAAATCTTAAACTAATGTAATTTTTACACATTTTTCAGAAATATTATTATTATTTTTACTTACTTTATCAAATATTTTTTTTCTATTTTATATTAACGTTTGGTAATAGTTTGTTTAATTTTGTAATATTGTAATAATTTTCTATACTTACAAAATTTTATATTTATTTTTAAAAAAAAAATACGCGCCATGGCGCGGGGACTTTACTAGTTAATACTTAAATCCTTTCGTTCCATATTAAGGCCTCGTTTGGTTCACTACAAAATAACCCAACAAACACTTTGTTAGAGTTTGACTCAGAAAAGGCGTTTGTTTCGGATCCTCAAAGGTAAAAAAGTGTTTTAGGGGTCAAACAGTTCAGCCCATTGTGTTACCCTCGATTTTTTGGGGTGCTCATTTCAGCATACCGTCTCTCGCTCCCCGACACCGTCGTTTCCCAAGATTGCCGAAAGCTACTCCCCGTCGATTGCACTTCTCTTTCCCTCCGATCTCTGTCTCGCTCCTCGGTGTCTTCCCTACCTTGGTGTCAGTCATCGATCTTCAATCTCGGTGAGTCCTGAACCCTAGCTTCGCAATTTCGCCTTTGATTGATGCAATTTCTACCTTTGTTGTGCTAGCTACCTCATAGACCCGCCTTCATCTTCTCCATCTCTCAAAAGAATACATGGTTGTCGATTCAAGGGGAACCTTCAGTTTGATTCTTCCTCTTATTTTGATTTCAGATTTCGAAGGCTTAGTTCAACTGATCCTATCATCTTCAACAAGTTTCTAGACTGGTGAAATTCCTGGCATCGATCGCACCTTCGGTTTGATGTTACTGCCTTCCTGGTGTTTGTGCAAGTTCAATACTCACTTGGTTTCAATTTACGTATAATCTCATCATCTGTCAACAAGTTGTGAAATTGATGGATTACAGTTCAAGTTGCTTTTGCTTAGTTTTGGTAGATATGAATGCAAATTGATGAAATTGATGGTTTGAATCTTTGAAGGTTACTGTGATTTTGTAATGATAGGATTTCTCAAATTTTTATGTTAATTAGAACACAAACAATGATTAAAAACTTTAAACATTTTTCTTGTTCTATATATACAAATGGAATTCAAAAGCTCTGGCTTGCACAAATTCTATTTGATAAAAAAAAAATACTATCCCACCAGCATACACCACATTCCTTCACCCCATCTCTGAAGGACCATTTTGGCATCATCAAGCACCAATTTTTGTAACCATGTTGTGGTTCCGTCTTTCTGTTGGATTATTTTCAAGCTATACATTAAAAGCTTCAATGCTAATCCTTGTTTGAATAAATCAAGAATTGGTCGGTTTTTATCCAATGCTACTGCCACCATTCTATCATTCATCATCTTTTCCTTAAACAAAATCTACTCAGAATCAGATTGAAATTTTCACATTATTATCTGGTCTTGTGAGTAGTCCCTCTTTTCAACTGCAAAGCTATAATTTTTTTTAGCTTATAATAGTTTGAACAGATTGACCCATAACTAGTTTATTTCATCAAAAATAGAGAGTTAAAAAGTTGGACGATGGGAGTTGCTTCTGTGATGAGATGGTATGAACTAGACGTCCGCTTTTGACAGTTATCTGGCACGTTAGAAGTGGTAGATGGTGGTCAGTGGCCTAGTGGTCACAGGCAGAAAAGTTGAGGAGCTAGTTGGTTAGGGTGAATAAGGTGACAGATAGTGTTGAAAAAAAGTAGTAAACAAGATAAATTTTAAAAATTTATGTCCTTACGTCTAGTGTTTAACAAGAAAAATTAAAAACCAGGTGTTTTATTTGCTTCATGGAAACTGAGATATGACATGAAGATATATCTTTGTTTGTGTTAATGATATTTTCGACCCCATTCATTTTTCTTATATTTAGAAATGTTTGATAGTCTGAAATTGTCGCATCTAGCTGTAGTATACTAACAACTACCTTGCAGGTGGAAATCAAGAAGGCAGAACCAAAGAAACCAATCCCTCCACCCTCTTCAAGGCGTCACAGTGATTCTAGGAGTGCATATGGTGGTGGTGGATTTGGAGATTCATATGGAGGTTATGGTGGAGGTGGTAGATATGAAAGCGGGTATGGCGCAAGCGGATATGGTGCTGCTACTGAAACTGAGCTTGAAGACTGTAAGCTGAGAATTGAAGATGCTAAAAATGCAACTTTTGCTACCATTGAAGAAGGTATTGTGCCTGGTAGCGGGGCTGCTCTTGTTCATCTTTCAACATTTGTCGCAGCCGTCAAGGAAAAACTAGAAGACCCCCATGAACATATAGGTGCCAACATTGTGCAGAAGGTTAGTTGTTCATCTTCATTACTCTTATACATTAGCTGTGGTGGTATTACTGTGCTTTTAGCTCTTTAACCCATGGTTTTAACTCCATTTATATAATGTTCACTTGTTTCACAATAAATTGCATTTTAGCATTTTAACTCTTTCATTTTGTTTCAAAATGATTGTCATTTTCGAATCTTTACTATCTATTGTAAAAAAAAATTAGTCGGTTTCAAAAAATTAAAAAGCTAATCAAGGTGTATTTGTGATAACTTCTAAAAGGACATCTATTTATTAAATGGAGGGAGTGCAAGTTTTTTCTTTTTAACTTTGTCTTAGGGAGTTATTTTTGCTCACTAAGGTGTCTTGCAGTTGTTCCTTTTGACCGACTTTTACTACTTGGCTACAATCAGGGGTGGAAGGAGAGGTGGTTGTCAAGAAAGTGATGGCGAGTGAGTGGGTGATTGGTTAACAATGCAACGACAGACAATTACGTGGACTTGGTTGAGAGTGGGGTGATCTGCTAGCCATTTTAGTTGAGTCGGTGATTTGAAGTAATATGTTTCAGTCTTTCATATCTTCTCAAGAGGAGAAACAACTAAGAATTAGAAGTGATTGTGCATTTGGGGCTTAAGAAATAGTTCAAGAGGAGAAACGACTGAGAATTCGAAGTGATTGTGTATTGGATACTGTCTTTTAACTTTTGTTGGATTATAACATATGTAGGAGATTACTTTTTCATTTTCAGTTGTTTGAAAATCTATTGGGGTTTTGGCTAGCTTAGAAAGTGTTCTATTCTTTTTGTAGTGCAATTACAATTTGTAGGGTGTTGTATCTTTGTTTTGCAGTAAGAGACGTACAGTTCTGAAGAAATCCGAAATGATTCCAATTCTAATTTTCAGAAGTAAAAATATATTCTAAACTGAGCTTTTATAGATCTCCAAGTTAGTGTTGTTGATCATTACTTGTTACAAATTAAAAACAACAAGCATTAGGATTTATAAGATGATTAAACATATCTCTTTACTAAATCAATTCAACCAAACATTCACAAAAGCAATAGAGAATTCAATGATTCATCTTTTAAGTCAACCAAATAAAATCACAATCAAACACTAATCCTTTCCTTTCCCTTCCCATAAATGTAATGAATCTCTTTACTTTCCCTAGCTCGAACCAAAGGGGCCCTAAGTATATATTATTTCAACTCTCTTACAAATGCTCTCTCAACTCGTTTCAATAAATTAAAATGTATATCATCCCCATTTAATTAATTATGCAACTTGAAAGATGGAGAGTTTCATGTCTTTATCATTTCCCTTTGAATTGCTTTTAAATTTTGATTGGTACGGTGGGTACGTTATTATAATTAATACCATTGAACTTTTCTTCTTCAAAATGAAAAATTATTAATTTGGGACGATAATTAATTATATAAGTCTAAAAGGATACTTAATATGGGATAGAGAGAGTATATATGTCAATTACATAAAATCATCTTCAAAATATCAGATTTTTTTTTAAAAAAAAACACCATAAATTTGAAAATCAAAGAAAACCATCAATGAATTTGATTTTATTTCGAAGAATATAGATTTAACCATTTTTAGACAACTGTTCCACATAAAAAAAAAAAAAAGGTGATGTGTAGTTCTTGAAAGAAAACCAAAATTTGAGGCAATTTTTTGTTGTTGTTGTTGTTTTTTTTTTTTTTTTTCAGTTTTTCTGGTGATTTGTAAAAAATATATATCATATTTTAACGATCGAGTCACTGCATGGTTGAGTCGACCAGATCCATAACTACTGTATTAAATACATCAGTATAATTTAATATGAGTAGTTAATTAAAGTTACGAATGAGATGCGAAGGGACTGGGGAATAGTACGCCGTAATAAAATTAAAATGGGGCCGGCCATAAAAATAGGTATACAAGGTAGGGATATGATAGATCTATATATGGGAATTCCCTCTGGATGGATCTCTTCATTTCACCAAATTTGTGTTTGAAATCAGACATGTTAATTACTCCATTAACATCGATAATAGAGTTAGTTACTTGAGTTGTGTATGAATAAATATGGCTTTACACATTTCTGGGTGGGGGTAAAAAAATCATCCCATTCCTATTTTGATGAATCGTCCATTCCATATTTTGGCGATGGGGGTACTTGATGGATGAATCTGGTGTGGGAATCCTGATGATGCTGCAGCAGTAGTCGCATACATTTGTGGTGGGCCCGCCACTCTCCACTGCCGTTGATTCATGCTGGGCGTTGATGTTGAGAGCGTGAGATGATCCCCACCGTTGCCCTTGCTGCTTCCACCCTGTTTCAATTAATCACATTTTTATTTTATTTTTTGTCAGATTAATTACGTAGGTTGAAACACATTATATTCCCAATTCCCAACCATAAAATGGCCGGCCTACGCCTAGCTAGTGTTGTAAATGGAGTCACTTTGTATTTTCCCCTAGCTATAGGGTATAGCTACTAGCTAGCTAGCTGATCCTATAAATTAAGTTCAATATACTCCCCCGTATTAATATACTCACATGATCAAAGTAGGAATTACTACAAGGGATATGGCATTCGGGAAAAAGGGAACTTTGCTGAGCTTCTGGAAACTGCAGCTGCGTCTGCCTTAACAGCTGCACCGTCTCTGCCTCCTCCTATATACAGTAATACAGTATCAGTATCACACATATAATAATAATTCAAATTTCCCACACTAGTGCATATTTACCCTAGCTAAGTAGCTAGCTGCTAGGTTGTAGCTATAGGAGGATTGATTAATTAAGTTGTGAATTTTTTTGTTAAAAAAAAAATTATTGTACCTTGGATTGACTTGCTTGATTCCGAGCCATGGAATGGCGCGGTTGATCCATCTTCCCCAGGCTTAAATCAAGGTTTTGATCGTCCCCACCGCTACCACCTTCGCCTTGATATCAAACCAGCCACAAAATCAGACATCTCGAGGATCACTGATAATTCACTGCGCAGCGCTTGTGGAAATAGTAAAGGAATTTATCAATATCGACGACTCCTAGCCTTAAGAATATATATACTTACCGGTGGAGGTGGAGGTGGGGGTGGAGTTGATGTTGAGTTCTTCTTCATAGATGGTGAGATCAAAATTTGTGACCGCGTCCTTGCCATTGCAGTTGATGGCCGCCTTATCATATGCTCTATACATATATACAGTACGACGAAAGATATCAATCATTTATAACATAGTACATGATATGGTACGTATATTGAAGCCAAATTCAGTCAAGACTTACTTGGCAGCTTCGATTTCAGTATCAAAGAGCCCTAAGTACACATACCTAGGTTTACAGCGTAACACACAAATTAAATTAAGAAGCTGATTAAAAATATTAACGCGGTAGTAAATTGGAATAACAAAATTAAGTAAAAAGACAAACGGAGAGGAGTAAATATAGAATAGAGAAAGAAAGAGAGAGAGAGATACTTTTTGCCCAAGAACTGGCCCAGGCGAGCCTCCCATCTACCACATTTGTGCAAGGTAACACCCCTATACTTGGAAGAGCCTCTAGGGAAACCGGTGCTTTGTCGCCGAAGTACGTGCACAAATTCCTCCTTTGTAAGCTTGTTCATCTGCTCATTCATTTCAGTTATACAACTATATACTCCGTATATAAGATTCTTACCCTTTAATTGTAAGTGAATAAATGGGTGCAACATTACATTCCCAAACCCCCGGCCCCCCCCCCCCCCCCCCCCCCCCCAAAAAAAAATAACCCTATAACACTAAAACCAGTATCGAATCCGAACCTGTTTCAAGTCATCTTGATAATCTCCGAGGCTGAAATTTATGTCTGCTCCCACTCCCCGGAACTTAATGGCAGCTCTGTCATATACCCTGCAAATTTATAAACAAACCTACTAATTAATGAGAAAATAAATTTCCAATTTTTTATTATTCATATATTTTTAGTGATTTGAATCAAACAAATACTCCTTAAATTAATTCACCTAGCAGCTGCATGAGCCGTGTCAAATCCACCTAAAACCAAACAGCAAATAAAAAAATAATCAAACTATGAATTAATTCATCGGA
The DNA here is from genome assembly GCA_037127255.1 of Persicaria tinctoria. Classification (NCBI taxonomy): domain Eukaryota; kingdom Viridiplantae; phylum Streptophyta; class Magnoliopsida; order Caryophyllales; family Polygonaceae; genus Persicaria; species Persicaria tinctoria. The sequence continues at coordinate 54,764,407 of JBANSL010000016.1, read as the reverse complement.
GTTAAAATAGACAAGCAAATTAAATAGTTGATTTAGACATACCCAAGTAAACTTGTTTCCCACAGTCCCTGGAAATCAAATCAAAAGAGCAAAAATGGATGTGAAAATCAACCAATTAAACAATGAATTCACTGATTAGATGTTGGACTGATGGAAAGTGGGGGAGATCCATCGATTGAAATCAACCCTACCAGATGTGCGATTCCCACCGGCCAGTTCTCCGATAGTAGGTCACCCCTCTGTACTGTGAGCTCCTCGATCTCGGCCCTCGCCGGCTCTTCTTCAACGGCTGCACCGCCGCCGTCCCGGACGGGCTACTACTATCAACCGCCGTAACCTCCGGCGACTGGAAAAACTTCACCCCAGCCCAATGGGCCCTCAGGAACCCAGCGCTCATTTCCTCCACCGGGAAAAACTGGCGGGTCACGGGCGGGCCTGGTCCCTCCGTCTTCGGCCAATAGGGATATGGATTACGGTCGTCTCGTTGTGCGGGGGAGACAGGGAATCCGTGTATCGACCCGACCCGGCCCGAATCTTGATCGCCGTCGAATCCCACTTGTTGATGCTTATGGCGGCCCTCCTCCTCCACCACGGCCATCGATGAGCTTGAACTGTCGAGGGAGCCCGACCCGACCCGCTTTCCCTTGTCTGTTCTATCAGGGAAGCCATTTAAATCCCACATTATTTGTCCTCCCAACTGAGAGTATAATGGCTACTCCCACTCTCAGTAGTTGATCAAATTAAGCAAACCCAAACCCTATGTCCTCCTTGAGTCTTTCGTCTCTATGTGAAAGATTGCCCCCTTTTTCTTTTTCTGGGTTGTTCTCTCAGAATCTCTCTTTCTATGAAATTTGAATGGGGTGATTGTGAGGAGACAATTTAACAAAACATGTGATTGTTGAAAGAAAATAAATAAATGAGGTGGATATATGCATTTAGCTGAAAAGGGATGGGGATACTTACTTAGAACATAACTTACTTTTTCAGTTTCACGTCAGCTTAAAAAGCCCACTTCAGATTTATTATTTTTTCACCCCATTCATGAATCACAAACTTAGATTCATAACTAACTTTTCTGGATTTTTTTTATATGAAACTTTCTTATATTAAATTCATAATATAATCCATTTTAATTATGTTTGTGAATAATAATTTTTTATTATGAAATAGTAAATAGTATTAATTATTTAAACATTATTATTAGTATAATTGTCTTCTTTTTTATTAGTAAATATGAACTATTATAATTAAGTTTATTAATAATAATTTATTATTATTATTAGATATCATTATTTGTTTAAGTTTATTAATAATAATAATTTTATTATTATTAAATATTAAATTACATTCAAAAATTAAATTAAATTGTCGGATATTAAATTATAGCGTAATATTATGATTTTCTTTTCCATCGAAACATATGCAAAGTGGATGTCTATATGTAGAGAAAATTAAATTACATTAAAAAATATAAATTTTATATTTTTTATAATATAAAAAATTGGCTGAAAAACCCTTTTTAAAATTTTAATTACTAGGGTTGCCACATGTCACCCGTTGAAGAGCCATGTGGCAGCGCCAGAATTTTTGCCCAACCCATGCTTTTCCACCAAAACTCAGCACTTCTTTCTTTTTTGAATCCAAACGGCGCCGTGTTGGACTACTTTCTCTGGCAAAAGCACGAGGCTATCACGTGGCCTTGATTTTTGCGCCCATAAACCCCACTTTTTGGGTACTGTGGATTTTTTTTTTTGAATCCGAACACCCGGATTCATGGATTTTTTTTTTTTTTTTCCACCTGGCGCCTTTATGAACCCTCGAATTCACGAGTGTGGATGGTCTTATGGTCATTGGTGGAACAGAAAATATTTTTAGGGTGTCCTGGAATTTCACGTGATGACACGTAAGATCGATCTCACAAGTCACAACGCTGTATGGGACCCCCCCAAACTAAACTAAACCCAGGACCCAAAAGAACGCGCCTACCTTTCACATACACGCGCCCCCAATTTCATCTCTAAACTCTTCGATCATCACCCGAAAATTTCCTCTGTCAATCTTCTTCCCCTTTTGTTGCTCTATTTCCATATGTGTAATTCACCCATGTCATCCTAATCCCTTGCATTTTTGGCCCATGGAGGTTTTTTACTAGACTCCATACCAAATTGCACATCCCCGAAAACCAATATAAACCCTCGAACCAATCTTTAATCTTGTCCTCCAATGTTTGGTTATCAACCTTAATCCTCAAAGATGTACCAAGAAATATGTTGTTTGCAGTGCTAACTTTAACTACAGGACCATTTCAACCTTTCACCGCAAACCCGTTAAGGGTTTGAAAAAGAAGGTTAAAGTTAGCATAAGAGCGAAAAAGACAAAGAAAAAGTTATGCGGTGTTGTGGTTCCTCTCCTTTTTCTTCGTTTCAGAGGCGTTTGGGGGCGCTGCCGCACGCCAAATCCTATCAGCAATCTTCAATTGAAGGCCCTTAGGTGCTTGGGACTGGGCTGGTCTGTTTGTTCTTGTGAACGGGTCTGTTTGTTCTTGCGAGCGGGATGACTCTCGATCAATGGTGGTCGCCTTGGCCCCTGGTGCGGCCATGATTACACCCTTTCCTTGGTGTGGAGCTCGCCTACTGTATGTGGCATCCCTACATGGTATGCCTCTAATTTCCATCCAAGGTTTCATGCTTATGAATACATTAACTACACCAATTTTATTGCACACCAATCTTATCTCTTACATATTGGGAAACCTTCGGGTGACACCCAATCTTACCTCTTACATACTGGGAAACCTTCGGGCGACCCCCAATCTCACCTCATACATATTGGGAAACCTTCGGGTGATACCCACTCTCACCGCTTACATACTGGGAACCCTTCGGGTGACACCTACTCATGCTCATTACCAACCGGGATGCCTTCGGGTAACACCCAACTGAATCTCACTTCCTCCAAGTCTTCTAATCGAGACAAGGGAATGGGAAGAATTGATATCCACACCTTCTATACTCAGCTCACCAAACTCAAAACCACAGTTATAGTTCAGATCGTTTGCATTATTATTGGTAGGATCTTTGTGACTCCTATTGAATTTGCAAAAATTTGGACGAAACTCACCTCTATAGGCTCTTGATGTCCTTGTATCACATGATCAATCTAATGCTAAGGCTCGTTTGGGTCTTGTTGCACCTGTTGAAAAGTTTAGCAATATCTTCTACAAGTACCAATCATCCACAACCCATCTATGTAACAACACACCAGATTACTGTGCTCGCTGGCAATGAAACCAATAGGCTCAATTTATATGATCTCTTACTCGCTTATGAATGTGCTAACAAACAGTCAAAACTTAATACACATAACTCTGATATACATTATCTATATTTTGCTTGGTCTTTCTATTGCAGATCTGGCTATCACCATAACAAACAATTGCAGTATAATTATACCACTCAATTCTTAAGGCACTTCTTAGAGCTTTTGATTAATCTCAGATTGTGCCAACCTCTATCTAAGAACAATCATTGTAATAGCTGTACAAGATCACTTAATCTTGCTTTTGGCTTGGTTTGGCTGGATTTTTTTTTACCAAAAACAGCACACCTCTAAACCCAGGTACAATTTACTTTTGGTGGTCGATACTAAATATTGATTCTAAACCTCATATCCAAATCGTGCAATATAATTGCAAAACTCTTTGTTATTATGACTATAACTTAATTGATTATCCTTTTCTTTCCTCTAAAATAGGCCTCTTGACTCAACTGTTAGTTATTCATATTCAATTAAACAAGGGTTGGACCCCATCTTTCATGGCTGCTGCTTCTGCCGCATTGGTGTTGATGCCCAATGCTCGCTTTGCAGCTACTATAAGCAACCTCTTTAACCTTGCCGATACTGATGGATTGTTTTATCAACATAAAATTGATTCCACTGGTATCCTGATTGCTAATGTGTTTGGAATACTTATAATTGTCCTTTCTATCCCATATACCTTCATTAACTATGGGTGTGCAACTACAAACCTAGTTCCTACCTCACTAATAGATCACAGAACCCCACCAGGAACCCAAATAGGCATACCATCTAAACAAAAGATCTTATCATGAAAATAAGCTACTGGAATGTGCGTGGACTTAAACGCAAAAATGTATGGACCCAAATTGACATTAATACCAAAATAGAAAATATCTACATCCTAGCACTAGCATAAACGAAACTTCAAACACCCCCTCTAGAAGGATCCTAGCGAAAGTCTGCCTTCGATAACCTACATTTCTGTCCATCTGACGGACTTTCGGGTGGGCTTTGTCTTCTTTGGAAATCAACGCACTTAAACAATGAAACATTTACAGTTGATTTCACTTATGATAGAATCATCCAAACCACATATGTCAGCAATCATCTAAACACCACAATAACAATATTATTTGTATATGGCCCGCCTCACCAGAAAGACAAAGACAGTTTCTGGAAGGACCTAACAAACATAATATCGTCCTTATCAAATCCGTACCTAGTAATTGGTGACCTAAATGACATTCTACTTCCCTCCGACAAGTTGGGCGGAGCCTTCCCCCAATAAGTAAGGTTTAGGAGGCTAACAGAATTTGTAACAAACAACAACCTAATTGACCTTCCAACAATAGGAAACAAATTCACATGGCGAAAAAGGAAAATTGGAGAGAACAACACATATGAGAAGTTAGATCGAGGTCTAGCTAGCACTAGACTATTAAACACTTTCCCAAATCTAAAAACAAAAAACCTCCCATTTACCACATCTGATCACGCTCAAATCCTTATTGAACTAAATGACAACCAAAGGCCAAAAATCCAACCATCTAAATTTGAAATGGCCTGGACTACTAGAAAAGATTTCGAAAAGCTTGTAAAGGATGCTTGGCGTGTAGATTATCCAGGTTCAAACCTTTACAAGCTAACAAAAAAACTTCAAGAAGTCAAAAGGAAAAGCAAAGCCTGGAGCAAAACCACATTCGGTAACGCTTTTCGACAAATTGCTATAACAGAAAACAAGATGCAGGATATACAAACGCAACTTTACCTGAGATATGATCCTGACTTGGAGAATAAATTAAGGAGGTTCGCCAAAAAGCATGCTTCACTCCTAAACTTTCAGAAACATTACTGGGGACAACGGGCTAAGCGTACGCACATAAAGGCTGTGGACGCAAACACAAAATATTTCCACAGAATTGCAACTGGCAGAAGAAACAGGAATATCATAAAGTTAATCAACACACCAGCAGGTGTATCTGATAATGCACATTTCTAATGGGCATTATAGGATAGTTTAGTTGCATTTGCATTGTAGAATATGCATGTTTTAGTGTTAATTTAGATTAAACTCTTTTTGTGGAAAAGTTCGGAATCTACGCCATTTCGTTTAAATTATGCAGAATCGTAGATCCAACATGGTGGAAAGCAAGGGAAAGATGTTAAACATGTCCAATTAAAGTCAAGAAATCAAGCTAAGAAGAGAAAGAAAGAACGAGGGAAGAACAATGAAGAATCAAGCTTCTAGGCACTAGTCGCTGTCAGCGAATGCTCCAGTCGCTGCCAGCGAGTGGAACCAAAAGCCTGGAGCCCAGCAAGTGACAAAGGCAAGCCAGCGGAAATTTTCGCTGCCAGCGGAATCCGACGCTGAGTTAAATTAGGAAAGTTCTATCTTCTATCTAGTTTGTTTAGGAAGTTTCTATCTAGTTTATCTATCTTTTACCTTATTTATGGAAGACATTAGGCTTATAAATAGGATGTTCTAGGGTTAGTTTAACTAATTCCAAGTAGAGAAATAACCATTGAAGAGAAGAAAGTTTAGGTAAGCCATGTTTGGCTAATTTTGTAGTTTTCGCCTACACTTTCGAGACTTGGTTGGTGGTTTGTGAGTTTCTAATTTAAGTTATTTTTCCTCTTTAATTCTTTCAACTTCTTTGTGTGATATTGATTATGTTATTGATGTTATCTTGATTCGCGACCTTGATAATATTGATTTCATGCTAGGATTTAATACTTTCGTATTTGTGTTATTTCCGTAGTAGCACGCATAAGATTGTGGATTCCGTGTTTGAAGCATGATTATGTAGGGAGTTGACATATATCTTAAAAATTGATTTACCGTGTTTAATTGGTGTTATTTATATGCTCAAGTTCTTGGGACTATTTGCTATCTCTTTGTTAAATCTTGACCGTGTTAAGGTTGCATTGAGGTGTAAGAGATTAATTGGACTCGTAGGACTTTTAATCTATTTAAACCAAGACGGGAGGAATTCGTAGGAAAAGATAATAACTTGAAAATGATTCGATGATCAATAAAACCAACCAAAGTCGAGAACTTGTAGGTGGAAACGCTTTTCTTCTATCCTTTATTTGCTTTTGTCAATATTATTTTCTTTTATTTTCATTCATAAAAATCGTTTCTTTTATATTGATAAATACACAATATTTAGAAATACTTGATTCTCTAGGGTTCGACCCCTTACTTGCATACTATACTAGTTTGTTTGTTTGGGATTTATTTTTGGTGAGGTAAATCAACGACTTTCCCTCCGTCAAATTGGCGCCGTTGCCGGGGAATCAAGTTTATTTCTTTGTTTTGTGTATTTATTAATATTTGTATATATATCTATCCCCGTCGTGGACCTATCTTACGGTTCACGACACCTCGTTACTAATTGTTTGCAATGGAGTTGGAGTTATGGCAATACTAAGGAGAATACTTTCACCATTACCTTGCAAGAGTGCAAGATTTAGTGGACGGTCGTGCTTCACGGGGTATCCTAGATGATTTGAAAGGACAAGTACTTTGTGTTCAAGATGGCATGCTTCCCGAGATACGAGAATTCGCCCAATCATTGAAAGATGAAGGCTTTTACGGTTTGGATTGGTCGGAATTGTGGGATCTTTTCCTTTGCGTGGGTGACATGGCGAAGGTGGAAGAAGACTACAAGTTGGCGTCCATGCCCTTACCTTTCAAACCAATGGCGGGCAAGATACATGAGGGAATCCAAGACGCAAGCATCAATGGTCCAATCGAAGATGGAGAAGAGAGCCCGATGCCCCTTGACATGGAGTCTCATGAGTGCATGCATGAGGAACCATGTATTTTGACACCTACTCAACCCATAGAAATCATCCCCAAGTCATCAATTAAGGAATCAAGTCCGGAGCCGATTTCTATGGCTCCCGAGCAAGGTAATGATATTTCTTACACTTTTGTGGATTTTGGTGAATATGTAGATCCTTCGGAGCATTACTTCGACAAGTCACCAGCGGAACTGTGTTGGTGGTACTACATACCCTCGGCGGAAAGTCACGCTCGAGCATATGAAGAGTTGGATACCTTCTTCAACATCACATCATTTGACTTCGGCTTCTTCATATGTGGTGCTCGCCTACCTAGATGGTGTGCATCGGAGTTTGATTTGCTAAAGAGGGCGTTTGCAATGTCCGAGTGAGTCTTGAACACATGGAGGAATAAACCGTCGAGTCTATGACGATAAACAAGGACGCTTCTCGGGAGGCAACCCGAGGTAAGTTTTCCTAAATTAGTTATTTAAATTCCTAGTTATTTAATTAGTTTTGTTGTTTAATAAATTAGAAATTTCCTAATTATTCTATATGGTAGATAGATGCTTTCGGATATTTTTGAGATAACCATGCAGGAAAAAAAAGAAAAGAAAAGATCGAAGAATAGAGAATCTGGGCTCAATTCGCTGCCAACGAATCATGATTTGCTACCAGCGAGTCCAGCCGCCCAGATGTCACAGGAGCTGATTTCATCCGCTGCCAGCGAACCAAAACTCGCTGCCAGCGAATTCAGCAGCGATGCTCAGTGTCCGAAGCTAGCACTTGCCGCCCTTGCGGCTTGATCAACCGCGCTCATGGCTCATGCCCATTCTTCGTCCATTTTCGTCACAACGCATCTTATTCATTCTTCGTCATCTTCATTCATCCGTGCTCGTTGTTCTTCAGTCTTCGTCATTGTCGTTCTTCATCGTTCTTCTTCCAAGCTTTGTCGTCTTCGCCATTGAAATTTTTCCACAATGTGAGTTATTCTTTACCCTCTTTCTCTCATATTTTTATTATTTGTTGTCTTTGATTTTCATTGAGGACAATGAAGAGCTTAAGTGTGGGGGAGGGTTGCATTCATAGATTCATGCATTCATATTTATTTTTTCCCTTATACATTCATATTTATTTTTCCGCTATTTTATTGCATTAGAAAATGAAAAAAAATTGATAAAAATATAAAAAATCCAAAAAGATCATGCATTGCATATATGTGTTATTCAAATACCCATCTTGCCTTAGTTTGTCCTCCATTTTATTTTTATGAGTTTTACCATATATGTTCCATAATATGATTGAATTGTCTAGCCTTGTCACATACTTGAGATGATTTTTATTGGAGCATGACTTTTTAGTTCAATTGAGAAAGTATGATTCTTAGTCTTTGGCATTATTGAAATCCAACAAAAACTTGTCCAAGTGAGAATTTTTGGCCTTATAGGGATTTTCATCATATTTATTCCCTTTTGCTTTCTTGTGTGACATTATACTCTCCATATGCACTTACCTCTTGAGATTGACATTGTTATCTATATTTGAGGCCGAATTTATATGTCTATTGCTTATGAGTTTCAAATGATAGAGGCATGATTTTCTTAGCCATATTATTATCCATATCCACCCTACATATGTGTCCTTTGCTTGTAGCCAAATTTGAGCCTTAACCTTTTCTTTGAAGCTCCACAAAAATTTATCCTAGCCAATGATGAGCCTTACCCTATCCGGGAATTAGGATTAGAATTGGTGAATGGTTGATTTGTTTGAGTGGAAAAGAGATTATTGTTGAGAAAGTTACAAGTTTGGATGAGTATGTAATTTTAGTTTTATTCCTCACATTGTACATTATTGTTTTGGCTCTAAAGAAAGAAAAAAAAATGAATGAAAATAAAGAAAAAAAAATTAATAAAAAGAAAAAAAAAAAGAAAAAAAAAGCATGAGTTTGAGCCTTTTATCTTTATTATGAATGTGAGAGTTGGAAATAATTTTTGGTTGAGAGATGAATGTCTTTTGTAAAGTTGTTGAGAGTTTGAGTTTAAGATGATGTTTTTGAGAGAGTTGATGGTTGATGTTTTATTGTCTAGGATCTTGATTCCCGGATTTTGAGCACCACATGACCATAAATTCTCCTTGCCCTTAATTCCTTACAAAGCCCCATTATAACCTTGATAAAAGACCTCTCGATGTTGCTTGTGAGTGATGGCATCCGCGGTGGAGAATATGTGATTTATGTGTCAAGGTCTATGTAGCTTTTTGCATATTGGATTGAGTTGAGCGATATATTGTTAAGCCTAAACACAATGAGAGTGAGAGCAAACACATAATCCCGGTGAGGTTGGATGAAATGTGCCTTATTTTGAATCGTTCATATACTTGCTAGGATGTTAGCTTTCATGTTCATGGCTCCTCCATTTTGATGTTGCTTTTGACAAGGTTAGTGCTTGAAGATTATATGTGTGGGATGATGGTTTTGTTCTTCTTTATTTTGCATTGCTTGAGGACAAGCAAAAGGTTAAGTGTGGGGGAGTTTGATAATGCACATTTCTAATGGGCATTATAGGATAGTTTAGTTGCATTTGCATTGTAGAATATGCATGTTTTAGTGTTAATTTAGATTAAACTCTTTTTGTGGAAAAGTTCGGAATCTACGCCATTTCGTTTAAATTATGCAGAATTGTAGATCCGACATGGTGGAAAGCAAGGGAAAGATGTTAAACATGTCCAAGTAAAGTCAAGAAATCAAGCTAAGAAGAGAAAGAAAGAACGAGGGAAGAACAATGAAGAATCAAGCTTCTGGGCACTAGTCGCTGTCAGCGAATGCTCCAGTCGCTGCCAGTGAGTGGAACCAAAAGCCTGGAGCCCAGCAAGCGACAAAGGCAAGCCAACGGAAATTTTCGCTGCCAGCGGAATCCGACGCTGAGTTAAATTAGGAAAGTTCTATCTTCTATCTAGTTTGTTTAGGAAGTTTCTATCTAGTTTATTTATCTTTTACCTTATTTATGGAAGACATTAGGCTTATAAATAGGATGTTCTAGGGTTAGTTTAACTAATTCCAAGTAGAGAAATCACCATTGAAGAGAAGAAAGTTTAGGTAAGCCATGTTTGGCTAATTTTGTAGTTTTCGCCTACACTTTCGAGACTTGGTTGGTGGTTTGTGAGTTTCTAATTTAAGTTATTTTTCCTCTTTAATTCTTTCAACTTCTTTGTGTGATATTGATTATGTTATTGATGTTATCTTGATTCGTGACCTTGATAATATTGATTTCATGCTAGGATTTAATACTTTCGTATTTGTGTTATTTCCGTAGTAGCACGCATAAGATTGTGGATTCCGTGTTTGAAGCATGATTATGTAGGGAGTTGACATATATCTTAAACATTGATTTACCGTGTTTAATTGGTGTTATTTATATGCTCAAGTTCTTGGGACTATTTGCTATCTCTTTGTTAAATCTTGACCGTGTTAGGTTGCATTGAGGTGTAAGGGATTAATTGGATTCGTAGGACTTTTAATCTATTTAAACCAAGACGGGAGGAATTCGTAGGAAAAGATAATAACTTGAAAATGATTCGATGATCAATAAAACCAACCAAAGTCGAGAACTTGTAGGTGGAAACGCTTTTCTTCTATCCTTTATTTGCTTTTGTCAATATTATTTTCTTTCTTTTATTTTCATTCATAAAAATCGTTTCTTTTATATTGATAAATACACAATATTTAGAAATACTTGATTCTCTAGGGTTCGACCCCTTACTTGCATACTATACTAGTTTGTTTGTTTGAGATTTATTTTTGGCGAGGTAAATCAACGACTTTCCCTCCGTCAGTATCGCTCACTCAAGAAACAGAAATTAGAACTCAAATCAATGACGAATTTAAATCTAGATTCACCTCACAAAACCAAACACAAATACTACACAACATCATAGATAATTATATCAGACAAGAAATAACAAATGAGGACAATGATTACCTAACGAAACAATTTTCGAACTCTGAAATTAAACAGGGCGTCTTCAGGTTAGCAAATGAAAAATCACCTGGACCTGACGGTTTTCTTGCCGGTTTCTTTAAAAAATACTGGCACATTGTGGGCCTTACAGTAACAAAGGCGATTAAAAGTTTTTTCCTTAGCGGAAAGATACTAAAACAAATAAACCATACTTTTATTGCGTTAATACCCAAATGTGAGCACCCAACAACAACAAACCATTTTAGGCATATTAGCCCATGCTCAACCACCTACAAAATAATATCAAAAGTCCTAGCCAACCGACTAAAAAGAATAATGCATAAAATTATACACCCACTACAGAGTGCATTTTCTTCTAGGAGGGATATCCAGGACAATATACTAATTGCACATGAAATTTTCCATTCTTTCCATAAAAAGAAAGGCAAAAATGGTTGGATGACAGTAAAACTTGACATGGAAAAAGCTTTTGACAGGGTTGAGTGGACCTTTCTCCTCTCAATCCCGAACAAACTAGGATTCGCTCCAAGATTTATAGCATGGATCAAAGAATGTATCACTACAGTTTCCTACTCGGTCCTAGTAAACAATGAACCGACGGAAATTTTTACACCATCAGAGGTATTAGACAAGGTGATCCGCTTTCGCCCTACCTATTCCTCATTGTTTCTGAGGTACTGTCAAGATCGCTACACCATGAAGCCTCAAAACCTCAAAGCCACTTAGGTATCACCCTAACTAGAGGAGGGCTAAGAATTCCTTTCTTAGCCTTTGCGGATGACATAATAATTTTTGCATCATCAAACAAGACAGCATGTGACCAGATAAACAAAGTGCTTCATGAATACTGCTCTCTCACTGGCCAAAAGATAAACAAAGCTAAATCACAATTCCAACTAACAGAGAATGTAAACACAGAAACCAAACGATTAATACAAGGAGAGATGGGTGTTTCACACACAAACAACCTCGGAAATTACTTAGGATGCCCGATTCTATCATCTAGAGTTACAAAAGACTCTTTTAAAGAACTCATCTCCACCACAAAAGGCCAACTGGACAAATGGAAAGCAAACTCTCTCTCTCAAGCAGGTAGATGCACCTTAATTAAAACCACCCTAGCTGCAAAACAAATTCACCTCATGCAATGCTTTATGTTGCCTGCAACCATTCATAAGGAACTAGAAAGAATAAATCGAAACTTTCTATGGAATAAAGGACCAAACCAAAAATTCTTTATTAGCTGGTATGAAGTATGTAAAACAAAAAAGAATGGCGGAATGGGTATCCGTAGTTCTGAGGACATGAACAAAGCCCTACAACTAAAACTCATCTGGAAAATCCTAGCAGAACCAGAAAACCAGTGGGTTAAAATAGTTACACAAAAATATATAAGAAACCAACATATCTTAACATACAAAAGAAAAGGAAGCTGCTCATGGCAATGGACAAAATTGACTGGCCTAATAGATCTTTTCAAACAAGGAACTAGCTGGTCTATTGGGGATGGTAAAAGTATAAATTTCTAGACCGACACTTGGTGTGGTTCGTCCCCCTTAACAGAGAAAACTGCAGACCTAAACAACATTGATGCAACACTTAAGGTTAACCACTTCATCCGACAAGACAGAACCTGGGATACACAAGCAATTAACCAATACCTCCATGATAAGGTAAATGAAGAAACCATTGAGACCATACTATCAACACCAATACAAAACATATTTTCCAAGACAGATTATATTGGAAAATGAGCAAAAACGGATGGTTCTCCACTGCTTCTGCAGTTGACTTAATTCATACACTTAAAAAACATGCCAAATCGGATCTCAGTTGGCTTTGGAACTTGGACACTACACCAAAAATCAAAACCTTCTTATGGAAAATCACAAAGAAAGGCATTCCAACACCAGCCATTCTCGCGAATAGGGGGTCTAGTATCCCGTCCAACTGTCCCCTTTGTGACTCCTGTTATGAGGACATCCCCCACCTCCTGTGGCATTGCCCAATAACGCTAGCCACTATAAAATTAATGGACCCAAAAATATACAAAATAATAGAAGCAATCAGAAATACTGGGCAAGATGTTAACACAACCCTAAAGACTATTAACACCAAAATAAGCAAAGACCAATTTTCAAAGTTAACATGGACATGGTGGAGCATTTGGATGTTCCGGAACAAAGCACTATTTGAAAACGTCAAATCGGATATTCGTAACATATCGGCTTTCGCCCAAAACCAAATCTATTACTGGAAATTAGCCAAGATAGATGAGGAAACTACCTCAACCAGTGATAAAAGTACACCAACAGTAAAGCGGAGGAAAACATCGAAATGGAAAAAACCTCCGGAAGGAAGCTACAAACTAAACTTTGATGGTGCTTTTTCTGATTTTGAAAAAGCCTCTTATGGATACATAATCAAGGATAATAATAGTGGGCCGATCCACATGGCTTCAGGCCCTTCCCCTATTAACTCTGTAGTGGGAGCCGAAGGCTATGTGATGTGGCGAGGCCTTAACATGGCACTGGAAATGCAACTTCAACATATCATAGTTGAAGGTGATAACCTCACCGTCATAAATAGCCTCAAAGGAATTTGGTCCCCACCAGGAGAAATTGAAATGATCGTCTCTGACGCTCTTTTCTCCTTGAGCTGTTTCAGCTCCTCTCAGGTCTTTCATATATACCGTGAAGCTAACCAAGCTGCGGATCTTCTATCGCACTTTAGCTTAGCTTTTTCCGGTTCCTCGCACGACGATATAGAACTTCGTTCTATCATCCTTAGGAATGCGCTTGACAAGTGACAATTCTAGGATTGGGCTTGTCAAATTCTTTTCGGTTCAAAAAAAAAAAAGTCACAACGCTGTATTGATTTAGAATGAAGTTGTTTTTATGTTAAAACAAGTATCTTTTGTTAAAATATAGAAGTGCATTTGTATCTAATTTGTCAATAACAAAATGTCACCTTCATCTCTAAATTTAACTTAGTTTAATTTTTTATATAGTTTATGGGTTTATAAAGGGTGTGTTTTGGAAGAAATCTTCATCTCGATCCTTCTTCGTATTGATCGATCTTCCCTGCATAAAAGGAGAGGAAGAGGCGGGGTTCGCTCCCCCAGAGGAGTCTCCGACGCTCAAGTCAGAGTTTGTCGGCTATCAGAGAAGTCTCCCTAAACCCTATCTAATCCTCCTTTATATATAACGAGAAGATGCGTGGTTCGTTTGCATTAAATGAGGTTATTATGGCTTAAAATTGACTTTAATTGGTCGTAAGTTGCGATTTGTTGGCCATAAGTTGCGAGCTATTGGCCTTCAATGGCGTTCTGTTGGTCTTAAGTGACATTTTATTGGCCTTGAGTGGCGCTTTGTTGGCCTAAAGTTGCGTTTTGTTGGTATTAAGTGGTGTTCTATTGGCCTTGAGTGGCGATTTATTGGCCTTGATTGCCAATCTGTTGGCCTAAAATTGGCTTTCTTTTGCCCTTAAGTGGCGATTTATGGGCCATAAGTGGTGATCCTTTGGCTAGAAATTGACGTTCTTTTGGTCTTAAGTAGGGTACTTGTGGCCTAAAATTGGCGTTCTTTTGGCCTTAAGTGGTGATTTTTTTGACTTTTTTTGAACAATTATTGTAGTTTCGAAGACGTTGTTCTATGAGATCTATAGTCATTAGACCTTACAAATTCTTTGCTTTAAGTATTAGGGGTCTTGGTGGCCTTCATTACCCCCAATTTCTTGTAGTGTTATTCTTAACATGGTTAGGAGTTGGTGTTAGGTAGAATATGACACCTCTAATTTGCTTGTGTCTTTGTAGCTCTTGATGCCTCAAATCATTTTGGTTGCCCTAGCGCACTTTGTAGTATTGAATCTTGCCCCGATTCGATTGTGAGACTTGAATTCGTGCTTTCTTCGGGGAGTACACTCACTGCTTGTTGCTCATACTCCCTATATGAACACCTATTCAAGACTACAAAACAAGTAGAGCGAACAAAAATAAAAGCACAAGGCACATCCCACTTTCCAAGAAAGAAGTGTAAGAACGTGAGTAACTCAACTCAACCACATAATAAATCAAACCAACAAAGATGTGTGTATTTGTATATATAGGTCAAACTCATTAATATATTTGCAAAGGTAGATGATGAAAATCATATATATGGACTCAAAGATACTGAGAAAATATGTGCTAACGAATAGAAACATAAAAAAAGTACTTAACCATGTATGCATAAGCAAAGTATTACTAAAATAAATATATAAGTGTCATAAACTAAAATCCAGCAGCTAAATCAATATAGAAGAACAAATATGCTGTGGGCTTAAGATTGAGAAGCCAAGATAATTAAAATTGCGTAATGAAAATGTGTTACATGGACCCACTAAAAGTTGGGCCTTTATTTATCATGATCTTAAATGTGCAGCTCAAACCACAATTTTTTAGAACTCTGGGGTTTCTTTTATAATTAATCCCAATATGCATACAAATCATTTCTTTGTAGGTTTTGTATAGGGCGGCGGCACAGGGACTCGAAGCGGCATCCTCGACCACTGTCCCGCCTTTGACCTCGACCTCGACGGCGGAAAAGGATCATTAACGGAAGATTCGGGTGAACACGACCTTCCCCATCGCTACCGGTGTGTTCTTGGGTTCAGATTAACTACGAGGAGCCTGGCTTTCGAAGCCACCGGGATCGATCTGTATTGGCAGTGCGGCTGGGCCGAAGGTTCGACACCGGCGAGAACCATCACCACCCTGTCGTCGATGAATGACTGATTTGGAGGCAACACCAATAGGTGTAGGCTGCGCTTAGGGATGGCGATGGGGCGGGGACGGGGATGGGCAAATTAAATGGGGACGGGGACGGGGATGGGGGCCAAACTGATTCCCCGCGCGGGGACGGTGATGGGGACGGGGATAGTAGTCCCCAACCCGATCCCCGCCCCGCCCCACCATGCCCCGCCCTCGTTGGGGAACCCCGCGAGGGTCCCCAATGGGGAGTATAAAATCCCCGTTTTTATTTACATCTTCTCTAATTTTAAATAATTTTGTTTTTATTTTTAAACTTTTACCTTATAATTTACATTTATGAGATATTATATGTAATATTTATATCATATTTTTTACATAACTTTAATAATATCTTATAGTTTTTTTATTAAATGAGGCAAACCATAAAACTTATGGGGAACCCGACGGGGAAACCCGTGGGGAATGCAAACGGGGAAAATTATGCGGGGACGGGGGGCATTTTTGATCCCCGAACGGGGACGGGGACGGGGGGACTTTTTGCAAACGGGGACGGGGATGGGGAGGGTACTCCCCGCCCTAAAGCCGCCCCGTTGCCATCCCTAGCTGCGCTGGCGGGATGACGATGAAGACCACTAGTGCTTGCGGTGGCGAACAAGATGACACGAAGTGCCCCTGGCCCCAGTGATGGCAGGGCTTTTTGATTTTGTCGATTAGGGCTCAAGAGTGCACGAGGAAGAGGGAAGACGCATCCATGGAAAGCTTCATGGAGCTCTTGTCGAGGGACGGTTCCACCGCGCCATGGAGGTTTAATGGAGACGACGTTAGCGATATCTGGACCCGATCCGACCGGCGATCCATTATTCCTCCACCGAAATCCCGCCTCCACCTTCGATTGGAACCCTATAGCCCAATAGTCGATTTCAAATTCAATTGATTGGGAATTTTTACCATCGTCCTTTTTGATCGATTTTCCACAGGCAACGCTAAATGTTTTGGGAGAAATCTACATCTCGATCCTTCTTCGTGTCGATCGATCTTCCCTGCATAGAAGAAGAGGAAGAGGTGAGGCTCGCTCCCCTGAAGGAGCCTCCGACGCTCAAGTCAGAGTTTGTCGGCTGTTAGAGAAGCCTCCCTAAACCCTATCTAATCCCCCCTTATATATAACAGGAATTAGGGTTTTAATAAATGTACTTGATAAAAGACGATTGTGTCCCAAGTTCTTGATGGGCTTACTTTAGGTATATCAGGGTGGTAAGTTGCACACCCAAAAATGCATGTGTTGTACGTTTCACTCTTATACGCACACTGGGTGCGTATAAGGGGTTGAACTTTTGCCCCCTTACGTGCACCCTGGGTGCACATAAGGTTGAACTTTTGCCCCCTTACGATTGGATGTTGCTCGTTAGAATTTCGAACCCCCAGTAGGTTGTTTGTAATTTGTGAAGTTTTTTCATGTAGTGTTCGTACTTATTGTCGATTGGTTCTAGTTAGACATGTCAACCAGGTCGCGGGGGGTCGGGTCTGGATTGATTTGACGGGAGGAAAACCTGTTGTTGTTTCTGTTAAACAAAACTAAAACTTATAAACTAGTATAGTGAATAAATATAAGGTTGATTCCACAAGGAAATTTGTTATTCGAGTGTGATTTATTTTCCAATTGAGTAACCAAAGGGGGGTTTTAGAGTGCAAAAGATCGAGCTTTTATCAAAGCGGAATAATGAAAGTAATAATAAAAGAACTTGATTTAGACAATATGGACTATGGAGAAATAGTTCCACCTACAATTATCAACTTTATTTAGTTAATTTGATCATTGTAACTTCCTCTCGTCCTATTAAGTTTCTAATGAATGTCCTTTTTCCAACCTAATATAGTCTCTAGTCCAACCAGTCACAGAGACCCTTATCTCATGAGCATTCCCTAAAGAAGGATTTAACCAAATCGATAGCTTTAAGTTCAGAGATTAACCAAGGTATTTGCAATCTCTAAAGAGGAATTTCACAACACATACAACTTCTTACCCATCCAATTAGTTTAACCAACCCTCAAGGGATAAGTTTGCCACTTGGGTTAAGGTTCGCAACCACGAATCTAAAAAACCCTAGCAATTAAATTGATTCTAACAAGTTGTCCAGACAAGATAGAACAAGACAACCAAACATTAAGCGCAAAGAAGTCGAAACATTCAATATAGGAAATAAGGAACGAGATTCAAAAACTCACAACTCAATCGAAAAAAGCTTCAAATTGTAGATAGAACAAAGGTAGTTTAGTTGTTCATGGAGAACGTCGCTCTCAATCTCTAATTGTCCGGTGAAAGGTGAATAGAATAGTAGATAATATAATTAGGGTTATTCCCCGTCTTAAAAACTAAAAGTCAGCAACATATTAATAAAAATTAGGTTTAGATAAAACAGATCCTTTCGAGTTATCTGATGATCAATGCGGCGACCGCGACACAGATGTCGCGGCCGCTACCTATGTGGATTTGTCTACTTCTGGCTAGATGAAGGCGGTGGCCGCTGCACAGTAGCCGTGGCCACTACATATGGATGTCGTGACCTCTTCCTTGCCCGCCGCATCAGTTCTAGCTTCTCTTCTTCTCTTTTTTCTTCAATTTTTCACTTTGTATTTTCGACTTGAATATCATTGCATCCTCCTGTAATGTTCGAATCTCTATTTCGTCAAAATAAACCACAAATTGCGCAGAATCCGAACTCTTCTAAAATAATCATAGAATGCAATTTAACTCCAAAACATGCACCAAATGCATCCTAACTAACCTAAAAATGCCTATAATGTCTATCTAAAATATGCATGATCAAATTCCCCCACACTTAAGCTTTTGTAGTCCTCAAGCAATGATAGAATAAACAAGAATCAATGTTTCCCACAAGAAATCCCTTCATGTCTCAACCTTATCAAAAATCAACATCATAACAAATGCAAAAATAAACAAGGCGAACAAATATCCTCATATATACTTGGGTGATCAAGTAGCCCGCATGCCGATTCATCCAACCTCACAGGGAAATAATGTGCCTCTCTTGCTCTAATGTGTTTAGGCTTTTAAGTTCAACTCCCAACTCAATTATGTATGCAAATATCAATCTTAAGCATTGACACTTATATACAAATATCTCTACCGAATATATCAAAGCAAACAAGCAACATCAAGATGACTTTCACTCAATGGAAATATTCAAAGGAGATTCTATTCGTCGGGGTTGTAATGAGGCTTGGTGAGACGTAAAAGGTATGGAATTATTTGGTCATGTGGTACTAAATGAAATCCGGGAATCAAGCCTCGTAAAATTTCAATGCAACTCAACCAAACCATAACCCTCCAATATAAGCAACCAAACTCATCAACTCTATAATAAAAACTCAACCCTTTCTTCAAACCCAAAAAATACCTCTCAAATGTAAACATCTTTCATAAATAAAAGAATATTAAGGAATAATTGGCTCATGCATTCTTTTCTATATTTTTTTCAATCCATAGTAAAATAAATAACCACAACTAGTGCATTTATAAGGTGAACCAAAAATCCTTTTACATAATGTGTATAGCAAGATAAAAATATAAAGCAACCCATAACTCAATGAACTCAAAATCCATCTCACTCAAATTAAAACACCAGCTCATTCCTTCAACAAATCATCATTCTAACCAACTCTAATTCTTAATTCCCAAATGGGGATCAGGCTCAATTGGGCTAGGGAATAAGTTTGTGGAGCTTATAACATAAAGGCTTAGGCTCATATTCTTGCTTCAAGCATAGATAATACGGGTAGGTAAAGAGAGGGTAAAAATGGCTTAAAAAGGTGCCTTTATCATTTGAAACTCATATGCAATGATCATGTATTTCAATCGGCCTTAATAATAATAATCATGTCAACAACACTCAGAGAATAAATGCATCAGAAGAGCGAATCACACATCAAAAAGCAGAGGGAATATGAATGTCATCCCTATAAGGTCAAAATATCTCACTAGGACAGGTTTTGTTGGATTTCAATTATGCCTATGAACTTAGATCACACATGCTAAATTATATTTGCCAATTCATGTTTCTCATAAAAATCAAGTAGGATAGATATGGCTAATTCATCTAGAATTCCATGGGATTTATACGATTCTTCTGAAAATGAATTAGATGACAAAATAGCTATATGGGTATTTGAATAACACATATGTATGCAATGCATGATATTTTTGGATTTTTTTTTATGTTTTTCATTATTTTCAATGCATAAATAGATAGAAATTTTTAATATGAAATGCATGCGGAAATAGAAATATGACCTACAAGAATGCAACATTTATACTAAATCCCTCCCCCAAACTTGAACCTTTCATTTTCCTTAATGAAAGATCAAAGACAACAAAATTAACAAAACGGAACAAGGTGAGGGAGAAGAAAGACTAACACGTCACTGAGGTGGCGCTTGGTTGGGTTTTTATTGTGGTATAAAAATGAGCAGGAGGAGTTGGGTCGGAACATGTGGCGACTGCTGCATACTTCTATTGCTGTGAGCTGCTAGCCGCGGTCGCTGCCTATTGGCGGCAGCTGCTGCATCCTGTTGCTGTTGTTCGCCTTTTCCCTTGATGCCTTTCTTGCTTTTTCCTACACTGTTAGTCGCTTCTAACCCTAAACGAATGCAGAGAAAATGACACAAAATAACTAAGGAAAATTAAACTAAATAGAAAGAAAACTTAGCTCGGGTTGCCTCCCGAGCAACGCCTTGGTTTTACGTCATTGGCTCGACCTATTGGCCCTTGGCTGGCCTAGGTTCCTTCACCAGGGTCACCTAAACTTGTCATTTTCTTGACAAGCGCAGGCACCCTTGGAAGATGCAACTTTCTATCAAAGCATTCATCCATTCCCATTAACCTCTCTTGTGGACCTAATCCTGGGAGTTGTCCTAAAATCTCAAAAACTTCCACACTATTTGGAAATAATTTCTCATAAGGTAAAAGTATGGGTTTATGCGGTTCAACACATCTTTCAACGCCCATCTTGATCTCTTCTTCTCCTAAACAAGGTTGCAACGTGTTAGATGACTCAAATTTGAATAAACTCTTTTCTTTAGGAATCTCTAACAAATCATGAAAATCATTGATGCGATCAATATTGTTAGCATTAGGCATATCCAAAGGATTTTCAGGAGAAAGTTTACCGGGATTAAAAAGAGAGTACTCTATCTTTCTTCCATCGAATTCCATGGTCAATAACCTTCACAATAATCAATTTTCGTCTTCGCGGTTCATAGGAATGGTCTTCCCAAGATAATTGGTGTTTCTAGGGTTCCTTGTTCCATATCTAAAACAAAGAAATTAGCAG
This sequence comes from Persicaria tinctoria, assembly GCA_037127255.1. NCBI lineage: Eukaryota > Viridiplantae > Streptophyta > Magnoliopsida > Caryophyllales > Polygonaceae > Persicaria > Persicaria tinctoria. Next base: position 54,743,246 of record JBANSL010000016.1, on the reverse strand, counting down.
GGAAAATTAAATTATCAACCATAATTAAAACATCTTCAACAATGCTCTTGGTTTGATATGTGACTGATCGGCAAGTTGCATTGTAACCCCTGTCTCTTTCAGAGCACCCAAACCCACAAACATGTACAAGTTATAGGACATACCATTAATTGAGGCTCCAAGATCTAACATTTCTTGTTTGAATCTAGTATTCCCAACTGCACATGGAATTGTAAACATACATGGGTCTCCACACTTTTCAAGCAATTTCTTTTGCAACACAACAGAGACATTTTCATTTAATTCACATTTCCCTTGGTCTTCATCTTCTGCTTTTTCTTTAAGGTGCATAATTTCCTTCAACTTTTAGCGTATCTAGGAACACTTTTAATCAAATTGAGCAAAGGAATATTTACCTTGCACTCGCTAAATGTCTCGAAGATCTCGTTGTCATTCTCAAATCTTCTTGTATCTTTCAAAGCTTCAGGGAAAGGCGGGATGGCCTTCGGCGAGTCAATAGGAGAATAAAAAACCAAAGTTGGCCCCTCTTCAGCATTGGTGCCGAGGTCGCTGCAAGATTGCAGCAGCCGTTGCTCTTTGTGAATGTCGCGACCGCTGCTTTTAGTAGTGGACGACGTTTTTTCTAGCACTTATACCGATTTCCTCTTCTAAGCTTGCTTATTTCTCCTTATGGGGAGTAGCAATCAGTTCCTTGTAACTTCTAAGCGTTATTGCGCTGACATTCTCCATTGGATTTGCTATTGTTTGCATTGGCAGCTTTTTTGAGTCATTTGCATCTTTCGCACTTAAAAATTGAATGATTTGATTCATCTAATTCTCCATGTTCTTATTTTGTTCAGCTTACTCCAAGACTATCTATGCGAGGTTGTTAGTGTGCATCTCCAAGTTCTTTGTTTCCATCTCCATGTTCTTTGTACGCTCAACCTCATTCATGACTATCTCTTAGAGGGCTTGTAGTTGATTCCCATCAGATAGACTTCCCTGAGATTGTTCTCTCTCGCGAGGGTCAAACTGTTGTCGGGACCTGTTAGGAGGAAAAATCAAGTATGAAATAAATAAATCTCAGATTGACTCCCTGAACCACGCAAATAAAATTACAAGACTTTCTCCCGTTGTAGTGGAAGGGAATCATGATCGTATCTACGAGGAAGGGTGTCAGCACTCACATTTTCAGTCCTAGAATCCTCTCGAAATCGACCAGAAGGCTCCTCGATATCGAGTAGAGTACTCGATCTCGACTACACTTGTCGACAGAAACTGCAAAACCGTGCAACAGAAGCGAAAACAGAGCAATGTTGAGTAACATAGTGACAGGCCTAAAGTCGTTATGCCAAATCAAAGTAAATTCCTAAGGTGCAAACTATAACAAGTATAGTAGGTAAGCTAGGGTCGAACCCACTGGGAAACAGAATCAATTGTAAGAGCAAGTATTATTACCCAAAAGTAACCAATTCAAGGGGGAGTTTTGTGTCTAAGCAGTAGTGACAGAACAAGTTGCAAATAGAGGTTGCGAATATATGATGGAAAAGTATTACACCAGGTAATTATCCGCACAACAATTGAGATGGTTTATCATCGAATTATATAAATCTCAAGTTCTAATGTCCAAGTAATTGTTCTCAATTCAGATCATGTAATGGCTTTTAGTCCTACCAGTCCTAAAAGCGCTTATCACCAAATTACAAGGGGAAACCTTCACCGAATAATAAAGCAATAGCATTCAAACATGAATTATAATGAGATACAAGCGATTATAACAACCCGTTAAAATAGCCTGTAATCGAATCTCCTTCACAATCTAACACAAGCAACCTATTTATGACGATTGTGTCTGCTACAATAGATCTACAACCCCAAACCTGGAATTGGAAGCCCTAGCAATATGACTAGTATCGATAAACCTAGGTGATCAATCCAGATTAACCAATAATAAGCAATCAAGCGATAAGCTCAAGAGATCGAAACAATTAACAAAGGACGAACTAGAGTATAATACTCACAACCAATTCAATCAAGGGCTTCAAAGAACCAAGTGTAACAAAGGAGAGTTAGTTCTCCATAGGGTTTGTGAGATGAAAAAAAGGGAAAATACGTCTCTGGAAGAATGACCTAAATTATGAAAACTAAAACTCCCCCTTCGGAAATAATATAACCTAATTAAAGGGTTTTAAAATCCCGTAAAAATATAATATTAAAAACTAATAAAATAGGGGAAAATCGGATAAGAATCCGTCTCCAGGGACTGACGCGGGCGCGTCAGTGAGTGTCTTGCTACTTCTCTCTGAGGCAACGACGCAGGTACTCCCTCCTAGCAGCGCGGGCACGTCAGTAGCAGCGCGGCCGCGCCAAGCTCGCGTGATTCCAGCTGCTTCCGAATTTCTTCACTTCAACTCTTCTATAACTTGCATGATCCTATGATTTCTTCAACTTCTTCAACAAGTTCCGAATCACCAAGTTCATACAAATATCCCTCACAATGACATGTAAATGATGACAAAAACTACTAAATGCGCTATAGAATATATCGCATATCAAATTCCCCCATACTTAAACCTTTACTCGTCCCGAGTAAGCATAGAAACTAAGCCTACTCTCACCACAAATCTCAAAGGTTCACAGACAGTACAAGGAAAATGAACACTAAGTACTAGTAGTTTCTACCATCTCATCAATCAGCACAAAAGACAATCAAAATAGGAAATGAGACTTACAATTATATCTCGAGCATCTACACCTTATAGCTCCCAGTGGCCTACCCGAAAACCTCCTTATCACTCCACTTCTTATGTCGCCTTCGCCAAGAGATCAATCCTAAACACTCAAAGTAAACGCTCATCTTGCCAAGGCGCCCTTTTGGGGTTTTCACCAAGCCACTCATTTTTTTTTTCCAAAGGTGGTACTCACATAAACATTCTCACTTCCCTCAAGTCTCATATTGCCAAAGCCTAAGGCTCGCCAGACTACCTGCTTTTTGCCTGAGTCGCCCTTTCGGGTTTTCAACTCATCCCAGGATTTTGATTGCCTCTTTTCATTTTTTTTTTATTTTTTTTTTAACAATAACAAGTGCAGAATCTATACAGAAATAATGCGGAAATGAATATGTACAAGATATGTAAATCCTTTCCCTCCCTCATACTTGAATGAAGCATTGTCCTCAATGTGAAAGAAGACAGAAATAAATAGGGAGAAAGGAAACAGAAGGACTCACTGAGGGGGTGGATAGTGGCGAGAGTAATCCTCTCGCATGCGGCGAAGCTCTTCCCTCATACCTCTGAACTCGCCAAAGCCTTCTAGGATGTCGGCCTGCTGGTGGAGAATCTGGTTCTGCACTCTATCTTGGTTTTGAACCATCGTCGTCAAACTCCCTACGTCTTGGCGCAGAAGGCCAATCTGATCAAGCAGGTAACCCCATTGTTGAGGCTGTTGATGAGCATCCTGAAAAGCTTGTGGGGGCCAAGGGGCCCACTGATGTGAATCCTGCTGGCTCTGATATGTCGGGTGCGAATCCCAACCGTGAGAAGGGGTATGATAAGCAGGTACCTCCTACTGTGGGTTCTGCGCGAAACCCTGAGTATCTGTTTGAACAAAAGCCTGCGGAGCCACAGGCGCATCCTCAATCGTAGCAGCTCCAGCTGTGCCACTACTGCTACCCACTTCTAGGCGATGCCGTCTACCCAGAACTGATGTCGGAAAGTAATCAGCCTCAATATACCAATCAGTCCAAGTCTCAGACCAAGGAAGGGGCTTAGGGAGCCTGAACTGATGCTCTTTCTTCTTGCCTGTACACCAAATGGTTCCCCCATCCGGCGCAGTGTCAAGCATCAAACACCTCCATAGATACTCCTCTGTGTAGGTCCTTGCTATGACCTGCTCCTCCAGCTCTCGCAAACCACCTGGCTCAACGCCTGCAGCAATGGCTACCCGAGTAATAAGTCCGCCTTGGACCATTTCTGGTCCAGCGACACTGCGATCCCTTCTGACCTTGTCGAGCCCATCGAAGAAAAGCCTAACCCAGTCAGGCGTATAATTTGTAGTAGGCTCAGCGCTGTAAGCAAACCTCAGGTGTGTCATGGAGAGCTTGGTATCTGTGGTCAGCCCATAATATGTCCCGACGACGATCTTGCACAACATACGAAAGACAGGATGGGTAATCCTGCTGTTGTACTCGTTACTGGTTAAGAATTCCTCTCCAGACACCGCTCTAAAGAATGCAACTAGATCTGGGTCGGTCGCGGCTGTCACCCATCCTTCAGTTGGGGCTTTAGTGATTCCCAAAGCAGCTCGCATCCTTGCTGCAGAAATCCTATAGGTAGTGCCATTGAACCTGAAAGAAACCCCTCTAATTCTGTTATCCCCAAGGTTCAGCTGATATGTCGCAAGGAACTGCTTGCAAAGTTCTGGGTATCCTACAGCTCTCAAATCCAAAAAATCACCAATACCAGCGTGAGCTAAACACTTCTGCATACAGTCTAGCATCTGAAGTCTCTGAAGGGTCTCTCTATGCAGATATTTTGTAGAACTGACACAGTTTACCTTATTATAAATCGCCCACTCCTCTTCAGACAGATCTAACTCATCATCAGATCGACTCACCTCTTCCTCCGATGAACTCATATTCGACAAATAATAAGACTAGATCCGAATCGAAATAAGGACAGCGGAAAGAACTCACAAAGAACAGATGAGGCTCGGCTCAGGAGGCCGACGCGGGCGCGTCAGGAACACGGCGCGGGCGCGTTGGAGAGAGCGGCCGCGTTGGAGAGCGCGGGCGCGTTGGAGAGTGGCGCGGCCGCGTCGGTGGTATCAGCCTCTTGTTTCGTAACTCTGACAGGCACGGGCGCGTTGAAAGGTGGCGCGGCCGCGTCGGAGATTTCTGCAGACTCGAAAATCGTCGGAAGCGGTTGTCGACGCTGAGCCTCTCCCCGGTGCCGAGGACGAAAGGAAAGGACAATGGGGTAAGGGGGATGGTGTTTAAGGATCTTGGTGGAGGTTTCCCAGCTGAAATAGGGGTGGAGTGGTGTTTGTGAGTGTGGGTGTGGGGTAGATTGGGAGGAGAGGAGAGGATGTGGGGAAGGGTAGGGTTTTGGTTGTATTTGAGGGATGGTGATGGGGGAGTGATGATGGGGCTTGAAAATGGCGGGCTGGCCCGAAGCGGGTTTTCCAGCCCGTGGTCTTTTTTTTTTTTTTTGGACAGAAAATTAACACTGCGGAAGCAGTGGGTCCGAAATGCGGATGCAATTCGTCACCAGAAACTCCTTCTTTATTACCTACAAGTTAGAATAAAATCGAGTTAAGGGAAAGAATGCAATACCTTGGGTTGCCTCCCAAGCAGGGCCTTTGTTTCATGTCGCTGGCTCGACTAAGCCTTTTTGATTATTCTAACTCTGCATTTGGCTCCTCCAAAACTAACTCATCCATAGCCTCCTTTGGGAACCCTTCATAGTATGTCTTAAGCCTTTGACCATTTACCTTAAACTTCTTGTGGCTATTTGAGTCATATAACTCTACAGCTCCATGTGGGAAAACTTCAGCAACAATGTATGGTCCCCCCCACTTTGACCTGAGCTTCCCAGCGAAGAGTTTCAGGCGAGACTGAAAAAGTAGGACTTTGTCACCAGCTTTAAAGTCCTTCCTATGGATGTGCTTGTCATGCCATGCCTTGGTCTACGCCTTGTAAATTGCAGCATTATCATAGGCGTCCAAACGTAACTCCTCGAGCTCGCCTAACTGTAGCTTCCTGTGTTCTCCAACCCCGTCACTCTGCATATTGCATTGTTTCACTGCCCACCAAGCCTTGATCTCCAGCTCAACAGGAAGATGGCATGCCTTACCATAGACAAGTCTGAAAGGAGACATCCCAATTGGAGTTTTGTAAGCAGTGCGATAAGCCCACAATGCATCATTAAGTCTCAAACTCCAATCCTTCCTGTTAGGATTTACAGTCTTCTCGAGAATGGCTTTGATCTCTCTATTGGACACCTCTGCTTGGCCATTCGTCTGTGGATGGTATGCGGTGGAAACTCTATGTGTGACATGATATTTCTTCAGCACGGCAGTCACAGTTTTGTTGCAGAAATGGGTACCCCTGTCACTAATCATCGCTATAGGAATTCCATGCCTGGCAAAAATATTGCTTTTCAAGAACCCTACCACAACTTTAGAGTCATCAGTTCTGGTGGCTTTCGCTTCCACCCACTTGGAAACGTAGTCCACCGCAAGTAAAATATACAAGTTCCCACAAGAACTAGGAAAAGGTCCCATAAAGTCAATGCCCCAAACATCAAAGATTTCGCAAAAAATCATCAATGATTGTTGCATTTCATTCCTTTGGGAGATATTCCCCATTCTTTGACACCTATCACATGCCTTGCAGAAAGAATAAGCATCCTTAAAAATATGTGGCCAATAAAATCCATATTCAAGCACTTTTCTAGCAGTTTTATTGGCACCAAAATGTCCCCCACAAGCTTGAGAATGACAGAATTCAAGAACAGATCGTACCTCATTATCTGGAAGACAACGACGAATTACCTGATCAGCACAATGTTTCCAAAGGTATGTGTCATCCCAAACATAGTGGTTTGCTTCTCTTCGAATCTTCTCCGTTTGAGCCTTGGTGTGATCCGGGGGAAATTCCCCACAAACTAAGTAGTTCACAATATCCCGGTACCAAGGGTTTACAGAATGAAGTCCTGGAACGGACTGAGATGGGGAGAGAATATGCTCGGAAGAATTTACTGTGCAAAAATCGGAGTCAGGAGTCATTAATAGCGTGGGAACGTCAGGGAACGACGCGGGCGCGCCAGTACTCAGCGCGGGCACGTCAGGAATCGACGCGGGTGCGCCAGACTCCGGCGTGCTTTTGTGCTCAATTTTGCACAATGTGTCATCCGGAAACGTGCCTAAGATGGATTTCTGTGACTCCGGCTTGTCCTCCTCATTCACCAATCTGCTTAAGTGTTCAGCCACCAAATTCTCCGCTCCTTTCTTGTCTTTAATCTCCACATCAAATTCGCTGAGCAACAGGACCCATCGAATTAATCTTGGCTTTGTCTCCTTCTTTGTCATCAAGTAGCGGAGGGCTGCGTGGTCTGTGTAGATAATCACTTTGACTCCAAGCAGATACTATCGAAACTTCTCTAGTGCAAACACCACGGCTAGCATTTCTTTCTCAGTGGTGGAGTAGTTGCGCTGCGCTCCATTCAGAGTCATGGAAGCATAATGGATCACATGAGAGGCTCTTCCCTCTTTTTGGCCTAGCACTGCTCCCACTGCATAGTCGCTCGCATCACACATGATCTCAAATGGGCGAGACCAATCTGGTGCCTGAATGATTGGTGCAGTAGTGAGGCGTCCTTTCAGCGAGTCGAACGCCTCTTTGCACTCTTGTGTGAGTACAAAGGTCACATCTTTCTTCAGAAGCTCGCACAAGGGTGAGGATACCTTCGAAAAATCCTTCGAAAAACCTACATGGCCTAGGAAAAAACGAACTTTGCGCACATTAGTAGGATAAGGCAAAGACTGAATTACATCAATCTTCGCCTTATCGACCTCAATACCCTTTGCAGAGACTATGTGGCCTAAAACAATTCCCTGTTCTACCATAAAATGACACTTTTCAGAGTTCAAAACCAGATTAGTTTCAACACATCTTTTTAACACTAGTGTCAAATGGCTCAAACAAGTATCAAAGCTATCCCCATGTACTGTGAAATCATCCATGAATACTTCAATGAAATTTTCAATGTATTCAGAGAAGATACTAACCATACATCGTTGAAATGTTCCGGGTGCGTTACATAGTCCAAATGGCATTCTGCGATATGCAAAAGTACCGAAAGGACATGTAAATGTAGTCTTCTCCTGGTCTTCTGGCGCTATGGCCACCTGAAAATATCCAGAATATCCATCCAAAAAGCAATAATAGGGGCGCCCAGCAAGGCGTTCTAGCATCTGATCAATAAAGGGGAGGGGGAAGTGATCCTTCCTGGTTACTGTATTCAGCTTGCGATAGTCTATGCATACCCTCCAACCTGTTTGTGTTCTGGTAGGGACCAACTCACCTTGTTGATTCTCCACGACTGTAATACCTCCTTTCTTAGGGACAACCTGTGTAGGACTTACCCATTGACTGTCAGAAATTGGGAAAATCATGTCTGCGGACAGCAATTTCAGCACTTCCTTCTTCACCACATCCATCATGGGAGGATTTAGCCTTCTCTGTGGCTGACGTGATGGCTTAGCTCCATCCTCCAGTAGAATCCTGTGCATGCATGTAGATGGGCTAATTCCCTTGATGTCAGCGATGGTCCACCCCAGCGCAGTTTTGTACTTCTTCAGAACCTCCACGAACTTTTCTTCCTACTCTGCTGAAAGCTTACTTGACACAATAACTGGTAAAGTGTCATCAACTCCTAGGAAAGCATACTTGAGATGACTAGGGAGTTGTTTGAGTTCAATTTCAGGTGCCTGCACAACAGATGGAACAAGCACTTCGCTGGGAGTCAATAGATTGGGGCCAATGCCCAAAAGATGTGTAAAGAACTTACCTTTTACATCCATCTGGGCTACTAATTCCTGCATGTTAGATGTAATTGAAAAATCTGTATAGGACTTGTCAATCGCATTCTCAATAATTGACTGCAACTCATCTTCGCTAGAAATATCAAATAGATCTTGAGCTAATGGTTCAATTACATCAATAGAGCACAGAGAATAGTCATCAACAAGATGTTTCATAGCCTTGTATAAATCGAATTTAACCTTTTCTCCATCAAATTCCATTGTTAGTGTCTCAGAGACACAATCAATTTTTGTCCTAACTGTTTTAATAAAAGGTCTACCTAATAAAATAGGCGCATCATGCTTATCATGTTCCATATCCAGGACAAAGAAATCTGTAGGAAAAATCAGTTTATCGACCATGACCAAAACGTCTTCTACTACTCCTTTGGGGTATTTATTAGACCTGTCAGCTAGTAGCACAATTACTCCAGTTTCATGCAAAGGTCCTAAATCTAGCGATTTGTAAAGTGAGTAAGGAAGTACATTTATGGAGGCGCCCAAATCAAGCATAGCTCTATCAAATTTTACATCTCCAATGACACAGGGGATAGTAACCATAGCTGGATCAGTGCAGTTTTTCGGCATTCTCCTCTGAAACATAGCGGAGACCTGCTCACTTACTTTCACTTTCTTTTTACCTTTCAGCTTCTGATTCCTCTTTACCGTGCAAAGCTCCTTCAAGAACTTTGCGTACTTGGGCACAGTTTTTATCATTTTCAGCAGAGGAATGTTCACCTGGCACTTGCTAAATGTCTCGAAAAGCTCTGAATCATCGATTATCCTCCTCTCTTTGAGTGCCTCAGGGAACGGATGTTTTGGTTTCTCCGACCCGAGAGGGGGAAAATTCGGTCGTACATATGTATCGACATAGGGCTCGGATTCAGGCGGAATTTCGTTCTCAGGTTCAGGACTCGACGTGGGCGCGCCAGTACCCAGCGCGGGCGCGCCAGTGTTGGGCGTTGCCACATCAGAGACCTGCGTGCTTTCCTCCTCTTTTTCCTGACTTTTCAGCTCTTTTCCGTTTCGAAGAGTTATAGCACTGACGTTTTCCTTTGGATTGACCACTGTTTGAGATGGTAGACCCCCTGACGTCTTTGCCTCTATCCTCGTGATTGCTTCAGCCATTTGCCACATTTGTTTCTGTATATCTTTTATGCTCGATTCAGTTGTCTGAACATGCGCAGTAAAGTGTTGTGTCAGGATGTCGAGCATGGACTCAGTAGAGAGAGCGTTACCCTGCTGCCTCTGATTGTAGGGAGGTGGCTGTTGCTTTTGTGGTTGGTTTGGTGGATCCCTCCATCTGAAATTTGGGTGATCCCGCCACCCTGGGTTGTAGGAGTTTGAGTAGGGGTCATGTCTGGGTCTCTGAGGTCCATTTCCACCTATAGCACTTACTTCAGCGGTGTCTTCCTGGAGTGTAGGACAGGAATCAGTTGGGTGGAAGTTATCATTGCAGATTCCACAAGCCTTGAGTTGGTGAGGAGTCCCTTGCAGAGTGAGCCTCTTAACCATTTCCTTCAATTCAGCAATATCTTTGGATTGGTTAGAGTCTACCGAATTGACTCCTTTCTTTCTGGTGGACTTCCCAAAATTTCTAGTCCCCTCAGCCATTTCCTGAATCTTCTCCATGGCTCCCTCTGGCGTGGCATTCAGAATGTTTCCTCCGCAGGCGGCATCAATCATTCTTCTATCAGATTCCAGCAACCCCCCATAGATGTATAGGACTAGGTCTTTAGTGCTGTAGCCATGGAAGGGGCAATTAGCGCAAAGCTTCTTGAACCTTTCATTGTAATCGTAGAGGGTTTCATCATCTTCCTGCTCTATATTGCTGATCGCCTTCTTCAAGGTGTTCTCCTTCTTAGCAGGAAAGAATTTCTCCAGGAAGGCCTTGTGGAGCTTAGGCCAAGTGTCTATGCTCCCTGTAGGAAGACTGTAGTACCAGTCATCCGTAGCATCGACCAGCGTAAACCCAAAGGCTCTCATCTTTATCTGTGCTTCATCTATATTGGCTAGTTTCATGCTCATGCACACATTATGAAACTTCCCCATGTGCTTGATGGGATCTTCTCCAGCCAATCCATGGTATTTGGGCAGTTGATGAATCAGCCCAGACTTTAGCTCAAAATGGTTGTCATCCCCCCGAGCAGGGATTGTCACAGCAGGTGCCTGTTGTGTGATGTTTGATGCTGTTAGCTGTCGCAGCGTCTGATTTACATTTCCAGCCATTGGATCAGGTTGTTGGGAATGTTGGTGTTGTTGTCTAAGGCGGTGGTGGTATGTCCTGTCAATTTCCCGATCAAAATCAACAAGATGGGGATCAGTAGCACGAGTGCGAACCATGCAAGAGGTTCGCACCCAAACAGGTAATAAGACAAACAAGAACAAAGATAATCTGTCTCCCCGGCAACGGCACCAAATTTGACAGGCCTAAAGTCGTTATGCCAAATCAAAGTAAATTCCTAAGGTGCAAACTATAACAAGTATAGTAGGTAAGTTAGGGTCGAACCCACAGGGAAACAGAATCAATTGTAAGAGCAAGTATTATTACCCAAAAGTAACCAATTCAAGGGGGAGTTTTGTGTCTAAGCAGTAGTGACAGAACAAGTTGCAAATAGAGGTTGCGAATATATGATGGAAAAGTATTACACCAGGTAATTATCCGCACAACAATTGAGATGGTTTATCATCGAATTCTATAAATCTCAAGTTCTAATGTCCAAGTAATTGTTCTCAATTCAGATCGTGTAATGGCTTTTACTCCTACCAGTCCTAAAAGCGCTTATCACCAAATTACAAGGGGAAACCTTCACCGAATAATAAAGCAATAGCATTCAAACATGAATTATAATGAGATACAAGCGATTATAACAACCCGTTAAAATAGCCTGTAATCGAATCTCCTTCACAATCTAACACAAGCAACCTACTTATGACGATTGTGTCTGCTATAATAGATTAGACCTGGGCAAACGCGGGCCGGCCCGCCCGGCCCGTCCCGCCCGCCCGCAAAATTGGGCAGGCTTGGGTTGAGGCAAAAGCCCATGCGGGCCGCTAGGCCCGGCCCGCGCCCACAGCGGGAACGGGATTGGGTAAGCCATTCTACCCGTTGCGGGCCGCTAGGCCCGGAACGGGTACCCGCTAATTTTTTAATATATATTTTATTATATATATATATATTATTAATTTAAAAAAAAAAAAACCTAGGTTTACTCTACCCTGCCTAAAACAGTAAAACCCTAACCTCATTTGCTGAACAAGTGAACAGACAGCCGCTCGGCGCTCTCCCATCTGTGGATCTCAAGATCTCCCATCGTCGCCCGCACAGGTCCTCGTGCTCTTCTGGCTTCGTCGCCTCACAGCCTACAGGTCCTCGTGCTCTTCCTTCTTCCGGCGCACAGGTCCTCGTGCTCTTCTGGCTTCGTCGCCTCACAGGTCCTCGTCGCCTCACAGGTCCCATCGTCCTCGTGCTCTTCCTTCCTCGTCTCCCATCTGTGGATCTCCAATCGTCCTCGTGCTCTTCCTCCCATCGTCCTCGTGCCCAAGTCTAGTCCTCGGCACTCCCTCTTCCAGCGCTCTTCAAGCTCCTGCCGTCCTGCGCCACTACTCTTTCTCGCCTCACAGGTCCCGCTGCAAGTAAGCAGGTTGGTTTCTCATATTGGATTCACCTCTCTTTGATTGGATTTTAGTCATTTTACAAATCTCAGATTGGATTAAAATTGGTTGTTACAAATCTAAAATGTCTGAAATTTCTTAAGTTGATTCCTCGCTTTGTTCACTGGGTTGGTTTGTAGATCACCAAACTATGACGCAGGAGAGTGAAGATGCAGTGGACAGCCTTTCTCCGACCCTAACTCCGAGTGTGCAGTGCAGTTCAAAAGGAACGAGGTTGACTTCAAATGTGTGGAATGACATGACAAGAGAAGTGTTGGAGAATGGGGATATCAAAGCCACTTGCAATCACTGTAAGAAACCTTTCAAAGCAAGTCATAATTATGGTACAACACATATTAAGCGGCATCTTGCAACCTGTCCTGCTCGTGTTTATCGGTTGAAAAAAAACCTTTTCATTACTAGGAGTGAATCAGGCAGTGAGAGTGTTGTAGAGAAGAATCAAATGTCTTTGAGGAAACCTAGTGCTACTTTAGAAGATATTCGAGAAGCATTGTGTATTTTTGTCGTATCGGGAGGACATCCGTTTAGCATTGTTGAGGAACCAGGATTTAGAAATATGATGAGAGTTAGTGCACCTGATTTTCATCTAGTTAGTAGATACACTATTAAGAGAGATGCAATGAATCGTTACAAGGAAGAAAAGAAGGTGGTTTCGGTTGAGATGCAAAATGCTCCTGGTCGGATTAGCTTTACTACTGATAATTGGAGAAGTGAGAATACAGCTGAGGAGTTTATGTGTGTAACAGCGCATTGGATTGATAGAGATTGGAAGTTACAAAAGAGAATCATTAAGTTTGCAGCTTTGAATCCTCCCTTTGATGGTGCTTCTTTAGGTGAAGAAATTTTGATTTCATTGGCTGAATGGAGAATAGGTGCAAAGGTTTTCACTTTTACACTTGATAATGCATCTTAAAATGATACAATGATTGCATCTCTCAAGAAAAATCTGCTAAGGAAACACTCTTTGGTATTGCGTGGTGAGTTCATTCAAATGCGTTGTTGTTGTCACATCATTAATTTGGTGGTGCATGCTGGATTGAAGCTCATAGATGAGGTTGTTGTCAAAATTAGAAAAATCATAATCCATTTAAGGCATTCCATTCCGAAGAAGAAGAGGTTTTATGAGATTGCAACCTCTAACTTCAGTTTGAGCCACACAAAGAGGCTGCGTTTGGACACCCCTACTAGATGGAATTCTACTTTCACAATGCTTGATCGATTCTTGTATTTTCAAGAAGCTATTGATTGTTTTGTTGGCAAGGATTTGGAGTTGAGAGTGCATAGGCTATCAGAAACTGAGTGGGAGAAAGTGGCTGAACTGCATCTGTTTCTACAGATTTTCTATGATGTAACTAACGAGTTTTCAGCATCAAAGACACCAACAACAAATCTGTATTTTCAGGGGGTGTGGAGTATTCATATGCATTTGAAAGGAATTGCAGATGGCCCTCTTTGTATGTTGTCTGACATGGTAACTCAAATGCAACAAAAGTTTGAAAAGTATTGGTCCGAGTACAATTTGTTGTTGTCATGTGCTGCTGTTTTAGATCCTCATTTCAAGTTAGAAGCGGTGCAATTTTGCTATTCAGAAGTGTATGGAAGTGAAAATGCTCAGAAGATGATGGATGACCTTAAGAAGCTTTTGATTGAATTGATAGATGAGTATAAAAGTGCTGGATTCACCATGGAATCTAGTGAGAGCAATGAGAGTGACGTAGTGTCTAAGGACACAATGAGCTCAGATTCTACTGTTCGGAAGGCTCCTTTTGCTCCTCGTGCAAAGATGTTTGATCATTTGAGTAAGAGACCAAAGACTATTAGCATTAAGTCAGACTTGGAGGTTTATTTGGAGGATGAGGATAACACTGATGTGAATGAAGAGCTTGATATATTGGCCTATTGGAAGGTAAAATCTCGAAAATTTCCAGCCCTTGCTGCTTTGGCTCGCGATGTTCTATCTATTCCTATATCAAGTGTTCCTTCCGAATCCGCTTTTAGTTTGGGAAAGAAAATAATAAGATCAACTAGAAGCTCTCTTGCATCCTCAACGATTGAAGCACTATCATGCTATGAGGATTGGTTGCGTGTGAGAGGTCTATGTTCGGGTAATTTTTATCTTTTCAAACTTCTATAATATCCATTTATTTATTATGCTAAGTTTACATGTATTATAATTTTATTTTTGTTATCTTGAAGGCCCCTCAAAGACTCTCAAGATTGGTGATGAAGGCGCAGAGGAGATGGAAGATGAAGAAGACGAGTCTTCCGAATCGATGTAATCGATCAAGCACTTATGTTGGACTGTTTTTGTTTGTTTGTGTTTGTGTGAGCAAGAGTTGGACAATTGTTGCAATTGTTGTTAGACTTGTCACTTTATTCTTTATTTGTGTTTGAGTTTGCAAGGATTGTCACTTTGTAGCTCCAACAATTTGTGTGAGCAAGGGTTGTTGTTGGACTTTAAACCTTTTATTCTATGTTCGACTTTTTCTTTTGCATTACTAATTTGTACAGCAAGTTCAGCTCTAACTTACAGCAGGTACAGGCGTATAGCAACATTTGTTGCAATTTTTATTTTATTTCTTAATAACAGCAACAGGTACAACAAGAAATTAAGCGGGTACCCGCGGGCTGTCCGCAACTGCAATGGTGGACGGGATCATACAAGGTTTTCAGCCCGTTAAGCGGGCTTAGCCCGGCCCGCGCCCGCATCAACGGGACAAATTTTCTGACCAAGCCCGTCCCATGCCCGGCCCGCGCCCGCGTTTGCCCAGGTCTACAATAGATTTACAACCCCAAACCTGGAATTGGAAACCCTAGCAATATGACTAGTATCGATAAACCTAGGTGATCAATCCAGATTAACCAATAATAAGCAATCAAGCGATAAGCTCAAGAGATCGAAACAATTAACAAAGGACGAACTAGAGTAGAATACTCACAACCAATTCAATCGAGGGCTTCAAAGAACCAAATGTAACAAAGGAGAGTTAGTTCTCCATAGGGTTTGTGAGATGAAAAAAAGGGAAAATACGTCTCTGGAAGAATGACCTAAATTATGAAAACTAAAACTCCCCCTTCGGAAATAATATAACCTAATTAAAGGGTTTTAAAATCCCGTAAAAATATAATATTAAAAACTAATAAAATAGGGGGAAATCGGATAAGAATCCGTCTCCAGGGACTGACGCGGGCGCGCCAGTAGCAGCGCGGGCGCGTCAGTGAGTGTCTTGCTACTTCTTTCTGAGGCAACGACGCAGGTACTCCCTCCTAGCAGCGCGGGCACGTCAGTAGCAGCGCGGCCGCGCCAAGCTCGCCTGATTCCAGCTGCTTCCGAATTTCTTCACTTCAACTCTTCTATAACTTGCATGATCCTATGATTTCTTCAACTTCTTCAACAAGTTCCGAATCACCAAGTTCATACAAATATCCCTCACAATGACATGTAAATGATGACAAAAACTACTAAATGCGCTATAGAATATATCGCATATCACATAGTACTCGATATCAACTAGAGTACTCGATGTCGAGTAGAGGTCAGTTGATGTCGAGTTGATTTGCGGAATAAAAATCGTAACTTGTGATGAAAGACAAACAGAAACGAAACTAAATTTGTGGGGTTTAATTCAATATTATAAAAGCTCCTAGAATCGGGGTATCAATGCCACAACAATAACCATGTATGAATCATGTTAAAGGTATAAAAGATCACGCTTTTCATCAAATAACTTTCGTTATTAACAAGTAGGAAAATAGAGGCTTTCGCATAAACCCTAATTGTTACTAACCCTTTTGACATAATTAATCCAAGTTGTATTAATATCACTTTCTCTTCAATAACACAAACAAGGATCACCTTCGGCTGTCGCAAAAAAATCATGCTCGTAGGGATAGAAGACGAAATTGCCTTAAAAAAATCATACTCGCTCTTACATTGAATCAAACCAAAACTTACAACCGATCGAAGCAAAAACCGCTCTCGCGAACCCCAACTCCTCTCGGCCTAAGCTGTCTAACTATCCACTACTAGAAATTTGTGATTTAACATCGGCTAATAACCGATGTCTTTCAAAAAAAAATCGATGTCTATGTGAGTGTTGTAAAAAGTCAAAAGTTTTTCACATCGGCCAAAGCCCGATGTCTATATAATTTATAACATCGTTTCTTATTATAAAAACGATATGTTCAATACTTTATAACATCACTTGTATAGAAATCCTACATATGTATATTCATTTTCTCTCTATAATTTGTAATGTTATTTTTCACCACAAAATTTGGCTATATGGAATAAATACAAAACCGATGTTATCACGTATATTGATGAAATCAATTTTTGATTTAAAAACCGTTGTTTATATATAGTAAAGACATCCTAAATTATTAGTGAATCAGATGTTTTTAGTTCGTAAAACTGGTGTGTTGAGGTCATAAAAATGATGTGTTTAGTTCGTAAAATTGATGTTTTTTGTACGTAAAGCTGATGTGTTTAGTTCGTAAAACTGATGTTTTTAGTACATAACACTGATGTTTTTAGTTTGTAAAACTGATGTCTTTCGTTACAATAAACCGTTGTCTATTGCTCGTAAATCCGATGTGCAATCTCCTGTCTATATATAATATATATACATACATATACACTAGACCACAATAATAACCAAAGAGAACATGTTCTATCTATATATACACATACACCAGACGACAGTACCAACCAAAGAGAACATGTTTTCAGAACATGTTTCAAAACCTGTATATAAGTTGCTCACTTGAAGAACAAGGTAAAGTCACTACTAGAAATATCTTATTTAACATAAAGTAGTACATATTGATCTATCAACAATATTCTATAATTGAGAACATCAGATCAATGCATCTCTCCACTAGCTTCCAGAAAAAACAACAAGAGACGTTTATGTGTTACCAACGATTTGAGAATGGCTCTGCATTCACAGTCTTTAGCCACTGCAAAAAAAAAAAAAAGAGTTAACCTGTAAAGAAGTCAACCCTATTAATGCTAAGCAACTTAACAACCAGTACTATTGAATTTGATAATGGGATGAAACTTTCAGTTAGGCCAAAGGGTTTCTCTAACTCAAAAACACGAAATTCGGTTTTCAACTCTAAAAATAAGGATAAGACACCATTGAATACAAAAATCATTCAAAATTTAAGGTTCAAATAATCCAGCCAAATCTATGAACCTGTTAGTGTATATTCTTGCATCATCAACATTAGGAGCTGAACAAGTAAAAATCAGCACAAATTAAGTTAAAATGAAGCACATGATTATCAATAACACATAAATAAGAAAGGTATAGTCAAATTCCAAAATGAAGCCATAATCTAATTGAAACACTTACTTTGTCAATAAGGGGCATTAGATCTTAACTTCACAAGTTGTAAATTTAGTCCAACTTTTACCTAAAATTAAACATGTATATATTAGGAGTTTAAAAAAATTAGGAGTTGAAAAAATAAATCTATGCACAGGAGCGCAGAGTATATATTAGGAGCTGAAAAAATCAAATGGTTTAATACTTTTATGAGGCTCTCACTAGCTAATTGCATAGTGAAACATTTGATTCCAACAGCTAACTAATTGACACAATGAAACATTTGATTCCAAAAACCACAGATAATAAGAAGTGAAATAAGACACGAAAAGAAATTCACCTTAAATGTTGTTGGGTACATAAAAACCCTAACCTTGTCACCCTGATAACCAGACAAAACAAGTTAGACATCCATTAGCATACCTCTCCTCAATCAAAGAAAATAAAAGGCTTTGGGAGATGACATAAATTTCATATCATCCACAGACTATGTAGCTGCACCTGATCGAACAAAATGAATGGTTAAAATGAATGATTTAAATTAAATGAATACCTGATCTGGATCTTTTATTGCACTTTGGTATTCACCATTTGCACAAACCTCAGCAATTGAGTTGAGCAAATTCTCTTTAGGGATTCACACATTGTCAAACCTAAGAGAAAGAAAAATAAATGTTAACAAACTCGGCAAATTTTTACATGAATTCAAACTCACACATCATTGTAATGAAATTTGTTGTGCACTTCAGATGCTATACTAGATTGATCGAAGCAAAAGCACTATTATCCAGTCTAATTCATTTAATCATAGTCATATCTGGCCACATCATGACCCTATCCCCATTCCAAGAATCAAAAGATGCAAAAAAAAGGTTTTGGCAAGAGTATCAGTAGGAGTGGCCTCTCCATAGTCCTGAAACAATGGTACTAAAACATTTATGCACAATATCATCAGAAATTGTCCTTTTTTGCCTTTCTAAAATATTATGTGTACATAATATCATCTGAAGTATTATGAATTTCTGTGAATTGACGAAAAAGAAAGAGAGATTCGACATAATATAGCCCAGAAAACTCCCTGAATCCACCTTGCTAAAGTTTCAACCCTAAGCATTATATATATGAAAAGAGAGAGTCTAAGAAGACCATATACATTCATGTAGAGTGTTATCTCTCGCATCATTTCCAGACTCACTGGCCCATTGAATCAAGCAGTCTCTATAGTTAAACACAGGTTCAAAGTAAGCATAAGCCCTTTAACATAATAGGAGGTACATCCACATAACTGTTAAGCAAAGATTAACAGAACTTAAGAACATCTTGGAGCTATAGTCGCAGCACAAAGAATTACGTTTCCTCGGTGTCAGTAGGCACACCATCCACCACCTCCTGAAAATATAAAGAGACAAAGAGAATACATGTTAAACCTAAATAGGCTGATCAGTGAAAGAACATGTGGGGGGAGAGTGGAAAACACGTGCAAGAAGAGAAGATATGATCTGGAACTCACCAGTGAAAGTACGTGCTTTTGACCATTGCTCAAAATGTGTGTGCCCTCAGGATTTAGATCTTTTTTGTGACAGCTGAAACAAAAGGTTAGTGAATAAGACTACAATCTTATTTGATACAGTATGAACAATGCCAATATCATTTGACACAGTACAAAACAATGCCAGAAACTGAAAAGAGAAGACACAATCCTTGTATTCATTGCCATGCTCGCATGGAATCCCTAACTACTCGCCAGAACATTCAGTCTTTTTCACTACGATGTTTGAGGAGATAATCAAGTTTTTACAAACAACTGGTGTGTATATAAGAGCAGGAACAAAATAAAGAAAAGTATCTAGGTGCAAGAAAGCTGGAAAACTAAATCATGACAATTATCCATGTATTCCACATTTCCACCATCCATTGGATAACAGCAAGCAAACCAAGCTGATCACATAAGTACAACTAGGTGCTAAACATACATGGCACCACTCTACCCAAGATAAATAATCTTAGTGCTATAACTGTATGTTGATCTTGACTTAACGATTTTGGAGGATGGGACAAAAAGGGGAAATACAGGCTGACAAGTTTAGTCAAAGCTTACAACCCTGAAACGTAGGTGAAAAAGGACCATGGCTGAAAATTGAATCCACATATACTGCAACCAAAACTCTTCAATTTTTTTTTTGATACAACCAAAACTCACAAGTAATTATACAGCCATTAACAAGATCCCAGTATATCAGTAGTTGACTACTTGAATAAAGGTAATAAGTTAGCAGTGAAAAGAGAGAAGTTGGATAATTACCCTTCACACAGCTGGAAGTTCTTGCATTGACTACAATACCATCGCTTTCCAGATGCTATGACTTCTTTTGTGGAAGCAAGTGTTTGGCTCAACTACAACCATATAGAAAACAATATTAGAACCAGAAAATCAACAAACATTAGTGGCTGCAGCCTTCGGATTTTAATCATGCTAGCTTATAGAAGTTTTAAACTCTCAGGAAGTAAAAAATCATGAGAAGCCTATTTCCACATCATATACATAAAATCTTGAAAAAATGTTGAACGAGATAACACAATCAATCACTTTAAAAAAATATAATACCCAATAAATTGCACACATGACAAACAAAGGAATAGCTACCAATTTACCAGGACCATGTAAATTTGGAGATAGGAAGAGAAAATAAGCAAAATCGTTAAGATACTCAACTTCAACTTTATCTGAAATACATAACCTCAATCAAGCATTTAAATACAGGCAAATCTACAAGGAAATTGGTTCTAGCAATGTAAATTAAATGACAAGATCATGGAATTCCTCACAAAATTCAACTTCCCCAAGGGTTAAGATACGACTTCACTAATAAGGGATCAAATTTAGAAAATCATGCATTCACAGGTAAACAGAAATGCCATCAAACAATCAAAGAGAACTCACTTCGTGCATCAGTAAGATATCTTTAGCATCGCCTTCAGTGACAGTAGGGTCCATATACCCCATTGCTTTCAAACTCCTCCGTGTCATTTTCATAACCTTCTTTTGCAAATTTCCACCACACTCTTTCTCAATTTTGATAATCATACTGTCAGTGATGCTAGACCAATAATCACCATCAAAGTATGGTAAACGAGCAGCTGTTACTTTGGTGTTGCATCCTTCATTGGGTACAAAAAACTGCTTATATATATTTGAGGAATTTATAAAGATCTTTTCTTCGGTTGCTTTTCTTAGCATTGATAGATACCTACACCATAAACCAAAAAAAAAAGAAGAATCAGAGTTTGATAGAGCACTTGAAGAAAAGTACACTAATTACATGTGCATTTGAGGTTAAAGGTCAATCTGTCATCTTCAAATAATTTAACAGCTATTAGATATACTTCCAATTATGGTCCTTGGTTGAACACTGAAAGCAAACAATTTGAACATGTTGCCTCGCATCCTTTATTTTGTTGCACCAGCTGAGATCCACTACATCCCAAGATTTGGTTACACTAACCTTTGATATAAAAAGAATTGACTGGGTTTCCACCTTAGCTATATAGTTGAAGCACAAGATTTAGATTCCAGAAAATACACAAAGTAAAAACGATAAAAATAAATAAAAAAAAGACAAAAAAAACTCTTCTATCTAAAACAAACCTTGACCTAAAACTTTAAATTATGCGGATTTCACAGCAATCCAGCAACAGAATCGTGAACAGATGGGCAATGCATTTGATTTGAATAGAAATGAATCTAAAGAGAACATCGAAAGAGGATAATCCAGAATCAAACAAAATAATTTCAATGTTAATTGGAGAAAAGAGGCAAGAAACGAACCTATCATTTTGCCGATGAGACTGAAATCGTCCTTGTCTTCCTCGATGAATCAAGCGGTCTCTACAAAAATTATTCCTCAAAATCGACAATAAGAGGCAAACCTAACCATAAATTGATGGATAGATGATAGATCTAAGGTTTTGACAATCTCGCTTGTTTTAAAATCGAAGAGTAACCTAATTTTAAAATCGAACAAAAAAGAAGCTGAGAAGTGAGGATAGGGGAAACATTGTACCGGAGAGAGAAGTGACGCTCTCCATAGCAGTCACTGCCTCAACGTCGACGACCTCAAATCTAGGGTTCGTCGCGCTCGTCGACGACCTCAGATCTAGGAGATGAAGAGGTCCAATTTTTGGCGGATTCAGATCTGGTGTAGGCGGTGCACCTCGTCGTGATTGGTCTCGGAAGTTGAGTCTACGGGGATGGATTGAGGCGGCGGGAGAAGCGACGGTGCTCAGAGTCTGGAGTCTAAAGAGGAGACAAGACAATGAGAATGAAGGGTTTCGCTACTGAGAGATGGGAATGAGAGACAAGAAGCGGGATTTCCCCGGAGAGGCTACATCCCTACCGGAGTCACCCTCAGTTCGAAAGCCGGCGAGAGTGGAGGAGGAAGGGGTTGTGGGGAATACAGAGGAGTTGGAGGAGGAAGCCGGATTTCGGTGTCGCGGGAGGCTCAGTCGGGCTCGGGTTTAGAAGAGGGAGTGAAGGGTTTGGGGGTGTGTTTCTTTTTTCTTCCAAATTTTCTAAGTGTTGAATAATTTGAGTGTATTTCATATGGGTGGGATTTGTCCCGCCCTTATTTTTTTCCAAAAACTTCTTTTTAACATCGGTCAAAAAATAATGTGGTGTTTATTTTATTTTTAACATTACAAATTTTTTAACCGATGTCAAAAAACGGTTTTACATGGCAGGTTTTTCTGACCGATGTTAATGAACCGATGTTAAATAGCAGAATTCTAGTAGTGATCTCTCCTACTTGCTATTGTTGTTGTATGTAAAATTGGAATTGTGTTCTGGAATGAATAAAAAATCAGTCCCTATGGCCTTATTTATATCATTCAATCCCTGCTATCCAAGGAAAGAATACTCTATCTATATCTAAAAACTTGGTAAATAAATCTCTAAAATAAACAAGGGAAATAACTAATGTTGATAAATCTCTCTTGAACTTGATAGATCTTCATTTAAAGTTGATAGAATTCACGTGTCTTCACTTGCAAGTAACCACATGTGCTCGGACTCCACTTGTTTTCGACTCGAATTGGCCTAGAAGAATACTCGACGTCGACCAGGTTACTCGACATCGACTAGGACTGTCTTCTCCTCGTGAAGTGCTTGAGCTCGGGTAGACTTGTGGACTCGACAGGTACTCGGCGTCGACAAGAGTCCTCGACATCGAGTACTTTGTGCTGCTCGAGTGGGTTGTCTGCTCGATTTCGTTTGATGATGCTGAAATCGTCCAAAGTTACTCGATATCGACTAGTCTGGTCGATATCGACTAGTCCTGTCGAGTACTCCCTTTCTCGTTTTCTGCTCGATGTGTCCTAGTTTAGCTCATGCTTGACCTTGGACTTTCTATATTGGACCTCGAGCTATCTCATTATTTCCTTCCTTTCTCCGAATTGCTGTAAAACGCCTTGATTTCTGCGAAATTAAACAGAAACTAGTGTAGACTCCATAATTTGGCAAATAAGCATAAACTACATAGATTATGTACTATTCTAACCCAATGATATGAAATGCATGCAGAAATCAATATAAAAGTTAGCGTAAAATATGGCAATTTAGGCTCACATCATGGCCTTACTTGAGGCCCTTCTTGTGGATAGAAAGGGGCCTGGTAGTTTTAGGCCTTGGCTTTCAGTATGGACCAGATTGGACCGGACATTCCGGTACGATCCGAAGGACCGGAAATTTTTCAAAACATAGACCGTGGATCAGACCAGGACCGATTAATATGGTCAAGGGTTTTCCGGTCCGTGGACCGAAAAGACCGTGTGGACTGAATTATCCGTGGAACCCAATTTTTTGGAGGGTTACACCATCACCGTTACAACAAATATGCAATAAAAGTACATTACATGACAACCATTTGAAAGCAGTACAACAACCCACAATTCCCAAATATGTACACTACACAACAACTGTTTCTGTAATCTGTATTTTAAAGTAAAGTAATGTAAATTGAAAATAAATCCATTCGTGATTTAATTCCACAAAAAGCACAATGTTTAAAAGTTAAAACAACAAATACAACACAATATGCAACATACAAAGTTTAAACTTAAAGCAAACACAATCTATAAAATATAAGTTTACACTTAAAAATCATTAATAACAAATGTTGAAAATTGTAATCAACTATTCATCCATTATCTTGCCAACTTGCCTTGAGTTTTTGTGTGAAAGCACCTATAAGATAAAGCAAACAAACATTAAATAAATTACGATAACAAATGAGCACAAATGTAAAGTAATTAAAGTTTATTACCTTCTCGTTAGGATCATTGCTCCATACAAATGTAAGTACAAGTACTCAACTGAACCACAAGATCGATCCACAAGATAGCTAAAACCCTAAATACAATATAACTGAGATAGCTAAAACAAGAATTCAATTGAACCACAAGATTTTGTGTTGATTTCATCTACTATGTGGTCATATAAAGTGAAATCAAGTCAAACCCACATGTAACAAAAGGGACAACATGATCAATCAACAAAACAAGGCATGATATATTAATCATTACAATAATAGATGACCTCACATATGAAGGGGATAGACAAGGTAAAGAGGGGATTAAAAAAACATGAAAGGGGGAAATGATAAAATGAATTGAAGCACCTCTCAATTAAAGAATACCGATAAGGATGGATGTACTTCAATTGGTGAACATGAGATTAAAGCAGAAGAACATACCTAAAAAATGCTTACTCATTTATGAAGTTTCATAACTTTTTCAAGCACAAAGTCTACACCAAAACAGTAAAACCTAGATCTGAAAAATATTACAAATTAAAATTTCTCTAGCCCTAGATTTCTCTAACCTAGATCTGAAAAATATCTCAAATCTTTGTCTAGAATGTTTATACTTTCTTCAAATCTAGACTCCAATCGGCATTAATTTCTGAAAATAATCAAAATATACATAGATCTAAAAGGGAAAAGAGAGTGAGGAAGAAGAACGCTTACTGGCCAGCGAACAGAGAGGCTTCGACCTTCGGGACAGAGAGGGAAGAAGAAGAACGGAGGGAGGAGGGCTGACTGAGAGCAGAGCGCCGGGACGGACGGAGAAGGGCCGACGGAGCCACTAAGGAGCGGTCGCGAGCGAACACGAACAGAGAGGCTGAGACAAAATCAGAATCCGGTCCAATTCCGGTCCGATCCGGAAATTCCGGTCTGGTTCCGGATTTGGACCGGAACCCGGAATAAATAATTTCTTTGACCATGGATCAGACCGTAATTTCCCGGTCCGATACAAAGACCGTAAATTTCGGTCTGGTCCCGGTCCGATTCCGGTCCGATCTAACTTTTGCCCACCCCTAGGTAGTTTCCATAACCATAACCCTACTGATTACCTGGATTGTAGTTATTATTATTGAAATAGTTAGGATTAGCAAAGTTACCTTGCACGGGTCTCTGTGAAACAAAATTCTCTATCGCATTGAACTCGACATTAGGTTCTTGCAGAGTTGGGCACATATCCATAGGGTGTGAAAGGTTGTTGAAAAGTCCACATGCTTTCAATTGCGGAGGTGTTCCTTGGAGCATAATCCTATTCATCATCTCTTTCAAGTCTGCCACATCACTTTGCAAGGCGGTATTTGGGGTATCAATAGCGAGTGCTCCTCTAGCACGGGTGTTCTTGTTGAATTGTCTTGAGCGCTCAGAGAGCTCATTAAACACCTCCCATGCTGCAACTAGTGTATTGTACAGAATGTTTCCTCCACGACAAGAATTCACTGTTCCGCGCTCTTCATAAGTAAGCCCATTGAATATGATGAGACCCGAGGAACGAGATCGACCAAGGCTCGAGCTTTCGAACACTCTTTTTGTGGGGCTAATTTTTGGAGTGCTCCTCTAGCACGGGTGTTTTTTATGGAAACTGAAAAAAAAAAGATATGTAGAGCAAGTTTCATAGACCTCTCACCCTTAAATCCCCTTACACTCGGTCTCAATCCTCTCGGAATCACACTCCGAGGATCTCGACCCTTTGACACCTTCGCCTCTCACTAGGGTGTCACCCTCAGCATCTCACCAAAGGGTTCGCTCTCTTAGCCTCTCACCAAGAACTTGAGCCTTAACCCGGAATCATAGGAAGCTATTAGTGGCTTACACTTTAACTCAACTGAACTTAACTTGATTAAAATGATATTTTTACAAGAAATATATAGAGTGAAAATGTAGCCCCCAAGCATCTCTAATCGACGTGGGATTTGTTTTGATAGAAATAAGAGCATGAAAAAAACGTCTAGATTTGACCTACTGGAAAGAATGTCGAATTAGAGCAGCTTCAAGGCTGATTTAGGAGAAGTGTTCTGCATCAAAATTGTAGCCACTTAAAATAGCTTTCCAACAAGCGCTCTTTGGCTTCAATCGAAATTTTATGTTGCCCAAAAGAGTCAAAATACCACGGTGTCGCCATGCTGTTTTCTCAAACGAGAGTTGATATTCAGCTCTAATGACAAAACTTTCTAAGATAAATGAGTCGAGCTCATTGACCACTAGGATCACATCAGAATAAGAATAGAACCATATCTTTCTTAGAGAAACCATGATATGGGCAGGTGGCATAAAGTTTCTTGAAGCGCTCAAAGTACTCATGAATAGACTGTGTAACCTGCTGCTCAATGCTACTGATTGCCCTTTTAAAGGCGTTGAACTTTGTAGCAGGAAAATACTTCTCTAGAAAGACTCTTTTCATATCAGCCCATGTGAAGATACTCCAGGTGCTAAATAGAAGAACCACTCATTTGCCTCATCCTTTATAGAAAAAGGGAAGGCTCTCAGTTTGATTTGCTCTTCTGTAAATTCTCTTGCTTCATTCCTACCACCACTTTATGGACTTCAGATAGATGCTTGTGGGGGTCTTCACCACTCAACCCATGGAATTTGGTTAAGAGATGAATTATCCCAGATTTTAACTCAAAAGTCACTCCCTGCGTCAGTGCAGGGAATTAGATTATTGTAACAGCCCGGGATTAGAAACCTCGAGTTACGTTTTGAAGGATAGAATCTTTCGTTCGGATCTTGTGCGCCGAGTACAAGTTGAAGCATTGAAAACAAATATTAGTAGCAGAAAGTGGGATTCCGAACCCAAAACGCGTTCGCGAGGTCCATTGTAGACCCGGGGTTAACACCCGTGTATCTGTCTTAGGGACTAAGTCGCAGAAATTCTTATAGCATTCAAACCAATCATCATCGTATAAAGCCAAATACATTAGTATGTCACAGTGGAGCCAAGTCAAAACAGAAATTCAAGACCTTAAAACATTAAGGTTTATATGGTGAAGTCAAAGTCTCAACTTTCTCTTTCTGCCATGATAAAGTCACGTGATCGATCGATCATAGAGTCATATCGACATCATTACACACACACACACACACACACACACACACACACACACACACACACACACACACACACACACACACACACACACACACACACACACACACACACACACACACACACACATATCATACCTAAGGGGGCATGGGATCAGATTGAGGCTCGCACATGGCTGGTCCCCACATATAAGTACACATATACACTAGTACTAATATCATGCTTCTAATGCAGAACATGAATTTAAATCACACAAACATGCTGAAAGTTTATATATATGTAGAAAGTGATTAAATGGATCCACACAGAATGCCAACTGGCATATCCCTCTCCTAACACCGCCCCCACCCCTTTCCGATAGGGTGGAAGACTGACCAGTTCATGAATGCATTCCATTTATTTATAATTGAATGAAGACCGTATTGAAGCTCAACCCAAAATCATGCTTGTAATAATCATCATATTTGTAGTCTTGCGAAGAGAAAATAACAATCATGCTTGTAATAATAGTAAACGTGTTACTCGTAAAGATGTTACCAATGACTGGAATGACTCACGAGGAAACCCGATGGGACTGGACCGTCCTATGACCCTAGAAAAGACTTTAGTTACTTCATAGATAACGACCATTCTGTTTGCAAACACATACAAAATAAGAATGCTCATTCGTTAATGAAATCCTAACATGAAACATCGCATTGTATTATGAGGTTGAAACACCTAGTATATCATGCACATATAAGAAGGGAAGAGTTCTGTTCAATCTGAGTAAGCTCGGAAGAAACTTACCTGGCTAGAAGAGAAGCAAGATAGTAAACCGGTATACAACAAGTCATAAACATAGTGTATGAACTAGATACATGTCGAAAATATAATGAGTCTACATCCACGCTATTCTAAGCATACATAGCACACACATCATACAAGAAGATAAGTAAATAAATCGCATTTTCCACACTTGCCATTCCATCTTGATCAACCAACTCATCGAATCATAACACCCCATAAGATAATAATAACTTCCACAACTTACTTCGCCAAATTCGCATTCTTAATCAACCATTCTCATCATAATGCCTCATCATGTATAACGTCCCGCAAGATACCACTCACAATGATATCATGCCATTAGTCAACTTTCATGCTACTAGTAAGACATTAGTCAAACAATCATAACATCATGCTAGTTAGTCACCGATCAAGTCTGATTCCCAAGTTAGCCTCAAAAACCGTTTCGAAATCCGAGTCAAATCTTTAGGACTTCCAATCATTGAAATACCCGTTAAGTTTTTTTTCCAAAACCCGAGTTCGAGTGATCAAGTCAGTCATTTAAATCCCCAAAGCGTCAAATCTGGCTTTTGAAAACATTCACGAAAATCCCCCAAGTTAACAAGTTAAACTATCGGCCAAAGGGGTGTTTTGCCGTGACGAAAATGGATTTAGCCGCCACGAGACACGTCCAGCGAGCATCCCATGAGGCCTAGGGGTGTCGTGACCATGAGATGGGCATCTCGCCCCTGTGAGAGACTCGCCACCGTGAGAGTGACAAGTCGCCCCTGCGAGAGTGGCTTTCGTTGTCGTGAAGCTAGGGAGTCCTCAAGGCTCCCCAAGGATCCCACTCTCCACGATGAAAGGGGCCACTTGCTGTGGCGACAAACAGAACCCCAAGCCAAGATTTGACTCGCGGTCGCGAGTAAGAACTCGTGATTGCGAATTCGGCCTACTGATTTAAGCTCGGTTGGCCTCGTTTGTTGTTGCTAGCTTTCCTAGCTCTCACACAACCCTTTCCCAACATCAATTCCCATGTTAATACACATAACACAAGAAAATCAAGAGAAATTAGCATCCTCGCCCAGGTTTCTTCTTTTTCCTTCGGTTTGCTCGTGAAGCTTCGTCCAAGCTCCAATTGGGCTCTTTCTTGCACGAGGGTGCCTAGGATTGTTAGATGGTGTTAAAGGTGTGCTCTTTAAGTTAGTAGGAGGTGAAACAAAGGGAAAACGAGTTCTTACCACTCCTTAAAAGCGAAACGATGAGATGTGGCCTTCTAGGGCTTCTTGGGCTTCTCCGGGTTATGGGGCTGTTGCTGCTACTTTAGGGACATATGGGAGGTGGTGCTTCTTCTACTACCCTCCTATGAGAGAGGAGGAAGGGCACTTGGCTTTGCTTGAGCACAAGAAGTGGAAATGGAGCTAGAATCTTCTTTATCTTGAAATGGAGGAGGGAGATGAAAGAGATGATGTGCAAGGTTGTTGTGGTGGTGTTTAGTTGCTGGAAGGAGGATGCTTGGCTACTGGAATCTCAAAGAATGAAGGAGGAAAAAAGGGGAGGAAGAAGGACGAAAAGAGAGGTGATGGGTGGTGCTTGCTTCTCGGCAAATGGAGGACATAAAAGGATGGAGTGACGGTGGTGGTTGTGTGGTGGGGGAGGTGGCCGGAGATGGTGGTGGTGAGGTGTTTGGGGGGAAGGAACAAGGAGGGAAGAGAGAAAGGTGTTTTAGGGTTCTTGTCTCTCAAAGACATGAGATTTCTAGGGTTTCCTCCAAGTTGTAAGATAAGATTGTGTTTAGGCTTTAGTGTTTGAATGAAGTGAGAGTGAGTCAAAACTCTATCTCTTAAAGCGATCACGAGTCTCTCGCCTTAAAGCAGAAAGGGTTCTTTCAATCTCTAAATCAAATGTCAACAAATATGAATTAGTAGCATGAGTATGAACCATATAAGAAGGTCCACCCCAAGATTAGAAACAAAAATACACAAGAATAACTAAAATTCCTCGGCAACGCCGCCAAAATTTGACGGGAGGAAAACCTGTTGTTTCTCTCAAACAAAACTCAAACCTTATAAACTAGTATAGTGAATAAGTACGAGGTCGATCCCACATGTAACTTTTCTATTCGAGTGTGATTCTGTTGCTGATTGAGTAACCAAAGGGGGGTTTTAGAGTGCAAAAGATCCGCCTTTTATCAAAGCGGAATAATGTAAGCAATAATAAAAGAACTTGATTTAGACAATATGGAGAAATAGTTCCACCTACAGTTATCCACTTTATTTAGTTAATTTGATCCTTGTAACTTCCTCTCGTCCTATTAAGTTTCTAATGAATGTCCTTTTTCCAACCTAATATAGTCTCTAGTCCAACCAGTCACAGAGACCCTTATCTCATGAGCATTCCCTAAAGAAGGATTTAACCCAATCAATAGCTTTATGTTCAGAGATTAACCAAGGTATTTGCAATCTCTAAAGAGGAATTTCACAACACATCCAACTAGTTCAACCAGCCCTAAAGAGATAAGGTTGCCACTTAGGTTATGGTTCACAACCGGGAATCTACAAAACCCTAGAAATTAAATTGATTCTAACAAGTTGGTTAGACGAGATAGAACAAGACAATCAAACATTAAGCGCAAAGAAGTTGACACATTCAATATAGGAAATATGGAATGAGATTCGGAAACTTACAACTTAATCCAATCAAAGGTTCAAATTGTAGATAGAACAAAGGGAGTTTAGTTGCTCATGGAAAACATCGCTCTAAATCTCTAATTGTCTGTTGAACGGTGAATAGAATAGTAGATAATAGAATTAGGGTTATTCCCCGTCTTTGTTGTAGGATGAAATCGATTTCAATAGATAATAATATAAATCAAACCGGATTATGCCCACGCAAATGATTACAAGACCTCCTCCTAATGTAGAAGTGGAAAGTCAGGATCGATCCTCGAAGAAGCTGGTCAGCAGATCCTAGGCAGCTGATAAATCTCACGTCGATTTCGACTCAAGGGGTTTACTCGATATCGACCAGCAGTAGTCGATATCGACCAAATCCAGTTGACTTTGGGCAGCTCTAGAAAGTCAGTCGATTTCGGCCAATTGTCCTCGATATCGACCTAGGGCAAGTCGATATCGACTAGTTCTCCTCGAAATCGATCACACCTGCAGAGACACAAACGAGCAGCGATCTTTCTGGATCGAGAGTCAGAAGTCGATATCGACCAAGAAATGGTCAATATTGAGTAGGGAGCAGTAAAATAATTAAAGAACAAAGCTTTTCGGATTCGGAATAAACTATGTAAACGAAAACTTCCAAGATCGGGGTTTGCAACAACGATAACCAAACATGCATAAGGCAAGATAAATAACGATAAACATGCAAATCGCATCGAAGGAACAAGCTTTCGCCTTTTCCAACAATTAGACAACTCTTTCAAGTAATTCTAATTGTATCTACCGATTTTATGTTTATAATCTAAGTTGTTAATACGGATCTCTATTAAATAGGTAAGAAATACATAAAAGGTAGTAGATGCTCAAAACATAATAAAAGTCGGATCTTTACCTTAAACACGCTTGGCTATCGTTGGGCTCGACCCGACTCTAGAAGTAGGTGGACTACTCGCTCTCCATCGTAATTGCCGACATCATTGATGGAAAAGAAACTTGCATTAATAAACTAAACAAAGTTTACAACCGATCGAAGCCAACTTGCTCTCGCTCCTTCACTCCTCTCGGCCTCCACTCTCTCTCTCTCTCTCCCTCTCTCTCTCTCTCTCTCTCTCTCTCTCTATACTCTACTTCTCCTTCTCTAGAATTGAATGTGTGATGGAATGCATAAAAATCATCCCTATAGGCTCTATTTATAATGCTAAATCCTTGATATCCAAGGAAAGGAAACTTTATCTAATTTCTAAAGATAAAACTTAAATAAAAGGGAATATTTATCTAAAAGGAAAACTATCTAAATATCTTCAAGTGGATAAAATCCTTCTCCCCATAGATAGATCTTGATAAAACATGATGGATCCCGCGTTGCTTCGTGACCAAGTTGTCCACATGTGCTCGGAATGCCCCAACAGACTTGCGACCGAAAATCGCATAGTCGACTTCGAGTAAAGCCTGGTCGACTTCGAGTAACTTGTACTCGACTTCGAGTAATCTTCAGCTTGTTGAGTGCTTCTCCTCGTCGAGCTCGGGTAACCGACCAGTTCTAGCCGACCCCGAGTAAAGTGTACTCGACGTCGAGTACGGCTCGTGCTCAAGTTGTCTTCTTCTTTTGTCCTCGATCAAGTCTGCTTCAGCTGTAGTCAACTTCGAGTAAGGCCTGGTCGAAGTCGAGTAGAATATCGTCCTATGGTTTTGTCCCGGAATGACTCCAAATTCTGGAATATTAAACCAAAACTTGTGCAGACCTCTATTTTTGACAAATAAGCATATACTACACAAATTCGACATATTCCCAACCCGAAATATGCAAAGTACTTAGAATAAGGAGCTAAAATGTGTACAAAAATATGGCATAAAACATGGACATCAAATCACCCCATACTTAAGCTTGCTTGTCCCCAAGCAATAACTTGGATGGTTATTCAGGGGATGAACTCAAAACTCTCAACATCATAGATCCATTCTTATATGACCCTGCAGTCAATTAGCATCCTCGAAAAGGTACAAATACTACAAATCCATACATGTGCAATTAAAAAACAACATCTACTCACAAAAGGATGGTTATGCAAAACCATTCATTTGACAAAGCATTAATAATCAAGAAGACTTTAATTTAAGTTCATGGTGAAGAAAAGGGCAAAAGGTATAGTGGTGGGCTATTTTTGGGCAATGTGGTGTTAATGATCCGGGGAAATGGAGTACTTTTCAAACTTTCATACCATTCCATCTCCTTTTGATTTCTCACCTTTTGCTCATCCGCTCATTGCTTTTTTCAATAATATGATTTTACCTCTCTAACCTCAGCACTGCCTTCTCGCGAGTCGCAAACATGGGTGTCATGAATGGCCCTGGATACTTAGTGCTTTGGACTCCTCACTTGTGTGTCCCATCTCACTGAACTATTATCTCAGTGAGCAAGGTCGATCTACCTTTATCTCCTGAGGTGACCGGATTTTTTCTCACTTATTAAATTTTCCATAAATTTGAATCTTTCCGGCCATACTCCAAATATAATAATAACAACAACAAAAACACCATATAATATCTCCATAATGTAACATCATTCTCAACATAATCCCCGGATAAGGTAAAGAATGGCAATATTTAAAATATGTGGAGCATAATATGAAATTAGGCACAATATGGTTTTTGTGATGCATAAGCATATGTATGGCTATGATATAATAATATGAGCATTATATGGAAATATAAAGTCCTCCATCCTCTTATCATGCAATATGTCAAAAGCAATATCAAATTTTATCTCCTTTCATGGTTTTTAAGAAATAATGCACTTCGTTGTGACTTCTCTTTACTAGGCAATTTCATGCTATATCTTTAATGAATCCAATTTTGCATCGTTGAGTTTAATTTAGCTTCCATGACACTATTTCTTTGAACAATTTACAAGCATTGGGAGATGTCTCATAGAACTTTGAGTTAAGCATAAAAATTTAAAAATTTAAAAATTCACTCAAAATTCACCATGTAATAGAAAAATAATAATAAAATACGATAATGAGTTCTTCCCCCACCCCATACTTAGAATATACAGTGTCCCCACTGTATAAAAAAACATAAAAACTGAGTTAAAGGAAGGAACTTACCGAATAACGCGTTGTAGAGTCAAAACAGGGCCGTCGAGTAACTGAGTTGGTCAACATCGAGTAGA
Source organism: Persicaria tinctoria (assembly GCA_037127255.1). Taxonomy (NCBI): domain Eukaryota; kingdom Viridiplantae; phylum Streptophyta; class Magnoliopsida; order Caryophyllales; family Polygonaceae; genus Persicaria; species Persicaria tinctoria. The sequence continues at coordinate 54,709,668 of JBANSL010000016.1, read as the reverse complement.
TCTCCTCGACGTCGAGTACAGATCCTGCGTCGAGTGAAAGTCTGAAGTCGAGGAAGCCTAATCGGTGGTCGACGTCGAGTGGCCTACTCGACGTCGAGTAGAACTGTGTGCTCGATCCTCTTCGTGGTCGATCTCGACTGACCTAGTCGATTTCGAATGTTCTGTCAGGGACTCCTCCTTCCTCTCTTTGCGATCCTTTATGCTTCTCGACCTAAAAATTGTTAGCTTTTGCACGAAGACAAGACTTTCCACAAGAAGTGTTCAAAACCAAGAACAAAAACAAACAAAACCAAAAGTTTCAAAGTCCCAAAATTCAAAAGTTTTATGTACATGCTCTAGATTTTAGAGTCGCTAGGCCGACTCCTCCGGTTGCTCTTTAAGAACCCTCAATGTAGGGCCCTCTTGTGCTTGGCCCCTCTCCTGGATCATCTAGGTCCAGATGGTAGTATGCAAGCTCTGCTGTTAAGTTGTTGGTTGCATAGTCTCCCTTGCCTTCCTTCTTTTTCTTTCTAGACCTTATTCTTCACAGATTAGCTTGCCACGGGGCCTTACCTCCCCTTAAATATTTATTAAATTTATTAATGGACATAGGAGGGGTTGAAATCATACCTGGACTTACCTTTTCGTGCCCAAAACAGAAATCTTCAGGCTCTGGGGTAGTCGACGTCGAGTAGGTCTGGTCGACGTCGAGTACAGGGACCCCATACTTAGGCTCTTTGCAAGTCAGGTGCTCAACAGAGGAAGTCGACTTCGAGTGTGCGTGGTGGATGTCGAGTACGTTGGTCGACGTCGAGTAAACCTCGTCGACGTCGAGTAGCGTTCTGGTGTTTTCCTCCGTTGTTTGCTTGATCCCGTGGTTGCTGATACTCTTCACCTCTAGCCATGGAACTTCCTCTTTTGCAGGACCAAAAGAGAAATCTAAAACTTTATTACCTATCATGAAGGTGAGCAATCGTTGTTTTATGCTGATTTTAGCATCTGTAGTAGCTAGGAATGGTCTACCAAGAATAATAGGGCTAGTAGGATCTTCAGCACAATCTATAATAATGAAATTAGCGGGGATATAGAAATTACCAACCTGGACAGGGACATTATCGACCATATCTGTAGGGATGACCACTGTATTGTTTGCCATATATAGCTTGGCATCCACAGGCTCTTTGGATCCTATCTTCACCTTTTGCCATATTGATAAGGGCGTGATACTCACGCTTGCTTCTAAATCACACAAGGCCTCATATTTATATTGTCCAAATCCCACAGTAATAGAAAACCTACTTGGGTCAGGTCTCTTATCAAGGAAGTCCATCCTTTTGCATTCGCTGGCGATTTCTGAGATAGATCGCTTGTTGCTAAGGATTTCCTTGAGGAACTTGACATATGCAGGCCTTTCTTGAAGATCTTCTGTAAAAGGAATTGAAACATTTAAATCTTGAAGCATCTTAACAAAACGTTTAAACCTACCTGCAGTGGGATCTTTCAGCGCCTTGGAAGGGAAAGACAGTGTCTTTTTTGGGTGAATCTACTCGACGTCGACGTCGACTACGTTCTGCTGGATGTCCAGTAGATTCTCAGCTTTGTCTTTCTTCTTTCCGACTTTTGGCTCGTGTAACTGGTGCCCGCTCCTTAGCTTTACATCCACGACGTGTCCGGTCTTCCTCTTGGAATTTGGTTCTGTATGCCCATGGAGTTGCCCTGCCGATCATGGAATTTGTGCCGCGAATTGACCCATCTGGGTCTCAATGTTCCTCTTTCAGATGTCTAGTTCTCCAAATCTTGTATTGATGTTTTGGAGCTGATTGCTGATGGCGCTATTGGCTTGCTTGCTTTCTGATTGATTCCGGCGCATCTCATCGAGGATCATTTGTAGATCATCCTTCCGCTGATCTCTTTCTGGATGTCCTGGAGCTCTGTGTGGTGGGGGGTTCCTAGGAGCACCTTGGTTCCATTGTGGTTGATGGAACCTTTGGTCCCCCATATAGCAGTTGGGACCCCCTGCGTAAGCTACCTCTTCGTGAGTTTCTGTCATCCTGACTTGCTCTGTATGTGGGCACTCTGGAGTGGTGTGCCGCTGTAAGCCACATTCAATGCAGGGCTGGTTAGCAGAGAGGTATTTGACTTGCTTGAGGAGCTTGCGATTCTGATCTCTGTAGTACTGCTCCTTGACATCCGGATCAATCTCCTTGGGAGGCTCATAGAGGGGCATGGATGAGGTTGGCCTTGCATAGTTGTTCTCGTCATAGTTTGTCGGAGCCCCATACTTATTGTCGAAGTTGGTGAGCTTTTCGAGGGTAGCCCATGCATCAGCTGGTGGCATCGTCAGATACTCATACTGAGTATATTGGTTGATCCTATCCTTAGTGGCCAGATTAAGAGAATTGTAGAAGATCTCCTGAATGACATACGGTGGCTGCCCAAGTTGTCCACTTGTGCTCGGAATGGCCCAACAGGGAACATTTATCTAAAAGGAAAACTATCTAAATATCTTCAAGTGGATAAAATCCTTCTCCCCATTGATAGATCTTGATAGAACATGATGGATCCAACCTTGCTTCGTGCCCAAGTTGTCCACATGTGCTCGGAATGGCCCAACAGACCCACGACCCAAAATCGCATAGTTGACTTCGAGTAAAGCCTGGTCGACTTCGAGTAACTTGTACTCGACTTCGAGTAATCTTCAGCTTGTCGAGTGCTTCTCCTCGTCGAGCTCGGGTAACCGTCCAGTTCTAGTCGACCCCGAGTAAAGTGTACTCGACGTCGAGTACGGCTCGCGCTCGAGTTGTCTTCTTCTTCTGTCCTCGATCAAGTTTGTTTCAGCTGTAGTCGACTTCGAGTAAGGCCTGGCGAAGTCGAGTAGAATCTCGTCCTATGGTTTCATCTCGGAATGACTCCAAATTCTGCAATATTAAACCAAAACTTGTGTAGACCTCTATTTTTGACAAATAAGCATATACTACACAAATTCGACATATTTCCAACCCGAAATATGCAAAGTAGAATAAGGAGCTAAAATGTGTACAGAAATATGGCATAAAACATGGACATCAGTCTTAAAAACTAAAAGTCGGCAACAAAATTAATAAAAATTAGGTTTAGATAAAATATATCATTTCGGGTTCTCTGACGATCAATGTGGCGGCTGCGGCACAGATGTTGCGGTCGCTGCTTGTGTGGATTTGTCTTCTTCTGGACGGATGAAGGCAGCGGCCGCTACACAGTAGTCGCGGCCACTGCATATGGATTTTGCAGCCTCTTCCTTGACCGCCGCACAAGTTCCAGTTTCTTTTCTTTTCTTCTTTCTTCAATCATTCACTTTTTATTTTCGATTCCAAGATCATGGCATCCTTCTGTAATGTTCAAACCCCTATTTCAGCAAAATAAACCACAAATTGTGCAGAATCCGAACTCTTCCAAAATATGCACCAAATGCATCCTAACTAGCCTAAAAATGCATATAATTCCTATATAAAATATGCATTATCACGGGTCTTCTCGGGTTCAGGTCCGTTACGAGTAGGGTTATTTCGGGTTATTGGTAATGAAATACCCAAACCCATATTTAACGGGTTTAGGTCGACCCAACGGTTCAAGAGCCTTATACTATTCATACACGTTTTTTAAGGATTATAAAAAAATATCAATTTTTTTTATTTGTTATAGTTTCATTCTTTTTTAGTTCAAAGTATGAAATTATATATAAAATATAAATTGATATTTTTTATATTTTTTTTATCATCTTTAAAACCATACATTAGTAGTAAACGACATTTAAAAGTAAACATATGGAATGTTTTTAATGACTATTTACATAGTTTCTAAACCTAAAATTATTATATCACCCCAATAATCGTTATATTATTGAAAAGAAGTAATTACTGTTGCTACAATAGTAATATGTATTTTTATATACATAAAAATTTGCAATGTTATATTATAAAGTAAAGTTGATGATAAAAAAGATAATATTCAATCCTAATTATTATTAGTAATAAATTGCAATATAAGGTTAAATTGTATTTTTTTATTATCTTAGAGCTTGACCCAACGGGTGACCCATGGGTTAACCCAACCTGACCCAGAAATTTGCGGGTTGAACGAGTTAGGATTGCTTCGGGTTTCAGTTTGAAATATTTGTGCCAAAAACCATGTTTTACGGGTCAGGTTGGGTCGGGTCATCGGGTCGGTCCACATTTTGACAGGTCTAGTTCTAGTGTATTTGTATTCTAAAGTAAGTTTATGTGTAGTCGTTCTATGTACCATTTGTAGAACTTTCCTACTCGTCAATGGAAATAAATTTGAACTGCATTCATCCAAGCGATTACTTCAATACATCACACTAAATGAAAATGATGCTACAATAAATAAAATTAATACAACAATACGAAAGTTGAAAAAAATGGGCAACTGACACGATTAGACGTATATTGCACTAAATTTATACCATTTCGTTTGGTCACCTTCATTATAGTCCTCCATGCACATCCCATCATAAATTGTCACCAAAAAACAAGAATTCCCCTCATACGTAAAAACTAGTACCAACCTAGCATGAAGGTGATAAAATGAAGTGTAGTAATTTCATCTATGAGTGAACAAAAAAATGATCATTTCTGTCCACCATGACCCTAATGTCGAACTCATCCCCATAAGGGGTCCTAAGGAAGACATAACGTCCCAATGTCTGTCAGTACTCATTTCCAAACAATAGAGGGATTCACTGCACAAAAACAACAATGGAGTTAGATATTTGACCCGCACTTGGATTGCAAAACCATCAAACTATGGAGTAGTTGCTTAGGATTGTATATGACCATATAGAAAGATCGTGCCATGGGATTTGCAGAGGAAGCCATTGAATTTGCTTCGAATGGTTGACCATAGAGCCAATTTTGATTTTTTATAGTTGAATTTACTTTATTTTTACCTAATAATTAATTCAAATCTAATGAATTCGAATATAATCCCGAAAAATTCATAATATTCAAACTCTATTTTCGATAATTCAAATACTCTAATTTAAATTAAAATTTCAATATGATACTAAATTAATTTCAAAGATTATAGAATTTAATTATAAATTAAGTCTATAATAATCTTAAACTAATTCCATCAAATTTACTATTATAAAATTTAATACTAGACTAATTTAATACTAAACTAATTCAGAATAATATTTATTATAAATATTATAAATAAAAAAGTATGTATGTAATAAAAAAATTGAAATTAATTCTTCCCGAGGTCATTTCGGAGCACGTGGAGTCGGGGTTTGGATCCACCGTACCGTAGTTGTAACGACCCGAGTTATATAACCCTGGTTACGTTTTAAAGGTCGAAAACCTTCGTTCAGATCTTGCAATCCAAGTACGGGTCAAAAGTTTGAAAACAAGAGTCAAGGTTTGGAAATGGGGATTTCGAACCCAAAACCGCATGAGGTCCGTTCGAGACTCGAAGTTAAAACACATGTACATGTCCTATAATCGAAGGCACGAAAAACAACTGTTTTCAACCCTGACAACAATATAAATATTCGATACAAGATGTCACGGCGGAGTCGGGTCAAAATAGAAATCCTTAAGTAATCACATCACCAAAACATTTTAGATAGTCCCAAGTTGAGCCACGCATGTGATACCGGGAGTCCTAGATGAGGCCGCATAATATGCGCTAATCCTAATAAAGATGCTTATAATGCAGTACTAGAATATTAACAATTAAGCATGCTGACAGCTTATATATATATATATATATATATATATATATATATATATATATATATATATATATATATATATATATGAAAATGGTGCTTAAAATGAAAATTTTGCTTAAAGTGAAAATTGGGAACACGGGCTGATTTAACCAAAATAAAAAATAAAAATGGGCCGCCCAACAGGAAAAAAGCAAGTCTTGAGACCTTCGTCTTCTTCCGCTTCCCAACCCAGCGTTTCTCGTTTCCTTTCTCTTTCTCTCATGGGCGATTCTCATCCGCCTGGTTGTGATGCTGCTCATCAATCTTCCATCATCATGGTACTTCTCTCTCTGTTTCGTTTAGATTCAGTCATTCTCCCCTCCTTCCCTTTCTCCTGTGATTGCTAGGGTTTTTAATTGTCCCCGATTTTCTGCTCCGAAATGTTTTGAAAAGATTGGATCATTCATTTGATTGATCAGAATATGATTGCTTTTAATTGTGTGAGTTCTCTATTCATAATCATATTCTGATTTAATTTTGTGATTTCTATTGGATCGTACTCCAATTAGCAGTATATGTGGGTATATTCACACTCAGATTTTGGCTGCCCATCTGATGTTACAGTTCATATCAGAATTAAGCACTGCAGTGACTAGTTTGATGAAATATTGCACATTTGTGTCATATGTGTTGTTTAAAGGATCGGAATAGGATCTCATATCATGTGGTATGTTTCTTCAATTTTTTATTTCGAATTGAAATTTTTTCTATGCTTAACTCCAAATTTTCTGGAGATTTTGTTCGATCATGTGGTATAGGGGATGCATTTCTGAGCATCTTGTAATTTTAGTGAATCTCTATCGACTGCTCTTGCACTCCATCCAATTCTTATCTCTGGCAACCTGTACACCTTTTTGATGCAATAGTAGAAGGTGAACTCAGCCTGACCGTGGATGACTATGGAGCTTTTTTTTTTCAGCAAATTAATTTCAATTTTAGGGGAGAATATGGACCTATTAGTGAACTATTTTTTGGAGTGAATGTGATATTTTGAGGGTTGTCCTGTAGCCAGTTGTGTTATATGCTGTTTTGGGAGTGAAAGTGTTATTTTAGGGGACATTGTCTGTTGATCACTACCTTCGTATAAAGATCAATGGCAACGAGAGTGATGTTAGCGTCATCAAAGTTGATGTATGCAAGCTCGAGCCTTGGGATTTGCCTGGTACTCTTCTTTTTCCTTTTCTCCATCTTTATGTGCAGATTTCTTATTATCATCCTCTTGTTTTGTAACGTTTGATTATGAAGATTTTAGGATTTTCCGGAATTGATTTTTTGTTGTATTTGTATTATATTGCTGCTGCTACTGCTGTGCTGAAATTGTGTTCTACTACTGCTGCTATTTTGTATTTGTGCTACTGTTGGTGTGATCTTTGCTCAGTTTTCACTCGGCTCTCTCACTTTCTAATTTATCCTTAATTGTCTTTCAATTTTACAATTTTTTCTTTCACATTAATTGTTTTCACTCGACTCTCTCACTTTTGTTGGACATGTTGACGAATCAATAGTTAAATTGCTAAATCAATCTTTCGCTCCTGGTTATAGGCAGTAGCGTGATGGCTATTGGCTATGGTACCAGCTTTGGGAGAAACTGACGACGGGTTCAACAAAAACCTTGTCAAGTTATTGTTCCATATTAGGGTTGTAGAGAAAGAGGCATGTTGGGATTAAGTTCGGCACAAGAAATGCGACAACAGGTAACCCTGTTCATTTTCTCATTTTTTGGAAAGTATACTTATGAGGATTTAGTTTCTTGATGATTTGAATTTGCATATTAATGTCTGTTACTAGCTTTGCATTTAATGTATGTTATTTGTTAGGGAGCTTTGAATGTAACCGGACGAATCTCATCAAATTTAAAGGAGGGTTACAAAGCAATTGTCCCACAAAGTTTTCATCCTTTTGCTTCTGTATTTGAATTGGGTATTTATACTTTCAGTTTGATGTATGGCTTGAACTGCTTCACAAGCTAAATGCATAACTAGGCAGCCATGTGTTGAGTTCTATGGTTCTAATTTCAGCAATGAATCTATTTGAGGGATCTGTCTTGCTTTTGATGTTATATGGTTCTAATTTCAGCAATTAATCTATTTGACAGAAACTTTAGTCTTTTTATGATTAGATGAGCTCGCTTGATTTGTGAGTGTTCTTCGGTTATTTGTCAAAGCATGCTAACATAGTTGTCATATTGCTCCAAACTCAATGGTCTACATGTCTTGTATTTTACTTTTTCCGTCACATTTATTTACTCTTTTTTGGTGTTAATCTGGATGCACATATGAGGTAGACAATGAAAAAAATTGTAATTGAAACACCAAGCCTATTAGCTCAAACGGTCGAGCAATGTGCTCGTGCACAAAAATGCGGGTTCGAATCCTGCATAGGCTATCTATTGTTATCTCTATTTTTTTGTTCATATTCATAAATATGATTATAAAGTGTATGAGTAATACCATAAAGTGTGCAATTTAAGAACTCATATGTGCAATTTTAGTTTCAAAAAGTGCAAATATAAAACTGAAAAATTGCAAATTTAGAACTCAAATGAATTTTTTATCGAGCCTAGAATGTTGCTCATAAACCTTTCAAAACCAGAGGACAATTGTTCAAATTTAAGAGAATAAAATCATCTATTGCATGAATAAGATTATGAAGTTCACAATTAGGATTATAAAGTGCAAGAATAAAATGATGAAGTGTAAGAATAAAATCAAGAAGTGAAAGAATAAGAGTATGAAATGCACAATTAAGTTTATAAAGTTCAAAGATAATATGATAAAGTGCATGGATAATATAAAATAATTCCAACTAAAATAAAAACTAATATGTTCAAATTTAAGAGAATAAAATCGTGAAGTGCATGAATAAGATTATGAAGTGCATAATTAAGATTATGAAGTGCAAGAATAAAACGATGAAGTGCATGAACCCACACCATATACAATGTACATTTAGTTAAAGTGTAGAAATAAAATTTTAAAGTGCGTAAATAAGATTACAAAGTGCACATTTAATAATTAAAAGTGCATATTCGCATAATTGGTATCTACAATTGCACTAAAATGTCTTATTTTTGCACAATTGGTATCTACAATTGCACTAAAATGTCTTATTTTTGCACTTAATATAGTTCAGATTGCACATTGATCGACTGACTTGTTATTTACCCAATATTCGATATTTTAAAATCCAGTGTCAACTTTAACCAAGAGAACATCATTGGTTGTGAGGGTTTCGGCTTGGTTTATCGAGCAACCTTGTCAAATGGAGCCCAACCGAGCAATCTTGGTTTAGATTAAAAAGTGCAAGGCTAATATTATACAAATTAGATTAAAAAGTGCAAGACTAATATTATATAGTGTACAAATTCGATTTTCAGTTGATGGAGAACCAAATTAGATTTTAGTTTGAATGTGCAATTTTAGTTTGAAAAATTGCAAATATAAAACTGATATGTGAAATTATTATCTCATGATTAAATGTGTAATTATTCATGAGAAAAAAATTAGAGTGCATAAATAAGATTATAAAGTTCAAAAAGAAGATTATAATGTGCATAATTAACAATAGGTTTCAACCATGAATTGCTTATGCTCGGTTTATATCTTCAAGAAGAGATGTGTATGTAGTTAAAGAACTAGAGCATCAGAAATCAATCAAACAAAATCTTAAGCAATGTCTATCTTGTGCCATATGACTATTCAGATCGACCAATTTCTGAACATTGAAACAATTAAATCCAGGTGGAATCGAACCACCAACCTCTCAAACAAGAATTATTTGGGCGCTCTTTCCTAATTGAGCTATTGGATCTTAGCATATGCAACGCATTAACCCAAATATGGTCAAGCTAAAAACAATAAAAAAAAGAAAGTATAACACGAGTACATGATTATGAATAAGCAAAGACATAAACCAACAAGTCTGTAATGTTTTTTTTTTATATTCAATTTCAATGTAATTGATTATGAATAAGCAAAGACATAAACCAACAAGTATGTGACACATAACAGCTCTTTCCTTTTCTCTTTTATATTCAATTTTATATAATATTCTATGATATATCGTAATCATATGAAGAAATGCTAAATTGATACACCAAAGAATGTAATACAAAGGGGGGCTACTCACTAGCTGTTATGTGTCACACACTTCATATATCCTGAGAGGAAGCAAAAATATGAGTTAAGTTCACTCTCTTAACATTCAACAGAAAAGACTTTATACAAGGCAAGGTTTGGAACACACCTGCTTTACTTCATAACCATCAAGGTCGTGCCGATCCCCGGCCAATACTACTCAGCATGCTACGATATTAACAAGACCAAATCAGACCAACAAGAACCAATTAAAATTTACAAAAAAAACTATCAATTCAAATGAAAGATTTCATCTAACAAAGAGAGGATCATAAATCGTTGCATCATTATGACTGTCGACAACCGAAGACCTCTTTGCAACACGGAGCTCGAATCTTGGATCTTCGTTTGTAATGCTTGCACCTGCTCAGCTCACACCTAATAAAAGGCAAAATCCAACATCAGACAAGCACATAAACCATAAGCTCAATTCCTTTATGTAAATGTCATGAAAATCACCCAAACCTAACCCTATTTTCAACCTAGCTCACCAAGTGTGAAATCAAAGAGATTAAAACAAATCAAATTAAAAAAAAAAGAGCAGAAGATAGAGAGAAGGAAACGAATCAGAAAGTCAGTGAAAGCAACAGAAGGGATTGTTCACACCGAAGGAAAGAACTACGGGAGTGATTGCTGTGACTAGAAGGATGATTGTTCGGTATAAAACTGGAAATCAAAGGGCACGAGGAGCGATTTTGGCACCAAAGCGAAATCGAAGCCCTAAAACATTGGCTGCTTGAGAACGAAGCCAGAGAGAACAATGAGAAGGACGAACCCTTAAACATTGTCTGCTGGGGATCAGAGGTTGGGGCTCCGGTACATAACGTCGGCGGCTGGTGAGGTCGGAGGGAGACTTGCTGCTGGCGGTGGCGGCTAGTGAGGAAAGAGGGAGGGCGGCTGGGAGGATTGGAACTCGGGAGGGAAGAGCAACTGAGGAAGGTCGGTTCTCTTCTTTTGTTCAGTGTTTTTTTTTCCGGTCCAACCCGGTTTGGTTTTTTAATGGCAAACTCGCACTTATTTCTTAATTAACCCATTTTCACTTTAAGTAAAATTTTCATCTTAAGCCCCTTTTTCACTTTAACCTCACCCTATATATATATACCCGCACAGAATGTCAAGTGGCATGTCCCTCTCTTACCTCTGCACTCATTCTCGTTAGTGCAGACACCGACCGAGCTCGTAGCTATATAGCAATTCTCATCATATAATATCATAGCTCATTTTTCATTTATCATGCTCATCTCATTTCCATTTCTCATTTCTTTCTCGTATGGTATAATAGACTGGACGACTTGATGAGGAACAAACTCGATTGGACTGGGTGGTCCTATGACCCTAGAAAATGACTCGAGGACTCAAAATTAACGGTCGTTCTACCAGACATATAGAGTGAACATATATTCATTCAATAGTGCAAAACCTAAGCATGCTACTGTATGATCATGTAATATGGATATGCAACACCTAGCATAATGTGAAACAACAGGAATGAGAGTCAAACTTGAGTAAGTTAAGCCTCCTAGGGAACTTACCTGTATGTGCAAAACAGCAATGTAGCGGTATAATGGATTATAGATCACCTAATAAGCATAATAACACTACAACAGAAATGGCTATTAGCGGGGAAATATTTCGTCGCTGAAAATCGAATTTTTGTCGCTAAAAAGATTTGGCGAGGAAATGCATTTCGTCGTCGGTTCCTCGTAGAAAGCTCATCAAGGAAAGGTTAGTCGAGGGAAAAATAATTCATCGCCAAAACTTTTAGCGATAAAATCATTTTCTCTCGACATATAATATTAGCGACTAATATTTTCCTCATTAAATTACAAACTTTTTGTCGCCAAAAACATGGAAGGATTCGAAAAATAGTCATTGAATGTGTTTGTCGACAAATACAATTTCATTGCTAATATGTTTTTTCCTCATTAATAGTGACATCGAATTATGTCAATTTTATTGGCGACTAAAATTTTCATCACAAAAACAACATACATTTTGTCGCAAAAATAGATCAAAATTTGAGAATAGTCGCTAAAAATATATGACGATAAAAGTGATTTCCTCGCTAAAATATTTATTTCCTCACCAATGGTAAGTACTAATTATAGCTTTTTAAATACAAAAAATTATATAATAGACATTTTGCGATTGTTGGTGTAGATAATTTTGGTGAGGAAAGTGCTTTTATCACAAGAAGTGTTTTTAGCGAGAAAATAAGATAATAGCTCCATTCAATCAAAATAATTTGTACCTGATATATTTTATTTCTTTATTCAATTCTTTCAAATCCAATTTAATTAAAAAAATACAAGCTACATTCAATAAACATCAACAATTAAAAATCAGAAATGCTACAAATAACATAACTATACACTCCAGTCTCCATTCATTCATCTAGATAAATTACCCACAAGATCCATTCATTCATTCCTTCCTTCATCAAGTACGGACAATCAATGACATAACTATACACTCAATCTGGATAAAAACTCAATGCTTGGGGGTAAAGATAGCAGAAGCTCTCGGTTGACCTCAGTACGTGCTCGGTGAATTCAAACGAGGAGATCAGTGACGGGGCCGAGGAACTCAGGGGCGAAGAGAGCAGGGAGTACTACAGAACAGAAGAAGGAGAGGGAGGTGAAGAATTATATTTGGATTGATAACATAAAATAACTTAATGAGATTTATATACAAGAGTAGTATACCTGGTCGCCTCGATGGCCGTCGAAGACCCCGAAGTAATGCACCGGTGCCTTCTTCCCGAAGTGGTCATCCTGCCAGACGACGACCAGAGCGAAGAAAGAACCAACCGGACAACGACCGGAGCCCCGCCGCCCCGAACGGTGCTGATTTTGAGTGTCTAGTGTTCTTTGGAGGTCGCCGCAGCTGGTGCAGTTTGACGACGATGATACGTAGTTCACTAATTTTGCTCCGATTGATGAGGCTTTACAGGCGAGACTCGGTAATTTGAAGGGTTGGGAGTTCTGTTCCTCCAATATGTTCTTCCCTGGGAGGTCGCTCTCACCGATCTGACTGATTTGGAAGATGGAGTTGGTAGAGGGTGAATGGATGGATAGGGAGGGAAATCTGGCTGGAATGGATTGATGAAAATGAAAGAGGCCATAGAAGAGAAGAACGGAGAGGGAGACTCAATATAAACAGATTTTTAGAAACCCTAAACACTTTCAATTTAATTTTTAATCTAGCCCGCTTCAATTTGATTTTCATTTTTTTTTCATTGCTTCCCGCCTTGCCCACCTCTACTTATCTCGGAGTTTTTAATATCCGTATTCTACTTTTTTTGTTTTCATTTTTTTGATGTTTTAATTTTTCATCTATCAAAAAAATAAATCCAATTTCCATCTTTCGTTTTTTATTTTTTCTTCTTCTATAACCAATAACATGAACTTTTGAATTATCCACCCCTTATACTTATAATTTTAGAAGCAAACTCTTTGTAAAAGAATGAGCCACGTGTCCTCCTTTGAGCAAAATTAAAAACAATTTTTTTTTTTATTTGACGTGCCCTCCTCTGAGAAATGCTAAGAAGCAGTTTTCATCTTTCTAACCCACGTTCATTCGATTGCCAATCGTTTGAAGTCATCCACTCCCTGTTTTCAATTTATTAGGGTTTGGGTTTGCAAACCGTCGGATTTGTGAGGGAGCAGGAGACATTGCTAGGATGGAAAGGCGGATACTGTTCGTCGGTTTGGGTCAAAAGAGCGTCCGGCGGCCTCTGGGATCTTCGTCGGGGGCGGAAAGAGCGTCTGGCGGCCTCTGGGATCTTCGTCGGGGGCGGATACTGTTCTTCTGTTCTCCGGCCAACCCGCCCAACCGAACCATGGCGAAGAAGAAAGGGAAAAAGAACGCATCTGGATCTGTGTTGGATTTTGACGGTAAGAAGGCGGTGGCGGCGGCTAGGGCATGGCGCATCTCTTTCTCTCTGTTTCATTCAATCCTCCCTTCTAATGGCGGACCAAAGCCTCGAAATCGCCACTACAGTGTCAATTCAACAACAGAATCAATGCCTTTCTGATCAAATTTCGACCTAATTCATCATGATTCGAAAAAAGTCGAACTCTGCAGGTTCGACCTAATTCATCATGATTCCAACAATGGAAATTCAGTAGCAGTTGTTGATCTGCAGGTTTGCCTTCCGGCTAAGGGCATTTCAAGTGCAAAAACTCGGGTAATTTTTTAATTAGTCTAATTTTGTAGCAAATGAACGTACAATTGATCTCTTAAGGCGTCTAATCTCTCTTACAGTCGCATATTTTCTTGCTGAATTTCGATGTCTGCTCCGATTTTCCATTGCCAGAGATGCTGGGTAATCTTCGTAATCTTCCTTTGTCCAACTTCTCTTTATCAATGTTATTATTATTCATTGATGTTCTTAATGAAAATATCTTTATTAACATCAGCTTTGGTAATGCTGGGATTCAAGTTTGTTCATATTTTGTTGTGATCATACTTTGAAGTGCTTATCACTACCACCTTTTTCATATATGTATATGCTCACAAAAGTTATGGTGGTTTGGGAATGTTGTTGGTGATCACTGATCAGGGTATGGAATCTATGGATATACGCCCCACTCACATGTTAGAATAGCTTACTTGCTATGTTTACTAATTTCAGTTTTTATCACTACCTCCTTTTTCATTGATGTTTTGATGTGTGTCAATATGTTTCATGATCTTTGGACTTATAATGCAGTTCAGCCAATGATTCCTCCGCCTTTTTTTCTTACAGTAATAATTAATATATCATCTCCTACACTATTAAAGCTCTTTTCCTTTCTTTTTTTGTCATTTACGAATTTTAGCACTAAATCTTCTGTTTGGGTGATACTTGAAACTTGAAAGATTAAACCACATATTATTACCTTCTTTCGCCCGTCCCTCTAATCGTGTGCTCAGTTTATGAGTTTGATTGATTTTTTTTTGCAATTTTTTAGGGTTGTGATTTGTTCAATTTGGGGCTTTTCGATTTGGTTATTTGAGAGACGAGACAAATCATTGGTACACTGAAAAAGAACGAAAGGCAGCTCTTAAAGAAAGGAACTCCAGGAGCTTTCGCAACCCGAAGAACAATCAAGTATGCCCTTTTTTCCACTCTGCTATGTGCCTTTAATTTGATTCGTTTTGGGCTTCAAAACACAAAAATTAGGGTTGGGTTTGTTGATTTGTAACTTGGGATTTTTTTTTGGATCTTTTGATTTGGGTAGTAGGAGCTGGATTGCTAGAAGGCAAGGGAGGCTTGCCGCTCTTTCAAGAAGATGAAGATGACCTGACACAAGAAATTTTCCCGAGTTCTAATATTTTTAGGTTCAGGTTCGTAACGTTCGTTCACTTAGCTTTTTGCTCCTGAATGGATCCACTTCGTCGTGAGCTTTACACTCGCTGGATTTGTCCAGATTTTTTTGGCTTCACATGCTTAGTGTAATTTGACACTGATTTGTGCAGGAATCAATTTCTTCTTTTCATTTTAAACATATGCAAGGATTTCCTAAAGTTGTTGAGATAGATGTTGTCGAGATGGCTCTTTGGAAAAAGTTATGTGTGCATGGCTCGCATAATTTATCCTTTTTTTTATTTGAGAGTGTTGTGCTTTTGTTATTATGAATGGCGTATACTTATCATTTATTATCTATGAACTTAATTTTGCTTTTGGAACTTCACTTTGGATCTTGGTTTTGGTTATGTTTTGATAGCTCTAGGATCATGAATCATGAATTTCTACATATGATGAACAATTTTATTCGGATGTCTCTCAATCCTCTCTGTTTGGGATAATGGATTTTATTTGATGATTATGTAAAAAAAATCTAATAGAATTAACTATGTTTGTTATCAAAATGTTAACGAGTTTTCTTCTTTGATATGGATGAAGGAAATGGAGAGAGAGAAGTTGGAGAAAATGAAACAGAAGACAGAGGAGACAAGTGACAACCAACACAAAGAAGGAGAAAACCCAATTATCAAATTGAAGAAACTGTTTGGTATCACATTCCTAATAAATTTTCTGGTTTGATATGGATTAAGAAAACGTATAGTGGGAAATTAAAGCAAAAGGTCACGGATCAGGTAAAACTCGATGCGTTCCAACTGTGCTTAGTAAGACAATCCTGATGACTTTTCTTATTTAACCTTTAATATGGATTAAGAAAATGGAGAGAGAAAAATTGAAGAAAATGGAAGACAAGGCTGAGATGGAGAAGCCAAAGACATCGAAGGCCGAGAAGGGTACCGTGAGTGAGGTAAACTTAATTTAATGAATGGTTCTTTGTAGCTAATTGGTTTATTGCTTCTTAAAGCTTGGGTTCATGCTTCAGTTTGAGTTACATTGAATTTTAATGTATGGTTTATTGCAGGTGGGCTCAATGAGAAGGCCGAGTCACTTTTGAAGGATATGAAAGGAAAAAACTCGAATGAAACACGTGCTATGTGTATTTATCTCATTCCACTTTAGACTTTCCTTTCCCGGTTGAAGAATTTTCAACAAATTCAATGGCTCAGATATTTGTTTGCTGATTCTGCATTTTAATCATTCATGTGACTTGAAAATTGGCCTCATATATTCTTGCCTCTGCCAATATTTGTTTGTTGTACAAGAAATGATTTTTTCTCAAGGAAAAATGTGCTTTGTGTTGTCGCAGGCCGTGGGATTATTCGATTCAGCATCCAAACGGGAACAAGACATTTTCGAAGGGGAAGGCGCGCATATTCAAGAGGGTTTCTAGCGGAGGCTGAGAGAAGGTTTGTGTTTCTTTGTCACTTCAATCTAATATTATCAATTTTGATAAAAATTTATTCGTTTGTATTTTTTTTTCAGTTTCTTCAAGCCTCCCCTTTTTTTCAGTTTCTTCAAGCCTCCCCGTTTTTTTTTTACTGTTTTATGGCATGTCTATGAACCTGCACTCATAGCCACTTCAGTGAAATGAACCTGAGATTTTCAGTTTAAAAGTTTTGGGTGCATCAACATTAGCTTTGGAGTTTTCAGTTTAGGAGTTTCTTCAATTTTCAGTTTAGGAGTTTTTACAATTTTCAGTTTGTAAGTTCCTCAAGAATCTCATTGGACATTTTCATTGAGTCAACTGTTGACCTTTTTGTTTCAATTGTTGTTAAATCGCTATGCTAAAATTGTTTGCATTTCTTATTGGGTGCTTGAGAAATGGTTGGTTTTGCAGTTGCATTTCTTGTAGTGAATGCTAACGACTCGAGTTAATGCATATTGGCAAGTCCGAACCCATCATTTATAATCATTTTTTATTTGGCTTGTGCATTAGGTTTCAGCAAGCGCATATTGGTAAGTCCAAATCCATCAGTTATAATCTGTTTTTTATTTGGCTTATGCATTATTTTGGTTAGGTGAGTGATTAGTTTATTGGTTGAATTGGAAATAATAGGAATAAATCTTTAACATAAGGGAAGCTTCAAGGGCTTGCTGGTTTCCGTTTATGGTTTAATGGCAAGGGATTTGTGGTTTCAATTGATGCTTCCTTTTAAGATTGATTCAACCTCCCCACATTTGCTTGAATTTTTAGATTTATTCTAGATAATTCTTCATTTAAAAACGTTTGATATGGAATAAATTATGGCAAGTCTTGGTCTTTTTTTAGCTTTAACTTGGTTCCCTATATTCTTATAGATGAAGCAGCTAATCTTAAGAAAATAGTTCAAAATCTTTCCAAGGATTTAGAAAAGCATGAAAAGAAATATGAGGTAACCTCAGCTATGTTTTAAGCATAATGGCTATGTATTGATTATGAACAACCAATATTTTCATCTTTAAAGATTTTGAAGTGAAATGAAATTTGCAGGGAGTGCTGGCTGAAAACAGTAATCAAAATAAGGACAAGTGTCTCGAGTTGGCTTGGCATTCTGCAAACAATTGGTGACTTGATCCTTCCTTTCTGTATGCTGATTTCGGTTTTCTATTTTTAAATCCAGATTATAAGAACATATTTCTATCATGAATCATGAGATGTATAAATATCCAAAAAGTATTATACCATATTTCTATACATTGAACAGGATGAACTTATGGGAGGTTATCTCCCCATCACTAGCGAAGTGCATTAAACAAGATGAACTTTGGTGTGCTGCAAGGGAAAGGGTTTACCATCAAGTCTGCAAGGAATAAAAAAAATACAGCTCCATTCAAGGGAAATTAGTGACTGAACCCTCTCATAATAGTATGACAATAAGCAAATACATGTTCTTAGGTAATGGAACAACTAGTGTAGAATGTAAGGACTCTACATCCTCTATTGATGGTAGAAACAAGTGTTGTTTCTATTGAAGTTGTTGGATGCAAAGGGGTAACAGATGACAAGTCCTCAAAATTTGGATCAAGCTGGATAGACTCAAAATTTGGATCAAGCTGGATAGACTCAAAGCATAGGAGGGAAATGAACCAAAAATCATGGAGTATGTTCGACGGGAGCTTATGGTAGCTGAAGGTGAGAACGAGAACAAGTTTAGGCTGGACATGGGAACAAAAGAGGTCGAGGTTGGTGTTTCTAATGGGATTGTTACTTCGTCCCCACAAGAAGGTGTTGCAATATGGCTCAGCAAATAACTATTAACAAAGTAGAAAGGCAGCTATATATGGTGGCGATGCAAGAAGATAATGAGGATGAATTTCCTTGTGGTTTGCCTGTCGGTGTGGGGACTGTGAACTATTCAGAGCAACGCGGGTCTGCATGGTAAATGAAGCATTGAGGAAGCGTGCAAGTCGAAGACGGAAATAATCTTACTATAGGATACTTTAGGTCGTTTCTTACTTGGTTTCTTAGAGGTTGCCCTGTATTACTATTTTGTCCTTTTGTATATCCAATTTGGTAGCAATTCGTGTTCAATTTGCATGAAATTGGGGGGTGGAGTTAGGACTAAGCATAAGCTTGAGTGGGTTACATTGGGAGTTTAGTGGGGTTGTTTAATGGCCCTGTGTGATCTTCTAATTATTTTCTTCGGTTAGACCTTAGTTGATATAGCTACCTTTGTAACTCCGTTACATACTTTTGTAACCCGGTTAGACCCTTAATGACAACACTTGATTAAGGTTTCCAACGAATTTCGTAGGGGTGTTGTGACAATAAACAGGTCGTTAATAAGTGAAAAGAAATCGTCTATTGTATCTCAATTTGGAATAATTGGATTTCATAATAATACACACAACCTTAAAATGAGTATAATCATAAATCAATAATTTTTTTCGGCCTTTTTCACAGTCATGGTGGTGAAGTATATTATGGATATGAAAGTCATGTTTCGATATCAAATACAATGTAAATAAAAAAAACAAAAATTATAAAGATTTGGAAAAAAATTATTTAATATAGGTCAACTTAGAATACTCAACCCCCGAGTAAAAATACAAACGACCTTAAAACAAGTAAAAACATAAATAATTTATTTTAATCATCTCACTTCATAGGTATGGTGTGAAATATATTATGACGAGTAAAATAAGGTTTCAATATTAATTACAATAAGAATAGGTATGGTGTGAAATATATTATGACGAGTAAAATAGGTATGGTGTGAAATATATCATCTATTATAGGGCGATTTGGAATAATTGGATTCCCATAAAAATACACACTTCCTTAAACGAGTAAAAACATTAATCATTTATTTTATTCAGCCCGGTTCACAAGCATGATGTGAAATATATTATGACGATGAAAATCAGGTTTCAATATAAAATACAGTAGGAATAGCAAATATCAAAAATAAAAATATTTAAAAAGAAATAGTCTATTAGAGGTCTAAGTGGAATAATTGGGCTCCGGTTAACATACATATGACCTTAAAACGAGTAAAAACATAAATCATTCATTTTCTGCAGCCCATTTCACAAGCATGATGTGAAATCTATTATGGTTATGAAAATTGATTTTAAATATTAAATACAATGGGAAAAAAAACCAAAAATATTCGATGCTCGATCTATCATATATTTAAGGTTGGAGCTTTGACAATGGTTCCAATATATTTTCATTGGAATTTTTTTGGCCAAAATATTTAGATAGCAATGCATAAATTGTTTACTCCATTGATGAAATTTGTGAAATTGACGAGTTTAATGTTTTAGCCTCTTAAGGTTCATACTTAAACATAGAGTACTTTTTCTTTTCTTTTTGGGTTCTATATAGTACTTTTTTCTAATTAAGGGTCTAAGACCTTATGAAAAACACACACTAAATATCATATTTTATTCTTTAGCTACATAGGGTTTATACATTTCAAACTTAAGGTATCTTTATCAAATCGGTTTATAATTCAGACCAATTTAAAAGGTGTAACATGTGGTGTAATAGATAAAGTATCATAGATGATCCAAAACTTAATTTTCTTAAGTAAAAAACTAGAAGGTTTCTTTTATTTGACTTCAATTAGGACGAGTGTTAGAAGAAGCGTGAAAGAGGTTGATTTACTATTCTTTGTCAAATTTGAAGTATCGATCATCTCAAGAAAAGAAAATTTCAAAGAACAACATGACAAGAAGCATGGGTAATATACTAATATGTTAGTAGAAAATTCAACTGTCAAATATTTTATTTAATATGTAAAACTCGACCAAAAATATTATAAAAAACACGTACATGGTACGGCGTTATTGTATCATATTTGGGGTAGTAAGTAGCTGGTAGCATGAAAACAACTCAAATCAAATGTATTCATTGTATTTGAGGAAATAACGGTGTAAATGTCATGAAAAATAAAAACCCGTACATGGTGCGGGAAAAGTACTAATTTATTAGTTAAATTAGTACCGTTTCTATGTCATGATGAAATTTTTTCAAATAAATTAATATTATAAAATTTAAATAAAGGATTAGCAAAAGTTAGTATACAAAAAATTAGAGTTGTTCAAGCAAAAAAAATTAGAAAATTTTGTTATTAAAGTATCTTAGAGTTCTTTATTAAAATCATAATATCATTAAAAAAATTTATTCTCGTTTAAAGTAGTATATAGATATATTCATTAGAAAATAAATAGTATGTTAAGAAAAAAAATTAACAACTGATTAAAAAAAAACACTAATATAAATAAATGTTAGAGAATTAATTCCATTAGTTGCTCAACAAGAGGAAAAAAAAATTAATATCTGTATGACTTTATGTAAAAGATGTAATAAGGATGATTGGATAAATATAAATATCATTGTACCTACCCTTACATAGATACTTTTTCCAATATTTTAAGTTTTTTAATAAATAAATCATTCTCTATAGTAAAAACAAATTGCATTTAATCCAGATGAAATTGAAATTAAAAAATAGTATCTTTTGAAATTCAATGATAAGTTTATTTAATTCTTGATCCATACTATTAATATTCTATATAAGATAAAATAAATCAGCATAATGTGACAGATACAAGAAATAGATTGATAAATTTTAACATAAAAAGAATAGTTACTTTCAAAATAAGGAATATTTTCATTCTATGAGACGATTTTTTTAGTTGAAACATTATTATTTTAAAAAATGAAATGTAACATAATTAATTATATAGAGGTTGTTTTAACTTTAATACAATTAGAGTGGATTACTTAAATAAAAATGTAAGTGAAGCACACTACGTATTAATATTATGTTTTGAATTACTCTAATTAGTTGCTAAAGAAAATTAATATCTTTATAAAATTTTAAAAAATTATATTTTGAAGAAATCTTATTGATTATTAAAAAAAATTAATATCTTTATAACTTTTATAAAAAAAATTATGTTTTGAATTATTCTATTCGGTTGGTAGAAAAGGAATTAATCAAATTGGGTCAAGGATGAGACATAGGCAAAAACTCTTCTACTTTAAGAATTTACTAGTTTTATATAGATTTCTTTTGTAATATAGTCATAATTAATTTCAGTGATCTAGAAAGATTTTTTTTACCTAACTAGCTACTAGCTAGTTCATTTGACATTAATACTCATTTGTGTGCAATTTTGTAATATTAATTCATTTGACATTAAAAACGTATAAAGGAAGTTGTAATCAAGCATTAACTCTAAATATCACGATATTTTATATATTGATTTATTTTTTCAAAATTTTGAATAAAGTTTGGGCTAACACCCGTTTAACTAATTCTTTTCTAACAATATATTTAATTGATTACCAATAAAGAGATATATTATAATATATCCATGTTTTAAAAACATGGGTAAAATCTTATAAAAATATATTGATATTTAATAAAATTTGGTAAAAATAACTGACAACATATGAAAAGATTTACACGGCTAAGTATTATTTTAATTTCCCCAAAACCTTTTATTTTCTTCATATTGATCAAAATTATTTAATTAGTATGGCCATGTAATATATTGATAAAATTATTATCTTATAAAAATATGTCCATATATAGCGAAAACAGGTAAAATCTTATCTTATATGATACTACGTAGTATTTAAAATTATTTAATATCTTATAAAAATATATTCATGAAAAAGCTCGATCGTGAAGAAGTCACCATTTTTAGTGGGACCCGGGAATCTACCTGGTGGGGTGATCAATATTCCCAACGGGCTTACCTGACCCGCATCGAAATAATCGACGCGGCCCAACCTGTGCCGCGGGAAGGAATCTGACTATGAGCCTGAAATGTTATTCCCTTATCAAGTTTTTTCTGGACAGTTCGGAAAAATTGGTTCGCTTACCTGTCGTTGCTGATTATCTTGAGGATCGACAACAACAGACTTTTAATTCTAACGGAAAGTTTTACTAAGGATGAACAAGGTCTATATCCGCGGATTAAGTCCAATGAACAGTTTTGATTTTACTATTAAATGGATTCTCTGTGACGCGAACTACTTCTTCTCCCAATTCTCCTTGCTTTCAATTTCTTCCTTAAGTTCACTTGGCTTTGATCCGCTCCTTTTCTCCTCTTTCTCTCCCTTTTTCCGAAAAGTCCCTCATTCTTTAGTGAAGTTTCTCGCTTTTATAGGTCCTGGGTGGTCTTGTATGTTGTGCCACGTGGTGTTCGCCATTCGACACGTGTTCTACTCGTGGGGGGTGGGCATGGCCGCCACGTGCCCATTATTTCCTATCCGCGGATGATTATGCTTGAGTCACCTTTTGGATATTTGTCCGCGGACAGTATTTAGGATAATGTGATTTTCCTTTTTTGTTAATCGATTGGTATTCTTTACTTTGTTATTATTATTATTTTTTATATTTTTATAGATGTTTTTAATATTGGTTTAGTCACAGCTCCTCGGGCCGAGTTGATTCCAATCTGGGATTGACGCGGATCGATAAAGATTCCTCAAGTAAACATCTGTAGGTTCGTTACTACTATAGTTCCGACTTAGAGGCAATGGGCCTTTTTCTTTTTCGAGTTTCGGCCCAATTTGGGCCCATCAGGCCCATTTATGTTTGGAAGTCTAAACGTCAATAATTTTCTATAAGTTACCCCATCCCGTTTTCTTTTTTACTCCACACTTGTCTTCTTCTGCTTTTTCAGAGATTTAATCCTTATCCACCTCTTGGTTTTCCGGCGGCGGTTTTCTAGGGTTCCGGTTGTTCGCTCGAAGTTTCCGGCAATTTTCTTCAATTCTTCAAGGTATTTTTTCTTGTTCTAAGTTGTTCTTGATTTTTCTTCGTTTAAGTCCTTTAATTTCTTGATGTTTAGATCGTAAACTTGGGTGCGAATTTGTCTCTGTATGTGTTTTTGGATGAGATTCTGTTTTGTGTATGTAAGACTTCATACGATTTTCTTCTAGTTTCTTTAGAAATGGCTAGTCTCAGTGAGGAGCGTGATTTGTTAGAAGATTTTGAGAGAGGTGAAGGGTGGGGAAGCGGCGTTGCTTCATCCTCTCAGGCGCGTCCTGCTCCAGAGACTCTTTCTTCCTCTTCTGGGAGTTCTTCTTCCAGCTCAGATGATTCTTCGTCGGAGTCATCTTCTTCCACATCCGCGTCTACTCCAGATCGAGTTGGTCCTACTGGTTGTCCTATTAAGGTGAGAAGACGCCGGAAGCGTTCTGACCCTGATTACTATTCTTCTCCTTACACAGTTTCTTCTTCTTCGAAGGGATGCGCGGGAGATGAAAATCCAAGAGACGTGAATGAGTCAGGTGCTAGTTCTTCGGTGGACGCGGGACCTTCATCTATCTCTCAGTCTGCGGATCAAGAGACGGAGGATGTTTGGATTCCTTATGAGCTTCCCCCAATTGGTTTAGCAGAAAATCCGAAGAAGATCCGTTCTAAAGAGAATTTGACCGATTTAGACACTCTCGTGTATGATTTAAAGGATCTAGATACTTGCCTTTTTCTGGGGGGATTTAACCTCTTCCGCCTCCATCCAGTCGTCCACCAATTGTGATCGATAAAATTCATCCGTGGAGGTCTCCCGTGAGTAAGTTAAGGGGTTGCACTACTCTGTTGAATTTGGAAGATCTTGATGCTCTTTCGGAAATCTTTCCCTGGCCAGCAGGTGTAGAATTCTGTCTTCTTGAGGAAGGAGGTGGTTGCCTAGATGCTTATGAAGATTGTTTGGTTGTATATGCAGCTAGCTTGTCTCAAGGCTTCCGACTTCCCTTACATCCCTTTTTCTCGAAGTTCTTAGACGAGTATAATCTGAGTCCTGCTCAGATCGTTCCTAACGGTTGGATGTTTTTTACCAGTTTTATTATGAGGTGTAAGGAAATTGGTGTCGCTCATTCTTTGAAGTTAATGTTCAGCATCTTTTCCTTGAAGAAGGGAACTCAGGATTCAAGGTTTTATCAGTGCAATTCAAGTTGTGGTTATATGGAAAGGTTGTCTAGCAAACCGAATTGGAAGTATAAGTGGTTTTTGGTCCGCGACAAATCTGGGCAAGGCTTTAATTGTCGGACTGTTCCGAGGCTTTTTTGCTCAGTGATGAAACCAAAAATTCCCAATCTTTCTCAATTTAAGCTATCGTTTTCTCATACTCCTAGATTTTCGTGGGATGAAATGCTATCCGCGTTTCGTCTTGAGATGGCTGGCTTGAGTCTGCCTCATCCGCGACTAGATGGCTCTTCTGTTTTATTGTTTTTCTTGGTGTATAAATTTGTGTCTTCATGTTTTGTCTTTCTTTGACGGATGACTTATTGTGGAATGTTTTCGTGTTTCAGATAAAATGGATTTGGACTCACTTCTGAAGCGACATAAAGCCAGGTCTGAAAAGAAGAAAAAGACAAGTCTGGCGGTTCATGACCCTTCTGCTCCTCCTTCAGCCTTGGAAGTGGCACCATCCATTGAGATGAGTGTCGCGGAGGAGACAGGTGTTTTGGGGGGGTCCTCTTTACAGGTTCCTGCGTCCAAGGAAAAACGCATCCGTTCACCTGCCCCCAAAGCTTCCAAATCGAAGAAAAGGAAAATTTGTGTCGTTGTTGGGCCTTCAAGTGCGGACGAAAGGGGACTCTTTTTAGAGGGTGAAGCGACTCTCCGTGAATTTCCCATTCCTGGTTTCAACTTCATTGATCTGCAAGGTCTTGCCTTTTCGGCTAAAAAACGTTGTCTTCCGGAGCAGGGGTATATTAGTCGCTTGGATCCTGTTACCCTTTCGACCAACTTTGATCGCATTATTCAGTGGGTAAGTTCATTTTGTCAGTTGCCTTTTGCTTTTCCTTTTGTAGCACTTTGGCGTGGTACGATTTCTGATTTTATTGTTCTTGACTAAGCTGAGGGTGATCCAACCGGACGTTGAAAGGCGCATGGTGTATGGCGAAGAGAGTCTCAAAAAGAAAGATGAGGAGATTAAGAAGTTGTCCCATCAGCTGCGGATTATGGGGAATACTGTTGGCGACCCGGCCTCGGTGGAGAAGTTCCGAAAGAGATATGTGGATCTCCACGAGGAGGTGCAGTCACAGAAGGAGGCTATGGCAGTTTTACAGAGAAAACATGATGACTTACAAGTTTCTTTGGACTCTGCCACCTCACGCGTGAAAGAACTTGAAACAATGGATAAGAGTTCTCAGAAACTTCTCTTGGCTAGGCAAGTCAACATTGACAAGCTGGAGGAGGAATTATCTATCCTTTGCGAAGAAGCATCTATGACTAGACAAGAACTTGATCTTCTTAAGGCGCGCCCGGATCAAGAAGTGGCTCTCCAATGGCTTCAGAGTCCGGAAGGTTTGGCCCATCTGTCTTCTGAGTGGATAAAGACTGAGGCTGGCACATCTTTCATGTCTTCTATTGCTAAAGCTTTTCTCCAGACTCCGAAAGGTTCCAGTATCTTAAAGGACAGGTGTTTCAGATACTTCCGGAAGGGAATGTCTGCTGGGATCAACCAGAGTGTCGTGCGTTCAGCTTTGAATCCTGGTGTTCCCTTGGAGAAGTCCGAGCCTATCATGGTTAGCGCTGACTGGGGGCTTTCGAAGGAGGATATGGCCGCGGAGGATTCATACTCTGAGGACGAAGATGCTGAAGACGCAGAAGAAGAAATCGAGAAGGCGGTTGATGCCCCTTAATCTTTAATTTTTCAGTTTTTGTGATGAAACTTTTAAGGACTTGGGAACCTATATGTGGTTTCCTGTTTTTTGGTATTTCATTGAGATACTTCTTTTGTTTTGAGAATGTGGGTTGAAGATCTCTTTGGACAAAATACTGGTATCGATTGTATATTTCGCTTGCAGTAAATATCCATATATTTATGCTCCGACCTCTCCAAATGTTGAAAGGGTTGGTCCAAATGTTTGAAGTCTTTAACCACTTGTCTTTATTCTCCAGGGTAGATTTTTCCTTTTTAAAGCCTTAATTTTTATCCCCATTGTTGCCTTTCATGTTTTGGTTCTCGAACGTGCTATTGCAAGTATTATGTCTTCAGGAAATGTTAACCCTTGGGCCTTTTTTCAAAAGATTGAGAGCGTGGAGCAGCTTTCTCGGCTAGTGAATTTCCTTTACTTTTATTTCAACAGAGCTTGGGTTACCTATATTAGATCTTGAATTTATTGGTATGCAGGTTATGCCTCCTCAGTTTGAGGCTGAATATGGGCCTCTTCCGCCCCGGTGGGCTTTTCTTTCAACGTATCTTGTCCGTGATTTTCCAGTAGTCGTATCCTGGAGTGAGAATGGTCTTTTTCAGATTGACAACGGTTGGGACGAGTTTCTTATGCTTCACCACCTGGGAATAGGAAGTGTCATGATGTTTTTCCATAAGGGTAATGTTTCCTTCCAAGTTTGTCCGCGTCGTGAAATTGAGGATAATCACGAGGTTACTTTGGACTCAGTTTCTTCATCATGTAGTTCTAATTGACTTGTTTCCGCGTTATGCTTTGGGAGTTTGTAAACTGATCTTCCGATATAAGCTTTCGTAAAATAAAGAAAAAAGGGTATCTATGTTTTTAGAAATAGAATGGAAAGAGAGATCTTTTATTATTCATAATACGAAACATCGTACAGAAACCTTTCTCAGAGGTTAGATCCCTTTAAACTCGTTACATCTTTTTAGAGATATCGACGCGAAGGACAAGATAGGAACTTAAGGATGTCCTACCTCTCCATTTTCCTCGTTGTCTTGGCTGACAACGTCGAATTCAAAGATGGAATCGCCCATGTAGGTGAAAATCAAAGCCGATCCTACATTGACTCGATTTGCTTGTGTAAAGTCGCGCCATCCCTGAGTCAGCCAGAATAGGCCATCTTCATCCCTATCTACTTTCACTTCGTGTTCCTGGTTGGAGCGGGACTAGAGTCTGGCTTGAGTGTGAGCATCTTCGTCGATTAGAACATAAATGAGGGGGATTCGAAGTGTTTGAAGTTGCTCTTCCCTCATAATGACTCTATAAAAAGCCCTAGGCGGTAGATTTGGATCCATCTTGTTTTAGGATGTTCACCATTTATGGATACCTAAGCGTGTTTTATACTTGCTGTGTGAGGCTTTCCTGCTCTTGGTTTTATCGCTTTTTATCGAGAAGTAATTTTAATTTTTTCTTTTTGTAATTTACTTTTACTGGTTTTGAGAAAAGACTCCTCTCTGGTTAACTTTGTTTTTAGAGAAAGGGAGACGCGTGCCCTCGGTGGCTGTGTCACTTGTTGCGTGTTACGCATGCAATTCTTCTTTTTCTTATTCAACTGTTCCCTCGTGATTGATGATACAAATAAGAGGGTCTTTACTATTTCCCTCTAATTTCATCGAGATGCGGGGATCCATCATAATTCCTCCTTTAACATTTAGGGCAGACGGGGTTTTTGGGCCAGAACCACGTTGGGCCTTTTTCCAAGCGATTGATTATCCCGAACAGTTCTTGCAGTTGGTGAGATAATTATACTAAATTTCACTTTCTTTAGAAAATTTCCCTTTGGCTTATATTTCTCTTATATTTTTAGCTGCTACCACTGAGGTTTGAGGAGGCTTACGCGGATGCTGTTCCTAGCCAGGTTTTACTTTCCTCTTTTCTCCTGTGCAATTTCCCGGTTTGTATAGAGCGATGTAACGGTGGTCTTCTCTATCTTGGTCGCAGATGGAAAGATTTTGTGGAATCTCATGGTTTTAAACGGGGGGTTTCTATGATTTTTACTCACATGGGTGAGGCTTGTTTCGAGGTCCGGGTGGTGGATTCACGCAGGGGTAACCATGAAGTTCAACATGATGATCCTTCACTTCGTGACGTAGCTTCAAATGGATTTTAAACTGCACTTTCATAATGAAATAAAGCCTTAAGCTTCTTTATTAAATTGGTTATAATTTTGTTGTTCACGAGGCCCTTAATATTTATTTCTGGAGAGTTCAAAGTGTATGCATGTCACTGGTATGACTGGTTTTAGTCTTTCGAGGTTAATTCATCATGACGCGTTTCTCACGGGATTTCTGAGAAGTTCAGAAATAGTGTTTACTGTTTATTTCATGCATGGCACCTTTGGTTTTTTGGCTCAACGATTTGACCTTTCAAACTTATTTGCCCCGTATTTCTGTTTACGACACGTGTCCAGTATTGTTTAT
Source organism: Persicaria tinctoria (assembly GCA_037127255.1). Taxonomy (NCBI): domain Eukaryota; kingdom Viridiplantae; phylum Streptophyta; class Magnoliopsida; order Caryophyllales; family Polygonaceae; genus Persicaria; species Persicaria tinctoria. The sequence goes on along the minus strand of JBANSL010000016.1, from coordinate 54,680,861 downwards.
GCGCTCTATAAAAGAGTGTATGGGGGAAAGGACACCTAGACTCGTTGTGTGCTCTTGTCATGCCTTCCCTCATTAGTTCACCTTGGTCCTTTTTTGAGAGAATCAGTTTCCCCGAGCAACTTCTCCGCTTGGTTACTTCCTAAATTACTGAATTTTTCTTTTATCAGGTTGGTTTTTCCTTTACGCTTTCTAAAATTTGTCCCTTGTTAGTCTCTGCCAACATGTTTTGAAGATAGGCTTGGGCCAGATCTCCCCAGGAGTGTCTTTTTGTCAACCAGGATTCTTCGAGACTTCCCGGTGGAAGTCGTACATGGAGATTATAGGGTTCCTTTTTTAAGGGGAGGCTGGAACGATTTTGCTGAGTCACATAGCATCAACATTGGTTCTTCCTTAACCTTTATTCACAAAGGGGGAAATTGCTTCGATGTCCAAATCTTAGCCGCGGTGGGGGATGAGGTAGATGCGGAGTGGGCTTCTCCAGGGTCAGAAGGCCCTCCTTCTAACGGATTTTGCCTGAGTCAGGGTAGAACCCGTCTCATCCCGGCCCGGGCTCCGCGGACATGAGCTGATGGGCGCTTGTTTCTAAATTGTCAACTCTTTTGAATGTGCTATCGTATTTCATCTTTGGTTGTTTTTATTTTATGTTTGATGGTGGATTTATGGCTACAATTTTCTCCGAAAATTAGAAAGCACTGGGTGCCCCAGGAAGGTTTATGAAAACCATATCTTTCATTTCTAGATTGTCCTAAACAGGGATCTGACCCTGGGTTTGGTTCTTAAAGTGTTAGATTTGATCTTTGAGAATGGGGCTCCGAAGAAAATCCCAATTCGAAACTAAATCCTAACGTCTCGGAGCTCCGACGCAGAAGCAAGCTCCAGCGTTTTTAGGACGTTATATGAAATGTCATCTCTGAAAATGCAGTTTCGATAAGAGGCCTGACGCGGAGCAAAGCTCCAGCGTCCAAGGACTTATATGCAATATCGTCTTTGAGAATGCAGATTCGATCAGAGGCTTGACGCGGAGCCAAGCTCCAGCGTCCAAGGACTTATATGAAATATCGTCTCTGAGAATGCAGATTCGATCAGAGGCCTGACGCGGAGCCAAGCTCCAGCGTCCAAGGAATTATATGAAATATCGTCTCTGAGAATGCAGATTCGATCAGAAGCCTGATGCGGAGCCAAGCTCCAGCGTTCAAGGACTTATATGAAATATCGTCTCTGAGAATGCAGATTCGATCAGAGGCCTGACGCGGAGCGAAGCTCCAGCGTCCAAGGACTTATATCAAATATCGTCTCTGAGAATGCAGATTCGATCAAAGGCCTGACGCGGAGCCAAGCTCCAGCGTCCAAGGACTTATATGAAATATCGTCTCTGAGAATGCAGATTCGATCAGAGGCCTGACGCGGAGCCAAGCTCCAGTGTCCAAGGACTTATATGAAATATCATCTCTGAGAATGCAGATTCGATCAGAGGCCTGACGCGGAGCCAAGATCCAGCGTTCAAGGACTTATATGAAATATCGTCTCTGAGAATGCAGATTCGATAAGAGGCCTGACGTGGAGCCAAGCTCCAGTGTCCAAGGACTTATATGAAATATCGTCTCTAAGAATGTAGATTCGATCAGAGGCCTGACGCGGAGCCAAGCTCCAGTGTCCAAGGACTTATATGAAATTACTTAGGTGCCAATCATAGTAAAAAGCGCCCTCTAACCGCTTTATTTAATTTTTGCGGGGGCGACTAAGCACTCTGTTTCATACAACTGTTTGGTAATTACACGGTACTTTTTTAGATTATCAGCATTCCAAGTCTTGTTCAGAATGATACCTTGAGGGGTGCTAAGCTTGTATGCTCCTTCTTAAACTTCTTTTATGATCACATAAGGTCCTTCCCAGTTGGGGTCTAGTTTCCCTCCAGAGGTGGCTTGGCGGAGCACCAAATCCCCCTCTTTGAGATGTCATGGGTGAATTCGCCTATCCCGATATTTAGATAGCCGCCTCTTGTATTCTTGCTCTTTCAAAGCTGCTGCCATCCTGCGTTCCTCTATGAGATGGAGTTCGAGTTCTAATGCTTCATCGTTGGTTTCTGGGCTGTATACTATTATTCGTGCTGAAGGAACCAATCTTTCAACAGGGATGATCGCGTCCATACCAAAGACTAAGGAAAATGGGGTTTCTCCAGTAGGGGTCTTTGATGACGTGTTGTAGGGCTAGAGTACTAAAGGTAGTAGTTCTGCCCACCGTCCCTTTGCTGTGTTCCCGAGTTTCTTTTGTATCCCATACAATAATTGCTGATTGGTTGCTTCCGCCCGCCTGTTCGTCTGCGGATGGACCACATATGAAATTTTGAGGTTTATGCCTAAACCGGCGCAGAAATCTCTGATCGTTTCACAATCGAATTGAGGTCCATGATCTGTGGTTATCGAGTCGGGTACTCCGAAGCGGCAGACATTATTGTTCCACAAGAATCTCCTCACCTTTTCCGCGGTTATTAATCCCATTGTCTCGACCTCTACCCACTTTGTGAAATAATCAACCAAGACTAACACATATTTCAACTGGCCAGGGGCAGTGGGAAATGGACCTAAGATGTCCATTCCCCAAACGGAAAAAGGGCAAGCACCAGTTATACCCTTCAGTAACTCGGAAGGGCGGTGGATCAAGTTTCCAAATCGTTGACACGCGTCGCATTTCTGGATATAAACTTGAACATCTCGCTTCAGAGTTGGCCAATAGTACCCAAGTCTGGTTGCTTTGGCCAAAACAGCTCTCCATCCTTGATGGTGCGCACAGACTCCATCATGTAATTCTTCTACAACGAGACTTCCCTCCTTTGTTGATATGCACAATAGATCTGGGAGACAGTAGCCTCTCTTGTATAGCCTCCCCTCTCTGATGGTGAATCGAGAGGACTTCGCGATTACCTTCTTTGTAGCGTCTCTTCCTTCTCGTAAGACGCCCTTTCCCAGATAGTACGCGATCGGCGTTCTCCAATCTTCCGCTTCAATTCCCTGCACTTGGTAGACTTCATGGATAAGTCTTCGACTATTCATCCTTTCGAGGATCACTTCCTTACCTACTCCCTCAGGCATAACAGCCCCCAACCGAGCCAGTGCATCTGCCTGCTGATTGTCACTTCTGGGAACAGCCGTTAATCAAAAACTTAAGAAAGCTTTTGACAACGCCCGTGCCTTTCTTTGATAGTCAGGCATTAAACCGATTTTTGCTTCGTATTCTTCTGTTATCTGTCGCGTCACTACTTCCAAATCGGTGTATACTGACACTTTCTTGGCGCCCTTCACTAAAGCTACTTCTAGTCCCGCGAGCAGGGCTTCGTATTCTGCCTCATTATTTGTAGCTTGGAAGTCTAATTTGTAGGCGAAATTGTATTGTCGTTCATCAGGTGCCGTGAGGGTAACCCCAGCTCCACATCCATCTTTATTGGTTGCACCATCTACCCGGAGCGTCCATTCACTTTTTTCTGTTTGAGCATTCAATTCAAAACTGGTTTCGCTTATAAAATCAGCTAAAACCTGTGCCAGGGCTGCCTTCCGCGGAGTATATTCGATTTCAAATTCTGTTAGGTCGACTGCCCACTTCATCATTCTTTCTGATAGGCATGGGATTGGAGGATTTGACGCATTGGCAAGTCAGTCATTATCCAGATAAGGTGGTCCTGGAAATACGGCCTTAATCTTCTTGTCGCGTATATCAGACATAAAATCATTTTCTCCACTGGTTCATACCGTGTTTCAGCATCTTGTAGCACACGAATGATGTAATAAACTGGATACTTTTCTTCCCGTGTCAAAACTACACTGATAGTGACGTTCTTAACTGACAAGTATAGATGCAGAGCCTCTTGTTTCTCGGGTTGATGGAGAGTGGGGAGTGTTGACAAGAAAACTTTCAAACTCCCGAATGCTCTTTGTAACTCGGGAGTCCACTGTATCGGTCCCTTTTTCTTGAGTAATGCAAAGAAAGGTAGTGACTTGTCCGCCAGGCAGGAGCAGAAACGGCTTAAGTAGTTTACTGCTCCGTTTAAAGACTGCAATTCTTTGATCGTCCGTGGTGGTTGAAGGTTTTGGATTGCCGTGATTTTTTCGGGATTCACATCAATTCCTCGATGGCTAACCATGAAACCAAGGAATTACCCGGAATCAACCCCAAAGACACAATTTTCCGCGTTCAAGTTCAAACCTCCTCTGCGAAGGGAATCAAAAGTCTCCTGCAAATCTGTCGCGTGATCCTCTGCCCTCTCGCTCTTGACCACGATATCATCCACATAAATTGATACATTCCTCCCAATATGATCACGGAAGATCCTATCAACTGTCCTTTGAAATGTAGCTCCTGCATTCCTAAGTCCGAAAGGCATGACGCAGTAGCAAAATATCCCCTGGTTGGTGATGAGGGTAGTAGCTTTCTTATCTGAAGGGTTCAATTTTATCTGATTGTATCCAGAGTAAGCATCAAGAAAACTAAGGACCTTATTACCCGCGGTTCCATCAACGAGTTCATCTATGGACGGTAATGGGTAACTATCTTTGGGACAGGATTTGTTTAGGTCAGTGAAGTCGATGCACATCCTCCATTTCCCATTAGATTTCTTCACTAAAACCACATTTGAGAGCCAATCTGAGTCTTCTACTTCCTCAATGAAACCTGCTTCTAAAAGTTTATCAGTTTCTTCTTTTGCCGCGGAAGCCTTCTCAGGAGCCATCTTCCTCTTCTTCTGTACTATGGGTTTTGTTCCTGGACGAATTCTCAAGGTATGCAAAGCTATCGTGGGTGGGACTCCTAGCAGATCTCGCGGTGTCCATGCAAAAATGTCTCTTGACTTTGCTATGATTTCTAGGATTCGAACTCTTTCTACTGTCTCTAGTGCCTGTCCTAAATAGACTTTCTCCTTAGGGTTTGGGAAAGGTGTGTATGCAACTCTTTCATCCGTGGTTGATATTTTTGCTTCTGTCGGCCTCACCTCTAGTTCAGCCTCTGAAAGTTCTGCCGAATCGTTGTCCCCGACCACGGATTCACAATTTTCAGTAATGCACATCACTTCTCTACTCTTCTTGATAGAAGTTAGATAACAGCTTCTACTTTCTGGTTGCTGACCGCGAACTTCACCAATCCTTCCTCCGGGTAAAGGGAACTTTCCCACAAAGTGGTAGATTGAAACTACCATTTGGAATTTATAGAGTGAGACGCGACCCGGCAAGGCATTGTATACAGTAGGAATCTTTACTACTGTGAATACAATACTTTCCACGCGTCTTTTTGGGGCTATCCCCAAAACAACTGTAAGTTCGATCGTGCCTGCTACTTGTACTTCTCCCCCTGAGAACGTAATCAGCGTACCTGAATATGGTTTCAATGATGTCGCGGATATCCCCATTTGAGAAAAAGCTTCCCATGACAGGATATCAACTGATGATCCAGTATCAATAAATACTCTTTTGACTGTCTTGGCAGCTATCTGAGCATGAATGACTAGAGGGTCTGAGTGCGGCATCCTTACTTCCTCAACGTCTTTTGGGGAAAAGGAAATGTTTTCATGTTGTGCAAAAGAAATTCTTCTACTTGGCGCGGATGGAGGCTGTCTTCCTTCTCTTTCGTAATTTCTCTTTTCCTGTCTACTAGATCCTGCCATGGAGAAGCCTCCCGCGAGGGTGTTGATGAAACCCTCAGGTTCTGGTCTTTGGCCTGCTTCTGATTTTTGGGCTTCTCTCTGGTTGACAGATCTTTGGACTGCAGGCGCATAGTTGTGTCTTCCTCCGCGTCCTCTTCTTCCCCTTCCCCGGTTATGGAAAGGGGGATCTCTACGCTGATCTGGTTTCCTGAAATATCGGTCCTGCTGATTACGAGAGTCGTTAAACTTGGGGTTTCGGTGCTCCCAACGCGGCTCCTAGTTATCTCGATTCACCCTTCTTGGTGGAGATCTCCTGTCACGATTTTCATATTGGTTATCTCTCGGATGATAGAAACGTGGGTGATCTTCTCTGTGACAAGATCCCTGCCCTCTTTCTGAATTCATATGTACTTCGTCGCAGCGGGGATGAAAATCTATCGCTTCTGAATGATGTCTGGGCGGCTTAGCTTTCTCTTTTCTGAATTTTCCAGCAAGCTTCCCAAAGAGACCTAGATTCCCTGTATTTGCTTTAGAGCTAGACGCGGCTGCCTCTTCTGCTTCAATCTGCCTCGACACCCGCTCTCTTAAGTCATCGTAACTAGTTGGCTTCTTCCGAAACAGGTTCGTTTTGAAGTCTCCTTCTGCCAAATTGCCCATGAGTATGATGATTGCCGATTCATGATTAAAATTGGGGATTTGTACTACCATGCTGGTAAAACGAGTGAAGAAGTGTCCCAAGGATTCCTCAGCTCCTTGCTTAATGGAATTTAGGTCGAGCATGGTCTTCTTTCTCGATCGCGCACTTCCGAAATGGGATGTGAAGATGTGGGACATCTGGGTGAAATTGGTTACAGAACCTTTTGGAAGGTTTGTGAACAAGGTGAGTGCGATCTTCGTTAAGGTTGAAGGGAACGTTCTACACAACATGGCATCATTATATTCGTTTATTCCCATTGTGGTCATAAAGTGGCAAAGATGATCTTCAGGATCAGTCGTCCCATCATACTTCATGAGGTTCACATCTCTCCATCTTTTTGGTACTGTCGCAGAACAAATTTCTTGGGAAAACACTGACGGAAAAACGGCTGGTGCGTTTTCGTTTCTTTTTTCCGCCAAGTCGGATTTTGTAGAGGTGGAAACATCTGTTGACCTTTCTCCACGTCGATGTTTATTCTCTCGGTGCCACTGATCACTCTGCCATGTCTGGCGCGGTATTTCCTGATTTTGAAAACTGTAGTTCCAGTTGCCGGGATTATCGTACGCAGTGTTATATCTATCAAAATTCCCATACTGTTCTTCCTGTCGATAATTCCCCTGTTGACGCAGATTCTGCCCCCATTGATCATAATAAAAGTATTTAAGACTGCTTTTGCTGAAAGGGGTTGGGTTGCTCGCGTCGTGCTTCATAGTACCAGATGTTCTGTGATATATATCCTCCTTCCAGTCCATGCTGGTTGCTATGATGATGCGGAGGGGTACTGAGGCGCTGATCTCCCATTTCGTCATCTGGATTTGGGGGTGGCGTCAAAGGGATATACATGCTTGAGGCCTCCTGATCCTGGTGAACCCCTTGACTCATATCATGGGCTGGATTGTTCTGGCTATCACTCATCCTCTTAGTGTCGTGAATCTGTCGTTAGTCAAAGGTTAAACTCTACATAAAAAATTTATATTACTGAGTTCAGACGCGGACCCTATCTTTTTTAAAAAAGGTCTGAGGGTCTTTGTCTGATTTTATCAAAGAAGAACTTTTTTAAATAGAACCCCTTAGTGTGAGGGGGTTTCCACAGACGGCGCCAGTGAAAAAGCTCGATCGTGAAGAAGTCACCATTTTTAGTGGGACCCGAGAATCTACCTGGTGGGGTGATCAATATTCCCAACGTGCTTACTTGACCCGCATCGAAATAATCGACGCGGCCCAACCTGTGACGCGGGAAGGAATCTAACTATGAGCCTGAAATGTTATTCCTTTATCAAGTTTTTTCTGGACAGTTCGGAAAAATTGGTTCGCTTACCTGTCGTTGCTGATTATCTTGAGGATCGACAACAACAGACTTTTAATTCTAACGGAAAGTTTTACTAAGGATGAACAAGGTCTATATCCGCGGATTAAGTCCAATGAACAGTTTTGATTTTACTATGAAATGGATTCTCTGTGACGCGAACTACTTCTTCTCCCAATTCTCCTTGCTTCCAATTTCTTCCTTAAGTTCACTTGGCTTTGATTCGCTCCTTTTCTCCTCTTTCTCTCCCTTTTTCCGAAAAGTCCCTCATTCTTTAGTGAAGTTTCTCGCTTTTATAGGCCCTGGGTGGTCTTGTATGTTGTGCCACGTGGTGTTCGCCATTCGACACGTGTTCTACTCGTGGGGGGTGGGCATGGCCGCCACGTGCCCATTCTTTCCTATCCGCGGATGATTGTGCTTGAGTCACCTTTTGGATATTTGTCCGCGGACAGTATTTAGGATAATGTGATTTTCCTTTTTTGTTAATCGGTTGGTGTTCTTTACTTTGTTATTATTATTATTTTTTATATTTTACAGATGTTTTTAATATTGGTTTAGTCAATTCATATATAATCAGATTGGTCAAATTTTATCCTATGCATAAATAGATATGTTCAGATAAAATCTTATCTTATCCATATGTTCGGATATATATATCCATGTAATAATAGGTAAAATCTTATCTTATATAATAGTATTTAAAATTAATTAATATCTTCTAAAAATATATCCATATATAATCAAATTGGGTCAATTTTTATCTTATGAATATATAGATATATTGACTAAATAGAGTTAGAATAACACTTTATCTTATTCATATATTGATTATTTCAAAAAAAAAATTGATTAGTTCATACGACTAATATCCATATCTAATGAAATTGTGTAAGTTATATTGATTAAATAGAGTTAAATTAAAATTTTATCTTATGCATATATTGATTATTTCAAAATTTTATGATTGGTCTATATGACTACGATTAAGGAGAAGTTGTCATGTGTCTCGTACGACTTCTCCTTTATTTATATATATATATATATATATATATATATATATATATATATATATAGAGAGAGAGAGAGAGAGAGAGAGAGAGAGAGAGAGAGGATGGATCAAATGTTAACAAGTCTTATTGTGTTTTGTGTTAACAAATCTAAACCATTGGATGAGAGAAAATGAATGGCCTGGATTATTTCAATATATTAATTTAATTATAAATTAATTGGAAAATAAACCTACCCAACTCCACCCCAAGCGCGTGTTTAAAAAACCCTAACCCACAATCACGTTCCGGTCTCCTCTCTGGTTCTAATTAGGAATTCTCCTCGTGGCAGAGGTTGAAGAGGAAGGGGTGATTCAGTACACCAGAGCCACCGCATCACCGCCGCAGCCCAGCGACATCAGTGAGGGGCGTCGGGATCTTCTTCCTGCTCGCATCTCCAGATCCCGACTCCGTGTCTGCGAACCCGAGGGATTTCTCCAGATCCCGACCCCTGCTCGCATCACCGCCGCCACCGCATCATCGTAAGACTCCGATGCCGTATCTGCGAAGCCGAGGACTCCGACGCCGTCGACCCTAGTCCTCCCTCCCCATCGACGACGCAGACCTGGGGAACTCAGCCCTAACCGTGACGAAGACAGATCGGGGGCGTCGGGATCTTCTTCCTGCTCGAATCTCCAGCCTAGGTGGCGCCGTCGCTGCAATGGCTCCGCCGCCCCGCCCCGTCTTCGGCTCTACTGCAAGTCTTGTTATTTCCTACAATAACCTGATTGCCGTCTTCGGAAATATTCAAACTTTTATTTGTCTGTAATCAAGGATTCTATTACTAGAGGAAGGATACAGTGATCATACATGGCAAAACCGGAACCTCAAAACATTTCATTAGCTTCTTAATTGCAACTGATGTGCATCATGTTTTCTAGCTCTTCGTACGGTGACTATCAATTTACTTTCTAGAACAATGAATCAACATTTTTTTTCCTTTTTTTTTTTCCAATCAATCAAATAACTAAAACTCTGAACATGAGGTTAATAGAACAGTCATCTCTTTTTTTTTTCCTTTTCTTCTTTGTTGAATCAACATTTTTGTCTTTGAATTTCAGGGTTTTTTTTTTGTTGAATCAACTTTTTTGTCTTTGTATTCGACAACTTCATAGTGATATTCGGTGATAATAATCAATTATTCGGTGGAATTCATAGGATTGTTCTATTAATCTCATGTTCAGAGTCACTATTCGACAAGTTCATAGTTTCTATTCGGTAATAATAAGGAATTATTCGGTGATAGTAAAGAATTATTCGACAAGTTCACAGTTTCTATTCGGTAATAATAAGGAATTATTCGATGATAGTAAAGAATTATTCATAGGTATGTGGTTAATTAGAGATGGAAATCAAGAATTACATTTATATATTCTTTTAACCTGGCAAATAATTACTGTCAACTTGGCGAATAATTACTATCAGCCCTTTTGCTATTATTGATAACTCATATTTATAGACGAATAATAACAATCAATTTAGCGAATAATTAATATTATCCTAGCGAATATTTACTATTATCCCAGCGAATATTTTCATCGAACGCATAGTGGAAGCAAAATCTCCTCATCCCAAAAAAAAACGTTACCTAAAAAAATCAACGCACGCGCTTCCTCTACAACAAGTTGGCTATTAAAGTGGTGGGACCTACTCTTTTTTATTTAAATAAAAAGGGAAAGTCTCAATTAATCTCACCCATTCATTCCTAATCAATCAATGGCCTATGTTTGTTAACACAAAACACAATAAGGGGTGTAAACATCTGACCCAACATATATATATATATATATATATATATATATATATATATATATATATATATATATATATATATATATATATATATATATATATAGATATTGACTTATTAATTGATGTGACACAAAAATAGAATACTAATTTAATTCAAATTATGAAACGTATTTAAAAATAATCTCATTTTAATCTAGAAAATTTTGTGTATGCAAATCGCACCAGAGGCCGTTCCAAGCCTCTGATTTAGTATTTTATATTGATAGATAGAAATATAGAAGATAGATATATTGTTCATACATTTTTAGAGGTACAAACCTAAAAATAATGTCTCCCTTAAATAAATACGTAGCATTAGTCTATAGATTTTGATCATTCATTGAATTAAACACTTTTCAACTAAATTTGATAACAAGCCAAATGTTCATCTAAATTCTAAAGTATAAAGTCTAAATCATTTGCTGTCATAAACCCTTTTTGTCATACTCTGAATTTTTTTCAACTGAATTTGAAGCCTTTGTTGTCATCAGTCCGACAGTCCTTATCTGTCATTAACCCCTTCCCTCCTATTCCCCCTATCTCGTTTCTCCGTTTCCACCCGCTCGGGAGTCCCACTGTCGGACGCTTCGGCCTGCATCAGCTCACCACCATCGGTAGCTCTCCATAGACCGGTAAAACCACTTCCCTCGCCTCCGTCACTATTCCCTCTACCTCGCTCTCAGATTTCTTCCCATTCACCCCACTTGAACCCTAATCACCATCCCATATCATCGCCTCTCTCCGCTGCCGACAACAACACCTCCGCCTTCACCTCTCCTCCTTCTCCAGCGTCGACCATGAGCTCTTCCCCTCGACCATGACTGATTCGCTTTCGCATCCGGCCTCAACTTCAAATCTGGAGAGGTAAATGCAATTTTGAACTCTTCCCCTCGTCTTCCCATCAAAGTATTGTTCATTGTTAGATGAATTTTATAAAAAATGAGTTTTAGTAGGTGGAAGGGTTGATTTGTGTTGACAGAGTGTTGATGAATTCGTTGTTCTTTTTCATGTGTTGGTTGATTGATTGTTGTTGCCCTGATCTGAAATTGCAGATTAATTGAGTGTTTGTTTAATTTGATCTTACCACCTATGATTAATTGATGGTTGTACTGCTGAAATTGTTGAATTCGTTGTTCTCTCATTTGTTCAATTGGGTTGAACTGTTGAATTTTATCTTTGGTTTGAACACTAAGTTGATCTTACTTTCATCTACTCTTTTGTAGAATGGTTAGAATTTTGATAAAATACTAAGGCTGGCTTTGTATCTTGTTGAAGTTTCTATTTGTTGAAGTTTCATCTAACTATTTTTCCATTCCATTCTTGAAATGATTAGCTCCAATCTTACCTAGGCTCCCCTCTTCATCACCCCCTATTGGAATTGTTAAATTGGCCTCAATTATACCTGTAATCTCTACAAATTCAGTTTATGCGGCTAATTTGACTACCAATCCCAGAAGTATTACTTCCAGCAGCAACATGCACAACTATGATTAATGTTCATCTAGTAGTGGTGTTGAATCCAATGGCCAACCTTCCAAGGTTTAGTAAGCCTATTATTCTTGTGAACAATCAGTAGTTTCTTTTTGTCTTGTAAAAACCAAGTTAGGAGCTTGTACGTACTTTGTTTTCTTTGATGCTTATGGTTCTTCAAAAGAGGATCCGAGCCATTTTCCATCGTACTTATTCTTTAATATTTTAATACATATGTTGTTCTTCTGCATAACGTGTTATATAAAAAGGAATGCTTGCCTTGTGCTCTTAAAAGCTCTGATATTTCAAATTAACCTTGATTGGAAAAAGATTGAAAGCTAGCAACAATTAAAGCATACGTTCGTTGTCCAATTGGCAGTCACTTAAATACATTTTTATGTTGTAGAAAGTTCACTTTATGCTTTAAATTTTTTAATATACCAGCTATATAGGTCAAATTAATATACTTGGAGATATGTTGATCTTTTTCCTCTTTTTTCCCTTGCTTTTGCTAGGATTTCTTATGTTCGTCTTTTCACATTAAATTGCATTAATATTCTCAACTTCTGTATGCTTGGTGTTGGCAATTCCTAATCTGTCAAATGAACATCTACATTCTGTTTTGGTTGAACCCAAGTGAGTGGAAATAGTTTCACCATTTCATAAGTAGAATTCCAGTCAAAGGATTGTTTGTAGACAGAGGAGTGGGTTCTCCTAGATTAATCAAATCAGTTTGTTCTAACCAACAACTTATCTGAAACTTGATTAAGAAAGCAAGGTAATTGGGATGTCTTTTTTTCATTGGATTGCTTTATTAAAAAACATACTACCTTGTCACTAATTCTTCATACTGTTTTCTTATCATATGAACTCCTAGAATGCATTCCTAGCAGCCGCTAGAGCACTTGGAGTTGCAACAATAGCTGATGAGATGCTTGGTGCATAAAGAAAATGGGTACTTGGCAATTGTGTTGGTGAGTTTTTTTCAATCTCGTGACATGCTGAGAATTGCGTTTTTTACATTTGAGGTCTTCAACCTGACAAAAAAAAAACATCCACATAAACATGGATTTAGCATCTTGATTCTTTTCGTGGGTAATCAACAAACAATATGAAGATTTTTATTTGCAATTCCCCCTGCTTAGCTAAAATTAGCACTGTTTAGAATTTTTAAGTATTGTTGTTTCAGTGTTTCGAACATATTATACATAAAAAATAGTACATTGAACTAGGAGCAACAACTACTTAAGCTTAGAGCATCCTAAATTAAAGAAACATTGTCATATTAAAAAAATTTCTTACTCGAGAAAATTCAGAAGGATCGAAACAGGGCAAGAAAGTATTTATTTCATGTCAATTTTCATTTTTATTTAAGCCTATTAGCTCAAATGGTAGAGCAATATGCTCAAGCATAAAGACGCGGGTTCAAATCCCGCATAGGCTACTACAATACTTTAGTTTATAACCGATGTGTATTAGGAGTTAGGACAAAAAAAATCAATAAGTACAAAGAAAATGATGTTTTGATGTATTTAGACATCATTTCTTATATGAAAACTTATTTTAATATTATATATATATGCACGAAAAATCATAAATAATCGATGTATGTTTGATGTATTGACATCGGTATTTAAAATATAAACAAAGTATATGTGATGTACGAAGTATTTAAACTTTTATCGCCAATGAAATTGGGTTATTATTCTGTCTAATTTCACATAAACAAACAAAGATAAAAATAATAGGGTTATTTTGACAACTAACACATTATAAATATCTAATTAGCTAACTAGCACCCAAACAAAATTAATTAACTAACCTAGCACCCTTCCCAATTTGACTATTAAGGTCAACGGTCAACCTGTTTGACCGTTGACCGGTCAACGCCGGTCAACAGTTTTTTTTTTATATATAAACCAATGATGCCATTTTTTGTCGTTTTGATGCCTTTTTTGTTTACATTTTATTTTCGCTTTGATGTCACTTTTCTAATAAAATGGATTGATGACACTTTTTTAATGCCACTTTTTTCAAATCTTGCTGATATTTTTTTGTTTACTATGATGCCACATTGACCATTGATGCCATTTTTTTTACCGTTGACTACTGATGACACTTTTTTGATATCAATTTTTTTGATGATATTTTTTTTTACTGTGATGCCATATTTTTTCAAGGTAATGTTTTGATGACATTTTTTTCTTTGATGTGATGCAACTTTTTCAAATCAGTGTTTTGATGCCATTTTTCTAATCAAATCGTTTGATGCCATTTTTTTAATCAAATCGTTTGATGCCATTTTTTTTAATTTAATCAATTGTATATCGATATATTTTCATCGATTCTACTTTTATTTACTGATGACACGTTTGTGATTACACTTCATTGACGACATTTGTTATTACACTTTATTGATCTCAATCATTTGTGATGACATTGTTTGTTGATGACATTTTTATTGATAACATTTTTTGTTTGCAAGTCATTAGTGGCATCTTTTTATTAATGACAATTTTATTGGTTACTTTTATTCATTGACGACACATTTATAAGTACAACACGTGGACGATCGTAGTGACTGAACATGCCATTAGCTAATATCGCATTCGCTACATTTGGAAACGTCACTAGATTTATTTCCAGGACCTGTCGAAAAAGGAATTGGGATTGAGTGTAACAGGAACAAAAACAAATAGAGCACAAACCAAGCCAGACTCAATAACATCATGCAAAAAAGTTCTGTAAGCATTAACCTTTGTTTGAAGGAACCCATGTTCTGGCAGATTGGGTTTCAGCACATCCAGCAAGAAGGTTGTTGCCTCACGAATCAAATTTCTCTGTATAATAATAAAACAAGTAGTTTATATCAGATTTTCTACAATAATCTGATGATCATTAGAATCATCACCATAATTTCCAAGATATATACTTCTATTGACTATCACCATAGAGCCATAAGCTGCAATGCTATTAAGAAGAAAAGAAATGAAAATCAAAGGGCAAAATGTCCCACCTGTAAGAAAAGATATGTGATCGTGTTATAGTCAAGTGGGCAACCTCCCTCCATTTGTGACATCATCAAAGCAAAGTTGACGGCTCCCTGTCACACAAATCAATTTCAAAATATTATCAGACAAGATGTCCTTTTTCCAATTCCCCATTCAACAAGTTTCAGACAATGTATCACCTGTGGATCTGACCGAAGAATTGTTTGCAGAAGAAACAGGTAATCAGGTGTGTATCCAACCTATATAGCACAAAAGAAATCCAAAATGAAACATATGAATAGCCAAAGCTCCACGTATCCATCCCACAACAAAGAAGTGAGATTTTTTCTCTTCAAAAAAAATATTTGCTTCACCTGCTTTGAGTATATTAATATTTTATCAAATTTTTTCCTCTCAGCAAATGCTGCCACAACCTTGGGTGTTGCCCTGGCTTTAATATATATTTTTAAAGCAAGATCATTATCTATAGTCTGCAGGGTAAACAAAGTTGAATAAAGCATCAGAGAAAACAAATACTCCGGGGTAATAAACTCAAACTGAAATATAAGTCACAAAAAAGCCAGTAGATTAAAAAAATTGAAACTCTAAAAGATCAACCTTCACAAGATCTCCAAGCTCCTAACTGCATTCTAGCTTGTCCTCTGCCAGCCAATTTTCCAAAAGATTCTTTTTGTTCTGATTTACAACCAAACGAGACAATTCCAGGGACTCAAAACCACACATTCACACACCAAACAGATCAGTAGAAACCAATGAGAGTGCGAGCGAGCGAGATAGAGAGAAAGAGCAACAACAATGGAGTCCACTGCTTGCTTCCTCCACCACCACGCGATCTCCACCTCCTCCTCCCGCAGCAGGCGCCAGAGCCTCCTCACCATTAAGCCTACCGGCCTCGTCATCTGCAAGGCTCAGAAGCAGCAGCAACTCCCGCAGCAGGACGAGTCCGCCAACACAGCCCCAACCTGAAGGTCGTCGAACGAAATCGAACACAAAGAAGACCCCAATATTGCACCACAACGCAAGAAGGTGCGATTTTTGAAAAATTGAGACATGATAACCACCGAGATTGCCAACAATGTAGGTTTCCACATAGAATCGGAAGGCAAAAGCCTGATTACACATGATTTGTGAGGAGGGATGATGATGAACAGGTGAGGAATTAGGGATTTCGGGAGGCAATAATTGAAGGAAAGAGGGGCGCATCCTGGTCCATCTAAACTCAATTACCTAATTAATTTTGAAGTGGTGCTAAGAAAGCTAATAAATTTTTTAAGGGTGCTAAAGCCTTAATTAAAAGTTCAAAAAGGTGATATTCCACAAAAATTTCTCAAAATAATATTCCCTTACAAAATGATATGTTTAGTATGAAAATGATATAATTTCCCCAAACAAATGACGACAAATTTGGAATTTGTCACAGTTTTCCCCTATACAAGTAGTGACGAAAGTGATATCTCCTCCCTAAATGGTTGTTTCAACGACAACAATATTTCTCATAAAAGATGAACATATGGCGAGGAATTTAAAATTTTCTCGTTAATAACTCTGAGCCATGTTCTCTATTTTTAACAAAGCATTAACGACGAAAATGAAATTTTCTCGCTAACTAATATGTTTAGCGACAAATAATTTCCTCAGAAAACACATACTTTTAGCGAGAAATTACAATTCGTCGCCAATACAGTTGGTGGATTTTACATAATTCCTACCTATATATAGCGACAAAAAATTAAAATCCTCAACAAATGTATTTTTAGTGATGAATTCATTCCTCGCTAAAAGCTCCAAATTCGTCGCTATTTTTTTATGGTTTAGGCGACCATATCATGATAACAATAAATGACGAACCGAAAAATTTGTCGTTAATTGTCACTTTTAGTGAGGAATGTAGGTCATGTCCCCTTTTAGGAGAAACATATATGTTCGTCGCCAAATACCATATTTACCGAGGGAAAAAAATTTGACACTAAAACTTTTGTCGCTAATAATCATTTCTGTTGTAGTGATATAAACATATAAGTCTACATTCAAACACATAAATAATTCTCATATAATTTCACATAACCAAAGGTCTCAATATCATAACTTCCATATCAATATCCTCACTATTCATCTCATAACTCATCCGATCATATCCCATCACATCGAATCGCCATAACTCATCATATCATATCATCATTATCTCAATATCTCAGCATGCATTATCACATCAATATATCATCTCATAATACATAGCAACATATCATGATTCATAACATATCTTATATTCCATCATCCCAATATTAACACGTTTGCACCGATACACCATTTTTCATGCTTATCAAGTTAAGATCTCAACATAATTCATGTTTTAATATATATTCATATTATAATCATATCATAACATCCTTCACATAATTCCACACATAAGAAGTCACTTAACAAGCCAATCATGTAAGTTAATTCCCCAAAGTTTTCGAAAACTCTTAAACTCAAGTCAAGTCAACTCAATATTTAAAATAATTTTCTCAAATCATACTTAGCCCAAAATCCATTTATAAACATTAAACCTTTAACCAATTTGTAAACTTATACTATTAAAATAATCCAAATATATTTCATTTTACTTCATAATCATTGTTTTATGTTTTTATAATTTCCAACACCTTGAGAATATTTCAAATAATATATTAACCAACCATTTAATACCATAGATTAATCAATCAACAATAAAAATATGTAAGTTTTAACAAACCCCAGCCCAAAAGCTCTGAGCCCAAAATTCTCGGTCCATCTCTCACTTGCCCAACCTGGTTCAGGGAAAAGAAAAGGAAAAAAAAAAAGAGCTGGCCCGGTTTTAAATGCAGAAAATCGAAGACCTGGCCCACCTGCACAGTTCTCTTCTTCAACCTCCCACCCCTGCTCTGTTTTCCTTTCCAGTCGCCGAGCTGCTGAGCTCCCCTCGCCATCCTTCCTCTTCCTCCCTCCCATCTCACACCACCCTGCTCTCGCAGTTCTCTCATTCTCTTGCTCCTACTCGTATGTCCCATTCACTCTCACAACTCACTCCCCCTCACCCTCGGCTTGCACATTCTAGCCCGCTCGCTCACTGAACCACTCGCTCACTCCCACCCCCGCTGGTTAGCTCAACGAAAAAGGGACGAAATGCATAACGATATTTGAAAACGATGGATGGAGGAAGAAATGAGGAGCTCACCGGGAGAAACCGTATGTGTCGGGTCACTGGGGTGTTCGTCGGAGCTCCTCAGAGGCTCGGATTCCTTCTCGGACCTGATCTCGGCCGAATCGAAAGCTTGTCGGTGGAAAGGCTTCCCTCCTGGTAGCTTTGGGCTCATCGGCGGAGCTAGAATGAAGGAAGCTCGGTGGGGGCGTGGGCAGGGCCGTTCTTATAATATTAGAGGCCCGGGGGCGAAATTAGATTAAGGGCCCCTACTGACTTGAAAATATTATTTTTTTCAAAAGACTGATAAATTTTTTTTATTTTTTTCAAAAGAAAAATATGATAATAATAATAATAATAATAATAATAATAATAATAATAATAATAATAATAATATATACATAAAATCAAAATAAGATATTTAGATCAACTACAACGTTAATCATTCATTACTTTAGAGTATTGGCACACTTTAAAAACAAAATCTGGGTGCAAAAATTCCTTTGTTTAACCACAAAATCAAAAGCTAAAATCAACAATGTCGATGCAGTTCAATAATTTATAATCCTTTGTTTTGCTGCTTTTCTCTGTTTTCTTTTTTAACTCCCAGATAAATGTTTTTTAGGCAACATTGTGTAAATAATTCAACACAATAATAATAATATAAAAGGAACAATTTGATTAGAACTAAAAAAAATTATAATTCCTAATTCACGAAGAGGTATCAAGTACGAAAGAAAAAAATTGAAAATGCTAACAACAATTTTTTTAAAAAAAATACAACACCACAATAAATAAAATTAATAGAATCGATTTTTATTTTACCTAATAATAGAAAAAGAATCGATTTTTACATGGGTTATCATATAGAAGAAGGAGGCTGAAAAGTGGAACATGCTCGGGCTCACCAAAGGTTTTTTTTTCCTTCTAGGCCCCCAATCCCTTTTATAATTTAGTTTGGGCTTTATTAAACTGATGGGCTGCTACTTATAATCATATATATACCTACCCAAATACTATGGGCCCCTACAAATCGTGGGCCCTAGGCCTGCGCCCCTGTCGCCCATGCTCATGGGCCGGGCCTGGGCGTGGGTCAAAGAGGATGGGAGTAGTGCAGGCAAATGGGCTGATCGGGTCGGGTTTGAGTCGGGCTCGTTCGGGTCGGTCATTTCGGGTAAAATATTTGCTCGTGTATTGTTCGGGTCGGGTTCGGGTTGGCTCAGGTCGGACCAAATTTCGGATTGGTCGGATTCGGGTTGAATCCGGTCGGGTTCATTCGGGTTTTGAGTCAATGCCGGTCAAGCTCGTTCGGGTTTCGAGTCTATGCGGGTCAGGCTCGGGTTCGTTTTCGTACTTTCGTGCTAAGCGGGTCGGTCTCATTCGGGTTTTAAGTTAAACAATAAAGTGTAATTTACTCAATGCTCATTGTAATGCTCATTGTAATACTAATCCTCTATTCATCTTCGATTATTAGAAATTCAGATCAATCACTCATTATGTACTTATAACTTATAAGTTATATCAACCAATGCCTCTTAGAGTCTCAAACTCATGATATAATCTTTATAAGTATTGCACTTGTACTATTGCCATTTGTCTATATGAAAATAAGAGAACCATAATCCTTCTATGATCTATCTATTAATCTTAAATCATTAGATTGATCTTTCATTGCATCATCGATGGATTGATCATTGATGCATTAAGATTTTTGAGTCCCTGAGCATGGATATTCTATAATGTTATTTGTACAAACAAAGTAATATATAAAAATATAAACAAAAGTATCAAAATATATGCAAATGTTTTATGGTTTATCTATCATTGTTAATTTATTCATTATAAATTTACATTATATCAACAATTTTCAAGCCCTTAACTCCTCAATCCTCATTCCTTATAACAAACCCATGATATAAATTTCGTTACAAATAATATCATCTTTCATAACTAAATAAAGTTATAATTCTATATTTACAATCTTTTTTATTTTAAATGATTTGATGATTTTGATCTATTATTCATATTTTTTTTAGCAATTATTCATTAATTGATTTTATATTTTCTAAGTTTTGAAATTAACCATAAACCCTAAACCCCAAACCGTATACCGATATACCCTACCAAACCCTACTATAACAAGTAGACTGTGAGAACCGTAGTCTTCAATTGAAGGAGGGAGTCTTTTCCAATTTTTGACCAAAGGAGGGAAAAATGAAATTTTTAGGAGGGAAATGAATTTTTTTTTATCATAAGGAGGAGGGAGATGTAAAAAAATGAAAATCTATCTTAAAAAAAATAATTTAATTGTTGAATCTGAAAAGTGAAAACCTGGAAAAAAATCCCCAAATACCCAAACGAGGCAAACCAAACCCTACCCTACTCAACTCATCCCTTCCCAATCCCCTGTAGGCCGCCTCAAGCCCTCAACTGAGTTGGGATCCTCCTTCCCCATGATTCGAGGCGACGACGGCCCTTCGACGAATCCCTTCCCAATACCCTGTAGGGGTGTGCAGAAAAACCCAACACGACTGATACGACACGAAAACACGACAACACAACACGAAAAAATACGAAACCGAAAAGACACGACACGAAAATGACACGAACCGATAAAACACGACATTAAACGGTTTGTGTTCGAATCGGGCATATCCCCTTATCGGATACCCGACACGAACCGTTTAATTTTTTTTTTAAATTTATAGTACAGCAGTATAGTACTACTATATGTATAATCCAGACAATATTAGTATGCCCTGATAGCTCAAGTGGTATTGGGCTTATTTGTATCCGCCTGTTTCAATCCAACCCAGGTTCGAGTCATGAGTTCGGCTTTTTTTTAACGCATTCACCCCTTTTTATTTTATTTATTTATTTTGATTAGATTCTCTCACCCCTTTTTATGTTTTTATTCGAAGTGCGGAATCTACGGTTTCTAGTGTTTATTTGTAGATCTTATGATCCGGCCTCGAAAGCTAGAGAAAACATGGAGCAAATGGAAAAAGAAGAGTTAAGAAACAAGAACGGAAATGGAGAACATGGAGAATTCCCATCTTTAAGGTTCAGAGAAATTGGAATTAGCTTCTGAGATCTTCATAAGAATCGTAGTGCTTGGAAAGTGTTATGAGCCTATTTCGCCATGTTTTACACTTACTTTTATATCGATTTCTGCATACATTTCATACATTTGGGTTAGAATTGTACAGATTCTATGTAGTTTACAATTATTTGTCAAATTATGGAGTCTACACTAGTTTTTGTTTAATTACGCAGAAATCGATGCAATTTACAGCAATTCGGTGAAAGGATGAAAAGCCCGAAGTCAACTACAGAAAGTCCGAGGTCAATGAGCAACTGAACTAGGACAATTCGAGCAAGAAACAAGGAAAGATCTACTCGACACAACTGGTCGATATCGACCACTTCTAGTCGATATTGAGTAATTCCAGTCGAAATCCAGAAGTCAAGCAGAGCAACACTTGAGAAATTCTGTTATAGTCTACATCGGCTGCTACAGTACTCGATGTCGAGTACATGTCGACTGTCCAGAACGTGCCCGAGCTCGAGTGTTGTTGTGAGCCTAATTCGGCATGTTTTACATTTACTTTTATAACGATTTCTGTATGCATTTCATACATTTGGGTTAGAATAGTACATAATTTGCGTAGTTTATGTTTATTTGCAATATATGGAGGTCTACACAAGTTTTTGTTGTATTTCACAGAAATCAGACACACTTTGGAGCTTAAAGGAAAATCATGAAGAAGCTAAAGATGCTGCAGCTACAGAAAAGCCCACTTTTCGCCATTCATCATTCTGAATCAAGCTTTGAATCTTTGATGTCTTAATGAGAGCTGTAGCCCTCAAAAAGATCTTTCCAGCTCATACTCATATGCGTCAATCGGACGAACTAGTACTCGGGAAAGTGCGTTTAAAAAATGGAGCAGAATGCTGAAAGCGCACAGAACTAGTCGACATCGACCAAACCGGTCGACGTCGAGTACTTTTTTGGTCGACTTGCCTCCCAAAAGTCGAGAACGAGCACCAGACCGCTCGAGAGCACAATTCTAGTCGACGTCGAGTGAACTACTGATGGACGGTTTTTAGTCGCGTAAACCGTATCAAAATAAATTTGAACCTACCTAACTAATGTAGTGTGGTAAGCACGAGTCGATCCCACAGAAAATCAAGTTATTCCTAAGTTAAGTTTATTTTCCAATTAGTATGAAACGGGGGGTTTTGATTGATTGAAATAAGAAAGAAACACACAATAAACTATATAAACAGGTTGATGCAAACAATTTAGAAAAGATCGCTCTACCTACAACTATCCACTTTATTTGGTTGAATTGATATTGTAACTTCCTTTCGTCCTATTAAGTTTCCTATGAATGCCCTTGTCCCGACCTAATATAATTACTAATCCAATTAGTCATAGAAACCATTATCAATCGAACGGTCCATAAAGAAGGATTTAACCCAATTGATAGCTTTAAGACTAGAGATTAACCAAGGTATTTGCAAACCCTAAAGAGGGATTTAACAACACGTCCAACTTCCTACCTATCCAATTAGTTCAATCAGCCCTAAAGGGATAAGTTTGCTACTTGAACTAAGGTTCGCAATCAGGAATCTACAAAACCCTAGCAATTGAATTGATTCTGCCAAGTTTATCAGACAAGATAGAATAAAACAATCAAACATTCAAGCACAAAGAAGTCAAAACATTCAATACAAAAAATAAGGAACAAGATTCAGAAACTCACAACTCAATCCAAACAAAGCTTCAAATCATAAATAAAACGGGAGAGTTTAAGTTTCCATAAAAATAAGACAAAAGACAATTAGGGTTAACAAGATCAAACCCGGTCGGCCGATCATTCTGAACACGGCCTCCCTCTGAATGTATCTACTATATGTATATATATAAACTACGGAGTAAAAATTTATCCTAATATAAATATATAATAAATATATAATTCTATCTAATCCTATTCTATCTAAGTTATCTAATTATATTGATAGTTCGGCAGCACTTCATGCGGTCAGCCCCTGCCTTGCATGATTCGAAAGCAATTGCACCGTCTTGTCTTTTAATTTGCAAAATAATCCCATAATTTAGGGTGTTATATACACCATAAATCCAAGATAAAAAATGCACGTCCCTTGTCACTAATTAACATTTAAAAAAATTAATTAACTCCTTTTAACCATGCACGTCCTTAAGGACGTGTATGATTTGGGGTGTATATAGCGAAACCGATAATTTATGATCAACCTCCAAATTCATACGATACATCTTAAAGATACCTGAAATATATAAAAGCACTAGTGTAGAATCCGAAAATCAAATAATACCAAATAAGCTATAAAAATATGTAAAAATACTATAAATTAATATGCAAACCTATACTTATATGACTAAAATATACTCTATCAAACTACCACATGCTTAAACTTTTGCTCGTCCCCGAGCAAACTATCACAAACAAAGAAAAACTCAAAGAAAGACAAACACTAAAAGAAATTTTTATGAAAGATCACTCATCATTATGATTCCCATGGCTACGAGAGTATTTATTATATTAAGCTCAAAATAATTAGGATACTATGAGACCCACATCAAACCTTTCATACTCATTTCTTTAAACTTTACTTAGGTTCAGGGGATGCTTGCATTCAGAATGTATTGAGCAATCAAAATCATTAAGCACTTCAAAATTGTCATAAACACCCATAGATTACTAGGCTTTTTCTACTTCGGATTTTCAATTAAGCTCATATTCTTTCTCTTTGTTTCTAAACATTTCTATTTTTTTTTCTTCCTCTTTGCGTGAATTTTATCCTCCACAAACAGGATTGGTTACTAACCGTATTTTTTTTTCTCAATTCTTATAGTGTCGAGTGAATTTTATTCTCCTCGAATATTGGTTTATTGCACTACTACAATTAAGAGCTTTGGCAGCGGCCCAAAACCGCCACCATATATAGGATAACCGCTACCAAAGCTCTAAGGCAGCGGTTTTGAACCGCCCCTTCTGCTGCCGTCGCTATAGCTCTATAGCAGCGGTTCTTGTGACTTAAGGCGGCGGTTTGGTAGAAAAGTGGTACCCGCTGCTACAGATTAAAAAAACCGTTGCCTATTGGCCTATGGAAGCGGTTTGGCTTACAATAAATGGCAACAGTTAAATATAGCTATAGCAGCGGTTTGACATTGTTTTTTTATCACCTTTTTTTATTTCATTTTTAATATTTAAATTTATAAATAATTATTGAAAACTCGTTATAATATGAACATAAAGACTTAAAATACCATATTTTCATTTAATCATATAATAACATTCATTACATTTACAAAAAGCATATATCCATCACTTGGATTTAATTACTTGAAGAGAACAACCAAGTAAACATTCTAAAAATTGGAATCAAGAAAATGTATCGATCCTTCACAAGGATTGGTTAAAAGCAATCAATACAAAAGTTACTGAATTCATAATCTCGTCATGGTTCCTACATGCTCTTGGTCGGTACAAAAACCTGCATACATATAGTTCCACATAATAAGGCAATAAGCTATGTTAACATAAGCTTAGAAATATGGCCCAAATAAATATAAACATTCCAATGGCTGGCAATCAGATTACCCTTAATCTACTCCCACAACCTACTTTCTATCGACTATATCAACAACATTATTTTACAGAACCAAGCAAGAAACTAAAATATTCTCAATTACCTGCCAGAAATCCTCTTTAAAGGGCATCCGACATCCAAGGATTATGCACTAGTCTTGGTTGGACCTACAATTGTGCTACAAAGAAAAAGAAAAATTAAAAGAACCCTATAAAGAAAAAGATATGAAATAAAAGAAACTAATATAATCCCCGCAACATGAAGTGTTTATATATAATAAATATAACAGCAGTCGAGTATAAGTTAAGCATAGCATTCTCAACGAACTCCTTTTAATTCAGACTCAACCGCCATGAACTAGCAAATCTGGATTCCATAGTCGATCATACAGCCACAAAACAAGCCCTACATTAGCAAAAATAAGCATAAAAGCATGCACATAAGAGAACCACATCTTGTTCTTCCAACCATGTAAAAACAGTATAGTTTACTAGAAAAGAACCACCAATGCAATCATAGAGCAACTACTTCTCCTTTACTTTCTAAATTCAAAGCATTTCAAATTAACATTATGTAGTACCTTTCATTTTTTTCATAGGTTTTAGTTAGAAAAGAACGTCCATCATGATGGAAAAAAATTACAGAACAAGAACCCAAGAATAAGAACTAAACAACAGGCCCACAACCACAAGAAAATTTAGATATCGATCCAGCAAACATAACAGAAATACTCATCTGTCGAGGATAATTTTTTTTGCCTGTGACAGAGGGGAACTACTATGGAGGAAAAATCAACAATACATCCCTTACATGGTTGTATTTTATAACCAAATGGCAAAGAGATGGGTATACTTATGGTTCACATGAATAATAAGATATCATAACAAGGTATATGGATTAAATAGTTTAAATAGTCTTCACTTATAACACCACAAATTCATTCATCTTAATTTATAAGACATCAAGTAGTACCTTTTCCAACAGAAAATCATTCTTCGTAACATAGAGGAGCAATGAAATTAGCCTCTGAAATCAGTCTTTTAGTTGCATGTAATGTGCCCTAACTTAAATGCTATACTCACCAACTACCAAGGGTCTAAATTAGCATTCAACAACAGTTGTAAACATAGCTAGAGATAAGTACTAAATAGCTCTTATTCAAATGTCATATGTAAACGGAAAATGGGAGCACCAAAGCTACAGTGAATGAAAGGTGAACTGGAACAATCTAGAGCACTCATCAATCAACACTAAGAACTTGGTAATGCAAAAGAGAAGATCATGCTGCTTGCTAGGACCAAAGTGCCCAAATTAATGGTCCTCACAAGCACAACAGAACAAGAGATTTCAACACTAATGCATACATATCTTGAATATATAAGCTCTGAAAAAACAGCTTCCAAACAACCTGTAGAGCCTAAATTTATATTTAAATTGGGTAACCCCCTTTTTCTTCCCCAATTGTATACTCAGTGTAGTCTATATTCACTAGCAAGTTGGCAACAAAGCAATTAAAAATGAAGTTTGTACGTATTGCCGTTAGTGGCTTGTTAACTATAGATGATTTACTTGCACATTTAGTTATTTACTATAGTACTGTTTTCCTACCTAAAAGTTCCAATTCAACTAAAAAAAAGTAGGGAAATACTAATCAACTACATGGTAGCCAATGACTCAGCACTACACCTAGAAGCTAGAAAGTAGTTCATCAAGACAATAAATATTATAGCACTACAATGTGGAATAAAAAGAATAGATAATGGTTATCTCTCAACTAAAATTTGGGAAAATAACTTGTAAATGGGTTAACTACTTGACCTGAAATTTGGCAGCTTCAGCGTTTTGCACATCCTTTTGCTTCTTCGATTATTTCAACTTTGCCTGCTAGAAATAAAAAAGAATGATACATTTAACACAACACTACCATATCGAGATGAACAGATTTAAAAAGGAGTAAAAAAAAATAGCACAGACGATAATTACAATTGTTACTGAAAAACCTTTTCATCCCTTTTCATCTTCTCAAGTTCCTCCATTGAGAGTTGGACCTCAGTTTCAGCCTTCAAGTTATAGCTCTATGGGCACAAAATCAAATAGTAAGACAAGGTACTCCCCAAGGTATCTATGGTTTAGAGTCAAACAGTGGTATCTCTAATTTATTTCTCCAAGTTCTTTTGTACTCCACAAGGTGTCTAGACATTGGGCTATATCTAAATGCAGTTCTTTTTGCGAGTTTGAACAAATGAAAACATTGAGGTTCCTAACAAGGATACTAATCCAACTAAAGATGATTGGCTTAATATTTGCACTTCAACTTCCTTAGCACTGCTTCCCCTCATGTTTGCTACCACCTATCATATAAGAGTGACAAATTTTTTTTACCAAGTGCCAGAAGTATAATAACCATTGAAAGTAAAGAAGAAAAGGCTAACGAAGCTGAATTTTTTATTCACATATGAAATCTACCACCATCAAATTAAGAACACTTAAAATGGAAAAGGAAAATGCCAAGGAAGTTGGTGCTTTTCTCAATTAAAAAAGAGGTAATAAGATGTGATCATTTAATGGAATAAAATATAACATTAACTTATCAATAAACCCTAGCACTGGGAGGAGTACAATAGATCAGTTGGGAGGGGTATGAGTAGAAACAGACAAAGATGATTTATCTTTCAAAAAGGAGTAGTCACTTTCAATATATAGTTGATGGATCATTTAGGAGTATTAGCAAGTGCATAATAGGATCACTGGAAGATAGCTGGCCATTTGAAAAAATGAATAAAGTTGGTAAATGAGGATTGCTAAATGGGCTTTTACAAAAAGAGCAAAATACATCGATTGAACCACTAAGGGCAATTAGTCATATTAATTTTATCCAAATAACATAGGTAAGTTAAGCAAAAGCAATTAGGATTATAACATCATATATATATACCCATAAAAAAGATTGAAATAAAAGAAAGGAAAAGTAATAAAGCAAATTAAACAAACCTGAAACAATACGTTTAGTTATCCAAATGACACATGAATAAATAATGGATGTATATTCCCCCTTGCCATAAATCCAAATTATACAGAGCCACCAAGGTTAGTAACTAAATGGACATATATCATATTTACATGCGAATTAAAATTTATTTTCAATAAAAGTTGTGATATCAAGCACAAATTTATTTAAATGCCCTAGTGAACATGACATGGGATTCAATTGACGGATCTCGTCACTAGATACCTTTTGTGCAGCTTGTGCAGGCTCTTCTGCTCTCTGACAAGCAGCATGCTCCACAACCAATTGTTGTTCTAGCCTCTTGGTTGTCTCTCTCATTTCAACTCAACCTAGTTGTTGAGATATCAGTCAAAGGGAAGTTAAGGAATCGACATACTACTTGAAGATAACATTACTATGACTCTCTCTCAGATACCAATTCAACAACTCTCTTCTCTATCAGATCAGATTGAAAGAAATTTCAAGCAACAATCGAACATCTTGCTCTCACTATTGAAAAAAAGAGGAGAAATCGAAACCCTAGATTGAACATTCTCTATCGAAATCGAAAACGCTAGATCTGAAACAATAACCCTAATCGTAGATTTGAAGCATCAATGGAGGAGGAATCGAAACCTAGATAGAAAATTCCTAATTGTTTTTAAGCTGTTGCAAATAAATAAAGGCTTCGAATCAGAAAGCTTTAGAAATTAACTAACCCGAAGATGTTTCTTGCTTCTCCTGGAATCAGCCAGACCTCCAATATCTTGAAGTTTTGAAAATTCGAACACTTTTTTTACATGAATCACATGAAGCTTCAAATTTCTCTCAAATTGATCCGTCAATCGCTTCTCCCCCAAATCGTCTGAAGCTTGAAGTCCGAACTACTTAAAGCTTTGAACTTCACCCCAAATCAGATGAAGCTATTGCGCCACAGTCAATTCTCCAATCTCTTGAAGATTCGATCATCGCTCAGCCGCTCCCCTAAATCCCCCCGCTTATCATCTAACCCTAGCTACGGGGCTTCAGATTGGGGTTTTAATTTCGAAAATTTTGGAAATAGAGCGGGCGGGGGATGAAATATTAGTGAACCCGCCAAATCACTTGAACCGCTCCTATAGGGTGTTTTATTTTAGCGGGTTTTGTTGAACCGCTTCTAAAGGGTAAAGAAACCGCTGCCATAGACCTGGGATTTAAAAACCGCTGCCAAAACCGCTTCTATATACTAAACCCATAGCATTTTTCTGAACCGTGGCCTTGAACCGCCTCCTTAACTAAACCGCCACCACAAACCGCCCCATTTGCTCTTAATTGTAGTAGTGTTGATGATTCTTTTCACTCGAGTGAATTTTATCCTCCTTTCACTCATCAACCCAACATATATATCAAAACACATAAAACATACATGTAACCGAATTTACTAGTGCTTTTCATCAGGGTTTAGACTTTAGACGTATACAATAGAAATCATATAAAAGTTTTAAAGATTGCTCTAAACTTGCTGTCGTTGTTGCTTTGTTGCTTCCACTGTCGCTGCTGCTGTGTCGTCGTCGCTGCTGATGTGTTGTTGTCGCTGCTGCTATGCTGTTTAGCTTCTGTTTTTGTTGTTGTTGTGCTGGTTTCTTTTGCTGAATTTTGCGTTGTTGCAGCCTGCAGGTGCTGCTATGGGTTTTTTTTGTGGATGTAGGTTCTGAATTGTTTGTCGTGTGGTTGGATTTATGATAATTTGTAGTTGTTTGGTCTTTAGACTTTACTATATTCATTGTGTTGTTTAGGATGCTTGATGGGTTTTGTTAGGTCTATTATAATCGACATCATCCTTCACCGTTTGTATGTTGACGAATCCTATAAATTTGATAGAAAAGGATGATTTGCTTTAAACATTTAATCACTCTTGTTTTCTTCTTTTTCCACTTTTCGTTCCATTCCTTTTCTGGTTAACGATATTTCATACATTGACTTGGGAGACGGATAAATGAGATTATAAACTAGTCTTAAAGCACCCATACATTATACATATTACATACTCTCTAATCATATCCTAAATATAAAAGAGATTTTATCATATCTGTAAAATTATTGTGGTGGCTAGGTGAATATTGTTTCAATATAGTTGAGAGTCGGGTCTGGTTGAGCGTCGGGTCGGGTCAGGTTTGGGTCGGGTCAGGTTTGGGTCGGGTCAAATTTGGGTCGGGTCTGGGTCGGGTCGGGTGGGTTTATGTTCAAGACCATTCGGGTATCGGGTCAAAATGGGTCGGATTCGGGTTCATGTTCGGGTTGTGCATAACGCTAGATTTTCGGGTTCGGTTGGGTTTGGGTTCGGGACTTCGGGTGGGTCGGTCGGGTTTCTCAGGTCGGGTCAGATTTTGCCAGCTCTAGATGGGAGCGTGGTGCTGGGCGGATGTCGATAATCTGGGGAGGTGGTGACGTGGTGCTTGAAAGCAAAAGGATATGTTTGTTGAGATTTTAGAACAGGGGATTGGTAATTGGTTGGGAGACAATGGAAGAATGTAGGGGAGGTGTCTTTGGGGTTGTTGGAAGGAGAAGGGAGAAGAGAGAAGTGGAGATGGAGGGATGTGCGGGTGTGGGGTGATTTAAATGAGTAAGGAAAGAAAGAATTGCGATGAGAAAGCTTTTAGGGGGTGTGTAGGGAGTGCCCGTTGAGATTAAATTAAGGATGTGTTTTTCTGCGGGAGAAATTTTAAGGGGTGGAGATTATTTTTACGGGGTGAAAAGGGTAGAGATTATTTTAAGGGGTGGAAACGACGGAGATTATTTTCGAAGAGTATCTCATATGATGTTTGGAGGATTGGAGATTATTTATTAATCCCATGTTATGAAATACCAATTTTGCCCACACCTATTAATTGTCAATCTAACCCAACCCCATCCCCTCCTCATCGTCCTCCCTCACCAGCCACCACTACTACTCTCTCCTTCTCCCTTCAATTAGGGTTGTTGCTGCTGCCTTTTTTTCTTCTCCTTCCTCACTCTCCTCGCACTCGTTATTGTCCTCGCCGTCAACCCTAGGAAGCTGTTGTAGGAGGAAATCGAGTTCATAATATAAGAATATAAATCAAACTAGACTTTGCCCACACAAATAATTACAAGACTTCCACCCGATGTAGCAACAGGAAGTCAGGATCGATCCTCGAGGAAGCGTGTCAGCGGATCTCAGGTAGTAGAAGAATCTCACGAATGGTTTTCGACCACAGGAGTACTCGACCTCGACTAGGTGTAGTCGATAGGAGTCAGGCACAGTCGAATTCGAGCAAGCAAGGGTCACTGGTGTGGTCGACGTCGACTAGGTCTCCTCGACGTCGAGTAGGTATGGTCGAAGTCGAGTAAGTCTGGTCGATGTCGAGTACCTGCAGAGACAGAAACAAGCAGCGATCTTGCTCGATCGAATATTAGTAGTCGACGTCGACTAGGTCTGGTCGACGTCTAGTAGAAAAACAGAAAGTGACGAATCACAAATTTCGGAATAAACAATGTAAAAGAAAACTTCCAAGACCGGGGTTTGCAACAACGATAACCAAATATGCATAAGGCAAGATAAAGAGGGATAATCATGCAATCACATCAAAGGATTAAGCTTTCGCCTTTTCCAACAATTAGACAACTCTTTCAAGAAACCCTAATTGTATCTACCAATTTTATATTTATAATCCAAGTGGTTAACCCGAATCTCTATTAAATAGGTAATAAACATATAAAAGGCAGTGGATGATCAAAACGCAATAAAGGCCGAATCTTTACCTCAAACATGCATGGCTATCATCGGGCTCACCCCGACCCTAGAAGTAGGCAGACTACTCGCTCTTTATCATAGGAAAAGACATCAATAATAAAAGAAAAGTAACTAGCATTAATAAAATAATGTAAAGCTTACAACCGATCGAAGCCAAATTGCTCTCGCTCTCCAACTCCTCTCGGCCTCCACTCTCTCTCTCTCTCTCTCTACTCGATGTAACTAGTGGCTTGTCTTGGATGATTCTAAAAACCAACCCCTAAAGCCTTATTTATAGTGCTCCTTATAGCTGATCTAGGAAGGAACAACTATATCTATATCTAAATCTTTCTATCTAAAAACATAAGATAAAACATTAATGATAAAGGAAATAAATCTATAAGGAAATAAAGCTATTGTGGATAGATCCCTTCCATCTTGATAGATCTTCATGTGATGTTGATAGAATTCACATATCTTCTCTTGCAAGCACTCTATCTTCTCGGACACAACTCGATCTCGGAATCGGACTCATCTGGATTGTACTCGACATCGAGTAGGTGTACTTGACGTTGACTAGCATTTTCTTCTTCTGGGTTGCACTCGAGCTCGAGTAGGGTTCGGACTCGACGGGTGTACTCGGCGTCGACCAGACTCCTCGACGTCGAGTAGAGTTGTTCTGCTCGAGTGATCTTGCTCGATTTCGTGTAACTTTCTGGATCCTGGTGTACCCGATTTCGACCAGATGTGGTCGATGTCGAGTAGAATTGTCGGCTCTTAGCATTCGACTCTGTTCTTAAAACGCATTTTCCCGAGTCCTCGTTCGTCGGATTGACGCATATGAGTATGCGTTGGAAAGCTCTTTCGAGGGCTACAACTCTCATGAAGACATCAAAGCTTGATTCAGAATGATGAATGTCAAAAAGTGGCGTTTTCTTCCACTGCACCATCCTCAACTTCTTCATGACTTTCCTTTAAGCTCCAAAGTGCGTCCGATTTCTGCGAAATTAAACAGAAACTAGTGTAGACTCCATAATTTGGCAAATAAGCATAAAATACATAGATTCTGTACTATTCTAACCCAAATGTATGAAATGCTCACAAAAATCGATATAAAAGTAAGTGTAAAATATGGCAAGTTAGGCTCACAACAGAAGCCCCAATTCGACCTCCAACAGGTCGGATTCCAGTACGTCAGCGTCACCACCAACCTTATCGCATCCGCTGCCACTTCCTCAGTCTCGCTCTCCCTCAACATCCGGCTTCTTTTCATGGTTGTGAATTTGACCAGATCGGGTGAATTCCAAACTAAAAAATTGATGAACAGACAATCTATGAAGCGGCATAGTAGAAGCCCTAGCCCTGGATATGTCAGTCCAACACCAAACAATCGATAAACAAGGCAGCAAAATGGAGCAATTGAAGACCAAATTCCCTATATTTCCTAAAATCCCTGATCTATCCAGGCTCGAAAAGAGTGGAATCTCCATGATCAAGAGCCCTAGGTTGCCTCCGGCTTCTTTTCACCTGCTCAGGGGCATTTATGGATAGAAAGGGATACAAATCCCTTGCGGCCCCTCCACCTTGCCCTTCCTGAGTGGAAAAAATCGCCTATCTCCACCCCCTTCCACCCCCATTTCAGGCACCACCCTCACACCGTCCATCCCGAGCCAAACGATGCTCCCCTTTTCCACCTCTACCCCCTCCACTCCATTAAAAATGGTAGGAAAACATAACCTAAGAAGGGGGAGAGGGGTCTCTGAAATTGCATGGGCAGTGTTGGGAATCAAGGCCAAAATGGGTAGGAAGGTGTGGGAGAGGAGATGTAGGAGGATAGGAGTGCTGAGCTCAACATCGCAAAGGGGCATCTGGCCTCTATATTTTCGGATAAGAGAAGGGGAAGAAGACAAGTAAAGGGTGTGTGGTCTCAAAAGCAAAAATTCAAAATACCCAGGGATAAATCCCAAAATCCACTCTCACGACCTTATCCCTTGAAATGGTAAATATATAGATAAGGCATAAAGCCAAGGAGTAATAAAAAGTAAGACCATACTGAGAGTCTTACGTAAAAGGGTGATACATCCCACCAAAAGTCCTACTACATGGATCTACCGCAATACTACCACACACACAACCTACCACAAAGACGGAAGGGAACATTGCTTAACCGAAAGCACCACACGCCTACACCCCAGTCCACACCAGGACAAGGATGATGTTCAACACAACATCTAAATTAGCTTGCCGATGTGGGAGTGTAGGCGCATAGTGATGACGACAAACAATGGACCCTAACATCAACACGGAAAGGCCATCCCACAAATTCCACCCCACATAGTACCACCGCCACATATTACATCTCACACCACTACATGTCACACAACATATTACACACCACACAAATTTAGTCCACCAAAGAGTCAAACCCACCCAAAACAAATAAAAAGAAACAAATCAGCAGCTTTTTAAAAGCATGGATAGGGAACACCATTCTCACACGCCACCATCTGCAACAGAGGAAGCCAGAGCCCCACGCGCATACAACACACCATTATGTCAAGCCCCATGCGCCAAACACACGCACCTTCAAACCTTGGAACAAATCCCACACATCGCCATTGTTCACACAAGCAGTCGCCACGCGTCATCCTTCACAAGATAACACACCACAGACGCGGAAGGCGGCACCGGCACCGCTTCACTCTAGCAACCCCGGTAGCGCATTCAGCACATAACTAGATATGTGCCGGCTAGAAAGAGGAGAGGAAAAACGAAACCACCGCCGCCCAACGCCAAGCGAGCCACCACCCAGGCCCCACGGCGCCGCGGGCTGACCACCAAGCTTTATCCACTCACAACCGCCCGGAGTTCAACCCAACCACTGGAGATAAAGGGTCGAAGGCAGGAGGAAGCAGGGCCAAGCATAACAAAACCCCGAGATCTGACGGGAGATCCAAGCACCAAATCCTAACACCCTCACACCCAACCGTCGCCAGCACAGGCAAGGACACGCCGGCGAGACCAATTTGGGAATAGCAACCAACCAGGAGTCCGAAATCACACCAGACTCAACCCATACCAACTCTGGCGATGAAAGACCCCACCCAACCTGAAACCCCCACCAAGCAGACGGCACCAACGCGCCCACCGTAGGAAGTGCATATTCGAGCCCTAAGCACCCAGATCCAGAGCAGATGGACTAGATCTGAACAAAAGAGTTTCCGGCGATGCCAAGGAGACACCACTGCCTACCTGCAACACCGCCAACCCTCAGCTCTT
This sequence comes from Persicaria tinctoria, assembly GCA_037127255.1. Classification (NCBI taxonomy): domain Eukaryota; kingdom Viridiplantae; phylum Streptophyta; class Magnoliopsida; order Caryophyllales; family Polygonaceae; genus Persicaria; species Persicaria tinctoria. Next base: position 54,646,120 of record JBANSL010000016.1, on the reverse strand, counting down.
CAAACGGCGCTAGATCCAGATGCGATGAACCTCCTCAGCACACTAGACGAAACCCAAACGCTAGGACCCAAGACCCCCACCGCCTACACAAGCACGATGGAAATGAATCAACCCTAACCACCCAATAGTTGAATCCAAAAAATATCCACCGAATACCCCAAAATAATTTTCAATCAACCCATGGAAAATTCAAAGTGGGGAAGAAGGGAAAAGGCAAGTGAGAGAAAGACAAGAGAGGAAGGGGAAACCCCCTTAGGAGTTCCTCTCTCTAAAAAAATTTTGTCCTTCCCAAACCTCACTCGACCGTATCCCGAATCAACCAAAATAACGTTCCCAAATCAAAAGGATATTGACATTCGAAGGTACTTTCAAATCCCAAGGTGAAAAGACATAATTAATCTCCAAAAGTTCGAAATTAAACCGGAATCTGTTTTAAGGATTTTAAAATAGGATTATTATATTGAGGACGAGGATTTTCAAAATATCATTGGAAAACCCGAGGTCCTTACATCATCCAAATCTAAAAACACGTCTCGTCCTCGAGACTAAAATCAGTTTTTAAAACCAAGGAGGTTTTAAAAATCTGAGTCAATTCTCCATATGTCAGTCAAACAAATTTCTAGAACAACATCCCCCTCTAAGGGCTAATCCCATATTCTCTCCCTAGGTTCCGTTTTCAGAAGCAGTTTCATTCTATCATGTCTGATATTATCATGCTCGACATTCATAAGTCTCTGAATCTCATATAACATCATAACCAATTCATATAACTATATAACCACGTTAATCGTCAATGTTTATCATGCCAGGGTATCAAGAATAACCATATACCAGACCATAACTAATATAACATCACCACATCTCAATAGGTCCCAGCGTCAATCATAACATATTATCTTATCATTCTAAAACCAAGGTGTCAATCAGTTCAAAGTATCACACATCAATCATGTCGACATAACCAATCATCATATCGGATATCGTTATATCAAATATTAGTACAGTAAAATTAGTCATAACAAGGGTGCTTCGTTTCATCACAAGGTCAACATTTCGAATCTCACTGTCAACATATCATGGCTAATCGCACATCAATAGGTGCCAAAAAATTTAAGAATATCCGTATATAGTTACTGATTGAAATAGAACACTACCATTAACTCACACATCATCATTAACCTCACAAAATCATAATCAAGCTTCAACTAGGTCTAACAAACTCAAATCATGTCAAAATTCCCCAAGTATAACCGCATCTCACTTCTTTCATAACAAACGCTCATAGGAGTCATCTTCAATGCCTTTCATACAAGTCCACAAGCCAAAGCCTAGTCCAAATCCATTCACTATGTACCTTAACGCTCCGGTCAACGAGTCATCTATTAATCAACTTACTCATGATCCCAAGTTTACAATCCCAACCTCCCAACTAACTGAACATGCTCATACTTCTGAATCCAGAATTCCCAAGTAATCAAAATCAAACCCAATATTCCAACTCTCATCCAACCTTCTATCCAGCTCAATCTAAGCATCCCTTACCAAATTCATACATGCCACCTATGCCCATAAGATTCCATCCGATCATTACTCTATAAAGAGAAGTCTCAAATTGCCTCAATACTCGGATCTCATTTCCTATACCAACAAACACACTTACCACCAATCCTCCTCTAAAGAATAAACTCCTATTGCTAATCTCAACCTAGAGCATTCTTACATTCTATATCCTCAATATTCAGCCAAAAGGTTCATCTAATTACGCATCCCAACAAACACAAGCATCTCACTCAGCTATATTAAAAGGTCCTAGCAAAAATTAACAGCCCGCACTCATCAAATTCTAAGCCAGAGAACCAACTAGTGATAAACCTGTAATCATAAATCATCAAGTTTCTCCTCAACTGCACCCAAGTGATCAAACGCACAAGTGTTACCCAAGCAAACTCATCATAATATATCTAAAACGAATCACACTTCCTCATTCCCCAAAGGTCACAACATTTTCACTTACTCCCAACACTAATTCACTCCTCAAAATTCCAATATTTTCGCCCAAACAATCACAATCCCAATAGACGTCTTACCCTAGTTCTTTAGTGTTGCACACTCCCAATTCGCCTTAGATTACAATTTCTCAACATCGACACCTTACCTCTAAATGACTGTTATCACCAACTACCGTCCTAGAGATTCTTTATGTTATTCCTATCCGAATTTACCTAAGACACCCCCATCGCATTGAATTTTCCCACAATTCCTCAGCCATTTCCACCTTGACTAGTTCTCACATCCATTACTCAAAATCTTCCTACCTAGATATAACCCCAGTCGGTCGGACTTACGAGCAACCTGAATGACATATTCACTTAGATACCAGCCTTTCCTCGAAGGTTCATCTTTCATTTTCTAATACCTCAATAGTCTAGAAAATTCCCTACATACCAATTTCAATTTCTTCCCTACGCTAAAATCTTCCAATCACGTTGATAATGCATATTTTAGATAGGCATTATAGGTAGGTCTTATTGCATTTAAGTGGTCATATTGCATATGTTTTATTCTATTTTCATATTGTTCATGTGAAGTATTCGTGTTCGGAATCTACGCCTTTTAAGTGTTTATTCTGTAGTTTTATATTCTGAGCCTGGAGGGATCTTGGAGGAGCTTAGAGACTGATTTTGGAGCATAAGGAAGGCTAAGGAGGAAGCATCAAGGGAGCAAGAAGTCACAACGTCTAAGCAAAGGAAGAATCACGGAGCCTGAATAGCGGCGCCCGCCGGTGCCTTGTGTTCAGCAAACGTCGATTTTAGTCCGAAGATTCTATTTTATTATTATATTATTATTATTTCCCCTAGGATTTTGCACACTCTATTTAGCTTATTTTCATTCTATTTAGTCGCGGGGTTGAGTTTTTTTTGTGCCGTTTGAGAGACTTAGAGATAGATGAGCGTTACTTTGGCAATGAGTTGCTAAACTCATAGTTTCATTTATGATTCGAAGACATGGTTGGATGAATTGTGAGGATTTGATTTTAATTAGTTATTTATGAGTTTATTTATCATCTTGTTCTTATTGATGTATATTTGTGTTCCTTTCTATACTTGATCACCGTGTTAGGAATCACATCTATGTTATGAATCCGTTGTTGGTTTCACGATAGCAAACGAAGTCTTTGATTCAGTGATGTTTTTATTGCCTTTGTAGTGGATGATAACAATTGATCTATGTCGAGTAAATGTTATTAGGGCTGAATGGGTTGTTCCTTTGATTCCTAATTGCAGTGAATTGATGTGCCAATCGGTCTTAATTACTCCATTCATTAATGTTATTCTTTAGTGATGCCACATTGAAGAAGAGATTGTATCTTTGCGGAACAATCGACATTAGGTTAGTCGACATAAGCCTATAAATAATATTGAAATCAACCTAAGGATCATGAACCCCAACCATTGTCAAAAATTATAGATGAAGTGCTTTTCTATCACATTATCACTACTTTGCAATCATTATCCTATTTAGTTTATCTTTCTATTTCATTAGTTTCCTACAACCTACATGTTATAGTCATAAGAAATCATCAATAGGAATATACACGCAAATAGTCTTCTATATGTGATCGACTCCTTACTTTTCTGTTATACTAATCTTTTGGTTAATTATTGAGTTAGGATATATTATTACTTTTTGGCGAGGTGAAATCTAACGACATTCATCCTCCACCAAACGTCTTCTATAAATTCTCCACTTATAACTGTATCAAGCATCCTCAATATTACCCGAGCAATACTCAAGTACCTTATACTACTTAGCTTTAACAATTTCCAAAAGTCATTTATGTCCAAAGTCATTCCCAATCACAACACATATAACCTAATCCCAAAGTCTACAATTCCTCAAGCATTAACATCACCCACAATTTGTCCCTTGACAACATAGCTACTACTCCTAGTAAAAACCTATCAATCCTCACTCCCTCTATAATAATTCCTCGATCAACATGCCTAGTCTACTCATACCTTCCCTCAAAGACATTCTAGCAAAACTATCCTACCCTTCAGCCAACTACCCCTTTATGCTACCCGCATATACTACCCACCTATAATACAACCTCATTCTCGAAATATTTCCATCCTAACCTTACTCCCAAACTAAGGACTACCTAGAAAGCTCATCTGAAAACCCCTAATCACTGTCTCATGTAAGCCCTAGAAAATCGCTCGACCCTAACTAAGCTAATATCTCCTTCCTATAACTCTATCTCACACTATCATCAATCCAACCTTAAGGCTTCAAATCCTCCCATCACTCTCCCACTATCCTACAAAAGAATTTCAAACCACATGATCAAGAAAGGAGAATCATCAACAAGATTCCTCTAGGTGGTTGACCAGAATGGATCTTGTTCCTCCTCTAGAAGTTGTATTAAGATCACTTTCGCTTCAATAACACAAACAAGGATCACCTTCAACTCTCGCAAAAGAATCATGCTCACAGGGATAGAAGACGAATTGCATAAAAAGATCAAACCTTTACCGCATCATCTTAAATGGCTACCGTCGGGCTCACCCCGACCCTAGAAGTGAGTGGACTACTCGCTCTTCATTATCAAGAAACTCATCAATAAGCAAAAGGAAATAACTTGCATTAAATAAACCAAAGAAAGCTTACAACCAATTGAAGCCAAATCCGCTTTCACATTTCCAACTTCTCTCGCCACAAGCTCTCTCCTCTACTCTCTCTATGTGTAACTAATTGTAACTGAAATTAAATGAATAAAATCCAGCCCTTAAGGCTTTATTTATAGGCTTCCAATCCTTGCTAATCAAGGTAAGAAAGTCTATCTATACCTAAATCTCTTTATCTAAAAGCTTAAAGATTAAATAATGGGATAAAATAAATAAATTGAAAAAGGAAATATATCTAAAGTAGGTAAATATCTTCTTGTGTGGGTAAATCTCCTCTCCATAGATAGAACTTGATAGATTCTCGGATTCCTTCGCTCCCAAGCAAGCCATCTCGACACGGACAACCAGGAGGATTTTCCTCAATATCGAGTAATTTACTCGATATCGAGTAACTTCGTCGTTGACTTCGACTTCTGATCTTGGTCGAGTAACTGCTTCCCGACACTGGCTCGGACATGTGGTGCTGGGGTTGTCGATATCGAGCAAAGTACTCGACATCGAGTAAATGTTTCTCTAGTTGTCCTCTCTTTGGCTTCTCGATCCGGCGCTGCCTCCTCGACTCCGCGTATGGCTTCAAGGTTTTGTCGATATCGAGTAAACTACTCGATATCGAGTAGGGTCATGGAGTCGGGTTGGCTTTGTCTTCAGTTCCTCGATCGACATCTAGTCGACCAGTGCTCTGCTCGGACTTCTTTGGTCGATATCGAGTAAAAGTACCCGATATCGAGTAACACTTGTCTCCAGCTTGATTTGTCCTGGTTTTGTCGCTCTTTGACTTTGGACTTCTGTAGTTGACTTCCGAGCTTTTTCCGTCCTTTCTCAGAACTGTTGTAAATTGCCTTGAATTCTGCAAATTTAAACAGAAACTAGTGTAGATTCCATAATTTGGAAGATAAGCATAAACTACATAGATTCTGTACTATTCTAGCCCAAATTTATGAAATGTATGAAGAAAACGACATAAAAGTAACTATAAAACATGGCAGATTCAGCTCACAACAAATAATAGATTCCTCTAGGTGGTTGACCAGAATGGATCTTGTTCCTCCTCTAGAAGTTGTATTAAGATCACTTTCGCTTCAATAACACAAAAAAGGATCACCTTCAACTCTCGCAAAAGAATCATGCTCACAGGGATAGAAGACGAATTGCATAAAAAGATCAAACATTTACCGCATCATCTTACATGGCTACCGTCGGGCTCACCCCGACCCTAGAAGTGGGTGGATTATTCGCTCTTCATTATCAAGAAACTCATCAATAAACAAAAGGAAATAACTTGCATTAAATAAACCAAAGAAAGCTTGCAACCAATCGAAGCCAAATCCGCTTTCGCTTTTCCAACTTCTCTCGCCACAAGCTCTCTCCTATACTCTCTCTATGTGTAACTAATTGTAACTGAAATTGAATGAATAAAATCCAGCCCTTAAGGCTTTATTTATAGGCTTCCAATCCTTGCTAATCAAGGTAAGAAAGTCTATCTATACCTAAATCTCTTTATCTAAAAGCTTAAAGATTAAATAATGGGATAAAATAAATAAATTCAAAAACGAAATATATCTAAAGTAGGTAAATCTCTTCTTGTGTGGGTAAATCTCCTCTCCATAGATAGAACTTGATAGATTCTCGGATTCCTTCGCTCCAAAGCAAGCCAGCTCGACACATACAGCAAAACCGCGTAACGCGGCCCAAGAGGATTTTCCTCGATATCGAGTAATTAACTCGATATCGAGTAACGTCGTCGTCGACTTCGACTTCTGATCTTGGTCGAGTAACTGCTCCCCGACACTGGCTCGGACATGTGGTGATGGGGTTGTCGATATCGAGCAAAGTACTCGATATCGAGTAAATGTTTCTCGAGTTGTCCTCTCTTTGGCTTCTCGATCTGGCGCTGCCTCCTCGACTCCGCGTATGGATTCAAGGTTTTGTCGATATCGAGTAAACTACTCGATATCGAGTAGGGTCCTGGAGTCCGGTTGGCTTCATCTTCAGTTCCTCGATCAGCATCTACTCGACCAGTGCTCTGCTCAGACTTCTTTGGTCAATATCGAGTAAAAGTACCCGATATTGAGTAACACTTGTCTCCAGCTTGATTTGTCCTGGTTTCGTCGCTCTTTGACTTTGGACTTCTGTAATTGACTTCCGAACTTTTTCCGTCCTTTCTCAAAACTGCTGTAAATTGCCTCGAATTCTACGAATTTGAACAAACACTAGTGTAGATTCCATAATTTGGTAGATAAGCATAAACTACATAGATTCTATACTATTCTAGCCAAAATGTATGAAATGTATGCAGAAAATGACATAAAATTAACTATAAAATATGGCAGATTCAGCTCATAACAAACACCCCATACTTAAGCTTGCTTGTACTCAAACAATACTTTTATTTGTCATTCAGGGGAAGAAATCAAAACTCTCAACATTTTAGATTCATTCTCATATGTCCCTGCAGTCAATTACCAAATTTTTTTCCACATTCCTTCTCATAAGATTCATCACCTTTCATAATGCTTTTTTTTTTTATCAATAATAATGCTTTTACCTCTCTAACCTTAGCACTGCCTTCTCGCGAGTCGCAAACATGGGTGTCATGAATGGCCCCGGATACTTAGTGCTTCGGACTCCTCACATTGGTGTCCCATCCTGCGGAACTATTATCTCAACGCAGGCAGGGTCGATCTACCTTTATCTCCTAAGGTGATCGGATTTTCTTTCACTCATTAAATTTTCCATATATTTCAAACAATTTCCTACCAAACTCCATATAATGACATAACAACACAAACACCATATAACATCTCCATAATGTAACATCATTCTCAACATAATCCCCGGATAGGAAATAAGGTAAAGAATGGCAATATTTAGATCATGTGGAGCAATATATGAAATAAGGCATATTATGGCTTTTATGATGCATATAAGCATAGGTAAGGCTAGGAATATAACAATATGATCATTATATGGAAATATAAAGTCCTCCATCATCTTATTATACAACATGTCAAAAGCAACTTCAAATTTTACCTCCTTTCATGATTTTCAAGAGAATAATGCACTTCATTGTGACTTCCCTTTACTAGGCAATTTCATGCTATATCTTTAATGAATCCAATTTTGCATCGTCGAGTTCAATATTAAACTTCCATGACATTAATAAATTTTTTTCAATGGGGGTCATTTTTCAAATATTTGGAAAACATGCATATAAGCACATAAATCAATAATGAATTCCAAAATAGACATGCATAAGCAATTCAAGAAATAAAAAATGCACACATAATGTCAAATATATCAAATATGCATAAAGTAAGCCCTTCCCCAATCCCATACTTAAACATTACAGTGTAAAAACAAGGGTAAAAAAAGAAACTCACTAGACAGGCGTGCATGATCGTCAGAATCGAGTGCTATGTTGCTGGGCCTAGTCCGATTTTGCTTGCTTCTATCCCCATGGACCTGAAAAATGTAGAAGAGAAATATCCACAATAGAAAAACTAAAAGTTCAAAAACAAAAAAACAAACAAAAGCAACAATGTCCAAAAGTCCCAAAAATAAATGTCTATTTACAAGCTCTAGATTTTATAGTCGCTAGGCCGACTTCTCTTTTAAGCTTAAGGTGGCATTTGTAGGGCCTATGTAGCTTGGGCTTCAAATAGGACTCCATTCTTGTCCATCAGCTGCAATCCTTCAGAATGGATCTTGTTCACCACAAAGGGCCCATCCTCTTCTTGTTGATTTTGTTGGGAAACCAATTATCCTTTGATTTGGAAACATAGAGCTTGTCTCTAACTTCATACTCTTTAGGCTCATCATTGGAAATCCTACATAAGCGCACTTACCAAGGCAAACCTCTCCCATCTATAGATAAATCTTTAATGGAGATAGGATAAGAAAGATCCATACCTTGGCTTACCTTCGCAGAAACGGATTCGGGGACCACTGTATTTGGTCGATCTCGAGTAAGTGTACTCGATATCGAGGAAGTATCTGCTTCTGGTGGGCTACTGCTCGAGGATGCTGGAGTCGAGGAAGGTGGTGGTTGGTCGATATCGACTAAAGTTGTCGATATCGAGTAGTCGTCAGCTGCCAGTGGGTTGATGGTCGAGGAAGGCGAAGTCGAGGGAGGCAGTACTTGGTTGATATCGACCAAGTTGGTCGATATCGAGGAGTCCTTTGCTTCTAGTTGGATGATCGACGAGGGAGCTACTGGTAGAGGGTTCTGATATTTGCCGATGTCAACCAAATTACTCGAGGTCGAGGAATTTTGTCCGACTTCGACCCCATACTTGCATCCTGTCAAGGCATCCGAAAAATAGTTAGTCCAAATCGACGTACCTTGGTCCGTGTCGAGTGGATTCTCTGCTTCTTCATTTAGGATGGCCATGATCTTCTCCACCCGGGCTTCCATATCCCTTTTTTCCAGCTCTTTAGGAGTCATATTTCTTACCTTAGGTTCCCCGCAAGTAATGTAACCAACTGATATATAGATTTTACCTCTTCCATTGGACCCGTATGCCTTTCAGTTTTATTAAAAGAATACTCAATTACCTCATCGCTGATGTTGAAAGTGAGTACTCCCTTCCTTACGCTTATGTTGGCATCCACCGTCGCCAAGAAGGGCCTTCCTATAATAATTGGACAAGCAGGGTCCTCTGCCATATCAATAACTAGAAAATCAGCAGGGACAAAGAACTTACCCACTTGTACTAACACATTGTCTACCCTGCATGTTGGAATGACCACCGTGTTGTTGGCCATATAAAGCTTAGCATCCACAGGCTCTAGGGCACCTATCTTAATCTTGGACCATATCGTTAAAGGCATTATACTCACACTAGCTCCAAGATCACATAATGCATTAAATTTTTATTGACCAAATCCAATTGTTATAGCAAACTTACCTGGATCTGGCCTTTTATCAAGTATGTCCATATGGCTGCACTCCTCTGTAATTTCAGCCATTGACCGCTTCTTGCTTAGGATCTCCTTGAGGAATTTGACGTTGGATGGCATTTCATTAAGAGCCTTTGTGAAGGGTATGGTAACATTGAGCTTCAGAAGCATCTTGATGAAGCGCTGAAACTTTTTCTCTGCTGGATCCTTTGGAGATTTTGTTGGGTAGGGCAACTTCTTTTTCTGATTCGGAGCCAGAAAAGATGTCGGAGGTGTAGCAGTTTTCTCAATCTCGACTTGACTCTCCTCGATGTCGACAAGATTCTTCTCGATATCGGCCAATTTTCTCGATGTCGAGTTGTTGTGCTCTGCAGGCGAAGGTTGATCCAGTTTGTCCTCGATATCGAGTAGTCCTTCCTCGATACCGAGTTGTCTTTCCTCGACATCGACCAAGGTCTGGTCAATATCGACTTGTTGTTCAGCTCCTCCGTCCTGCTGCTTTCCGACCTCTGGGTAGCGTAGTTGGTGCCCGCTCCTTAGTTTCACATCAGCGATGTGTCCGGTCTTGATTGTCTGGGGACGCCTGCTGCTAGCTAGCCAATCTGTGTTTCCATTGATTTCCTCCAGACATCGATTTCCCCAAGCCTAGAGTTGACACCTTGTATCTGAGTGTAGACTGAGTTGAAGGACTTCTTGGTGTCTGAATGGTTCCTCCGCATTTCCTCTAGGATGGTCTGTAGATCATCCCTCTTCTGGTCCCTTTCCGGATGTCCTGGAGCTCTATATGGCGGGGGGTTCCTAGAGGCACTTTGGTTCCATTGTGGTTGCTGAAACCTTTGGTCCCCCATGTAGCGATTAGGACCCCCCTGCATAAGCTGCCTCTTCGTGGTATTCTGCCAGCCTGACTTGCTTTGTGTGTGGGCACTCAGTAGTGGTGTGCCTATGTGATCCGCATTCGATGCAAGTCCGGTTGACAGAAAGATAATTTACTTGCTTGAGGAGCTTCCTATTTTGATCTCTGTAGTATTGCTCCTTGACATCTGGGTCAATTTCCTTAGAGGGCTCGTAGAGGGGCATGGATGGGGCTGGCCTAGCATAGGCATTCTCATCATAGTTGATTGAAGTCCCATACTTGTTATCATAGTTGGTCAGCTTGTCGAGGGCAGCCCATGCGTCAGCTGGCAGCATTGTCAGATACTCATAATGGGTGTAGGTGTTGATCCTATCTTTAGCAGCCAGGTCAAGAGAATTGAAGAAGATCTCCTGAACGATGCAAGGTTGTTGTCCATGTGTAGGGCAGGATCGCAGTAGATCCTTATAGCGCGCTCCCATGCCTTTGCTAGCGGCTCTCCAGGCAGCTATTTGAAAGATGTAATCTTTTGGCGAAGGAGCGCTGTCTTGACAGGAGGAAAGAATTTATTGAGAAATTCCTGCTTTACTTGAGCCCATGTCGTTAGGGATCGTGATTTCAGCCCTTCACGCCACTTCAATGCTGGACCAGCTAGGGACCAACGAAAAGCCTTCATCAAGATATACTCCAAGGTGGTACCTTCAGCAAGAGTACGACACATATCAGTAAAATTGGTAATATGCTGAAGAGGGCATTCATTAAATCTACCATAAAAAGCATTATGTTTAATTTCTATTAAGAAAGGAGTGCGAATTTCATAGTTATTATGAGGGATGAGAACAACCGATTCAAGCATGACGAGAGTCGGGTGCATGTTATCCTCTGCAGTGGTAGGATATTGAGCGAGCTCATCTTCTGCTTGCCTCGCACGCTCAGCCTCCTGTTCTCTTCCTGCTCTCTCAGTGGCGAGAGCAGCATCCTTAGCGGCTAGTTCTCTCCGAAGCCTCTCAATTAGCTGTTCTTGTGTTTCTGCAGCCGCCATGGCTCTTTTTAGTTTAGCGTGGACGTGTAAGAGGCGTTCTGGTTCGTCTAAGCCGTCAAACTCAGGTGGTTGACCAGAACGGCGCATACAAATGCGAAGTAACTCAAAGCAAATGTGAGATTTAACTACCTAAGACGCGAATGATTGCTTCCCCGGCAACGGCGCCAATTTGTTGTAGGAGGAAATCGAGTTTAAAATATAGAAATATAAATCAAACCAGATTCGTGCCCGCGCAAATAATTACAAGACCTCCTCTTGATGCAGCAGTGGGAAGTCAGGATTGATCCACGAGGAAGCGTGTCAGCGGATCTCAGGTAGCTGTAAATCTCACAGACAGAAGTAATAGACAGGAAGACAGAAATAACAAATAAAAGCAAAAACGAAAGCAAAGCACAGAACCTACTCGATATCGAGCAACAGTCCTCGATATCGAATAAAGCAAATCGACAATAGAGACTCAATATCGACAACAGAAATGAAGACCAGAAGAAGAGACCAATGTCGAGTAAAACTCTCCTCGATATCGAGTAAATCAACTCGATATCGACAAGAACCTGCTCAAAGTCGACAAACCGTAGAAACTTAAAGATGCAAACTTTCGAACACAGAATGCAGATTTTGATGAAATAAATCAATAAACTAAAAGAATTCCAAGGCCAGGGTATCAACACCACAACGATAACCATGCAAAATAACAAATAAAGGCATAAAAGATCATGCTTTCCATCAAATAACTTTCGTTATTAACAAATAGGAAGATAGAGGCTTTCGCATAAACCCTAATTGTTACTAACCCTTTTCACATAGTTAACCCAAGTTGTATTAAGATCACTTTCGCTTCAATAACACAAAAAAGGATCACCTCCAACTCTCGCAAAAGAATCATGCTCACAGGGATAGAAGACGAATTGCATAAAAAGAACAAACCTTTACCGCATCATCTTACATGACTACTATCGGGCTCACCCCGACCCTGGAAGTGGGTGGACTACTCGCTCTTCATTATCAAGAAACTCATTAATAAACAAAAGGAAATAACTTGCATTAAATAAACCAAAGAAAGCTTACAACCACTTGAAACCAAATCCGCTTTCGCTTTTCCAACTTCTCTCGCCACAAGCTCTCTCCTCTACTCTCTCTATATGTAACTAATTGTAACCGAAATTGAATGAATAAAATCCAACCCATAGGGCTTTATTTATAGGCTTCCAATCCTTGCTAATCAAGGAAGGAAATATCTATCTATATCTATATCTCTTCATCTACTTACTTAAAGATTAAATAATGGAATAAAATAATTAAATCCAAAAAGGAAATATATCTAAAGTAGGTAAATTTCTTCTTATGTGGGTAAATCTCCTCTCCATAGATAGAACTTGATAGATTCTCGGATTCCTTCGCTCCCAAGCAAGCCAGCTCGACACGGACAGCAAAACCGCGTAACGCGGCCCAGGAGGATTTTCCTCGATATCGAGTAATTTACTCGATATCGAGTAACCTCTTCATCGACTTCGGCTTCTGATCTGGGTCGAGTAACTGCTCCCCGACACTGGCTCAGACATGTGGTGCTGGGGTTGTCGATATCGAGCACAGTACTCGATATCGAGTAAATGTTTCTCGAGTTGTCCTCTCTTTGGCTTCTCGATCCGGCGCTACCTCCTGGGCTCCGCGTATGGCTTCAAGGTTTTATCGATATCGAGTAAAGTACTCGATATCGAATAGGGTCCTGGAGTCGGGTTGGCTTCGTCTTCAGTTTCTCGATCAGCATCTACTCGACCAGTGCTCTGCTCGGACTTCTTTGGTCGATATCGAGTAAAAGTACCCGATATCGAGTAACACTTGTCTCCACCTTGATTTGTCCTGGTTTCATCGCTCTTTGACTTTGGACTTCTGTAGTTGACTTCCGAGCTTTTTCCGTCCTTTCTCAGAACTGCTGTAAATTGCCTCGAATTCTGCGAATTTAAACAGAAACTAGTGTAGATTCCATAATTTGGCAAATAAGCAAAAACTACATAGATTCTGTACTATTCTAGCCCAAATGTATGAAATGTATGCAGAAAACGACATAAAAGTAACTATAAAACATGGAAGATTTAGCTCACAACAAATAATAGATTCCTCTATGTGGTTGACCAGAATGGATTTTGTTCCTCCTCTAGAAGTTGTATTAAGATCACTTTCGCTTCAATAACGCAAACAAGGATCACCTTTAACTCTCGCAAAAGAATCATGCTCACAGGGATAGAAGACGAATTGCATAAACAGATCAAACCTTTACCGCATCATCTTACATGGCTACCATCGGGCTCACACGACCCTAGAAGTGGGTGGACTACTCGCTCTTCATTATCAAGAAACTCATCAATAAACAAAAGGAAATAACTTGCATTAAATAAACCAAAGAAAGCTTACAACCAATCGAAGCCAAATCCGCTTTCGCTTTTCCAACTTCTCTCGCCACAAGCTCTCTTTTCTACTCTCTCTATGTGTAACTAATTGTAACTGAAATTGAATGAGTAAAATCCAGCCCTTAAGGCTTTATTTATAGGCTTCCAATCCTTGCTAATCAAGGTAAGAAAGTCTATATATATATATATATATATATATATATATATATCTAAATCTCTTTATCTAAAAGCTTAAAGATTAAATAATGGGATAAAATAAATAAATTCAAAAAGGAAATATATCTAAAGTAGGTAATTCTCTTCTTGTGTGGGTGAATCTCCTCTCCATAGATAGAACTTGATAGATTCTCGGATTCCTTCGCTCCCAAGCAAGCCAGCTCGACACGGACAGCGAAACCGCGTAACGCGGCCCAGGAGGGTTTTCCTCGATATCGAGTAATTTACTCGATATCGAGTAACGTCATCGTCGACTTCGGCTTCTAATCTTGGTCGAGTAACTGCTCCCCGACACTGGCTCGTACATGTGGTGTTGGGGTTGTCGATATCGAGCAAAGTACTCGATATCGAGTAAATGTTTCTCGAGTTGTCCCCTCTTTGGCTTCTCGATCCGGCGCTGCCTCCTCGACTCCGCGTATGGCTTCAAGGTTTTATCGATATCGAGTAAACTACTCGATATCGAGTAGGGTCCTGGAGTCGGGTTGGCTTCGTCATCAGTTCCTCGATCAGCATCTACTCGACCAGTGCACTGCTCAGACTTATTTGGTCGAAATCAAGTAAAAGTACCCGATATCGAGAAACGGTTGTCTCCAGCTTGATTTGTCCTGGTTTTGTCGCTCTTTGACTTTGGATTTCTGTAGTTGACTTCCGAACTTTTTCCGTCCTTTCTCAAAACTGCTGTAAATTGCCTCGAATTCTGCGAATTTGAACATAAACAAGTGTAGATTCCATAATTTGGTAGATAAGCATAAACTACATAGATTCTGTACTATTCTAGCCCAAATGTATGAAATGTATGCAGAAAACGACATAAAAGTAAATATAAAATATGGCAGATTCAGCTCACAACAAACACCCCATAATTAAGCTTGCTTGTCCTCAATCAATATTTTTATTTGTCATTCAGGGGAAGAAATCAAAACTCTCAACATTTTAGATTCATTATCATATGTCCCTACAGTCAATTACCATCATCGAAAAGGTACTGGTGTCACAAATCCATACATGTGCAAATTTAAAAAGCAACATCTACTCACAAAAGGAGGGTTATGTAAAAACAATTCATGTGACAAAGCATTAATAATCAAGAGGACTTTAATTTAAGCTCAATAAGGAGTAGATTGGTAAAAAGCTAAAGGTGGGCAATTTTTGGCAATGTGGTACTAATGATCCGGGGAAATGGAGTATTTCCAAACTTTTTTCCACATTCCTTCTCATAATATTCATCACCTTTCATAATGCTTTTTTATCAATAATAATGCTTTTACCTCTCTAACCTTAGCACAACCTTCTTGCGAGTCGCAAACATGGGTGTCATGAATGGCCCCGGATACCTAGTGCTTCGGACTCCTCAAATTGGTGTCCCATCCTGCTGAACTATTATCTCAACGCAGGCAGGGTCAATCTACCTTTATCTCATGAGGTTATCGGATTTTCTTTCACTCATTAAATTTTCCATATATTTCAAACAATTTCCTACCAAACTCCATATAATGACATAACAACACAAACACCATATAACATCTCCATAATGTAACATCATTCTCAACATAATCACCGGATAAGAAATAAGGTAAAGAATGACAATATTTACATCATGTGGAGCAATATATGAAATAAGGCATATTATGGCTTTTATGATGCATATAAGCATAGGTAAGGCTAGGAATATAACAATATGATCATTATATGGAAATATAAAGTCCTCGATCATCTTATCATGCAACATTTCAAAAGCAACTTCAAATTTTACCTCCTTTCATGATTTTCAAGAAAATAATGCACTTCATTATGTCTTCCCTTTACTAGGCAATTTCATGCTATATCTCTAATGAATCCAATTTTGCATCGTCGAGTTCAATATTAAACTTCCATGACATTAATAAAAAAAATTTCAATGGGGGTCATTTTTCAAATCTTTGGAAAACATGCATATAAGCACATAAATCAATAATGAATTCCAAAATAGCCATGCATAAGCAATTCAAGAAATAAAAAATGCACACATAATGTCAAATATATCAAATATGCATAAAGTAAGCCCTTCCCCCACCCCATAATTAAACATTACAGTGTCCTCACTGTATAAAAACAAGGGTAAAAAAAGAAACTCCCTAGACAGGCGTGCATGATCGTCAGAATCGAGTGCTATGTTGCTGGGCCTAGTCCGATTTTGCTTGCTTCTATCCCCATGGACCTGAAAAATGTAGAAGAGAAATATCTGCAATAGAAAAACTAAAAGTTCAAAAACAAAAAACAATCAAAAGCAACAATGTCCAAAAGTCTAAAAAATAAATGTCTATTTACAAGCTCTAGATTTTATAGTCGCTAGGCCGACTTCTCTTTTAAGCTTAAGGTGGCATTTGCAGGGCCCATGTAGCTTGGGCTTCAAATAGGACTCCATTCTTGTCAATCAGCTGCAATCCTCCAGAATGGATCTTGTTCTTGTCCCCGACAACGACGCCAATTTGTTGTAGGAGGAAATCGAGTTTAAAATATAGAAATATAAATCAAACCAGATTCGTGCCCGCGCAAATAATTTCAAGACCTCCTCCTGATGCAGCAGTGGGAAGTCAAGATCGATCCACAAGGAAGCGTGTCAGCGGATCTCAACTGTAAATCTCACAGACAGAAGTAATAGACAAAAAGACAAAAATAACAAATAAAAGCAAAAACAAAAGCAAAGCACAATACCTACTCGATATCGAGCAACAATCCTCGATATCGACTAAAGCAAATCGACAATTAAGACTCAATATCGACAACAGAAATGAAGACCAGCAGAAGAGACCAATGTCGAGTAAAACTCTCCTCGATATCGAGTAAATCAACTAGATATCGACTAAAGCAAAGCACAGAAACTTAAAGATGCAAACTTTAGAACACAGAACGCAGATTTTGATGAAATAAATCAATAAAATAAAAGACTTCCAAGGCCAGGGTATCAACACCACAACGATAACCATGCAAAATAACACATAAATGCCTAAAAGATCATGCTTTCCATCAAATAACTTTCGTTATTAACAAATAGAAAGATAGAGGCTTTCGCATAAACCCTAATTGTTACTAACCCTTTTTCACATAATTAACCCAAGTTGTATTAAGATCACTTTCGCTTCAATAACACAAATAAGGATAACCTTCAACTCTCGCAAAAGAATCATGCTCATTGGGATAGAAGACGAATTGCATAAAAGGATCAAACCTTTACCACATCATCTTACATGGCTACCGTCGGGCTCACCCGACCCTAGAAGTGGGTGGACTACTCGCTCTTCATTATCAAGAAACTCATCAATAAACAAAAGGAAATAACTTGCATTAAATAAACCAAAGAAAGCTTACAACCAATCGAAGCCAAATCCGCTTTCACTTTTCCAACTTCTCTCGCCACAAGCTCTCTCCTCTACTCTCTCTATGTGTAACTAATTGTAACTGAAATTGAATGAATAAAATCCAGCCCCTAAAGCTTTATTTATAGGCTTCCAATCCTTGCTAATCAAGGTAAGAAAGTCTATCTATATCTAAATCTCTTTATCTAAAAGCTTAAAGATTAAATAATGGGATAAAATAAATAAATTCAAAAAGGAAATATATCTAAAGTAGGTAAATATCTTCTTGTGTGGGTAAATCTCCTCTCCATATATAGAACTTGATAGATTCTAGGATTCCTTTGCTCCCAAGCAAGCCAGCTCGACACGGACAGCAAAACCGCGTAACGCGGCCCAGGAGGATTTTCCTCGATATCGAGTAACGTCGTCGTCGACTTCGGCTTCTGATCTTGGTCGAGTAACTGCTCCCCGATACTAGCTCGCACATGTGGTGTTGGGGTTGTCGATATCGAGCAAAGTACTCGATATCGAGTAAATGTTTCTCGAGTTGTCCTCTCTTTGGCTTCTCGATCCAGCGCTGCCTCCTGGACTCCGCGTATGGCTTCAAGGTTTTGTCGATATCGAGTAAACTACTCGATATCGATTAGGGTCCTGGAGTGGGGTTGGCTTCGTCTTCAGTTCCTCGATCAGCATCTACTCGACCAGTGCTCTGCTTGGACTTCTTTGGTCGATATCGAGTAAAAGTACCCGATATCGAGTAACACTTGTCTCCAGCTTGATTTGTCCCGGTTTCGTCGCTCTTTGACTTTGGACTTCTGTAGTTGACTTTCGAGCTTTTTCCGTCCTTTCTCAGAACTGCTGTAAATTGCCTCGAATTCTGCGAATTTAAACAAAAACTAGTGTAGATTCCATAATTTGGCAGATAAGCAAAAACTACATAGATTCTGTACTATTCTAGCCCAAATGTATGAAATGTATGCAGAAAACGACATAAAAGTAACTATAAAACATGGCAGATTCAGCTCACAACAAGGACTCGTGGGTTATCATCACGCTTCCGTTGCGCAACTCTACTGGTATCCAGCTACCCGTTCTCTTTTCCATGTCGTCATTAGTCAAGAGTATCGCAAAGGATTCTAAGTTATTAGAGTTAGGGGAGAGACAAAGGTGAACAACCAGAATTCCTTACGGATTAAAACACAGACCAAGACTAATTAAAGATAAAATTCCATTCCAAGAATAACAACGATGCCCTTTTGGAAATCTATGAGGTTATAATTGCGGCAGGGAGACCTCATATCCAATATGAAGTATTTCAGTCATATTAATCAACATTATTATGTACCTATCTCAAAGAATAAAGACACATGTATTCACTCCAAGGAACAAAATCAAGTTCTACACGGATGCGCATGCAAGACAAGCTAACAACCTATCGTTTCATGTAAACAGGTATGTATGATAATTCAAAGCAAGGTGTGCGGAAGCCAGTAATAGTCTTGCAAGGTATGAAGCCAAGCAGGATTTAATAAACATTACAAGCATCTCATGTATGATCAGTTACTCACGTTAGCTACACACATAAACAGGTCATAAAATGGTGGAGTCAAATGTAAGCATGTTGAGGTATGTCATAACAATCAGAGTAATTGGCAATGAAAATGACATGTATGAGGGGTAGAGTAACTATCACATTATAGGATAACCAAGTTCATGTAATAAGATAAGTACAACATATAATCATACGATGAGCCATATTTGTAAGCATAGGCCCTACTTGACACTAGTAATACTGATCAAAGCATGAGCATAGTCAATGTAGTCCAAATAAGTTTGATATAATATTCAGATATCATATTTATACCAACTTGAAATATAGCGTGGTTTGTGATCATGCGAGGTGTCAGGTCATATGTTTATGAAAGCACTATCTCTAATGAATTTTGGATATTGCGAAGGTCGAGTAGTACAAGGCTACTTGAAAAATTATGGATTTTGGGAAATTGGGTGTTCGTATTGTATCGGAACTGGATGTGAGATGTGTACTTGGTGTTTGCTCGGGTCATTTTGAGGATGCTTAATTGTTGTGACCCTAATTTGCCATGTTTTATACTTACTTTTACATCGTTTTATGCATACATTCGGGCTAGAATAGTTCAGAATCTATGTAGTTTATGCTTATTTGCCACATTATGGAATCTACACCAGTTTCTGTTTAATTTTACAGAAATCGAGGCAATTTACATTAGTTCAGAGAAAGGAGGAAAAACTCAAAGTCAACTACAAAAAGTCCGAGGTTAAGAAGTAGCGGAACTAGGACAAATCGAGCAAAGAACAAGAAAATCGACTCGACACCATCTAGTCGATATCGAGTACCGTAGGTCGATATCGAGTTGTCCAGTCGATTTCCACTCAGACAAGCCAGAATCGGGTGAGGAGGAAGAACAGAGGTCGATATCGACTTCTCCTAGTCGATATCGAGTTGATCCCAAATCGAGTCAAGACCCGGAATCGACCAGAGCTGGAGCAAAGGAAAAGTACAGGTCGATATCGACATAGCTTGGTCGATATCGAGTTGAGTCCAGTTGATTTTCACCATGGAGGCCGAGATCGAGTAGCAGAAGTGAAGACGAGAAATTGTAGGTCGATATTGAGTTGTCCAACTCGATATCGACTTGACCAATAGTGGCCGATTTCGAGCTAGTCCGAGTTCTAATCAAAGTTCTATCCAAAGTCCAATGGAGATATCCACAAGATCAAATTCTATCAAGATCTATCAAGATGGAAGAGATATTTACCTATTTTAGATATAGTTCCTTTTAGATTTATTTCTTTTATTTCCAAGTTTTATCTTATGTTATTATATAGATTTAGATATAGTTGTTCCATCCTAGAATAGCTACATGGAACACTATAAATAAGGCATTAGGGGGCTGGATTTTATTCAATTCAATCATCCAAGCTACAAGCCAATAGGGAGAGAGATAAGTCGAGTAGGAGAGAGAGAGAAGTCTTGGAGCCGAGTGGAGTTTGTAAAGCGAGAGCGGAGTTGGTTTTATTCGGTTGTAAGTCTTATTTAGTTTATTTAATGCAATTTATTTTCTTGAAATCTTTGATGAGTTTATTCATGATGAAGAGCGAGTAGTCACCCAACTTCTAGGGTCGGGGTGAGCCCGACGGTAGCCATGTGAGGTGATGCGGTAAAGGTACAATCTTTGGATGCAATTCATCTTCTATCCCTACAAGCATGATTCGTTTACGAAAGTTGAAGGTGATCCTTGTTTGTGTTATTGCAGCGAAAGTGATCTTAATACAACTTGGATTAATTATGTGAAAAAGGGTTAGTAACAATTAGGGTTTATGTGAAAACCTCTATCTTCCTATTTGTTAATAACGAGAGTTATTTGATGATAAGCATGTTCTTTTATGCCTTTATGTGTTATTTTACATGGTTATCGTTGTGGTGTTGAAACCCTGATCTTGGAAGTCTTTTATTTCATTGATTTATTTCACAAATTTTGAGATTTTAAGTTTCTTACTCGATATCGAGTAAGCCCAGGTCGATATCGACCAAAGTTCCTGCTTTCGTTTTGTTTATGCTTTTCTCTGTTATTTCTGTTTGTCTGGTTGATTTTCTGCTGAAATCTGGAACTGAAAAGGCGGGCGCTGACACGCTTCCTCGTGGACCGATCCTGACTACCTTCTACTACAGCGGGAGGAAGTCTTGTAATTAATTTGCGGATAACAGGGAGTCGAATTTGAGATTTATATTTCATACTTGATTTTCCACCTAACATTAATAGAGTTATAAGTGGAGAATTTCTAGAGACATGATTGCAGTATTTTAGCATAGGGTAGGAATCAAATGTGTACATGGAGGATTGGCGTAATTATTGAGGTATTAGGAAATGAAAGATGGATCTTCGAGGAAAGGCTGGTAATTAAGTGAGAATGTCATTAAGGTTGCGCATAAGACTGATTGATTGGGGTTCGAGATAGGAAGGTTTTGAGTAATGTATATGGGAACTAGGCAAGGTAGAAGATATTGGGAGTACTACTGGTTAAAGAATTGAGAAGGATTCAATACAAAGGTGATGTCTTGGGTATCAGATGAGGATGGCATGGAGATTTTATGGGGATAATGATTGGTAATAAAAGCATTTAGTGGTGAGATGTCGTGGGTTGAGGAATTGTAATTTGAGGGGAATCAGGATGTCGCAATGAGAAACTAGAATAAGATGGCTTGAGAAATTGTCATTAGTTGAGAATTGAATGGGACACTAAATGGTGAACTAGGTATGGTGAATATGCAAGTTGCGCTATGACCTTTTTGGGAAATGAAAGATACGGTTCGAGTCAGGGATGTCCTGATGGGCTAGCTTGATAAGGCTTGTTTGTTGACCACTTGGGGAAAGGTACGATCGAGGAGGGACTTGATGATTCGTGGCTATAGGTTTATCACTAGATGGCTCTCTGGTTTAGAATCTGACGAGTATAGGCAATTGAGTATTGCTAGTGGGGCGAGATGCTTATGCTGTCTTGGGTTATGTAAGAAGTGTATATAATGAACTTTTGTTTCTTAATATTAAGGATATAGAAGGTAAGAATGCTCTTGTGTGAGGTTAGCAATAGGGGTTGTTCATTAGAGGTGGATTAGTAGAGAGTGTGCTTATTAGTATGGGATGTAAAGACGAAAATTTTAAATTATTATTTTAGTAAGATATTGATCTATGATTTATTTTAATTTGTAAAATTTTGAAATTTTTTTAAATCTCCGTCCTTGAACCCAACTATTTCATTTTAATTCTTCCGAAATGAATTCTGACATAAACCTGGGGTTGCTTTAAAAACGAATTTTATTTCTGCCTTCTTACTTTGAGACTCCGAATTTGTGTTGGATTTCATTATTTTTTTCGGATTTGAAATTTTGATTTAAATTTTAAACGATTCGAGATAACGTCGAGAGAGCGGGTTTCGGGATTCATTTTCCGGGTAATTTTGAGTTGGAATTCATTTAGACCATTTTCTTTCTTTTCTTCTGCCTCCTCATTTCAAATCCGAAGCAGTAGGTTCCCATGCCACCTTGGTCTTCTTCTTTCGCTTCCTCTTTCCATTTGAGGCTAAACCAAACACCTCACCCTACTCCTCCCTCATGGTTCTTTCTCACCCGTTTGTTGCTAAGATGCTAAGGTCTCCTCTTAGCCTCTTTTATTCGGTAGCAGCAGAAGCAAAGGCATGCCCCTTTCCTCCTTCTAAACCCCGCATGCCAGTCCTCTTATCCTATTCTTTCTGCCTTCAAAACTCAGCCTTCCTCTCCTCTTTTTATCTTGCAGAAAAAACTCAGCTCACAGACCTCTCCCACATTTTGCTTCAAACTCATCCCCAATCTCTCTCACTGTACCTCTTACCTTCTGTGTTTCCCCATTTCAACACCAAGAGAATCACCTTTGTACCTCCGATTTTCGTCCACCCGCACACCACCGAGACCACCCACACAATCACCTCCCCCGATTTCAAATCACCACCACCGAGTTCACCATAGCTGCACCAAGACTTCCCCCAGCTCCCCAGCCCCCCATTTTGACTTATCCCTAGGGGCAAGGGAGAGGTTGCGCATCAGCTAGAGGAAGGTCCGGAGGATGAGGCAGAGGCTCGGGGAGAGGAGGCCGCGAACCGTCGGGGTCCGGGACTGGGAGGGGATCGTCATCAGCTGGACCATTTGGGCCAGGATATGCGAAAGGGCAGACTTCCAAAGGATCAGGTTCTGCATTGCCCCCACCGCCCCGCATTTTTCAGATGAGAATAGATTATCGGTCCGCCCCGAGTGCTTCAGGTGCGATACTTCTTCATGATGCGTGTTTAATTATTTTGTTCAATATGGGTGCCACTCACAACTTCATAGTAGAGTCGTGCGTCGCTAGGCTGAGCCTGACCAACACAAGGGGTCTAACCTATCTTGTGGGTATGCCGGACAGAGGTAGGACTAGGACGAGTCGTGAGATCTTAGGATGCCCTGTTCATATAGGTGAGCGAGAGTGGCCCGCCGGCCTTATCGTGATTACTCTCCGGACGTATGATTTGGTTCTCCGCATGGATTTGATGGACCACTAAGGGGCGATCATCAATCTATGGATGAGAACAATGTATATTTTTTCTGAGGATGGCACTGAGCATCAGGTTTGGGGTAGTGATCCCAAGAGGAATGAAGCATTGATTAACGCCGTTAGAGCTACGAGACTTCTTGATCAGGGTTGTACGGGATTATGGTGCTACGTCGTAGAGGTGGATAAAGGCAGACCTAGTATGACTGATGTACCAGTGGTTCGAGACTTCACTGATGCCTTCCCGGATTAGCTGCCAGGGTTACCCCTGTAGAGAGAGGTCGATTTCTCGATCGAGCTACAGCCGGGCACCAGGCCCATTTCCCAAGTACCCTACTGGATGACACCAATAGAGATGGTTGAGTTGAAGGCTCAACTTGAGGAGTTTCCCAAGAAGGGCTACATTCGTCCAAGCGCGTCACCATGGGGAGTCCTAGTACTGTTTGTTAAGAAGAAGGGTGGTTCATTAAGACTGTGCATTGATTATCGCGAGCTGAACCGGGCGACGGTGAAGAACCGTTATCCGCTTTTGAGGATCGATGGCTTGATGAATCAGCTCTAGGGTGTCGTTGTGTTCTCTAAGATTGACTTGAGGTCAGATTATCATCAGCTCGGAGTGAGGCCAGAGGATATTCAGAAGACCTCTTTTAGGACGCGATATGGACATTACGAATTCGTGGTTATCCCTTTCGGGCTGACCAACATGCCAACTACTTTCATTGAGCTCATAAACAGGGTGTTTATAGATTACCTAGATAGATTTGTGGTCGTTTTCATTGATGATATCCCGGTGTACTCGCAGAGCAGGGAGGAGCATGGGGAACATTTAAGGATCGTCTTGGAGACCTTGAGGAAGCATCAGCTATATGGAAAATACAACAAGTATGATTTCTGGATCTTAGAGGTGACTTTCTTAGGTCATGTGATACCAACAGCATGAGTCGTCATGGATCCGGTGAAGATCGACGCTATCGTTGCTTGGGTGGTGCCCAAGAACATGCGACACATCCGTTCCTTCCTCAGTTTGGCCAGCTATTATCGACGTTTTATCAAGGACTTCTTGAGGATCGCTAGACCGATGACTCAACTGACTAGGAAGGACGTCCCCTTCGTTTGGAGTGAGGAGTGTCAGACTAGCTTTGAGCTTCTAAAGAATAAGCTGACAATTGCACCAGTGTTGGCATTGCCAGACGAGATAGAGAACCTCGTGATCCACAACGATGCTTCACAAGAATGCTTGGATTGTGTTCTGCATCAGAGGGACCAGGTTATTGCTTATGTTTCACGCTAGTTGAAGCCTAGAGAGGGGACTTACCCCACGCACGATTTAGAGTTGGCAGCAGTGGTTTATGCTCTGAAGATCTGAAGGCATTATTTTTACGACACGTCATGCATGGTGATGACAGATCATAAGAGCTTGAAGTACATTTTCACCCAGAAAGAGCTCAACATTAGGTAGATGCGCTGGTTGGAGCTTCTAAAGGATTACAATTTGGACATCCTCTAATCATCCTGGGAAGGCCAATGTGGTGGCAAATGCTCTTAGTCGGAAGACTCATTAGGAGGTGATCGTGGCCCGATTGACAATGCAAAGGAGATTGCAGTTGGAGCTGATGTCATGCAGCATCGAGATGTGACTTCAGAGGGAGCACAACCACTTATCCTTTCTGGAGATTTAGTCGGAGCTAAAAGACGAGATTCACAAAGAGTAGGCAGAGTGTCCAAAGATAGTAGCATTGAGGGAGCGGATGGCTCAGGGATGAGATGGTAAGCTCACAGAGAGATCGGATGGGTTGTTAACCTTCCAAAGTAGGATCATGGTGCCGTCTACAATGGATCTGAGGTAGAGGATTATGCAGAAGGCTCACACTACCCCTTATTTTGTCTATCCAGGGACGAATAAAATGTATCCGGATTTGAGGAGGTCCTATTGGTGGAAGAGGATGCGAGCACACATTACTGATTTCGTCGCCAAATGTCAAGTCTGCCAACAGGTCAGGATTGAGCACCAGAGGCCAAGTAGGCTTATCAAAGCACTTCCAGTTCTCGAGTGGAAGTGGACAGACATCTCCATGGACTTCGTTACTGGGTTGGGAAGAAACGTCAGAAGATGAGTTCATGAGAAATATTGCTAGGGTCCACGGAGTTCACGAGATGATAGTTTCTGACAGGGACGGGTGTTTGATAGAGCATATTTAGTATTGCATAATAGATTGCATTTAGCATAGTTTAGTTGTGAATATTTCATTTATTTAGTTGAATTTGCATTATCACTTGTTGAGTTAGAAGAGGCGGAATCTACATGATTTTATGGTTTATTTCAGGTAAAGTAGATTGGAGGTGAAATGGATTTGAAAAGAGCAAAAATAAGCTAAGGAAGATACATAGAAGCTGCTGAAGGAAACAAAGAAGAAGGCCGCCCCACAGCATCGCTGGCCGCCCCGCTGCTCGAAGGAGAAACGGAGGATATCGCTAATCGTCGGCCGCCCCGCGGCCTGGCCTAGCCGCCCCGCAGCCCGTGCAGAAGCTGAATATTAATTTCGGACTTTACTTAGGGTTTTTGTCTAAGTTATTTTGGTCGACTTTCTCTAGACTATTTAAGGCTTTTCTAGTTATTCTTTCATTCACCTTATGCACTTTATTTCATTGTTGAGAGCGCCGTTGAGCATGAGCAACTAAACTCTCAAGGTTTCGCCTACAATTTGGATCTTTGATTGTTGAATTGTGAGTTTCTTAATCTAGTTCTTATTCCTATTGCAATGTTTTGACTTCTTTATGCTTAATTGCTTGAATGTGTTTTATTCTCTCTAGCCTGATCAACTAGTTAGAGTAGATTCATTCAATTGCTAGGGTTTTGCAGATTCCTCATAGCGAACCTTAACCCAAGTGGCAATCATATCCCTTTAGGACTCGTAGGACTAATTGGATGTGTAGGAAGTTGAATACATGTTGAATATCGACTCGTAGCTTGATATTATGTGTACCTTGGTTAATTCATAATCTTAATGCTATCTCTAGGTTGAATCTTAACCGCGTTAGGGTTATTTAGAGGTAAGGGTTGCTAGGACTCGTAGGACTAGTAATTTACCTAAGATCTGGACAAGGACATTGATAGGAAAAGACAAGAACTAGAGGCTGAAACAAGGATCGAATTCATCAATCGAAGTGATAAATTGTAGGTGAATCTATTTCTCTCCATTGAATTCTACAATCAATTTACTTTGTTTGCTTGCTTCCGCTTTGATAAAAGGCGGATCTTTTCACACTAAAACTTCCCCTTTTTCTCTCTTAGCAATTAGAATTAGACTTGAATATAATAGATTTCTCTATGGATCGATCTCTTACTTATACACTATACTAGTTGTGAGTTTGAGTATTCTTTGGCAAGAACAACGACAGGTTTTCCTCTTGTCAAATTTGGCGCCAATGCCGGGGAACTCTTATTGAATTGTTGTGTTGTTTTAATTGCTAATTTTGGTGTGGACCACCTATATGGTCCACACTCGTGCTACTAACTCATCTTTATTGTCTTTAGATTCGGAGATTGAGAGGACTCTCTCTAGATTGAGGCGAGAAGCTCGTGATCACTTTCGCGAGTTACCTTTCGATCAAGGAGAAGAAGAGAGTATAGAGATGACTGCTAATGATGATAATCGAACGCTGAAGGAGATTACTACACCAAACTTAGCCCAACAACCATTGGATATCGTATTCCCTGAACTTGATGAAGGTGTCAATTTTGAGCTAAAGTCTGGGGTGGTTCATCTCTTACCCAAATTCCATGGGTTGAGTGGTGAGGACCCCCACAAGCACTTATCTGAGTTTCATACTATCGTGGTGGGGATGAAACCAGGCAACGTCACGGAGGAGCAAATCAAGTTAAGGGCATTCCCCTTTTCGCTAAAGGACACTGCTAATGAGTGGTTCTACTACTTGCCACCAGGTAATGCAACAACATGGATACAGTTGAAGCGTCTCTTTCTGGAAAAGTACTTTCCTGCAACCAAGCTGAACAATCTGAAAAAGGAGATCAGCAGCATTGACCAGCAGGCTACAGAGACACTCTATGAGTACTTTGAGCGCTTCAAGAAGCTTTGCTCTAGTTGCCCTCACCATGGTTTTTCAAAGAAGGATTTAGTGCTCTTTCTATTCAATGGATTGTTTGACGAGGAGCGCAAGACGGTGAACTCTGCCTGTGGAGGCAACATCTTGAATAAAATACCCAATGCTGCTTGGGAGGTGTTTTCCGAGCTTGCTGATGGCTCTAGACAATTCAGCAAGGGACTTCATGCTAGAGGGGTACTCGCCGTTGACTCCTCAACTTCCGCATTACATAGCGATGTGGCTGAATTGAAGGATATGATGAAAAGGTTCATGCTACAAGAAACCCCACAACAACTTAAGGCATGTGGCATTTGCGCTGATCTTTATCACCCGACGGACACTTGTCCAATGCTGCAGGAGCAAAATGTAGAGCTGAATGCCATGGGGAACTTTGTTTCTCAGCGACCCAGGTATGGTAACTATGCTAATCCCAATCAATACAATAACAACTATAATGCAGGTTACCAGGGGTATGGCTATGGTAATAACCAAGCCCCTTTCAATCCACAAGGAGGACCCCATTTCAGACCTCAGCAACAATTTGATCAAAGACAGAGAGGACCTCCACCAACTGATAATCAATCAAATGAGGATCCTCTCAAAGCTCTCACAAAGATCGTCTTGGGTCAAGCTGAGCACCAAAAGAGACAAGATGAGCACCAAAAGAATTTGGAGAAGCAACTTAGCCAATTGGCTCAATCGCTGAGCGAACTGCAGGCGAAGGACTCAGGACAGCTACCATCTCAAACGGTGGTGAATCCCAAGGAGAACGTCGGCGTTGTGACGCTAAGAAGTTGTAAGGAACTGATTACCACTCCCCATAATGATACTAACATAGAGAATTTTGAAACAGGTGCGAACGAAGAAGAAGAAGAGGTTCGAAATCGCCAGCCGCCCCGCGGCACCCCTGAGCCGCCCCACGGCCAAGGCGATTCTGACGATGCGGAAAATTGTCGGCCGCCCCGCGGCCTCTCAAGTGACTCCTCTGACGGGTATGTTCGACCGTATTTCCCCCTTCTTAATTCTTTTTAACCTGTTCCTCCCTTTCCTGAAGCACCCAGAGACATAAAAAGACCAGACAATGACAAAGAGATCTTTGAGACGTTCAGTAAGTGCGAGTTAAACATCCCTTTACTCAATCTGATTAAAAGTATTCCTCGCTATGCCAAATTTCTCAAGGAACTTTGCACAATAAAGAGGAATCAAAAGTTGAAGGGGAAGCAGAAAATTAAGGTAAGCGAACATGTGTATGCTGTGTTTCAAAAGCGTATGCCTAAGAAATGTAGCGACCCTGACATGTTCACAATCCCATGTGTAATAGGTGAAACTAAGTTTGATAAAGCTTTGTTAGACTTGGGTGTATCTATTAATATTCTACCTTATTCTCTGTATGAATCATTGGGTTTAGGACCTTTGCATGAGACTAGAGTGGTGATTCAATTAGCGGACCGATCAAATGCTTTTCCTAGAGGAATAGTTGAGGATGTTTTAGTCATGGTTGACAATTTGATCTTTCCTGCTGATTTCTTTGTCTTAGACATGGAGCATGGTAACCAAGAGGCTCCTATTCTGCTAGGAAGGCCCTTTTTAAAGACTGCTAGAACACAAATTGATGTGTATTCTGGTTCTTTGACTATGGAATTCGATGGTGAGAAGGTTGAATACAATATATATGATGCAATGAAATTCCCTTCTGATGATCATTCCTTATGATTTATCGATGTCATTGATACTTGTATGCAGGATACCTTTGACATGAGTTGTATAGATGACCTGCAGGTAGCTTTAGAAACTCCTATTGAGGAGTTCTCATTGAATTATGCTTTATCCACTAACCTGCAAGATACCATAAGAGACTTGTCTTCCCTCCCTTCCAAATCACAAGAAGAAACCTTTATGGCATTAAACATTCCAAATGAAAAGCTCTTACCTTCTATCGTACAGGCACCTGAAGTTGAGCTCAAGCCTCTTCCTGGGCATCTGAAATATGCATTTGTGGGGGAGGGTGACACCTTGCCTGTCATCATCTCTAACAAGCTTACCAAAGAACAGAAAGATAGGTTGGTAGGAGTGCTCAAAGAGCATAAGACAGCTCTGGGATGGACCATAGCGAATATCAAGGGAATCAGCCCAACTACTTGCATGCACAGGATCTTATTAGAAGAGGGAGCCAAACCTTCAAGGCAACCTCAACGGAGACTCAACCCACCTATGATGGATGTAGTGAAGAAGGAGGTGCTCAAACTTCTTCAGGCAGGTATGATCTATCCCATCTCTGATAGTCAATGGGTTAGTCCAACGCAGGTAGTACCAAAGAAGGGAGGCATTACTGTGGTTGAGAATCAAGAAAGTGAGTTGGTCCCTACCAGAGTCCAATCAGGCTAGAGAGTTTGCATCGATTATCGTAAGCTAAATGCGGTAACTCGAAAAGATCACTTTCCTTTACCTTTCATTGATCAAATGCTTGAAAGACTTGCTGGTCGTCCATATTACTGCTTTTTAGATGGATATTCAGGGTACTTTCAGATAGCCATCGCACCAGAGGATCAAGAAAAGACAACATTCACTTGTCCGTTTGGCACTTTTGCATATCGCAAAATGCCTTTTCGCTTGTGCAACGCTCCTGGGACATTCCAACGGTGTATGGTAAGTATCTTTTCTGAGTATATATAGCAATTTATTGAGGTTTTTATGGATGATTTTACAGTCCATGGTGATAGTTTTGATGCCTGCCTCAACCATTTGGCGCTTGTGCTTAGAAGATGTGTTGACACTAACTTAATGCTCAATTCAGAAAAGTGTCACTTTATGGTTGAGGAAGGCATTGATTTGGGTCACATTGTCTCCCATAAAGGGATTGAGGTTGATAAAGCAAAGATTGACATCATTCAATCATTGCCTTATCCTACTAATGTGCGTGAAGTGCGTTCCTTTTTAGGCCATGCAGGATTCTATCGCAGGTTCATTAAGGACTTTTCAAAGATCACCTCACCCTTGTGCGAGCTGCTGAAGAAGGAGGTCACATTTGCTTTTGATGAGAAGTGTAGGACGGCGTTTGATGAGTTAAAGACTTGTCTTACTAGTGCACCAATCATACAAGCACCAAATTGGTCTCAGCCGTTCGAATTGATGTGTGACGCTAGTGACTACGCTGTGGGAGCTGTGCTTGGACAAAAAGAAGGGAGAAGCTCTCATGTCATATACTATGCATCTATGACCCTGAATGGAGCTCAAAGGAATTACTCAACCACAAAAAAGGAACTTCTTGCTGTAGTTTTTGCACTTGAGAAATTTAGATCTTATTTACTTGGTACCAAAGTTATTGTGTATACTGATCATGCAGCACTTCGTTACCTTTTGACGAAGAAAGAGGCTAAGCCAAGACTGATTAGATGGATCTTGCTTTTAAGCGAGTTTGACATTGAAATCAGGGACAAAAAGGGTGCTGAGAACCTAGTTGCTGACTATCTAAGTCGTATTGTGTAGGAGGAGAATGGAAAAGAAGGCATATTGGGGAGCTTTCCCGACGAAGAGCTCTTACAGGTCTTCGCAATTGCCAACCGCTCCGCGGCCACCCTAGGCCGCCCCGCGACTGAATCCTCAGAGAAAGTTTCCCTCGCAATCGTCGGCCGCCCCGCGGCCCCTGCAGACTCCGAAATCGAACAATTTTTAAAGGTTAGTTCTCTTCCACACCCCTGGTTTGCTAACATGGTCAACTTTTTAGTATCGGAAGAGTTTCCACCCAACTTTTCAAAGGCTCAGAAAGACAAGATACGCCACGATGCTCGCTTCTATGTTTGGGATGACCCTTACCTATGGAAGCATTGCGCCGATCAAGTGATACGTCAGTGTCTTCCTGACAATGAGGTACAATCTGTCCTTAATTTTTGTCATTCCCATGAATGTGGTGGACACTTTGGACCACAAATGACAGATAGGAAGGTACTTGATGCAGGATTCTTTTGGCCACATATATCTCGTTATTCTTATGCTTTTTGCAAATCCTGTGATCGCTGTCAGAGAGTTGGGAATCTTTCTAAGAGGAATGAGATGCCACAAACTCACATGATATTTTGTGAAATTTTTTATGTTTGGGGCATTGACTTCTTGGGACCATTCCCTAACTCCTTTGGAAACCTATATATTTTGCTTGCGGTGGACTACGTCTCCAAGTGGGTGGAGGCGAAGGCCACCAGAACTGATGATTCAAAGGTAGTTGCAGGTTTCCTCAAGGAGCTATTCTCTAGATTTGGAGTCCCAAAAGCTCTAATCAGTGATAAAGGGACCCATTTCTGCAACAAGACCGTGAGTGCGCTCTTAAAGAAGTATCATGTGACTCAGAGGGTGTCTACTGCATACCACCCCTAGACCAATGGGCAAGCTGAGGTGTCTAATCGCGAGATAAAGACTATCTTGGAGAAGACTGTTGCCCCAAACAGGAAGGATTGGAGTGTCAGACTTGATGATGCTCTATGGGCTTATCGAACGGCTTACAAGACTCCCATTGGGATGTGATAGCATGCATTTAGGTAGGCATAATAGGTTGCATTTAGCTTAGTTAAGATGCATTTCAAGGATGGATTAAGTACAATTTGCATATTTTCTCTCTATGTTAGTGGAGTCGGAATTTACACACTTTTATTGATTATTTCAGGTAATTGTGGATCCGAGGATGAGGCATGGGTTGATGACACATTAGATGAGTATGTATAGTTTATCGGAGAAGCTTACATGAAGATCTCAAGAGGTTCTGAGAAGAAGAAGCGAATCTAAACGAAGAACAAGTTTGCAGAAGTTGTCGCCAGACATGCTGAACTTGTTTTGCACTTTTTGGAGGCCTCGGTTGTCCGATTGACTATTATGACCATGTGTTGGAAAGCTCTTTCAGAGAGATACAACTTTCATGTTGACGTCGAGAGCTGATTCAAGACGAATTTTCCGTGAAAGACCAATGCAGCGGCCGCCGCATGGTGTGCAGCGGCCGCCGCATGGGACGATGCAAGAGGAATGCTGATGTTGCGGCCGCAGCATCCATGCGGCGGCGGCCGCATGGGCCGTCAGCACCAATACGCAGTGTTTTGAATATTAAAACCCCAGTTTTTATTCTAGTTGTTTTGGAGGCCGACTTGGGATCTTTTATAAGGCCACTTTTAGTTATTTTTCCAAAACTTCTATTCTATTCTACTTTTCATCAGACAATTAGAGAGAGAGCGATGGCGGCTAAACTCTCTTTGTTCTACTTGAAATTTGAAGCTTTATTTGGATTGATTGTGAGTTTCTGAATCTTGTTCCTTATTTTCTATATTTGAATGTTTCAACTTCTTTGTGCTTGATTGTTTATTGTTTTGTTCTATCTTGTCTGGCCAACTTGTTAGATCAATTCAATTAGTAGGGTTTTGTAGATTCCTGATTGCGAACCTTAACCCAAGTAGCAAACTTGTACCTTTAGGGCTGATTGAATTAATTGGATAGGTTGGAAGTTGGATGTGTTGTTAAATCCCTCTTTAGGGACTGCAAATACCTTGGCTAATCTCTGGATTTAAAGTTATCAATTGGGTTAAATCCTTCTTTAGGGACTGTTCGATTGATAAGGGTTTCTAGTAGTGATTGGACTAGTAATTATATTAGGTCGGGACAACGGCATTCATAGGAAAACTAAAGGCCAAGAGGAAGTTACAATATCAATTCAACCAAATAAAGTGGATAGTTGTAGGTAGAGCGATCTTCTCTAAATTATTTTTCATTATTTGTTTTTAGTTTATTTTGTTTTTTTTTTTTCAATCTCAATCAACCAAAACCCCCCTTTCTACTAATTGGTAAATACACATTGCTGAGAAATACTTGATTCTCTGTGGGATCGACTTCTTACTTTCTTGCTATACTAGTCTGTAGGTTTGAGTTTTATTTTGATACGGTTTATGAGACTAAAAACCGTCCACCGAAATTGGCGTCGTTGCCGGGGAATCAAGTTTATTTCTTTGTTGTGTGTATTTATTAATTTTTGTTTATATATCTAACTTTGTTGTGAACCTATCTTACGGTTCACAGCATCCTTGCTACTAACTTTTTCAAGATGTTGAGATTAGCACAGTTTGAAGGTGAGAACTTTCACCAATACTTCAGGAGATTGCATGAGTATGTTGACGACCTTGGTTCATGGGTTTATCAATTCAGCATCCGGGATATGATTATGTGCATAATTGATGGGACGACTGTTGACACACGAGCGCTTGCTGAGCACTTGAGTAACGGATGCCTAAAGCGGTTAGGAGGATTGTCGGGGTTGTGGGATTTTTTCTGTTATATGGATTACCATGTTGCACAAGATGAATTTCTCATCACGTCTCCTCCGCCAATGGAGAACTCTTTCACATACATAGAGGATCCATTCCATAGCCTTACACAAGTGTTGCAAGAGCAAGCTGAGAGCAGTAAGAACTTGGAGAATCAGATGAAAAAACTCATTCCAATTTTAAGTGCAAAACGTGAGAAGGAAAGGGGCTTAGAAGAAGGAGTTGAAGTCATAACGGAGGGTGAAAATTCTGAGGAGCGGCAACCGCCGCAGGAGGGCGGCGATCGCCGCACAACTACTAATGAGCCCCCATCGACGTCTTCTTCTCTTGATTTTGAGAAACCCACCCCACCACCCCTTGAGTCTTTAAAGGATGCAAGAATGGAAGATCCTATCGAAGTCATTACACTTAGTTCATTCCCTCCTATGTGGTTTCAACATGACAATGACATGTCGAATGAGGAGGAATTGGTTGCAGACAACGATAGTGTCTTCGACGATGGAGTCGTCTAGTGCTTCCTGACTTGGAATCTCATGAGTCGACGCATGAGGTTACATGTGATATGTCTCCTACTCCATCTGCAACATCCATTCTGAGCTCACTCATTGATGAACCAAGCCTAGAACCATCAGCTGAGTCTCAAGAGGTAAAAAAGGTAAACTTTTGCAATTTTGAAGATAATGGTGATTATGTTGATCCTTTTGATTGCTATTTTGAAAAGCCACCAGCGGAACTGTGCTGGTGGCATTATATTCCTTCTGCAGAGATTCATGTTAGACTCTTTGATAGATTGAAAGGGTTTTTGAGTTCCACATTTTATGCTTTCAATTTATCGTGCTATGATGTTCTTTGTAAGATGTGTGCACAGGAATATGATAGGCTGCTGAGGGCGTTGACGATGTCTGATAGATAAGATCTTGAGATTGAGAATAAGTCAGGCCAATGACATTAAAGAAAGGCGCTTCTCGGGAGGCAACCCGATGTAAGTTTTCTAATTTAGTTATTTCAATTCCTCTTTCGCTAGTTTCTTTTCAATAAATTAGGTTTTCCATTAGGCATTAGATAGTTGCTTTTAGTTTTGGATAGACTAACTTTTCAGGAAAAGCTGCCAAAATTAGTTGAGGCAGCGGCTGCCGCAAAGCCCAGTCGAACCATTTGGTTGTCTATGAAAGTCTATGAGCCTATTCATCCACCACATTGTGAGTATTTCATTCATCTCTTCCTCTATGTTTTTATTTTTTTGTTGTCTTTTATGTTTCATTGAGGACAATGAAAGGTTTAAGTGTGGGGGAGGGATTGCATTGCATATAGATAGAGTTTGCATATCATGTTTACTTATGTTATCATGTTTATTTATGTCTTCATATTTATTTTTACTCATATATCACATTTAAAAAAAATCACAAAAATATCATGCATTGCATTTAAGTGTTATTAACGATACCCATCTTGGTTTAGTTTGTCCTCTAATTTATTTTTATGATCTTAATTGCATAAATCCCATGAATTGATTGAAGTGCTTGAAAATGATTTTTGGAGCATGATTTGAGAATATAATTGAGCAAGTATGGTTCATAGTTGAGGTTTAATTGAAATCTAGCAAAAACATAACCCTTTGTGAGTTTGTTTTGACCTTATAAGAAATTTACATATTATTCCCTTTTGCTTTTATTGTGTATTATACTCTTCATATGCTTGTTTTTCATGACCGTATTGCACATGTTTGTTGCTTGTGAATTTCAAATGATTGAGACATGTTTTCTTTAGCCATATTATACCTTATCTACCCTTTGCATTATCCTTTGCTTGAAGCCCGTCTGAGCCATAAAGCCTATTCTTTTTTATAGCTCCACAAAAATATATCATAGCCAATGATTAGCCTGACCCTATCCTGGAATTAGGAAGAGAATTGGTGAAAATTCTTTATGTTGGAGTTGCTTTGAGTGGAGATGATGTATGTATGGTTGTGCATTGCGAGAGGCATAGCCAAAATAAGGTAACCTTTCTTGCATAATAGAGATGACTTATTACTAGGGGCCTAAGGAGGATAAAATTCACTTAGGAGTAAAAGTCTAGTAAGCTTGGACCTAGGGAGGATAAAATTCACCTGAGGGCAAAAGTAAGCATAAAAGAAAAGAAGTCATCATAATGAAAAAAAATGCTTGAGTTGTATGGCTATTGAAATCGAAGAGTTTATTGTTATGTAATGGAGTGTATGTTTTGGAATGGTTTGCAAAGTATGGAAGTTTTGGTGTTGTTCTGGTTGGTTGTTGTTCCTTTTTCCCGGATTTTTAGCACCAAAAGCCTAAATATTTTTCGTGCCTTATGTTCCTACCAAAGCCCCATTACAACCTTATAAAAGTCCTCATGATGTTTTTTTCAAGTGATGACTTTACGATGTATAAAGCATTTTGGATTGAGTTGAGAGTTGGACTTTAAAGCCTAAACACATGAGAGCTTGAGTGAAACACATTATCCCTGTGAGGTTAGATTAAATTTTCCTTTACTATTGGATCGCTCATATATTTGCTAGGATATTTGTTCTCTTATTCATGTCTCCTATTGCTTGATGTTGCTTTTCTAAAACTATATCATGAAGATCTTATTTGTGGGATGATTAATTCCATATTTGTTTTTTATTGCTTGAGGACAAGCAAAAGCTTAAGTGTGGTGGAGTTTGATAGCATGCATTTAGGTAGGCATAATAGATTGCATTTAGCTTAGTTAAGATGCATTTCATGGATGGATTAAGTACAATTTGCATATTTGCTCTCTATGTTAGTGGAGTCGGAATCTACACACTTTTATTGATTATTTCAGGTAATCGTGGATCCGAGGATGAGGCATGGGTTGATGACACATTAGATGAGAATGTATAGTTGATCGGAGAAGCTTACATGAAGATCTCAAGAGGTTATGAGAAGAAGAAGCGAATCTAAACAAAGAACGAGTCTGCAGAAGTTGTCTCCAGACATGCTGAATTTGTTTTGCACTTTCTGGAGGCCTCGGTTGTCCGATTGACTATTATGACCATGCGTTGCAAAGCTCTTTCAGAGGGCTACAACTTTCATGTTGACGTCGAGAGCTGATTCAAGACGGATTTTCCGTGAAAGACCAATGCAGCGGCCGCCGCATGGTGTGCAGCGGCCGCCGCATGGTTTGCAACGGCCGCCGCATGGGACGATGCAAGGGGAATGCTGATGCTGCGGCCGCCGCATGGGCCGTCAGCACCAGTACGCAATGTTTTGAATATTAAAACCCTAGTTTTTATTCTAGTTGCTTTGGTGGCCGACTTGGGATCTTTTATAAGGCCACTTTTAGTTATTTTTCCAAAACTTTTATTTTATTCTACTTTTCATCCGACAATTAGAGAGAGAGAGAGCGATGGTCGTAATGGGCGGCTAAACTCTCGTCGTTCTACTTGCAATTTGAAGCTTTATTTGGATTGATTGTGAGTTTCTGAATCATGTTCCTTATTTCCTATATTTGAATGTTTCAACTTCTTTGTGCTTGATTGTTTATTGTTTTGTTCTATCTTGTCTGGCCAACTTGTTAGATCAATTCAATTGCTAGGGTTTTGTAGATTCCTGATTGCGAACCTTAACCCAAGTAGCAAACTTGTCCCTTTAGGGCTGATTGAACTAGTTGGATAGGTAGGAAGTTGGATGCGTTGTTAAATCCCTCTTTAGGGACTACAAATACCTTGGCTAATCTCTGAACTTAAAGCTATCAATTGGGTTAAATCCTTCTTTAGGGACTGTTCGATTGATAAGGGTTTCTAGGACTGATTGGACTAGTAACTATATTAGGTCGGGACAAGGGCATTCATAGGAAAACTAAAGGACAAGAGGAAGTTACAATATCAATTCAACCAAATAAAGTGGATAGTTGTAGGTAGAGCGACCTTCTCTAAATTATTTTGCATTATTTGTTTTTAGTTTATTTTGTTTTGTTTTCAATCTCAATCGACCAAAACTCCCCTTTCTACTAATTGGTAAATACACATTGCTGAGAAATACTTGATTCTCTGTGGGATCGACCTCTTACTTGCTTGCTATACTAGTTTGTAGGTTTGAGTTTTATTTTGATACGGTTTATGCGACTAAAAACCGTCCACCAGGATGTCTCCGTTTAGATTAGTCTATGGAAAGGCTTGCCATCTTCCTGTCGAGCTTGAACATAAAGCATATTGGGCGGTGAAGCAGTGCAACATGCAGATTGATGAAGTTGGGGAGTTCAGGAAACTACAGCTGCAGGAGTTGGAAGAGTTGAGATTGGATGCCTATGATAACTCCGTCACCTACAAGGAGAAGACAAAGGCATGGCGCGATAAACATATCTTGCGAAAGGACCTCAAAGTTGGGGAAAAGATCCTTCTATTTCAATCGCGCCTACAACTCTTCCCAGGTAAGCTTCGTTCTAGTTGGACAGGACCATATGTGATTACTAATGTCTTTTCTCATGGTGCAGTAGAACTACTAAATGAGAGGAATGGAGACATCTTCAAGGTAAATGGTCATAGAGTTAAACCCTATTATGAGAGTTTTGTCAAACAGGACGGTGATGAGTTAGTTCTTATTGAACCAAGTGATGAGGATAATTAGGGGGTCATAGCGTCGAGCCAACAACGGTAACCAAAGGCGCTGCTTGGGAGGCAACCCAAGGTAAGTAGTTTAGATTCCATTTTATTTGTGCATTTTCCTACTTTTTAGTTTAGTTTTGGTTTTTGTTTGGGATACTAACACTGCAGGGAGGAAGAACAAAGGAAAAGGACGAAAAATATCTGGCCGCCCCGTCGCCAGCCAGGCCGCCCCGCGGCCGAGTCGCAGCGAAGTCCCTTCACGAGAATCGCCGGCCGCCCCGTCGCCTGCCTTGGCCGCCTCGCGGCCTCAGCCGGATAGGAAATTTTTTAGGGGCCCTTGTGGGCCCCCACTTGATACACACATAAAACCCTATCTCTATCTTTTTCTATCTCTATCTAGCCGCCCCCGTCGCCTCCATCCTCTATCTTCTCCCTCCTTCCTCAACCTCCATTTACAAAACCTCCATTAAAACTCCCCCTCCAAGCTTTTAACTTTCACCTAAATCTCCACAAAACTACTCCTTTCTCACATTCCCATCTTCCTTCCACATAAAAACTTCACCCACTACCCCATTCTTCTAGATCTACACACAAATCGTTCATCCCAAGGTTTTCAAGGAGGTTCTTTCGGATCCACACCAGAGTGAGAGAATTTGGGACGTCGGAGAGCAGATCCGACGTCGGAGTGCCCAGATCCGGAAAATCGTCGGCCGCCCCGTCGCCAGTCGAGCTGCCCCGCGGCCAACCCCGTCGTCGGCCGCCCCGTCGCCCTCCTTGGCTGCCCCGCGACCTCTGCAGTAGCTCGCCGTTTGTGAGTTTTCCTTTTATTCCATTCTTTTGGGTCATTTTCTTAGCTCAGATTTATAATGTCTCGCCCATATGGAATGAGTCGCAATCAGAAGGAGAGATGGAATGCTCTAAACACTAGAAATTTCTTTGTAACAAAATTCTTTCATGAGCCTACACTTAGATTGTTACAAATGGATGTATGCACGATGCAATTGTTAGAACATGGGGGCCTAGGGCAATTTTTAGGGAAGAATGCCCCTACTTATCCAAGCCTATGTAAAGAATTTTTAGCAACTTTGAGTGTGAACCGTGCATCTATTGATTTTGGGTTGCTTGGGAGAGATTTCACACTATCAAAGGAGAGATTGGCACGGATTCTGGGTGTTACTGCTGTGCCGACTGTTGGGTGGCTTGATGTCTGCAAGGGAGAGGGCCTTGTGGCTTTCTGGATGACATCTACTAGGGTGCCTTTTGAGGCAAAGAAGGGCCAGTGCAATTCCAGCATTCGCCATCCTGCCTTACGACTTATTCATAAGGTTCTGGCGAACACCTTCTTTGCTCAGGCGGAGGTCAACAAGATCTTGCTGAAGGATATGTCATTTCTGTGGTGTCTGACCCCAGAGAGCCCAGTAGTTCCAGGTTGGGTGGATCTGTTTATGATGAACTGCAAGGATATCTTGGACAAGCGCAACAAGGCGACCATCAGCTTTGGGGGTCTTATCACCCTCATAGCTCGCACATGCATCGATGTGAGCTTTGTCCATGATGCTCAGCATGGATCATTTCTGTATGATGAGGCTCAGCTGAGGAAAGCTGGCCACCTGGAGGGCAGAGCACCGATGTGGATCTGGATGGTAGGCCATCAGGGGAGGATTCAGTTGAGATTGCCCCGTCATCTCCCTTTTGGCCCTACAGCAGCTGATTTCTATATGGGGGATGAGATGGATGAGGATGATGATGAGGAGGAGGAGGAGGTTCCTGATGCTGAGCAGGAAGATGGCGAGGATGTTCCCAGAGTTCAGACGGATTTTAGAGGTAGTGGAGCTGGACCTTCTGGCACAGCTGGTGCTGGTCCAGGCTACACGTTGGAGCAGCAGATGGACGATTTATATCTCCAGCAGAACACTATGTGGGAGCATCAGCATATGATGTCGCGTCATCAGGACGCAATGTGGGAGAACCAACAGCGGATGTCCTAGCGCCAGGACGTGATGTGGGACCACAACCAGCAGCTGTACGTGGAGGTCAGCGACATTCGTTGAGATGTACGTGGCTTGACTTCCCACATGGAGGGGGTCTCTGAGAGCCAGGCGGCGATCCGACGGATGCAAGAGCAAATATGGCAGAGGCAAGAGGACTTCTATCGATTCGCCTATCCACAGTTCCCACCATATCCGTCGCCTCCACCACCTCAGCAGTGAGCATGTCAGTTGTTTCTTTTCTTTTCCCTTTTATTTTTATTTTGATGTTTTTGTTCTCTTCTCTGCATTGAGGACAATGTCAGAACTAAGTGTGAGGGAGAAGACTTGCAAACTCTCTGTATTTTGGTTCTAATTTGCACTGCATTTTAAGTTTTAAGGTTGCATGTTTATTTCTATTGGTTGTATGCATAGTTAGTTTCTACCATTATTTCTTATTCTAAAAAAAATGAAAAAAAAAGAAAAAAAAGAAAAAAAAAACAGTTTTAGTTCTT
This sequence comes from Persicaria tinctoria, assembly GCA_037127255.1. Taxonomy (NCBI): domain Eukaryota; kingdom Viridiplantae; phylum Streptophyta; class Magnoliopsida; order Caryophyllales; family Polygonaceae; genus Persicaria; species Persicaria tinctoria. The sequence continues at coordinate 54,605,120 of JBANSL010000016.1, read as the reverse complement.
GCATTATTAGGAATAGGTCTTATTTCCCCATGTGGATGTCGTATGTCCTCTATATTTTATATTGAGATTTATGCCCCATGATGTGCTTGGATTGTTGAAGCCTTTGATATATGTTTTCTATACTATTTGTGGGCATGATTGATTAATAATTGAGCACATAAAATCTTGAATTTTTGGGTGATCTTGAAGTTCTAGACATGACCCGGTGAGCTTATTTTGGCCTATTCAGGACTACACTTTATTGAGTCCTCTTGCTTGTTGTGTATACTCTCTTCAATTACTTCCTCTTTGACTTGCATTTAGATATCTCTTTCAAGGCTGCATATTATGATTTCTGCACATAACTTAAACATGATTGAGGCACCTTTATTAGCCCTATTTGACTCTATTCCCACCTTACATATTATCCTCTGCTTGAAGCCAATTTGAGCCTAATTGCCTATTCTTTTATAGCTCCACAAGATTTTTCCATAGCCAATGATAGCCTGACCCCATCCGGGAATTTAGAAATAGTTGGTGAATATTTATAGTGTGGATGATGGTTTGTAGTGGTGGATTGTATGTTGGAGGTGTATTTATGAGATGATTGATTCTTGATAGCATATTTATTACTTGGGACCTAAGGAGGATAAAATTCACTTAGGGGTAAAAGTCAAGGAAAATCATTTGATATAGCATGAATGAATGAAAAAAAAAAGAGAAAAGAAAGAAGAAAAAAAAAGAATAAAGGAATGAGTTGAGTATGGTTTCTAAAGTTTTATGCTTGAGATTGGTGTTGTTTGGAATTATAGTGATATGGTATAAGAAGTTTATGAGCGGTTTTATGATTTGGTAGCTTCCTTAGTTCCTGGATTATGAGCACCACATGACCAAAATTGTTCCATACCTTATATGTTCTACCTTGGCCCGATTACAACCCAATTGAAAGACCTCATGATTTTTGTTGTGTGTAGAGTCACCAGCGGTGGAGATTTAGAACACTGGTGCAAGGCTCTTGTAGCTAAGTTTTTGAAGATTGAGTTTTGAGCGTAAACATTTAAACCTAAACACTTGAGCGAGAGTGAAACACATCTCCTTTGTGAGGTCTAGAATGGATATGATTGCCTGATTTCATTGATTATTCCAATTATGTGCTATGATGTTATTAATCTTTTGTGTTTGCTAGTTTTCATGCACTTAAAGAATATTGAGGTGTGGATACATGAATTGCTATTCTGTGGGGCTGCAGAGTTAAGTTTTCTATTACTTGAGGACAAGCAAAGGTTCAAGTGTGGGGGAATTTGATAGAGCATATTTAGTATTGCATAATAGATTGCATTTAGCATAGTTTAGTTGTGAATATTGCATTTATTTAGTTGAATTTGCATTATCACTTGTTGAGTTAGAAAAGACGGAATCTACATGATTTTATGGTTTATTTCAGGTAAAGTAGATTGGAGGTGAAATGGATTTGAAAAGAGCAAAAATAAGCTAAGGAAGATACATAGAAGCTGCTGAAGGAAACAAAGAAGAAGCAGCTCGGAAGCATCGCAGGCCGCCCCGCAGCACCGCTGGCCGCCCCGCGGCTCGAAGGAGAAACGGAGGATATCACTGATCGCCGGTCGCCCCGCGGCCTGGCCTAGCCGCCCCGCGGCCCGTGCAGAAGCTGAATATTAATTTCGGACTTTACTTAGGGTTTTTGTCTAAGTTATTTCGGCCGACTTTCTCTAGACTATTTAAGGCTTTTCTAGTTATTCTTTCATTCACCTTATGCACTTTATTCCATTATTGAGAGCGCCATTGAGCATGAGCAACTAAACTCTCAAGGTTTCGCCTACAATTTGGATCTTTGATTGTTGCATTGTGAGTTTCTTAATCTAGTTCTTATTCCTATTGCAATGTTTTGACTTCTGTATGCGTAATTTCTTGAATGTGTTTTATTCTCTCTGGCCTGATCAACTAGTTAGAGTAGATTCATTCAATTGTTAGGGTTTTGCAGATTCCTCGTAGCGAACCTTAACCCAAGTGGCAATCATATCCCTTTAGGACTCGTAGGACTAATTGGATGTGCAGGAAGTTGAATACATGTTGAATATCGACTCGTAGCTTGATATTATGTGTACCTTGGTTAATTCATAATCTTAATGCTATCTGTAGGTTGAATCTTAACTGTGTTAGGGTTATTTAGAGGTAAGGGTTGCTAGGACTCGTAGGACTAGCAATTTACCAAAGATCTGGACAAGGACATTGATAGGAAAAGACAAGAACTAGAGGCTGAAACAAGGATCGAATTCATCAATCGAAGTGATAAATTGTAGGTGAATCTATTTCTCTCCATTGAATTCTACAATCAATTTACTTTGTTTGCTTGCTTCCGCTTTGATAAAAGGCGGGTCTTTTCACACTAAAAACTTCCCCTTTTTCTCTCTTAGCAATTAGAATTAGACTTGAATTTAATAGATTTCCATGTGGGTCGATCTCTTGCTTATACACTATACTAGTTGTGAGTTTGAGTATTCTTTGGCAAGAACAACGACAGGTTTTCCTCTTGTCAGTGTTTCACATCGATTCTGGTAGTAGGTTCATGATGCTTTGGGGACTCGGATGCGGTTCAACACAACTTACCACCCCAAATGGACAGTCAAAGTGAATGGATGATTCAAACCTTGGAGGACATCTTGAGATCCTGTGTGTTGGAGTGGGGCGACCGCTAGGTCAGGTTCCTACCGCTGGTGGAGTTCTCCTATAACAACATTGATCATTCGTCTATTGAGATGGATCCGTACGAGGCACTGTATGGGAGGCGCCGCAAGTCGCCAATATGTTTGGATGACCCCCCGATATCACAACTTCGTTATGCGAGATGGTTAGAGAGACGATCAACCAAGTTGGATGCATCCGGGAGCACATGAGGTTTGCTCAAGACAGACAGAAGAAGTATGCAGATCGGAGACAAACAGAGATCGAGTTTGAGGTTGGATCGCATTTTTGGGTTAGAGTGTCACCAACTAGAGGGATCCATCATTTCGGCATCAAGGGCAAGTTGAGCCCTAGGTTTGTGGGTCTATTTGAGATAGTTGAGAGGGTCGGTGAGGTAGCTTACCGTCTAGCCTTACCCCCATCGTTGGTCAGCGTGCACGTTGTATTCCATGTACCCCAGCTTCGGCGTTATGTCCCCGACCAGAGTCACATCCTTGACTGTTCCGATCTCCATATAGAGCCTGACCACACCTTCATAGAGAGTCCGGTTAGGGTGCTTGATCGTCGAGTCAAGAAGTTGAGGACCAAAGAGGTTCCTCTACTTCTGATTTAGTGGGCTAGGAGGAGTCCCGAGGAGGCGACTTGGGAGACCGAGGATAGCCTTCGGGCGAGTTATGGGAGTGTCGTAGATGAACTGTGAGCTTCCTACGCTGAGCCGAGTGTTTACTTTTATTTAACGTCGGGAGTTAGTGGTGAGCCTTGTCTAGTTCTTTTAGTTTTGGGTCAGTGATTATCACTATGATTGATATGCTTATGCTTAGAAATTCCTGTGCAAATTTTGTGCTGATGTGATGCTGCTGATGGTGGACTCTCTTGTTGTGCTTGCTACTATGCTTAGCTATGATGGTGCGATGATGCACTTGTTATGACTTTTGTTATGGTGTGAGATACTTGTTATGACTTTTGTTATGGTGTGAGACACTTGCTATGGCTTTTTTCATGGGGTTGAGATACTTGTTATGACTCTTAGCTTGATGCTGATATGATGAGACTCTTGTATGACGTGCTCTCTAAAGCTGTTTGGTTATTATGATATATGAGGCTATGCGTTTTGATGGTTTATGTATTGCATATGACTTGAGATTGTTAGAATTGACATGAATTAGGAAACTATTGAAAATATGAGATTAGCCCTTAATGGTGGATGATTTCAGCTCTTGTGTTTTGAAATTGTTTGACTAACGTCGGATTTGAAGGATTTTGAACGGTTTTGAAAAACATTAATTGAGATTTTGAAAGACTGAACGCGATCTAGAAATTCAACGATTTTGAGGCCCATCTTTTCTAATTGCGGAACCCTTTTGAAACATTCTGAACCCAGGTTTACCTTATAATGCCTCACGAAGTGGATGCAAGCATTTTGTAGGGGCAATTATAGATTGCTTGCTATGACCTAGTACAGACTCTATGATGTTTTTGAGTTATGATATAACAGAGAAGTCGGGGTCATGATGTGATAGGGGCCCATATCACATAGTTGCTACGATCAAATATGGATATTATGATCACGATGAAGATATTGTGAGGATCTCATAGGGGCACTTATGAGGTGCTTAAGGGATCAATGACATAATCCTTGTACTCACCAATTTCAAACTTCATTCCCTCGCTTTAGAATGATTTTAGTCTCGGTGATGACACTTGTTTTTAGAAGTGGGTGATGTAAAGACCGGAAATTTTAAATTATTATTTTATTAAGATATTGATCTATGATTTATTTTAATTTCTAAAATTCGGAAATTTTTTAAAATCTCCACCCTCGAACCCAACTATTTCATTTCAATTCTTCTGAAATGAATTCTAACATAAACCTGGGCTTGCTTTAAAAACGGATTTTATTTCCGCTTTCTTACATCGAGACTTGGAATTTATGTTGGATTTCATTATTATTTTTTGGATTTGAATTTTTTTATTTCAATTTTAAACGAGTCGGGATAACGTCGAGAGAGCCGGTTTCGAGATTCGTTTCCGGGGAAATTTTGAGTTGGAATTCACGAGGACCATTTTCTTTCTTTTCTCCTCCCTCCCTATTTCAAATCTGAAGCAACAGGTTCCCATGCCACCTTGGTCTTCTTCTTTCCCTTCCTCTTTCCATTTGAGGCTAAACCAGACACATTACCCTCCTCCTCCCTCATGGTTTTGTCTCACCCGTTTATGGCTAAGATGCCAAGGTCTCCTCTTCCCCAATTTTGTTCGGTAGCAGCAGTAGAAGAGGCACACCCCTTTCCTCTTTCGGAACCCCGCATGCTAATCCTCTTCTCCTCTTCTTTCTGCCTTCAAAACTCAGCCTTCCTCTCCTCTTTTCTACCTGCCAAAAAAACTCAGCTCACAGGCCTCTCTTCACTCCCATTTCCTTTGATTCAAACACAACCCACATTTTGCTTCAACCTCATTCCTAGCCTCTCTCAATGTCCCTCTTACCTTCTGTTTTTCCCCCATTTCGACACCCAGAGAATCACCTTTGTACCTCCGATTTCCGTCCACCCGCACACCACCAAGACCACCCACAGAATCACCTCCCCCGATTTCAAATCACCACCACCGAGTTCACTACAGTTGCGTCCCATCCTCTCCTCCGTCGAGCCGAGCAACCCAGGAGCCGCCGCCGCCGAGTCTCTTTCTCTCCTCCTCCTCTGTTTTTTTCATTTTCAATCGGTGAGGTTGTTCTCTCCTCCTTTCACTGTAAAACGTATAAAAACGCCACCTTTAATCATTCTTCCACCTTCTTAGGCCAGGGGAAGATTGATTCTAGCCTCGTCGGAGCAGGACCGCCGCCGGTGAACTCACTTCCCCTGTTTTCAGCCTTGCACAAGGTGAGTTCTCGACCTTATATTTTCCGACTCAAAATCTGCGTAAAAATACCCCTTTAACCTTCCCTCATCCCTCCCATGCACCTAGGAGCTCCTTCCATCGTCGCCGAAGTCGAATGGAGCCCAACGGACTGTTTTCTAGCGAGGGCTTCAACCCTGGTGAGATGCTTCATCTCCCTTTGTTTTGGTTCGTTTCGAGTCACGTTGGGTGTTTGAGGTCGGGAATGGGACTGGGTTTGGATCGAAGACCACCGCCGGCGGGTCCTTTTCCTCCTCCTCTTCATTTTACCATTCAGTGTTTCCAGGCTCTGTTCTTGCGTTTTGGGGGAGACAGATCCAAGAGCAATCGGGTATTGCCCAGTTCCTTTAAACACACTCTCAGATTGGGCCTTACGGGTATGGGCTCCGGTCCTGTTCTTCATTCCAGGATATGCATTGGGCATAATTCTTTTGGGTCATTTGTTGCTGTTGTTATTTTATTAGAAACGTGATGGTTGGATGTTCAGTTTTTGAGCTATTTAAATGTGATGTTTTAGTTATAACTTGATTATTATAACTTGATTAGTTATAACTTGATTATACATTTATATTAGAAATGTGATGTTTTAGTTATAACTTGATTATTGGTTGGATGTTCAGTTTCGAGCAATTTAAATAAAAAATTATATGAGTTCTATTCTATATGTCTAAACCCCTGATGAAAAGCACTAATAAATTCGGTTATAAGAATGATGTGATTTTTTTATGTGATTCCATATATGTGTTGGGTTGATGAGTGTAAGGAGGATAAAATTCACTTGCACCGCTCAAGGAGGATAAAATTCACTCGAGTGAAAAGAATCATCAATAAACCCAGAAAAGACTTACATAGTGGCATGCTTGAGGAGGGTAAGATTCACTCGAAATTTGAGAATAGTAAAAAGAAAAAAAATACGGTTGGTAATCGATCCTGCTTGTGGAGGATAAAATTCACACAAAGAGGAAAGAAAAATAATTATAACATACTTGGGAAAGAGAAAAGTAAATGAGCTTTATTGAAACTCCGTAATAGAAAATGCCTAGTAATATATGGGTGTTTATGACAATTTTTAAGTGTGGTTAATGATTTTGATTGCTCAGTACATTCTGAATGCAAGCATCGCCTGAACCTAATTGGAGTTTAAAGCAATGAGTATGAAAGGTTTGATGTGGGTCTCATATTGTCATAACTATTTTGACCTTAACATAATAAATACTCTTTAAGCCAAGATAATTATACTGATGAGTGATCATTCATAGAAATCTCTTTGAGTCTCTTGTCTTTCTTTTTAATCCGTCTTTGTTTTGTGATTAGGTTGCTCGGGGATGAGCAAAAGTCTAAGCATGGGGCAGTTTGATAGGGTCTATTTTAGTTACATATTTGCATATTATATTATGTCAAATTCATACATATTTTACATACTTTATAGTTAAGTTGGTATTATTTGGTTTTCGGAGTCTATACGTGTGTTTTTATCTATTTCAGGCATTTTGAAGCGAATTCAAAATAAATTCCAATGGGATGTGCACCTTAGAGGTTGACAATATGGATCAAGACCATCGATTGGGCTGTCTGAAGACCGATGAAAGGAGCCCACATAAAGTTAATGTAGTTTTTGTATTATATTAATTTAGATAGATTTTTCATATATTAAATTAGATAGAAGTAGATATATAGAAAAAGATATATTTATATTAGGCTAGATTACTTAGATAGATTAGGAAATAGCATACTATAGACAAAGGAGGGGGGGGGGGGGGGGGGGGGGGGGGCGGGGCTTTAGTTTAACCCTAATTGTTTTGGTTCGTATTTATGGACTGCTAAAGTATTTAGTTTTCGCCTAAACTTTCGAGATTTGGTTGAAGGGTTTGTAAGTTTCTAATTTAAGTTATTTTTCCTATATAATTCTTTCAACTTTTTTGTGCGATATTGATTATGTTATTGGTGTTCTCTTGATTTGTGACCTTGATAATATTGATTTCATGCTAGGATTTAATACTTTCGTATTTGTGTTATTTCCGTAGTAGCACGCATAAGATTGTGGATTCCGTGTTTGAAGCATGAATATGTAAAGAGTTGAGATATGTCTTAAACATTGATTTACCGTGTTTAATTGGTGTTATTTATATGCTCAAGTTCTTGGGACTATTTGCTATCTCTTTGTTAAACCTTGACCGTGTTAGGGCGGCATAGAGGTGTAAGAGATTAATTGAACTCGTAGGACTTTTAATCTACTTAAACCAGGACGGGTGGAATTCGTAGGAAAATATGATAACTTGAAAAGGATTCGATGACCAATAAAACAAATCAAAGTCGAGAACTTATAGGTGGAAACGCTTTTCTTTTATCCTTTATTTTCTTTTGTAAATATTATTTTCATTCATAAAAATCTTTTCTTGTTATATTGACAAATACACAATATTTAGAAATACTTGATTCTATAGGGTTCGACCTCTTATTTGCATATTATACTAGTTTGTTCGACCTCTTATTGACCCAGCGTGGCCACAGGTCGGACCCTCCGGGTCGACGGGTTCGACCAGTCGGGTCAAGGGTCAGGGTTGGTCGACCCGAACCCTAACCCGAAAATTCACGGGTTGCCGGGTTCGAGTCGACCCGTGGACCGGACGGATTCCCATATTAAAAAAAAATTATTTTTTATAATAATTTTTTATAAATTCCGTCTTTTCGCCTCGTGATTTGTAAATATCTTCGAAAGTCGATATCCTCTTGATTTTAAAACGTTATTTTAATCGGGTCGGGATAAGATCGAAAGACCGAGTTTCGGGGTTTAATTTTCGAGTATTTTTTAATTTGAGATTTCTTGGTCGGACCACTTTGCTTTCTTCCCTACTTCTTTGTCTTTTTTCTCCCATTTCCTACCGATTTACAGCTCAAGCCTCTCCTCTTCTTTTCTGTTGGCAGTGTCAGCATCAGCAACACCCCTTTCAGCCTCATTTTCCCAATTTAACTGCACCACTGATAATGCATATCTTAGATAGGCATTATATGCATTTTTAGGCTAGTTAGGTTGCATTTCGTTCATAATCTGTAGTTAATTTGCATCTTGTGATTATTCTGGAAGAATTTGGATTCTGCGCAAATTTGTGGTTACTTTGCAGATTGAATCTGAATACACTTGGGAGATGCAATATGTTGAAGAGAAATACAAAAGACATTGGAAAGAAGCAAGGAAGGAAGAAAAGAAAGGAGTACTTGGAGCTGCTCGCGAAGTTGAACATTAGGATACGCAGCGGGACATGCCGCGACCGCAACATGCGTGTCGCGGCCGCAACAATGGAGAGACGCCACAGGTTGGAAGATCAGCATATGCCGCGGCCGCAGAATTGGTCGTCACTGCTGCGCCGTTTCGTTTAATGAAAACCCAAGTTTTGTTGTTTTGTTCCGTGGCCGACTTAGACTTATTAAAAGGCCGATTTATCTTATTTTTTAATCACTTCTATTTCTATTCTACGTTCATCAAACAATTTAGATATTGAGCGATGTCTTCCATGAGTAAAAACTAACCAACTGTTCTGCGTATAATTTGAAGCTTTATTTGGATTGATTGTGAGTTTCTAATTCTCGTTCCTTGTTACTTATATTTGAATGCTTCAACTTCTTTGTGCTTGATTGTTTATTGTTTTGTTCTACCTTGTCTGGCAACTAGTTAGATAAATTCAATTCCTAAGATTTTGTAGATTCCTGGTTGTGAACCTTAATCTAAGTGGCAAACTTATTTCTTTAGGGCTGGTTGAACTAATTGAATGAGTAGAAAGTTGAATATGTTGTTAAATCCGTCTTTAGGGACTGCAAATACCTTGGCTAATCTCTGAACTTAAAGTTATCAATTAGGTTAAATCCTTCTTTAGGGACTGTTCGATTTATAAGGGTTGCTAGGACTGGTTGGACTAGTAACTATATTAGGTCGGGACAAGGGCATTCATAGGAAACTTAATAGGACGAGAAGAAGTTACAAGGATCGTTTCAAACCAAATAAAGTGGAAAATTGTAGGTAGAACAACTTCTCATAATTGTCTGAATCACAATCATTTACTCTTGCTTTCATCAATCCGCTTGGATAAAAGGCGGAATTTTCACACTCAAAACTCCCCTCTTTGGTTACTTAATTGACATTTAAATCATACTTGAATAACAAATTTCCCTGTGGATCGACCTCTTACCTATTGCTATACTAGTTATAGGTTTGAGATTTCTTTGACGGATCAACGACAGGTTTTCCCTCCGTCAAATTTGGCGTCGTTGCCGGGAAGTTTTTATTAATTCTTGTGTGTTTTTGGTGTTGATTTTGGTGTGGACCGTTTTATATGGTCTATACCCGTGCTACTAATTCTTCTTTGTTGCCATTTGATTCAGAGATTGAAAGGACCCTTGCCTCTTTAAGGCGAGAAACTCGTAATCGCTTCCGCGAGCTCCCTTTTGATCAAGGAGAAACCACTACAAAGATGGCTAACCAAGCAAACCGCACTCTTAAGGAGCTTTCTGCTCCTGATTTGGCATAGTAACCCCTAGCAATCCAATTCCCTGCACTAGGGGAAGGAGTCATCTTCGAGATGAAATCTGGGGTAGTTCATCTTCTACCCAAGTTCCATGGGTTAAGTGGGGAGGACCCACACAAGCATCTGTCTGAGTTCCATACTGTGGTAGTTGGGATGTAACCTGAGAACGTTATTGAGGATCAAATCAAGCTGAGAGCTTTTCCCTTCTCTTTGAAGGATGATGTGAATGAGTGGTTCTTCTATCTACCACCTGGATCTATTACTACTTGGGCTGAGATGAAGAGAGTCTTCCTGGAGATGTACTTCCCTGCAACAAAGCTTAATGCCTTGAAAAGGTCAATCAGCAGCATTGAGCAGTACGCGACAGAGTCTATACATGAGTACTTTGAGCGTTTCAAGAAACTCTGCGCTAGCTGCCCATGCCATGGGTACTATCAAAAGGATCTGGTTCTCTTTTAATTCAATGGGCTTACTGATGTAGAGCGCAAAATAGCGAATTCTGCTTGTGGAGGAAACATGCTGAATAAGACGGCTGCTGCAACTTGGGATGTGCTTAAGGAGCTCTCTGAGGGCTCAAGACAATTCAGTAAGAGCACTCGTGCTAGGGGTGTAGTTTCTATTGATGCCCATGTGGCTGCACTTCAGACCAACATGACAGAGGTGAAGAAGATGATCAATCAGTTGGTAACTAATAGAACTCCTCAAGAGTTGAAAGCATGTGGAAAATTGCAATCAATTCACTCATCCTATGGACATGTGCCCGCTTCTGCAAGACCCTAACGTAGAGTTGAATGCCATTGGGAATTTCGTTCAACAAAGGCCTAGGCAAGGCCATTTTGGAAATCTTGGGTATTTCAACAACAACAACTATAACAGAGGCTATCAGCAAGGCTATGGGAACTATCAAGCCTCTTTCAATCAACAAGGGGGGCAATAGGCAAGGCCCCTACAACAATTTGAACTTCGACATGGAGGTCAGCACCAATCGAATGAGGATACTAAAGATCCACTACAGAAGTTGTCACGACTGGTCTTGAAGAATGAGAAACAACAATTAGATTGGATCGCAAATCTAGAGAAGCAGCAATCAGATCGGATGACAAATTTGGAAAATCAAATGAGTCATCTCATTCAAATCTTAAGTGCTAAGGAGGCAAACAATTCAGGAAAGCTTCCATCGCAAACCATCGAGAATCCTAATAAGGAGAACGTCAATGTTGTAACACTTAGGAGTGGCAAGGAACTGATTCTCGATGTTGTAACATCGAGAATCCTAATAAGGAGAATGTCAATGAAGAAATAGAGGTAATAGACGAAGAAGACGGAAGCTGTACGGTGTGGCGGCCGCAGCAACCATGTCGCGGCCGCGGCATATCAACAATGTTGCGCCCGCAGCAATATGTTGTGCCCGCAGCAAGTGCCCCCGCCGAACCAATAGTGTCAGGTACGCCTTTTTCTTCTTCTCCCTCTCTTCATTCTTCTCCCTCTCCTTCTTCTTCTTCTTCCCTACCACTGGAGACTCCAAAGCCGGTTCCACCATTCCCGGAAGCCCTGAAGGATACACGAAGGTATGAGAACGACAAGGAGATCTTTGAAACATTCAGTAAGTGCGAGGTAAACATTCCTTTGATTAATTTGATTAAAAGTATTCCTATATATGCTAAATTTGGAAAGGGACTTTTCACTATCAAGCAGAACCAAAAGCTGAAAGGTAAGCAAAAGGTGAAGGTAAGCGAACATGTCACTGTTGTATTTCAAAAGCGTTTGCCTGAGAAGTGTAGTGATCCTGGTATGTTTGATATTCCATGTGTGATAGGTGATACTAAATTTGACAAAGCCATGTTAGATCTAGGAGCATCTATTAATGTTTTGCCTTTTAATGACATGCCTTCGGATTGGGACCCCTAAATGATACTCGGGTAGTAATTCAACTTGCTGATCGATCTACTATCTACCCAAAAAGGGTTGTTGAGGATGTCTTGGTTATGGTTGACAACTTGATATTCCCTACTGATTTCTTTGTGATTGATATGGGTCTTGGAAACAATGAAGACCTTATTCTGTTGTCCAGACCTTTTCTAAAAACTGCTAGGACCAAGATAGATGTCTATTCAGGATCTCTTACTATGGAATTTGATGGCCAAAGAATTGAATATAATATTTATGATTCCATGAAATTTCCATCTGATGATCCTTCTCTGTGCTTTATCGATGTTATTGATACTATGGCACAAGATTGCTTTGATTTGTGGATAAGATGGAAGTTGCTTTACAGGCCCCTATAGATGAAATTTCTATAGATTATGTCTTGTCATCTAACCTGCAGGAGGCTATATTGGCTTTAGACCATCGATCTCCCACCTATGTTCCACCAAGGGGAGACCGCATCGAGCCGACCATGCCAACTGAAAAGCTTCTACCATCCATTATCCAAGCGCCTGATGTCGAATTGAAACAACTTCCTAATCACCTTAAATATGCTATTATTTATTAAAATAATACTTTGCCTGTCATTATTTCTAACAAACTCACTTTTGGGCAGGAGGAGCGATTGGTGACTGTTCTAAATGAAAACAAGGAGGCGTTAGGATGGACGATCGCAGACATTAAAGGCATCAGTTCTACCCTCTGCATGCACAAAATACTTCCGGAGGATGATGCCAAGCCATCTAGACAACCTCAGCGGAGACTCAACCCACCAATGATGGAAGTGGTAAAGAAAGAGATGTTGAAGCTTCTTCAAGCAATTATGATCTTTCCCATATCTGAGAGCAAGTGGGTGAGTCCTACTCAGGTTGTCCCTAAGAAGGGGGGTATCACTGTCGTTAAGAATCAGAACGGTGAGTTGGTCCCTAGCAGGGTCCAAACTGGGTGGAGGGTCTATATTGATTATGGTAAGTTGAATGCGGTTACTCAGGATATTTTCAGGTACCCATAGCACCGGAGGATCAAGAGAAAACGAAATTTACGTGCCCCTTTGGCACTTTTGCATATCGTAGAATGCCTTTTGGGTTATGTAACGCACCTGGGACATTCCAACGGTGTATGGTAAGCATATTTTCTGAGTATGTAGAGCGCTTCATCGAGGTATTTATGGATGACTTTACTGTGGATGGAGATAACTTTGATACTTGCTTGCACCATTTGTCACTTGTGCTTAGGCGGTGTGTAGACACCAACTTAGTTATTAACTCTGAAAAGTGTCATTTTATGGTTGAGCAAGGCATTGTTTTGGGTCATATTGTGTCTAGCAGGGGTCTTGAGGTGGACAAGGCTAAGATTGATGTCATTCAGTCTCTGCCTTACCCCACCAATGTGCGCGAGATTCGTTCCTTTTTGTGATCGCAAGTTTATTAAGGATTTTTCTAAGATTTATGCACCTGTTTGTGATCTACTAAAAAGGAAGTAGCCTTTGACTTTGATGATAGGTGTAAAGCAGCCTTTGGTGAGCTAAAAGGTCACCTGACTTGCGCTCCTATAATTCAAGCACCCATATGGTCTCAACCCTTTGAGATTATGTGTGATGCTAATGACTATGTTGTAGGTGATGTGTTGGGACAGAAGGAAGGAAGGAGCTCTCATGTCATCTACTATGCATCCATGACTCTGAATGGAGTGCAAAGGAACTACTCAACCACTGAGAAAGAGCTTCTGGATGTGGTCTTTGCACTGGAGAAGTTTCGCTCCTTTAATGTCTGCGAACTACTCAACCACTGGAGAACTACTCAACCACTGAGAAGCGCAAAGGAACTACTCAACCACTGAGAAAGAGCTTCTGGATGTGGTCTTTGCACTGAGAAAGAGCTTCTGGATGTCATCTACTATGCATCCATGACTCTGAATGAAGTTTCGCTCTCATGTCTTCAATGATCGCGCTGCCTTTTGCTATTTATTGACATTGAAATTTAAAATAAGAAAGGTGCAGAGAACTTAGTTGCGGACCACCTCAACAGACTTGTCCAAGGAGAGGACAAGCCTGAAGATCAAAGACCCATTCACGGTGAGTTCCCTGATGATACATTATTTTATTTAGATCACACTTCGTTCATACAGCTGCAGGGAGCTACGGAGGATGCCGCGGCCGCAGCACATCAATGAAGCAGCGGCCGCAGCTCCTATGTCACGGCCGCCGCATGCTGCTCAGTCGCCACCTTCGTCTCTTTTCCTCCTATCTGACGAGGTAAGTCCTGATGTCCTTGAATTATTGATGGGTGTCCATACTCCTCGACCTTGGTTTGCCAATGAAATACCCCAAAATATTTTTGGTTATTTCAGTTTTAATTAAAATAAATATATTTAAATAAATAAGTTAGACAAATAAAATTTTCTCCAATAATATTATATATTATTATAATTAAATTAATAGACAACTAGTTAAAATACTTACCCGTTGATTTTCAACCAAAGGAAACGGATCATTAGAAAGATAATCTCCTTCTTTCTCCTTCTTTCTCCAGCCCAACCGGTTGTCTTCCTCCCCGTGCACACCACATTTCATTTCAAAATAATCTCCTTCTTTCTCCTCAAGTCAAGGTGATTTCTTACCTTATTTGCGAGCACACAATCGCGTAATTCAAGGGAACGGTTTTGGAAAGCTGAAGATTGCATTGCAGGCTATCCATATACTTCACACAATCTTCATTTCATTCTCTCAGCCATCCTCTTCATCAGCCCCAAAGAAACCATCGACACACACGATCTCCGTTCGTAGCGATCGTGCTCGATCACGATTCCGGCGACACCAGAGCCCACGACCACAACCACAGGTCTCCTCCAACACCCAGGAGACTACCTTGAACGCCCTGACACAGCAGCTCGTCGGAAAGTGGCCGAAAACGCCGTCGGAATTTTCTGCAGAATTGTGTTCGACAGCCCCCTTATCGGGCCACACTACCGCCACCAAATTGCTCCGACGCCTCTGATTTTAACATCTGCGTGCTCTCTGCATCACCGACTATCGACCCCAACTTTTTCCTTGCTCAGAAACATTTCGAGGCGCTCACACTACAGCCCCGAAGTTGACTGGTGAGCAGTTTTTCTGCTGCCAGAAAAAACGTGTTTTGTGTTCGTTTTTCTTTCTTTCCTTCAATCCAAGGGCTGTTGACTCATAAAAATCCTTCCTTTACAGATCCATACCATACCAAGAGATTGTCGACTCGAAAGTTGGACGTTTTTTAGTCCCGTTTGGGTAAGATCTGCTCCGTTCCTCGCGTTTTCTCGAGTTTTGATTAAGCCGACGACCTTACACAAATCTTTATGTCATCATGAATCAGTCGGCATTCATTTAGGCTCCTGAGATTGCTTGGTTTCAGATTTAGGTTTCTTTCGGAAGAAATCAAGGGTAAGTTTTCACTTTTTAAAAGTTACGGGGCCGTTTCCGTAATTTATAAAAAGTTACTGATATCCTTGTATAAATCTGTAAAATCTCAGGTAGCATATCAAATTATTATACTCAGCCTCGTTGAACCAATTCGTCGAGTTAAGGCAAGTGGTTTGGTCCAATTAGTGCATTTCTGCAATTTCGTGCATTTTTCAATTATTGTCCTTTGTGTCATTTATAAATTCCATGCTATTAGTTCATAATAAATATGCAAGTTAGATCAGTTTGTTGCTATTTATCGACACCTTAATCTCACAGAACATGACAACTCAGGTAACTATAATTTGATCCCGTTATTTGAGAAAATTATATTAAATGCCCGAACTTCATCAAAGCATGATTTGTTCATTTTGTTCCTTCATGCTAGTTAAGTATGGTATATTATTGGTTTTGAATATCCATGCTTGTCAGTGATATTATTTCGTGCACCTTATATAGTTTTAAAGTGCACAACATGCCTTTTGTGGTCACCTAGGATGGAATTGTGAATTAATGTTATTGTGTATTACTATTGCAGTATTATTATTGTTTGGGTTGTATTAAATAAATGGAAAATGGTAAAGTCAGGTCAAGGTTGAGTATACCTTGCTCTATAAACGTCTCATGAGATGCCCTTTCGAAATTGCAAATCTCTCGAATGGGTACACTACCAAAGGGTAGTAGGTCGTCTTCCCGTTATATGTGGCCGAGACCGGTATCACTTGTCCTAAGTAAATAATAACGTTGTGTATAATTACACTATTATTATTATTATCATCGTGATATACATTATTTTATAAATAGGTGACTCATTTTCAGTGAAGTATATCTTATTCTTTCCGTACTCGGAATATGATTCCTAAGGGTCTTCGGACCCGCACCCCATTCACCCACTCGGTCCTTTTGGGTCATCCTGTTATTTTATTTTATGTTAATTTATTCCAATTAGTCAGGTTCCACATAAATATTTACTCCTAATTTATATTTCTAGTCTACAAGCACCAATACCCTTTTATGGTCAATGGGTGGTAGAAGAAGTATTGGACATTTTACTTTCTGCCATTTGCTAGTCGTAAAAAGACTAACCGTCCTATTTTTCTTCCCTTGGACGACTGGGGTCCCTGGTTTGCATACTATACCCCAGCCACTAATCCGCAGGTTTAGATAAACGGTCTTGAGGCGCCGAAGAATAAAGAAGTCTAATATTTTGTTCAAGTTTTGTTTTAAGGTATAAATTCCTAAAATTTATTTTATTAAAGTTTATTATTTTCGCTGTAACTCTTTTAACGATATTTCCACTGCTATTATTTAAACTACTTAAATATTAAGATTGGACCCGTTACTTTGGGTTACTTTATTTTAGATGATTGATTTTTATTTAAGTCTTCCGCTAATTTCCTATCTATTATAATTTACTTTATATCATCTTATTTATGGGAGCATAGTTGCATGTCCCTATAAGCCTAAGGCGGTTACAAGGACATTAAAGTCTGAGTAATTGCTGGCGCTTCAACATCTCTTCAGTGTTCTAAGAAGGGGTGTTACAGAAAGTGGTATCAAAGCTTATAGTTTTAATAAAGTTGTTTTATAATTTTAAAAGGAATTTAAATGTATTTAAAAATGTATTTAAAAATGTTTCTTTTATAAAATAAAAAGAAGCTATTGTAAACCGAATTTAAATGTATAAACATTTTTTTATCACAAGAATTTAAATTAAGTCTAGTTAAAAATAAAACTCCAAAACTAATTTAAGTGTATAAATATTTTTATAACGAGTATTTAAATGAAATTTTATTTTACAAAAAAAAATGGTATTTTATAAAATCAGTACTTAAAGGTGTCTTAGACTTTATAATCATGATATTAATAAATAATGATAAAAGTGTTTAAAATAATAAAATGTGTGCATTTCATATCATGGTGATTTAAGTGTTTAAATTTTAAAACATTCTAGCCCTCAAGTACCTAACTTGTAATCTTAGAGTCGTTAGTATTCCGATCTTAAGTTACGTCAACTTGGGTATTGACACTCCCGTAGTTCATTTGTTTTAGATGCCTTCAATCTTGCCTGGAGAGAGTGCAAACAACGGGGGAGAAGTTGTCCCATTAGCTGTACCGAGGCCATACTACAGCTCAATCAACTTTTCCATGACTCGCCTCGCAATTCAATCGCGCAATATGGAACCACGAGTTTATCTTCCAGATTCTGCAGAATAGATTCACTCTTATAAGAGGTTTTGTGATATGGAGTTGAGGAAGTGGGAGGACTTGGAGAATACTCTTCGGATGGACACTCATCGACTTATGCTACTCATGCGCCCTACGGTTGATGCCATCAACTATTGCCTTCGTATGATACGCTTTGGTCCGGACTACAAGGTGGAAGGAACGATAGTCCAATCTGATGATGTGCTTCCACCAATGGATGTCATTTGCTACAAGATGGAGCCGCAACCTTACAATTTGGTAACGAAGACCATGATTGAAATGTCACCGATCTATACTTATGAGAAGCATTGTGTTGGTCGCATGGAGGCCGGAGAAAAGAGACGTCTCCGACTAGAACACCTCATTTGTGAGACACTGGATCATCTTAGTAAAGTGAATGAGCATATACGAGAGTGGAGGTATCGAATGGTCCATGGCCTACCTTCAACAAGTGATGTAACAACCTCATGGCAAATGAAGTGGCAGACAGAGAAGCTACAAAGGGTTGCAGAGCTACAAGCACTCGACAAGAAAATGGAGGATGATTTGGAGTATGACATCAATCGAGGTGTCATATTTAAGTATTTGAATCTATTGTCGGGCATACGTCGTGGATACTACTTTCCTGTTTATGGAAACCCTCATTATTAAAGAAAAGCTAGATGGACTTAAGGCAATATTTCAATTCAATAATGGGTGAAGGATCTGCGTGTCCCTAGATGCCCAGTAGCCATTTCTAAGACATAGTATTCTCCGCATTTGAAAACTTTGAGACTCCTCGTAATGTTGTTTGAGATTATGACACTATATAAGTATGAATTGGTTTTACATTGGTTTTGAGAGTAATTATAATTGGGTGAAATTCTGGATGTCATATAAGTGAACAGTGTATAAATGACATCAAATGCTATCTCTATGGTGAGGTCTTTCGAGTACTATGTGGACCAATTAGAAAAGGTTGCACATTAATGTTTTCTGCTAAGAGGATGAAGTTGGTTTATGGTAGAAACATATTAAGCAATCTCAAGGATGCAAGCCTTTATTCGGCCCCTTGCTGGCAATTGCAGTACAACTTCTCTAAGGAGGGAGAAGAAAGGAGAATTCTGGCTCATACCCATATATGGATAAAAGTAGTTGAGCAAGAGACGAGATGTTACAAAGCCCTCACTAGCCTCCCAAGACTACAAAGGTTGCAAATGGATTACTCTTCCCTATACGCCTATATGAACATTGAGGGTGAACGCAACATAATTGGACCATTTAACCTAGACAAGAGGGTATACGCAATGAGGTAAGAGGTCAATGCCAACGCACCAATAACTCAATGTACTATGTACTACCAAATTGAGTTAATCGAGATTCCGTTCGATTTCAGAGTTACTCATTCTATTATGGCTTAGAGTGTTGTCCATAGATTTTAGTTAGGTAGTGTGCCTTTAGACGAATCGTTTAGGGCCAAACTCTCTAAAAGAGGGAACAATGCTAGGAACAAAGATGTTGAGCCAATTTCCTATCACGAGTGGGGGTCGAGACTTCGACTATGGGTTAGTGATGATTCTGCTTATGCCGCTGGATATCATCTTAGAAATGGATTGATGAGTGCACCATGGCGTGTGCGGTGAATGACTTCGAGCGGGGGATGGTGACCTTATCACCGGATGGTACATGCGTGTGCAAATTCCGCGGGCACGTTTTCATTGAGAACGACCATATTATCAACGTGATGCAGGTAGAGAGGCTATTGCAACAAGGCTGTGTGGGCCTATTATGCTATTTACAGGACTTCGAGTCCAAGACGGTCACAGTCTCCGATATTCCAGTGATTCGGGAATTTCCCAATGTATTTCCTAATGACATTACCGAGTTACCACCCCACCGTTTTGTTGAGGTTACTATTGGTCTAGAACCAGGGACGTATCCACTCTCCATAGCTCCGTATCATACGTCACTCCTTGAGATGAAGGAGTTGAAGTCTCAATTAGAGAATCTATTGGTGAAGGGTTATATCATGCCCCGTGCGTCGCTTGGGTAGTCCAATATTTTTGTTCATGAAGAAGAAAGATACATCGTTCTAGCTATGCATCAGTTATTGTGTGTCAAACTATGTGACGATAAAGAATAGGTGTATGTGGTCGTGGATTGAGGAATTGTTAGACTAGATACATTCGGATACAGTGTACTACAAGATCGGTCTTCAATCAAGATTTAATCGACTACAGATTCGCGAGAAGAACATTTTAAAGATTGCATTCAGAACCAAATACGGAGATGTTAAGGTTGTAGTGAGGTTGTTTGGTTTGATCAAGCCTCAAATATGTTTATCGAGATGATGAGCAAGTGATTTCATAAGTACAGAGGCAAGTTCGTAGTGCATGATGTTTATCAAAGATATTGATTTATTCTTTAAGTAAGGAGACTACAAGAAGTATATTCGAATGACACTGTCAGTGTTTCGGCAACATCAGCTTATGTTAAATTTGTTGAACGGGACGTTTGGATCAGGCAGGTGACTTTTCTAGGTCACATCATATCTGATGAGAGAGTGATGATAGATCCTTAGAAAATGTAAACGATAAAACACTTGGTTTGGCCAAAGAATGTTAAGATAAAGTTTTCCAAGACATATGGGATACTATTGGAGGTTTGTGGAATGATTCTCTAAAATTTGCCCCACTGCTTACCTCTTTGTTGGTAAAGGGAGAAGATTGTTTGAAATAAGAAGTGCGAGCAAGGCTTCAAAAAAAAAAAGGGGGGGGGGGGGGGGGGGTTGACTATTGTGCTGATTATAGCATTGAAGATAGACGGGGAAGAATACCTGGTGTATAATGATGCTTCTAAGAAAGATATGAATGAGTGATGACGTAAGATGATAGAGTGATCACATTTGCTTCCAAGCAACTCAAGCAGTATGAAAAGAGTTAGCTAGTGCAAGAGTTGGATGTAGTTGTGGTTGTACATGCTTTGAAAATCTCGAGACAAAATCTTTACGATAGCCAGTGCCAAATCTTCACCTATCATAAGAGCTGGAGTACTTTGTTACTCGAAAGAATCTCAGTGTGAGTGAATGGAAGACCAATGTTGTAGCAGACGTCTTGAATCGAACGCCTCAACAAGAAATTACGATGGCAAGTTGGACAAAGAGACCTATCCTGCAAAAGAATTTCTTAAAGTTAGGGATCGAAACCCATCTCATATTCTAGGGATTATCCATGTTTCTCTTATACACTCATGCACATATAGGTTGTTGAGTTAAGGATCGATTAGTTATCTCACGTTTTACTTGATTGTTGAGGTAAAGCTCTAATCCTTCGATGTGTTTTTTCATCTGTATCTTATCTATGATTCGATATTCCCCCAACCGATCTAGGGGTAATGTCTTGATGACATTATTGTGATCGTGATCCGAACTCTCTAGTTAATGTCTGAGGAAGAGATCCCCAATGTTCATAAAATATATCGTGCATCCATCTGATAGAAGAAGATCAAAAGAAGACAAAGAAGATCATGGATTATATAACACACCGAACAACGCATCAATCATCGAAGACAAAGAAGACCAATAGAAGAATCGTCCATTATCGAGCACTCAACACATACGAAATGGGTTGGCTAGTTTTACCTATAGTGGTTGTCTTCAAAACCTATCCGGATCATTTGGTAACTTGGAAAAGGGAACCAAATGAGGTTGAGACGAAAGCCAATGGTAAACTGGAAAACCATATTCGTCGTGTGGTATGAGTTACTAACCCCTAACAACGACAACTTAACTACGATCGCTTTTCAACTCATAGTATTAGCATTGCATCAATTATATGTGCTTAGGCGTGCGTTAAAAGGATTTTATTTATTGCTTGTGAAATAATTCTCAGACTTTGACCATGATGAGTTCGGTGGACAACTAATTGCGTTGGATGTAATTAAGTTGTTTTGCTCTTGCAACAATGAGTTAAGATCATATTACTCTATATGTCCCCATCAGATTTCAAATCTCATCCTCTATCTACTCGTATGCATTCCATGTAGTGGTCCATATATTTTCTATATCTACACTTGCTCCACACCTACGGCAAGTAAGAAAAACAAGCTAGTAGTATATCCGAGATACGTTTCAAGGTGAGGCTTACCCCTCTTCCTGATCTCAGCAATCCAAACACAAGTTGTTTCACCATTATCTTTAAGATATAATTCCTACAATATGTACTACAATATAAAGACAGAAAATTGAAAGAGGGATTTTAAACTCTTGAAACAAATTATGAAGATTCATTAAGGGTTGGGTACTTCTGCAATCAATACATATCTTATGACAACTATAGTCAAATTCTCAAAAGGGAAAATCAAGGTTAACAACTAAGCATACACATTTTTGTTAAGATTTGAAAGTTGAAGATAAAATAAAATGGTCTAAGATCACATTTCATTACTTTAAATATTCTATAAAAGTTAGGTCATTACATGCCAAGCTAGCTAATGATGTCGACCCCTCCAAACAATTTCATGAACTCATTCGTACTCTTACTTGATAAAATACCAAGTTCATTGCTCTTTCTACCTTTCTCTCTTCACTTTTCGTTGCTCTTTCTATCATTTCTCTCTTCCCTGTTCGTTGTTCAAGTTTCGGGACGAAACTTATTTTAAGGAGGGAGATATGAAATACCCCAAAGTAATTTTGGGTATTTCAGTTTTAATTAAAATAAATAAATTTAATTAAACAAGTTAGACAAATAAAATTTTCTCCAATAATATTATATATTATTATAATTAAATTAATAGACAACTAGTTAAAATACTTACCCGTTGATTTTCAACCAAAGGAAACGGATCATTAGAAAGATCCGGCCCAAAATCTTCGGCGCAGCTCAAAGAGCCAGCCCAACCGGTTGTCTTCCTCCCCGTGCACACCACATTTCATTTCAAAATAATCTCCTTCTTTCTTCTCAAGTCAAGGTGATTTCTTGCCTTATTTGCGAGCACACAATCGCGTAATTCAAGGGAACGGTTTTGGAAAGCTGAAGATTGCATTGCAGGCTATCCATATACTTCACACAATCTTCATTTCATTCTCTCAGCCATCCTCTTCATCAGCCCCAAAGAAACCATCGACACACACGATCTCCGTTCGTAGCGATCGTGCTCGATCACGATTCCGGCGACACCAGAGCCCACGACCACAACCACAGGTATCCTCCAACACCCAGGAGACTACCTTGAACGCCCCAACACAGGAGCTCGTCGGGAAGTGGCCGAAAACGCCGTCGGAATTTTCTGCAGAATTGTGTTCGACAGCCCTCCTGTCGGGCCACACTACCGCCACCACAGTGCTCCGACGCCTCCAATTTTAACATCTCCGTGCTCTCTGCATCACCGAATATCGACACCAACTTTTCCCTTGCTCAGAAACATTTCGAGGCGCTCACACTACAGCCCCGAAGTTGACTGATGAGCAGTTTTTCTGCTGTGCAGAAAAACGTGTTTTGTGTTCGTTTTTCTTTCTTTTCTTCAATCCAAGGGCTGTTGACTCATAAAAATCCTTCCTTTACAGATCCATACCATACCAAGGGATTGTCGAATCGAAAGTTGGACCTTTTCGATTCCCGTTTGGATAAGATCTGCTCCGTTCATCGCGTTTTCTCGAGTTTTGATTGAGCCGACGACCTTACACTAATCTTTATGTCATCTTGAATCAGTCGGCATTCATTTAGGCTCCTTAGATTGCTTGGTTTCAGGTTTAGGTTTCTTTCGGAAAAAATCAAGGGTAAGTTTTCACTTTTTAAAAGTTACAGGGCTGTTTCCGTAATTTATGAAAAGTTACTGATATCCTTGTATAAATCTGTAAAATCTCAGGTAGCATATCAAATATTATTATACTCAGCCTCGTCGAACCATTTCGTCGAGTTAAGGCAAGTGGTTTGGTCCAATTAGTGCATTTTTGCAATTTCGTGCATTTTTCAATTATTGTCCTTTGTGTCATTTATAAATTCCATGCTATTAGTTCATGACAAATATGAAAGTTAGATCAGTTTGTTGCTATTTATCAACACCTTAATCTTACATAGCATGACAACTCGGGTAACTATAATTTGATCCCGTTATTTGAGAAAATTATATTAAATGCCCTAAGTTCCTCAAAGCATGATTTGTTCATTTTGTTCATTCATGCTAGTTAAGTATGGTATATTATTGATTTTGAATATCCATGCTTGTCAGAGATATTATTTCGTGCACCTTATATAGTTTTAAAGTGCACAACATGCCTTTTGTGGTCACCTAGGATGGAATTATGAATTAATGTTATTGTGTATTACTATTGCAGTATTATTATTATTGGGTTGTATTAAATAAATGGAAAATGGTAAAGTTAGGTCAAGGTTGAGTATACCTTGCTCTATAAATGTCTCATGAGATGCCCTTTCGAAATTGCAAATCTCTCGAATGGGTACACTACCTAAGGGTAGTAGGTCGTCTTCCCGTTATATGCGGCCGAGACCGGTATCACTTGTCCTAAGTAAATAATAACGTTGTGTATAACTACATTATTATTATTATTATTATTATTATTATTATTATTATTATTATTATTATCGTGATGTACATTATTTTATAAATAGGTGACCCATTTTCAGTGAAGTATATCATATTCTTTCCGTACTCGGAATATGATTCCTAAGGGTCGTCGGACCTGCATCCCATTCACCCACTCGGTCCTTTTCGATCATCCTGTTATTTTATTTTATTTTAATTTATTCCAATGAGTCAGGTTCCACATAAATATTTACTCTTAATTTATATTTCTAGTCTACAAGCACCAATACCCTTTTATGGTCAATGGGTGGTAGATGGAGTCTTGGACATTTACTTTCTGCCATTTGCTAGTCGTAAAAAGACTAACCGTCCTATTTTTCTTCACTTGGACGGCTGGGGTCCCTGGTTTGCATACTATACCTCAGCCACTAATCCGCAGGTTTAGGTAAACGGTCTTGAGGCGCCGAAGAATAAAGAAGTTTAATATTTTGTTCAAGTTTTGTTTTAAGGTATAAATTCCTAAAATTTATTGTATTAAAGTTTATTATTTCCGTTGTAACTCTTTTAACGATATTTCCGCTGCTATTATTTAAACTACTTAAATATTAAGATTGGACCCGTTACTTTGGGTTACTTTATTTTAGATGATTGTTTTTTATTTAAGTCTTCCACTAATTTCATATCTATTATAATTTACTTTATATCATTTTGTTTATGGGAGTATAATTTCATGTCCCTATAAGCCTAAGGCGGTTACAAGGACATTAAAGTCTGAGTAATTGTTGGCCCTGCAACATCTATTCAGTGTTCTAAGAAGGGGTGTTACTGCCAATGTGGTGAATTTCTTGGTCACGACAGAATTCCCACCTAATTTCACGAAAGCTCAAAAGGACAAGATTCGACATGACTCCCACTTCTACGTTTAGGATGACCCCTACCTTTGGAAACATTGTGTTGATCAGGTAATTTGGAGGTGTCTGCTAGACAATGAGGTACAATCTGTTCTTACTTTTTGTCATGCTCATGAATGTGGAGGCCACTTTGGTCCTCAAAAGACTACTAGGATAGTGTTAGAAGCAGGTTTATTTAGGCCACACTTGTTTAGGGATGCTAATGATTTTTGTAAATCTTGCGATAGATGCCAAAGGGTTGGGAACATATCTTCTAGGAATGAAACTACTGTCATATTTTGTGAAATTTTTTATGTTTGGGATATCGATTTCATGGGTCCCTTACCAAGTTTTTTTGGGAATATCTATATTTTGCTTACGGTGGACTATGTCTCCAAGTGGGGGGAGGCAAAGGCCACCAGAACTGATGATTCCAAAGTTGTTGCAGATTTCCTGAAAGACACAATTTTCGCAAGATTTGGGTGCCTAAGGCTCTGATTAGCGACATAGGGACATATTTCTGCAATAGGACCATCACTGCCCTGCTAAAGAAGTACCATGTCACACAAAGAGTGTCCATTGCTTATCATCCTCAGACCAATGGTCAAGCAGAGGTACCAAATCGGGAGATTAAGACCATTCTGGAGAAAACAATAGCACCTAACAGGAAGGATTGGAGTCTAAGGCTGAATGATTCTCTGTGGGCCTATTGGACGACCTATAAGACTCCCATTGGTATGTCCCCTTATCGAATTGTCTTTGGAAAGGCATGTCATCTCCCTGTGGAACTTCAACATAAGGCATACTAGGCTGTTCAGAATTGCAATATGAGGATAGATGAAGTAGGTGAGTTCAGGAAGCTTCAATTGCAAGAGCTGGAGGAATTGCGTCTGGATGCCTATGATAATGCAATAATCTATAAGGAGAAGACAAAGGCATGGCATAGCAAACACATCTTGCGGAAAGAGCTAACAATAGGAGACAAGGTTCTTCTATACGAATCGCGCCTGAAACTCTTCCCTGGAAAGCTTAGATCAAGGTGGGAAGGACCCTACACCATCTCAAGGATATTCCCTCATGGAGCAATCGAACTATATGACCCTAATTCTCATGAGCTCTTTAAGGTCAATGGTCATAGAGTTAAGTCATACTTTGAAAACATCCCGCGGAACGAAGAAGAGAAGTTGGTGCTTGCTGAACCAACCAATTAGGCCACTCAAGGGCCATTACGTCGAGCCAACGACTTGAAACAAAGGCTCTTCTCGGAAGGCAACCCGAGGTAAGTTTTTCTTTCTTTTTCTTCATCATCTTAGTAGGTAGTTTTTCTTTATTTTGTTTTTGGAGAGTTTGAATTTGGAACTGGGAACGACTAAACAAACAAAAAAGAAAAGACGCTGCTACGTATATGCAGTGGCCGCAACATGAAGCGGTGGCCGCAACTTCACCCTCGCAACATCACACACATGTAGCGGCTGCAACTCTCATGCCTCGGCCGCCACAAACATCCCTGTGACCCATTTTCTGACTTTCCAATTATAAAAAAAATAAAATAAAGACGCATCTTCTGATTTTCCCCTAAACCCTACCTCTCTCCTTCTCTATCCCCTGACCGTCTCCATCACAAGCACCATAACCGAGTCCATAGCCTTCCTTCACCATCCCCATTCCTCTCATTCTCCAATCTTCCTCCTCACCGGAATCGAACTCCCTTTCACCGGAATTGACCCACCTCGTCCAGATCTACCTCTCCTCGACATCCTTGGGCCGGATATCCACTCGGAAGGAAGGAATCCG
Organism: Persicaria tinctoria; assembly: GCA_037127255.1. Lineage (NCBI taxonomy): Eukaryota > Viridiplantae > Streptophyta > Magnoliopsida > Caryophyllales > Polygonaceae > Persicaria > Persicaria tinctoria. The sequence goes on along the minus strand of JBANSL010000016.1, from coordinate 54,578,259 downwards.
GCAAGCCCCGCCTGCAGCGTCGCGCACCCAACACGCCGCCGAACCTGCTGCTTCGCCCGCCGCTACGCTGCTGTGGTGGCTGCCAGTTGAATTCCACCGTCAAGTGAACACTGTTGGGTTGTTTTGGAGTTGTGTGTGTTTTTATTCATCGATTATTGTTGTTTGGAGTTGTGAGGATTGAAGTTGGAATTTTGGATTGAGGGGTGGTGATTTGTGTTCTTGGGCTTTTGTTGAGTGTAACTTGGTGCTTTTGAATTTGGGTTGGTCTGGACGTTTTGGATTTGTTGATTTGTTGTGGTGGATTTGAGTTTGTGGTTGATTTTAGATTTGTTTGGGTGGAATATCTACTGCTGAAATTTTGTGACAATGGTGCGTCGATTGAGATCCCTATCTAGAGACCAGAGGAAGGTCTATGAGAGCTTTGATCCGAAGAGGTTTGTGCAAAAAAAGTTCTTCGACATTTCGACTTTACAGAGGCTAGGGATGCTGGGAGTCACGCGTCGGATGCTCACTCATGGAGGTTTGGAGGGCGTTCATAGATTGCAGTGCCCCCACTTATGCTGAGTTAGCTTGGGAGTTCTTAGTTACGCTGGAGCGTGTGGATGATTCTCGGATTCGGTTCCATTTGATGGACCAGATCCACACCTATACTTTTGCCCAATATATTGTGAGAGGCCTTTAGGATCACTCAGGCGCCCGCCCAAGATTGGGCTAACCTGGTGTTTGATCAGCAGCTTTATGACTTCTGGTATGCGGTGACTGGCTCTTGTTGTACGAGGAAATCGAGTTCAAAATATAAGAGTATAAATCAAAGTAGATCTCGCCCACACAAATAATTACAAGACTTCCTCCCGATGTAGCAACAGGAAGTCAGGATCGATCCTCGAGGAATCGTGTCAGCGGATCTAAGGTAGCGGAAGAATCTCACGGGCAGAAGTCGACTCCAAAGTACTCGTCCTCGACCAAGGGTGGTCGACAGGGGTCCAGCACAGTCGAATTCGAGCGAAACGCGTCACTGGTGGTGGTCGTCGTCGACTAACCTTTCTCGACTATTCCTCTCGGCCTCCACTCTCTCTCTCTAAAAAGAAAACTAACTTGCATTAATAAAATAAAGTAAAGCTTACAACCGATCGAAGCCAAATTGCTCTCGCTCCTCTATTCTTCTCGGCCTCCACTCTCTCTCTCTCTCTCTCTCTCTCTCTCTCTCTCTCTCTCTCTCTAGTTGTGTTCTCTCTAGCTTGGAATGCCTAAAAACTAGCTTCATAGGCTTTATTTATAGGCTTTAATTCTTGCTATCCAAGGAAATAAATCTCTATCTAATCCTAAAGATATAATTTTGATATAAGAAACATTAATCCTAAAAGGAAAATATCTAAATCTTCATGTAGTTGATAAATCCTTCCTTCCATAGATAGATCTTGATAGAATTGGATGGACCCGGCCTTACTTCGTGCCCAAGTAATTCCCACATGCTCAGACTGGCCCAACGGACTCGCGGCCCAAAAATCCTATGGTCGACATCGAGTAAAGTCCTCGATCTCGGGTGGTCTTCGGCATCTTCGAGCAATCTTCTCCTCTCGAGCTCGAGTTGGCTCCCAGGTGTGGTTGACATCGAGGAACTTTGGTCGACGTCGAGTAGAACTCGTCGAACTCGGCTTCTCTTCGAAGCTCTTCGAGTGGCTTTCTCTTTTGGAACTCGGGTAGGTTTTCTGTCTGGTCGACGTCGAGTAGATTTGGACGGCGTCAAGTAAATGTGTCAGCTCTCAACATTCTGCTCTGTTCTTGAAACGCACTTTTCCGAGTTCTCGTTCGTTGGATTGACGCATATAAGTATGCGTTGGAAACCTCTTTTCGAGGGCTACAACTATCATGAAGACATCAAAGCTTTATTAATAATGATGGATGTTGAAATATGGCCTTTTATCCAGATGCATCATCCTTAGCTTCTTCATGAGTTTCCTTTAAGCTCCAAAATGCGTCTGATTTCTGTGAAATTAAACATAAACTAGTGTAAACTCCATAATTTGGCAGATAAGCATAAACTACATAGATTTTGTACTATTCTAACCCAAAATATATAAAATGATAGAATAAGGATCTAAAATAGGTATAAAAACATGGCACACATCATGGACATCAAATCACCCCATACTTAAGCTTGCTTGTCCCCAAACAATAACTTGGATGGTCATTCAGGGGAAGAATTCAAACTCTCAACATCATAGATTCATTCTTTTATGTCCCTCTAATTAATTACCATCATCGAAAAGGTACTAATGCAACAAATCCATGCATGTGTAATAAAAAGCAACATCTACTCACAAAGGAGGGTTATGCAAAAATAATTCACGAGTGACAAAGCATTAATAATCAAGAGGACTTTAATGTAAGCTCAATAAGGAGTAGATTGGTAAAAGGCTTAAGGTGGGATATTTTTACCAATGTGGTGCTAATGATCCGGGGAAATGGAGTATTTCCAACTTGAATTTCCAAATTCCTTCTTCCTTTGATTTCTCACTTTTCACTCATTCGCTCAATGCTTTTTTCAATATTATGTTTTTACCTTCTCGCGAGTCGCAAACATGAGTGTCATGAATGGCCCCGGATACTTAGTATTTTGGACTCCTCTCTTGTGTGTCCCATCTCGCCGAACTATTATCTTAGCGAGCAGGGTCGATCTACCTTTATCTCCTGAGGTGATCGGATTTTCTTTCACTAATTATATTTTCCATATATTTGAAACTTTCCTGCCAAACTCCAATAATGATAATAACACAACAACCATATAACAATCTCCATAATGTGACATCATTATGAGCATAATCCCTGGATAGAAATAAGGTAAAGAATGGGATATATTTAGAACATGTGGAGCAATATATGAAATAAGGCATAATATGACTTATGTGATGCATAAGCATGGGTAAGGCTCGGAATATAACAATTAGCATTATATGAAAATATAAAGTCCTCCATCCTCTTACTGTGTAACATGTCAAAAGCAACATCAAATTTTATCTCATTTCATAGTTTTCATAAAAATTTGCACTTCATTGTGACTTCCCTTTACTAGGTAATTTCTTGCTATATCTCTAATGAATCCAATTTTGCATCGTCGAGTTCAATTAAACTTCCATGACTCTTTTCTTTGAACAATTTACAAGTTTTGGGAGATGTCTCATAACACAAACTTTGGGTTTAGCAAGTAAGCACAAAAATAAAAATTTACCCAAAATTCAACATGTAAAACCAAAAACAAGAATAAAATATAAAATAATGATAATGATCTTTTCCCCCACCCCATACTTAAAATATACAGTGTCCGCACTGTATAAAATAATATAAAACAAAGGTAAAGGAAGGAGCTCACTGAATAATGCGTCGAAGAGTCAAAATAGGGCCGTCGAGTAGACTGAGGTGGTCGACGTCGAGTAGATGTACTTGACGTCGAGGACAGTTGCAGCATCAAGTGAAAGTTGGAAGTCGAGGAAGCCATCTGGGTTGTCGACGTTGAGTGGCCTACTCGACGTCCAGTAGATCTGTTCTGCTCGATCTTCCTCTTAGTCGATCTCGACTTGGCCTTCTTCGATTTCGATTGTTCTGTCAGGGACTTCACCTTCCCCTCTTCATGATCCTTTATGCTTTTTGACCTAAAAATTTGTTAGTTGTTGCACAAAGAAAAGACTTTCCACATGAAGCATTCAAAATCAAAACCAAAACCAAAACCCAAAAGTTTCAAAGTCCTAAAAGGAAGTTTAAAAGTTTTATGTACATGGTCTAGGTTTTAGAGTCGCTAGGCCGACTTCTCCGTTTGTGCTTAGGAACCCTCAATGTGGGGCCCTCTTGCGCTTGGCCCTTCTCCTGGATCATCTAGGTCCTGATTGTAGTATGCAAGCTCCGCTGATAGGTGGTTGATCGCATAGAGGCCTCTGCCTTCTTTCTTCCTCTTCACAGTCCTAATCCTGCGCAAGTTAGCTCGCCACGGGGCCTTATCTCCTCTAAAATTCCTATTAAATTTATTAATGGAAGGAGGAGAGGTTGAAATCATACCTGAACTTACCTTTTCGTTCCCAAAACAGAAATCTTTGGGCTGAGGGTTGGTCGACGTCGAGTACAGGTGGTCGACGTCGAGTATAGGGACCCCATACTTAGGCTTTTGGCAAGTCTGGTGCTCAACAGGAGAAGTAGTCATCGAGTGAGCTTGGTCGACGTCGAGTAACTCTCCTCGACGTGGAGGAGAAGTTGGCAAAGTCGAGTAAGAGATGTCGACGTCGAGTGACTTTTTAGCGCTTTCCTCCGTTGTTGTATGCTCACCCCCATGGTTGCTTATGCTCTTTACCTCCAGCCATGGAATTTCCTCCTTTTTAGGGCCAAAAGAGAAATCTAAGACCTCGTCGCCTATCGTGAAGGTGAGCAATCGCTTTCTGACGCTGATTTTGGCATCTGCAGTTGCTAGAGAAGGTCTACCAAGAATAATAGGGCAAGTAGGATCTTCCGCACAATCTATAATAAAGAAATCAACAGGAATATAGAACTTACCAACCTGGATAGGGACATTATCAACCATACATGTAGGGATGACCACCGTATTGTTTGCCATGTATAGCTTGGCATCCACATGCTCTATTGCTCCTATCTTCACCTTTGACCAGATTAATAGGGGCATGATGCTCACGCTTGCTCCTAAATCACACAGTGGCTCATATTTATATTGTCCAAATCCCACAGTAATAGAAAACTTACCAGGGTCAGGTCTCTTCTTAGGGAAATCCATCCTTTTGCAGTCGCTGGCGATTTCAGTGATTGATCGCTTGTTGCAAAGGATCTCCTTGAGGAACTTGACATATGAAGGCATCTCCTAAAGAGCTTCTGTAAAAGGAATTGAAACATTTAGTTCCTGAAGCATCTTAACAAATCGTTTAAACCAACCTGTAGTGGGATCTTTTAGCGCCTTGGGAGGGAAAGGTAGCGTGTTTTTAGGTTTCGGAGCCAGAGCAGATGTCGGAGATGTTGCAGAGTCCTCGACGTCGACTGGGGTGTCCTCGACTTCGACTACAGTAGTCGACGTCGAGTGCTGTTGTCGAGCAGAAGTTTCCCCGTTGAGTTTCCGGTCGATGTCGAGTTGGTTGTTGTCAATGTCGAGTTGTTTCTAGTCGACGTCGAGGAGATGCGGGTTGACGTCCAATAGAGTTTCAGCTTCCCCCTTCTGTGCTTATCTCTTTGGCTCGCGTAGCCGGTGCTCGGTCCTCAATTTTACAATAGTGACTTGTCCGGATTGCCCCCTTAGGATTGGGATCTGTGTGCCCAGGGAGCTTTCCGGCTGGTCTTGGGATCTGTTGCGCGAGTTGACCCATTTGGGTCTCTATGTTCTTCTTCCAGATGTTCATCTCCCCAAATCGTGTATTGAGGTCGTGGAGTTGAGTCTGGATGACGTTGTTGGATTGCTGCTGTTGTGCCTGGTTCCTCCTCATCTCGTCGAGGACCAATTGTAGATCATCTTTCCGCTGGTCTCTTTCTGGATGTCCTGGAGCTCTATATGGTGGGGGGTTCCTAGGGGCACCTTGGTTCTACTGTGGTTGATGGAACCTTTGGTCCACCATATGGCGATTGGGACCCCCTGCGTAAGGTACCTCCTCATGAGTTTCTGCCAACCTGACTTGCTCCGTATGTGGGCATTCTGGTGTGTTGTGTCGATGTGAGCCACATTCAATGCAGGGTTGGTTAACAGATAGAAATTTGACTTGCTTGAGAAGCTTGTGATTCTGATCTACGTAGTACTGCTCCTTGACGTCTGGATCAATCTCCTTAGGAGGATCATAGAGGGGCATGAATGGGGCTAGCCTTGCATAGGTGTTCTCGTCGTAATTCGCATGAGCCCCATAGGTGTTGTCGAAGTTGGTTAGCCTTTCGATAGTAGCCCATACCTCTACTGGTGTCTGCGTGAGGTACTCATATTGCGTGAATTGATTTATCCTTTCCTTGGCAGCTAGATCAAGAGAATTATAGAAAATCTCCTGAATCGCATAGGGTGGCTGCCCATGAGTAAGGCAGGATCGCAACAGATCCTTGTATCGATCCCATGCTCGTGCTAGCGGATCCCAAGGCTTTTGTTTGAAAGCTGTAATCTTTTGTCTGAGGAGTGCTGTCTTGGCTGGAGGAAAGAATTTGTTGAGGAGCGCATTCCTAACATCTGTTCATGTTGTGAGGGATCGTGTAGGGAGACCTTCAAGCCACTTCAATGCTGGACCTACAAGAGACCAACGAAAAGCTTTCATTCCCACATATTCAAGAGTAGTACCTTCAGCAAGTGTCTGACACATGTCAGCAAAAGTAGTAATATGATCGAGAGGGCATTCATTAAATCTTCTTTCAAAAGCATTATTTTTAATTTCAGTAAGGAAGGCAGTGCAAATTTAAAAATCATTAGGAGGCACTAGAATAGCCGATTCAGGCACGACAGGAGTCGGGTGCATGTAATCCTTTTACAGTGGTGGGATATAAGGCAAGCTCAGCTTCCGCCTGCCTCCTCAGTTTTGCTTCATGCTCAGTGCGTGCTCTCTCAGCGGTGAGAGAAGCATTGTTGGCTGCTAGTTCCCTCTGAAGCCTCTCAATCATCTGGGCCTGTGTTTCTGCAGTCGCCATGGCCCTTTTCAATCTAGAGAGGATGTGTATAAGGCGTTCCGGGTCGTTTAAGGCGTCAAACTCAGGTGGTTGACAAGAACGGCGCATACACTACAAAAAGAAAACTCAAGGAAAACGTGAGATCTAACTAGCTAAGACGCGAATGATTGCTTCCCTGGCAACGGCGCCAATTTTTTGTAGGAGGAAATCGAGGTCAAAATATAAGAATATAAATCAAACCAGATCTTTCCCACGTAAATAATTACAAGACTTCTTCCCGATGTAGCAACAGGAAGTCAGGATCGATCCTCGAGGAAGCGTGTCCCCGGATCTCAAGTAGCGAAAGAATCTCACGGGCAGAAGTCGACTCCAAAATACTCGACCTCGACCAAGGTTGGTCGACAGGGGTACAGCACAGTCGAATTCGAGCGAAAAGCGTCAATGGTGGTGGTCGACGTCGACTAACCTTCCTTGACGTCAAGTAGAAGTCGTCGATGTCGAGTAGCGCTAGTCGATCTCGAGTACCTGTAGAGACAGAAACGAAAGCGATCTTTCTCGATCGAACATCAGTAGTCGACGTCGAGGAGAAAACAGTAACGAAAATAAATTGCAAATTTCGATTTAAATAATGTAAAAGAAGACTTCCAAGATCGTGGTTTGCAACAACGATAACCAAACATACATAAGGCAATAATAAGAGAAATAATCGTTCAATCACATCAAATGATCAAGCTTTCACCAGTGCAAATCGGCTAATTAAGAGCTTTTTTTATAGGGAAGGACAACGCTTATTGATGTCCTATTAATTAAAGCGTTGTGAGATATTTAAAAGCGTTTTTAAAAAAAAGCGCTATGAAAAAAACAAGGACATCGCTTATTTGTAAAAAGCGTTATGTTTATTTTTTATGTTTTTTTTTAAAAAAAATTGCATATGCACGACGATTTTCTAAAACAACCGCTGTGCAATATTTTTTATTTTAAAAAAAAAAAGAAAACCCTATGAATACCACTGTAGGCACAATTGTGCCGGTGGTTTTGCCGCCCAGTGGTTTTTCTGTCAAAACTCATACTTTTCTAGTCGTCACTGGCAAACTATCAAACACTCATAAACAAGAACACCTACATTAATGGCATATGAGGAGAATATATTACAGATTACATTGTCCATGAAGTGACGTGCTCGGACCCGGGCTCGAGTAAAAGGACCGGCGACGAGAATTCCAAGAAGTCGGGAAGTTGTTGGCAGTTCTGGAGCAGCAGACCAGTCGGCAAAGAATGCCAATTTCCCGTCGATCGGCTTGGCTTCTTGGGACGTGCGAGTACTACTTTTCTAGATCTTGAAGTCGCGGTCGCGGATTGGGGAAGATCTCATCAATCGGAGGTCAGACGAAACATAAAATCGCGTTTTACCGAGACGTCGCCTGTGTAGAGGCGATTCCAAACGGGGTTGTTTGAGAGGGATTAAAAGGGCTTTTTGGAGTGACGTTTTGGGGGTGATTTGAGGGTGATAATTGGGCTGTGGAATGCCTTAGAATGGTGGTAAAGAAGAGGATGGGGGTTGAGGGATATGTGATGCAAGAGCGCTCTCGGCCTCGCACTCCGAGCTCTCTCCAACACTCGATCTTCCACACTCTCGGCCTCGCACTCCGAGTGTTTCCGACCCTTTGATTCCGTCGTCTCTCACTAAGGAATCTCCTTCAGCCTCTCACCGAAGGTTTTGTTCCCGGCCTCTCACCTAAGAACGAGATTCTTAACCCGAATCACAGGAAGCTAAAAGGCTCACTTTTTCTCAAATTTCAACTTATCTCCAAAAGAAGTTCTTACATCCCTTTATATAGGAAAATATTGATGGTATGCAAAATAAAAGAAATTAAAATAAATCGATAAACTAATGACGGATAATGCGAAAGGGTTTCCCGAGATTTATGACGAAGAGATCGATGGGCAACCATAATGAAGGAAAATGAATGGTCTTGTCTTCCATCATTCCTTGAATGAAGAATCTCTAAAGTTCCGTCATTTAATCCGACTTTATTGAATGCTTTCCGTCTTCATTTATTGCATTTCCGACAAGTTGCCAGATTTTCGGACTACTGTAAAGATCCCCAATTTCGGCCATCTTCCAAGCTGAATTGACAATTGCATCCTTCAATAAAGTTGTAGCCACTTAAAATATCTTTCCAACAAGTGTTCATCGGCTTCAATGGGAATTTTATATAGCCAGAACGAGCCAAAATACTGAGGTGTCGCCAAACAGTCTTCACAAATGAAAGTTGATATTCTGCTCTGAAGACAAACCTTTGTAGGAAAAAAGATGCAAGCTCATGGGCAACTACGATCACATCATCCTCCTCCCCTTGAAAAGGATTCTTCCTCGAATCCGTGATGGAAACGAGCGACTTCTTCGAACATGCTTCTTCTTCCTTCAACGAATCTTGAATCCCTTCTTCTTCTTCAATCGTGAAAGGCAAGCAAGACGGAATGAAAGAAGTTGAATCTAACCACTTACTTGACATGGAATTCAGAAAGCTAGGCATGTCGGTTGGCATTCGTTTCTCCTTTCTGGAAAGCGCAACCTTAGGAACTTGAATGATTTCTTCATTCTTCTTAAGCTTGGGGTTGACCTTCAAAATCTCAATCGGGACATCCTTGAACTTGCCTTCTTTGATCTCAAGTGTCACACCCATGGCCGTAGAGGATGTCATCTTTGAAGAGGGAGGTGGGGTTGTTGTGGACTTTGATTGCGTTGACCCCAATGAGGTGACAAGATTTCGAATTTCCTTTACTTGTTTCATTGAATCTTCCGCGAGCTTGCGGATCTCTTCCCAAGGTGGTTCAACCTTCTTCTTATGCCGAGCCTCATCCTCTCGAGCCTTTCTTCTTCGATATCTCCTACGGAGCTCTTGATCAACTACATCATATGTAGCCCCATGAATGTCACTCCAACGAAGATACCCATCATCATAGGCTCGAATAGTCCATCGGATGTACTCTTTGGATAAAGGCTTGGAACTCGTTTTCTTCAACATTTTGACCCGAAAGCTTGAGGAACCCTTGTCGTTGCTCTAATACCAATTGATGAAACCCGAAGGATCGATCGACCAAGCCTCGAACTTTCGAACACTCTTTTTGTGGGGTGTTTTTTGGGGATTTATAGAAAATAAAAGACAAGGATATGGATTGCTAGATCTTGGAGCATCTCACCAAAAGATCTACAAAACTCACTCTCTCAAACGTCGGAATCTCACTTTCGAATGATTGAGTCTTTGGTTGGGAATCAATCACAAGCATCTCACCGGTAATGATTCAACAAACGGGTTTCTCTTTTGCATCTCACCTCAGAGGGCGTTGAAGGCATCTCACTAACAAGAATTTAGAATCATCTCAATTCAAAGGAAACACACTTTTCGTTAATCTCAAAATCTGATTTCTAAGTGACCATACAAGCTCTTTATATAGGAAAAATAATACTAAATGAAAGGCCAAAGGATAGCTAAAATACTTTTTGAGTGGATAATATAAAAGGTCCATCGAAATGATGGAAAAGGAGGTCGGAAACCAAAGGACGGAAAGGCAAAGAGTCGACAACCTTCAACACCATCAATACATATTAAAATATGCATCTTGATTGCACCAATTTATTCGGTTTCATTGAATGCGTTCCGTCTTCAATAAACGCCTTTCTCACAAGCTGTCAGATTTCATGTTGCTGTAAAGAACAACATTTTTTGTCATTTTCAAGCCTGATTTGGCAACAATGTTCTTCATGGAATTTGTAGCCACTTAAAATAGCTTTCCAACAAGTTCTCATAGGCTTCAATCGTCGGAATTTTATACAGTCCGGTGGATCCAAAATACCGATGTATCGCCAAGCTGTTTTCTCAATTGAGATTTCGTGTGACTTGGGCTCACATGGTAATAAGATCACATCATGAAATCTACAAATGGACCTACAAATTGAACAACAAATTAAAAACTCTTGTCTCTCAAACCCTTGCAATCTAACAACAAATTTAAAAAAAACTCAGAGAAACTGAAGTGGCGAAGGAGAAGGACTTGGGGTCGAAAAACAGATCGAATTAAACATAAATCGAAACACAGATCGAAAAACTCATAAAATCCCTCAACTATTTACAAACCCTAGAGGTCGAACCACGGATCGAAAACGGCCTCGCTTCTGCTTGCCACCGGAACTTCCCCGCTCAGATCGAAAACTGCCTTGCCACCGAGCAAACCCTCACCCCATCAAAACTAGCTCAGTCCACCGGAAGCGAAAGCGAGGTAGATGTACCTGAGCGGCTCAGTCCACCGGAAGCGGCTTACTTGGTGGCGATCGAAAACCGGCTCAGTCCACCGGAACTACCTCACTCAGATCGAAAACTGCCTCACCAGCGAGCAAACCCTCAGCCCATCGAAAGCTTCCTTGCTCGGTGGCGTCGGAAGCGGAAGCGGCCTGGTTCGGTGGGTCGGCTTGATGATGGAGATCGAAGGAGATGGATTGGATTTAGGGAATTTGAAAACACCATTGTAAATTAATTTGAAAGAGGTGGGAGGTTAATATCAACTTTGAAGAGAATGGGAACTTAGAATGAATTGAAACGGCAGTCGGCAGGCTAGAACTTAATTGGAAGAATAGGTTTTTTTTTTTTCCAAAGCATTATATTTATTATTAATTCATTAATTTTCTCTTCTTTCATTCTTTTTTTTTTGAAAATGATTCTAATGAAGCGCTTTATTAGAAAAGGCGGAGTGAGATTGTGTTGATTTTTTTAATTATTAAATTTAATAGCGCTTTTTTTAAAAATAAAAATGCGATGTGCTTCATAGCGTTTTTTTAGAAAAGCGATGCGCTTCCCATACATTAATAGCGCTTATGTTTAAACAAGCGTTGAATATATATATATATATATATATATATTAAAGTAAATATATTCTCAGCGCTTATTTAGAAAAAGCGTTATGCTTCCCATACATTAACAGCGGTTTTGAATAAGCGCTTTTAAATTTTCGCTGTTAATTACTTAATTTGTACTAGTGTTTCGCCTTTTCAAACAATTAGACAAATCTCTCAATAAACCCTAATTGTATCTACCAATTTTATGTTTATAATCCAAGTGGTTAAACTGAATCTCTATTAAATAGGTAATAAACATATAAAAGACAGCGGATGATCAAAACACAATAAATGTCGAATCTTTACCTCAAGTATGCATGGCTATCGTCGGGCTCACCCCGACCCTAGAAGTGGGTGGACTACTCGCTCTTCATTATAGGAAAAGACATCAATAATAAAAGAAAAATAACTTGCATTAATAAAATAAAATAAAGCTTACAACCGATCGAAGCCAAATTGCTCTCGCTTCTCTACTCCTCTCGGCCTCCTCTCTCTCTCTCTCTCTCTCTCTCTCTCTCTCTCTCTCTCTCTCTCTCTCTCTCTCTCTCTCTCTCTCTACTTGTGTTCTCTCTAGCTTAGAATGCCTAAAAATTAGCCCCATAGGCTTTATTTATATCCTTTAATCCTTACTGTCCAAGGAAATAAATCTCTATCTAGTCCTAAAGATATAATTTTGATAAAAGAAACATTAATCCTAAAAGGAAAATATCTAAATCTTCATGTAGTGGATAAATCATTCCTTCCATAGATAGATCTTGATAGAATTGGATGGATCCGGGCTTGCTTCCTGCCCAAGTAATTCCCACATGCTTTGATTGGCCCAATGGACTCGCGACCCAAAAATCGTCTGGTCAACGTCGACCAAGTCTAGTCGACATAGAGTAAAGTCCTCGATCTCGGGTGGTCTTCGACATCTTCGAGCAATCTTCTCCTCTCAAGCTCGGGTTGGCTCCCAGGTGTGGTCGACATCGAGGAACTTTGGTTGACGTCGAGTAGAACTCGTCGAACTCGGCTTCTCTTTGCAGCTCCTCGAGTGGCTTTCTCTTCTCGAACTCGGGTAGGTTTTCTGTCTGGTCGACGTCGAGTAGATTTGGTCGACGTCGAGTAGATGTGTCAGCTCTCAACATTCTGCTTTGTTCTTGAAATTCACTTTCCCGAGTCCTCGTTCGTCGGATTGACGCATATGAGTATGCGTTGAAAAGCTCTTTTTGAGGGCTACAACTCTCATGAAGACATCAAACCTTGATTCAGAATGATTGATGTCAAAATATGGCCTTTTTCTCCGGCTGCACCATCCTTAGCTTCTTCATGAGTTTCCTTTAAGCTCAAAAGTGCGTCCGATTTCTGCGAAATTAAACAGAAACTAGTGTAGACTTCCTAATTTGGAAAATAAGCATAAACTACATAGATTATGTACTATTCTAACCCAAAATATATAAAATGATAGAATAAGGAGATAAAATAGATATAAAAACATGACACAAATCATGGAAATCAGCTCTACATTTGATGGATATAGAGGCGAATAAAACTACAAGGTTGTCTCCTTCCCTTCGATTGGTTCACAAAGTCCTGGCCATGTCTTTCAGCGGCCAGGGCGATGTGAACAAGGTACCCGCCGGTGATTTTCCTTGGCTATGGAGCCTTGCTCCCCAGTCCCATGTTACGCCAGACTAGATTGAGATATTTGTTGAGAGCTGTCTGCGGATCCACGGGAAGAAGAAAAGCAGAATTGGTCTGGGAGGCATGATCAGCCTCATCGCCAGTCGCTATATTGATCCTACAAAGTGCGGTGTACCTATGTCTGGTGGGTACACTTATACAGAGGAGCAACTAAGGAGGGCCTATCTGATTAAGGGCTCTGAGGCGACGAGCTTCATCTGAAAGACGGGAAAGCAGGGACACCACCAACTGAGGCTACCTAGGGGCTTGCCTTATGGCCGTACCAATGTTTTCCTCTACCTCTCGGGCGATGAAGATGATGATGATGAGGATGCTGATGAGGAGGACCAGGAGGATGCCTCTGAGCAGACCGATTATCACATGGGGGATGCACAGTACACTGGTGGCTCTTCGGCGGGGCCTAGCTCTTCTGCTGATGATGATGCCTGGCGAGACCACATGTTCACACAGTTCCATCATATGTCTATGCGCCAGGACTCCTTCGATTTCACCCTCAGGGACGTTGATCGCAATGTGCGGGAGATGGCCTACAACATGGAGGAGATGCGGAGGGAGCAGACTTACTACCTTCGCCAGCAGTACCCGCATATTCCACCCTACCAGCCTCCGCCCCAGTGAGTGGTTAGTTTCTTTCTCCTTCACCCTAATTTCATCTGATTTATTGTTGCTTTCATTGAGGACAATGAAAACTTTAAGTGTGGGGAAGAGGAATTTTGTATTTACTGACATTTAGTATATCATATTTAATTTTCTGCACCATGTTTAAGTTTATTTAATTGTTGTTTAGTTTATTTAATTTTAATTTTCGCCTATTTTCGTAATAAAAGAAATAACATTCCGAAAAATCTAAAAAACAAGCATGCATTGCATCCATATGTGTTATTCAAATACCCATCTGGCTTAGTTTGTCCTCTAATTTAAATTTTAGCATGATCATATAAATCCCGTGGAGTTTTGGATGTTTTTGCCTTGCCTGTATTTGATTTTTGTGGAACATGAGCTAGAGAATATATTTAAGCATTTATGATTGAGCTAAAGTATGATTGAAGTCCTAAAAACATGACCCTTGTGAGAATGTTTAGACTTATTTGAATGTGTGAATTACTCTCCTTGTATTGCTACCTCTTGGCATTGACTGCAGTATCTATTTTTCAAAATCGACTCACATGTTTGTTGCTTGCAGAGTTTCTGTTTATCGTTTGAGTCTTTTGTTTGAATTTGTGCATATTTAGTGAAGTAAGGTGGCAATGGTTGATGCACTTAGTAACCGGGTCTACGCATGACACCCATGTGTAGGATTCGCACAAAACGGTGTTGAAAACTATCCACTAGGAAAGAAAGCTTGATAATTGAGTAACCAGGTTCATTCATGACACCCATGTTTGCAACTTGTGTCAAAATATGTTCAAGTGGAGTTCATATTAGTATATTGAGGTGTTGATACACCGGAGTCATTCATGACACCCATTTTTGCGCCTCGCGTAAGGAAAGCACCAAGACAAGAAAATAAATAGGAAAAAAAGAACAAAAAAAGAAAAGAAAACGAACAAAAGAAAAAAAAAGAGTCACATTTTATTTAGTTTCCTTTATTGTGTCCCGCAAGTAATAGCAGTTCGGTGGAGATTTGGTGATATGGTGGTCAATGTCTATGAGTTTAGTGCATGTTGGTTTGAGCTGAGAGTTGTACCGTAAAGCCTACACACATGAGAGCATGAGTGAAACACATATTTCTGGTGAGGTTGGATGATGTCTACTTCTAAGCTTTGATCACTGGAATACATGCTATGACGTTTGTTTGCTTGGTTTATGTTTGCACTGGCTATGATGTTGCTTTTTGATAAGGTTGAAACTTGAAAGGATTTTCTGTGGGATGTATTGATTCATGTTCATTCTATCATTGCTTGAGGACAAGAAAAGGTTAAGTGTGGGGGAATTTGATAATGCATAACTTAAATAGACATTATAGGCATTTTTAGGCTAGTTAGGTTGCATTTCGTTCATAATCTGTGGTTAATTTGCAACTTGCGATTATTCTGGAAGAATTCGGATTCTGCGCAAATTTGTGGTTACTTTGCTGATTGAATCTGAATACACTTGGGAGATGCAATATCTTGAAAAGAAATACAAAAGACATTGGAAAGAAGCAAGGAAGGAAGAGAAGAAAAGAGTTGGTCGCGGCCGCAGCATTGGTCGTCACTACTGCGCCGTTTCATTTAATGAAAACCCTAGTTTTGTTGTTTTGTTCCATGGCCGACTTATACTTATTAAAAGGCGGATTTATGTTATTTTTCAATCACTTCTATTTCTATTCTACGTTCATCAGACAATTTAGAGATTGAGCGATGTCTTCCATGAGGAACTAAACTCATCTTTTCTGCCTATAATTTGAAGCTTTATTTGGATTGATTGTGAGTTTCTAATTCTCGTTCCTTCTTTCCTATATTTGAATGCTTCAACTTCTTTGTGCTTGATTGTTTATTGTTTTGTTCTATCTTGTCTGGCCAACTAGTTAGATCAATTCAATTGCTAAGGTTTTGTAGATTCTTGGTTGTGAACCTTAACCTAAGTGACAAACTTGTTCCTTTAGGGCTGGTTGAAGTAATTGAATGAGTAGAAATTTGAATGTGTTGTCAAATCTCTCTTTAGGGACTGCAAATACCCTGGCTAATCTCTAAACTTAAAGCTATCAATTGGGTTAAATTCTTCTTTAGAGACTGTTCGATTGATAAGAGTTGCTAGAACTGGTTGGACTAGTAACTATATTAGGTCAGGACAAGGGCATTCATATGAAATTTAATAGGACGAGAAAAAGTTACAAGGATCATTTCAAACCAAATAAAGTGGAAAATTGTAGGTAGAATTGCTTCTCATAATTGTTTGAATCACAATCATTTACTCTTGCTTTCATCAATCCGCTTTGATAAAAGGCAGAACTTTCACACTCAAAACCCCCCTCCTTCAACCACAACCCCCTTCCTCTCCCCCTTCACCATTTTTTTTCCACCATCTTTGCCCTTTTTTTTTAGTTTGGAGGAATCGTTGTCTACCGCTTGTTTGTTGTGATTTAAGGTGTTTTTGAGCGGTTTCGATGCCAACGAGAGAGCTAAAGGAGAATGACGAGCTTTGAGGTTTTTTGATGTACTCCGAAGGCGTCAAAGATGAACTAAGAGGAACAGAATAAATGATTTGGATCATTGAAATCAAGGCAAGCTCGGCGGAAGACAAGTAAGCAGAGAAGGGCGGACACCAGGTCGAGTGGCCAGACATTCGAGGAGTGTAAAACCCTATATTACCCGAGTGTGGCTTGCACTCGGCCAAGTGCCCTCAACACTCGACTAGGTCCCCAATCGAGTGCCCTCCAAAATCTCTCATACCTTCACACTCGGCCGAGTGCCCTTGATACTCGAGCTGTTATATGCCAGAGTGTCCTCCCTGGATCCTCTTTTTTCCGTTTTAATTTATTTTTATTTTGGGCATATTTAAGGGACATTTTTTGGAAGTCTTATGGGCCGAAAAACCTGAACTTGTGGAGACGTATTTGGAAGTTTTGGGGATTCTAATCGAGAACTTGTTTGATTCTTCGTTTGTTGGTCAATCTTTTTCCCTCTTCTTGTAGATTCATGTTTTCTTTGCTGAATCTGGTTGAATAGAGCATGAAATTCTCCATGAGTGGCTAGATTTCTAGTTCTAGGGTTGGGATTGTCCCGACAATGCAGAAATAGGCTTGTTCTTCGTATCTCTCAAATGATTCTGAGTTAGATTGTGGTTTAATCATGTCATGCTTATTGTGATTTAGGCAAGTCGATTAGATCCAATTTAGGATTTGAAATCAAAAGATGAAAACCTTAAATTGGAATCTAGATGGTGATTTGAGACCGAAAGGTGATTAGGATCCATCGGAACTACATGATTAAATCCGAAGTTTATTGATAAAAAATAAAACTAAAATTCTTTAGGATTCATAGGTTTTCATAGATGTTCTGGGCAATTTTGATATTATTTGAAGCCGAAGGGCGACATTAGTGTGATTATTGCCTAGAAAATTACGAACCAAGCCTTTGTCAAACTCCCTCTGTTTCAACGAGTCAAGCCGCCACTACCTTGTCCTCGAGTCAACGTCACACCTGCACCCTCCTTTCCTTTCGTTTTCATAGCACCCACATCAGCCATCACTACCATTTCGATCGAGCACTTCCTGGGCAACCCCCGAGCACCTTCGAGCGCCTTTCCCTGATTCCCCGAGAGCACTCGAGCATCCACAACCACTTCCATCTCTCTCTATTCGTGTCCGAGCGAGCAGCAGCAGCCTCACCACCTCCTTCTTCCTCCAACGTCTAAAGACAAAGCCGAGCCACCCAGACTCAGCCTCGGGGTCTGTCGTGAGCCTAATTTACCATGTTTTACACATACTTTTATATCAATTTCTGCATGCATTTTCATACATTTGGGTTAGAATAGTAGAGATTCTATGTAGTTTACACTTATTTGCCAAATTATGGAGTCTACATTATTTTTTGTTTAATTTCGCAGAAATCGAGGCAATTTACAGCAATTCGGAGAAAAGATGAAAAGCTAGAAGTCAACTACAGAAAGTACGAGGTCAAAGAGCAGCTGAACCCGGAAAATTCGAGCAGAGAAAGAGAAAAAGCACTCGACGTGGTTCTAGTCGACGTCGACTACCTCTAGTCGAAGTTGAGTAGGATTGGAGCCAGAAATTCACACGAAGTCGAGGAAAACACTCGAGGAGCCCAGAGCTACTCAATGTCGAGTACTCCTAGTCGACGTCAAGTACACACATCGAGTCCAGATGGTGCCCGAGCTCGAGTACAATCCAAGATAAGAAAAGTTCCAGTCGACGTCGAGTAAGCCAGAACGATAGATGCTTGCAAGAGAAGATTTGGGGAATTCTATCCATCCACACGAAGATCTATCAAGACCAAGAGGGATTTATCCACAATAGTTCTAGTTTCCTTATAGATTTATTTCCTTTATCAATTAAGTTTTATCTTGTGTTGTTAGATAGAAAGTTTTAGGTATAGATATAGTTGTTCCTTCCTAGATTAGCTACATGGAACACTATAAATAAAGCCTTAGGCGCTGAGTTTTAGGCATTCAATTTCACACAGAATTAGTTACATCGAGTAGAGTAGAGAGAGAGAGAGAGAGAGAGTGGAGGCCGAGTGCAAGTTGGACAAAGCGAGAGCGGGATTTGGCTTCGTTCGGTTGTAAGCTCTATTTTAGTATATTAATGCAATTTAGTTCCTTTTTGTTATTGATGTGTTTATTGATGATGAAGAGCAAGTAGTCACCCAACTTCTAGGGTCGGGGTGAGCCCGACAGTAGCCATGTAAGGTAATGCGAAAAGGTACTATCCCTACAAGCATGATTCTTTTGCGAAAGTTGAAGGTGATCCTTGTTTGTGTTAATGAATTAAATGTGATCTTAGTACAACTTGGATTAATTATGTGAAATAGGGTTAGTAACAATTAGGGTTTATGCTAAAGCCTCTGTATTCCTATTTGTTAATAACGACTGTTATTTGATGAAAATGCATGATCTTTTATACCTTATGCATTATTTTATATGGTTATCGTTGTGGTGTTAAAAGCCTGATCTTGAAAGTATTTTAGTTTGTTGATTTTATTCCCAAATTTCGTGTTTGCTTTCGTTTAATTGCAATTTAAAGCTACGATTTTCTGTTATGTTGAGTACTTGATTTCGACCACATCTAGTCGGCGTCGAGGACCTTAGTCGACGTCATGTACTTTCTGAGTCAGTTTCGAGAGTTTTTAGACTGAAAAGGCAGGCGCTGACACGCTTCCTCGTGGATCGATCATGACTGCCTTCTACTACAACGGGAGGAAGTCTTGTATTTTTTTGTTGAGACAGGGAGTCAGTTTGATTTCATATTTAATATTTACTTCATACATTTAATCTTCCGATTAACAAATTGGCGCCGTTGCCGGGGAAGCAATCAACCGCGCCCTTTTTAGTTCCTTTTACTCTTCTTTTTGCTTTTTAGTTTCTTTTTACTTGTTTCTTTTTGTTTTTGTTTGTCAGGTGCATGCGAAGAACTGATCGCACACCTATCGACCCTATTCTTGAACCTGAGCGATACTTCCATCTTCGACAAAGACTAAGGAGGATGTCGCAAGTCAACAATGAGAATGAGGTCCAGCTCAGACCAGCACAGGATCTTGAGCAACTCCGCCTACGCATTGAGGAATTAACCACTAGAGAAGCAGGACATGCCCGACGAGAGGTGGAATATACACAGAATCAACAACGATGGGAGGCAAGGTTAGATCGCGAGGTCAATACCAGACGGGAACTTGAGGAGCAGATTAAGCACATCCCTGCAAACGCAAAGGAGTAACTGCATCCTACTCTGAAAGTTCCAAAATCACCGATCATTCTTCCCCTTGTCAATTTTAAAATTTGTCCTTCTTTTGTTTTTGAAATTAGGAGGAATCAATTTAGGGGAAAGCCCAATGAATGTCCTTTAGTACATGTCACCACTTTTATAGATTTATGCGAAGCTATAGCGGATGGTGCTAATTTAGAATATCTCAAACTAAAGGCTTTCTGTTGGTCCTTTAGTACATGTCACCACTCAAGGCTTGGGGAAATCGATGTCTGGCGGAAATCTATTGAGACCCAGATTGGTCAATTGGCAACATCCGTCCCCAAGCAATCAGTTACGCTCCTTGGATCCTCTAAACCTAATCCTAAAACTAAATATGCACGACAGATAGCTGCCATGAATCTAAGGAGTGGGCGACAGACACAGACGCCCGAGAAAAGCACTGAGGAGAAAGCTGCAGAGGAGTACTCGACATCGAGTAAGCAGTCGACGTCGACTAGCACTTAGTCGACGTCGAGGACTCCTTACTCGACATCGACCAGAACGCTGAGCCTAACCCGAAATCGACTTATGTACTCGGCATCGAGGACCCTCCAGTCGACGTTGACCAGCCTTCTGCCACTGTCGACCACACTCCTACACCTCCGACGAAGAAAAAGCTGTCATTCCCAACAAAATATCCAAAGGATCCAGCAGAGAAGAAGTTTCAGCGGTTCTTGAAGATGCTTTAGAGACTCAATGTCACAAATCCTTTCACATAATCCTTTCATGAGATGCCGTCCTACGTCAAGTTCCTTAAGGAGATTCTGGGCAAGAAGCAGTCGATGGTTGAGATCGCAGAGGAGTGCAGCCAGATGGACGTTCTAGAAAAAAGGCCAGATCCAGGTAAGTTTGCTATAACCATTGTATTTGGTCAATGCAAGTTTAATGCTTTGTGTGACTTAGGAGCTAGTGTAAATATTATGCCTCTATCAATCTGGTCGAAAGTCAAGATAGGTGTTTTAGAGCTTGTGGATGCAAAACCATACATGGCGAACAACACTGTGGTCATCCCAACAGGCATGGTGGACAATGTACCGGTGCAAGTAGATAAGTTTTTTGTCCCTGCTGATTTTCTAGTTATTGATATGGCAGAGGACCCTGCTTGTCCAATCATATTAGGAAGGCCCTTCTTAGTGACGGTGGATGCCAACATAAGCGTAAGGAAGGGAGTACTCACTTTCAACATCAGCGATGGGGTAATTGAGTATTCTTTTAATAGAGTGCTGAAAGGCATATAGGTCCTATGTAAGAGGTCAAGTCAATCTCATCCAGGTGATTCACTTGTGGGGAACCTAATGTAAGAAATATGACCACTGAGGAGTTGGAAAAGAGGGATATGGAAGCCCATGTGGAGGAAATCATGGCAATTCTGAACGATGATACAGAGGATCCACTTCACATCGACCCACGTAAGTCGATATCGACTAACTTTTAATCAGAATTTTTGCCAGGTCTAAAGTATGGGGTCGATGTCGACCAAAAGTACTCGACGTCGAGCACTCTAGTCGACGTCGACCAGATCCCAAGCCCTCCATCGAGCACACCAGCATCGAGTAAGCCACCCGAGGCCGAGCAGTACTCAACATCGAGTAGCCTACTCGACGTCGACCAGTCCCCTTCCTCCTCGACTCCTTCCTCCTCGACAAGAAAGCCACCAGACAACGAAACGCAAGTACTCGACGTCGAATAGAACCTGAGGTCCCGAACACTGAATCTGCGAAGGTAAGCCAAGGTAAAAACATCTCTTCTCCTATTTCAATTAAAGATTTATCTATAAATGGGAGAGGTTTGCCTTGGTATGTGCGATTATGCCGGGTTTCCAATGATGATCCCAAGGAGTATGAAGTAGGAAACAAATTCTATGTTGCCAAATCAAAGGATCATTGGTTTCCCAACAAATTCAACAAGAAAAAGATGGGACCTTTCACGGTGAACAAGATCCATTCAGGAAGACTACAGCTGATGGACAAGAATGGAGTCATGTTTGAAACTCATGCTACATGGGCCCTGCAAATGCCACCTTGAGCTTTAACGAAGACAGTCGGCCTAGCGACTATAAAGTTTCGAGCTTCTAAATAAAACACTTAGTTTTTGAATATTTGGACATTTGTTTTTGGTTTTTGGTTTTTGGACATTAGTTTTGGATTTTTCTATTGTGGATTGTCTTTCTAATGAGTCTTGTAGGTACGAAGAACCTGCAGAAGTACTCAACGTCGAGTAATGTACTCGACGTCAACCACCATCTCGAGCAAAGAAGTCGTGGTTGAGGAGAATGGCCACCCTGAGGTTTCACTGTACTCGATGTCGAGTAGTTGTAGTCGACGTCGACTACTTCTACTTGAGATCGACCACTTCTACGCACACATCATCACTCGATTCCGACGATCAGCACACCTGTCTAGCGAGTTTCTTTTATTTACCCTTATTTTTATACAGTGAGGGCACTGTAATATGTAAGTATGGGGTGGGGGAAAGGCTTACTTCATGCATAATTGACTTTATTTGACATATGTGTGCATTTTTGAAGTTTATTTTCTTGAATTGCTTATACATGATGACTTTGGAATTCATATTTTATCTATGTGCTTTCAAGTGTTTTCCAAAGTTCATAAACATCACCCCCATTAAAAATTTTGATTAGTGTCATGGAAGTTATATTGAACTCGACGATTGAAAATTGGATTCATTAAAGTTATAGCATGAAATTGCCTAGTAAAGGGAAGTTACAATGAAGTGCATTATTTCTTGAAAACCATGAAAGGAGGTAAGTTTGAAATTGCTTTTGACATGTTGCATGATAAGATGATGGAGGACTTTATATTTTCCATATATGCTCATATTGTTATAATCATAACCTTACCTATGCTTATGCATCACAAAAGCCATAATATGTCTTATTTATATATGCTCCACATGATCTAAATATTGCCCATTCTTTACCTTATTTCCTCATCCGGGGACTGTGTTGAGAATGATGTTATATTATGGAGATTATTATATGGTGTTTGTGTTGTTATTATCATTATTGGAGTTTGGCAGGAAATTGAAAAATTATGGAAAATTTAATGAGTGAAATAAAATCCAGTCACCTTAGAAGATAAAGGTAGATTGACCCCTCCCTGCGTTGAGATAATAGTTTCGCGGGATGGGACACCAAGGTGAGGAGTCCGAAGCACTAAGTATTCGGGGCCATTCATGACACCCATGTTTGCGACTCGCGAGAAGGCAGTGCTGAGGTTAGAGAGGTAAAAGCAGATAAGTGAAAAAAGCAGAGAGTGATTTATGAGAGGATGAGTGATGTGGAAATTATGAAGGAGAAAGTGCATCAAAGCAAGAAAGCAAGTTTGAAGAGTTCTCCCAGGATTTAGCACCACATTGCCCAAAAATAGCCCACCACTTTACCTTTTACCTTTTCTTCACCATGAGCTTAAATTAAAGTCCTCTTGATTATTAATGCTTTGTCACGAATGATTGTTTTGCATAATCCTCATTTTGTGAGTAGATGTTGCTTTTATTGCACTTGTATGGATTTGTGACATTAGGACCTATTCGAGGATGATAATTGATTGCAGGCACATATAAAAATGAATCTAAGATGTTGAGAGTTTTGATTTCTTCCCCTGTATGACCATTAAAAGTATTGCTTGAGGACAAGCAAGCTTAAGTATGGGGTGCTTGTTGTGAGCCTAATTTGCCATGTTTTACACATACTTTTATATCGATTTCTGCATGCATTTCATACATTTGGGTTAGAATAGTACAGATTCTATGTAGTTTAAACTTATTTGCCAAATTATGGAGTCTACACTAGTTTCTGTTTAATTTCACAGAAATCGAGGCAATTTACAGCAATTCGAAGAAAGGATGAAAAGCTCGAAGTCAACTACAGAAGTTCTGAGCTCAAGGAGCAGCTGAACCTGAACAATTCGAGCAGAGAACGAGAAAAAGCACTCGACATGGTTCTAGTCGACGTCGACTACCTCTAATCGAACTCGAGTACGATTGGAGCCAGAAATTCACACGAAGTCGAGGAAAACACTCGAGGAGCCCAAAGTGGTTCGGTGCTTTTTTTTTTCTGGCTGGTCCAGACAGGGGTTTAAATCACTGGTCCGGTTCAATTTAATGTCAAAAATCAGATTTGAGCCTTGGTTCTTAGGCTAGGTCTCTTTATTTGTTATGGGCCTATTTTATTTGGGCCTGATTTTTTAAAAAACAAATGTGATAAAATATACGCAAATTTCGCATGGCAAGCCTTTTTCATGGGGTATACAAAATTTTAGTATATTTCACTAAATGAAAAGAAAATAAAGGGAAAAAAACTACCTCCATCGATTCTTCTAAAGACGTACACGAGAGGAATCCAAGATAGACATATACATTTCAGGATTCTTCTGCTTCATCGAAGAGAGGGATGTCGACAAGAGAAAGTTGATCTCGATGAGAGCTGGCGCTAGTTGGAGGAGGCAAGTGATTGTGAGCCCTCTACGTGATGTTGTCACCGGTGACAAAGAGGAGAGACTCCCACGAGGATGCGATCGACAACATGGCTGAATGGAGGATGCCGCCGGCAACTAGAGTGACGATCGAAGAAAAGCGATTGATGTGCAATGAGATCGATCGGATTGACGACAAGTACGTGTTCTTTCAATTTTTTTGGGGTTTTTCCCAATTGTGAAAATTAGGGTTTAGTTCTTCAAAATCGAAATTGGGGTTTTGATTCTTGACTGATTTGTCTGAATTTTTTTTCTAGTCGATTGTTGGATGATTATTTGAAATTAGTGCTAAAATTGCTTAATTTCCTTATATATGCTCCATGGTTGTGTTTTCTTACCTATTAGGTATTGCACTACTACATTGTCTTCATCTTTTCTTACAATTTCATTTGTTCAGGATGAATCTTCACTGGTATGGTATTCAAGAATATTGGTGTTCAAGAATATACGAGAGACTGATTGTTGAGGTAAGGCATAAAAACATACTGAAATTTGAAGTTCTAGCTTAAGCTATCAAATAATTTTAATTGAAATGTGAAACAATTTTCTGTTTTGATGATGAATCATTTAGGCATAGAAAAGAATGCAATTTGAAGTTCTAGCTTTAGGCATGTAACAAGTTGTTCATGCCAATAGGTAATGTCCTTTATGTAGGGATGGCAATGGGTCGTGTAAGTTGTTCATGCCAATAGGTAATGTCCTTTATGTAGGGATGGCAATGGGTCGTGTAGTGAGTAGATGGTAAAAAAATTCACCCGACCTGTCCCACCACCCGCCCCGTCTCACCCGTCACCCATCGGATTATCGAGTGGATCGGATTGAATTTTGGGGGGAAAGCATAATCGTCTAAACTCGAAAAAAAAACAGCCCTTCATTTAACAAACTAAAAAAATATCCCTTCATTTAACAAAAAAACAGCCTGTCATTTAACAAAAAACAGCCTGCTAAACATCAAATTCAACCCCTATTTGAGAAATTTAAAAAAAAAATGTCCAAGCAACAAAGGTCCTTTCCAGTAAGCATATTGTCTTCAAAGTAAGCATATCAATATCCGATGAAAGATCCTTCCCTGCCAGCATCTTATAAAATAGCCATATGTTTCAACATATGATAAATATGTAGCTTGTCTAGTATAAAAGCAAAAAGAAATTATACTTACATCAAAAACTTCATTGTTGATGATTTCCTCTTCCAAATCTTCATCATCCGTGCAAGTACCACATGCTTGAGGATTTTCAACTGAACATCCTATAAGAAGAACAAATTCAGCATAAGTCAACACTTACATATATATATATATATATATATATATATAGGGATTGACCCGGGTCAGGACCATTTCTTATAGTGAAAACCGAAAGGACTAATCCTATTGGATGCTTGTTAACATTGGACCCCTCCACTTTTCAACTAAAATCCACCAAAAAAACCAAAAATTACATAGAATAGCCACTATTTTAGAATTTAAATTTGAGTATTACTTTAAGTTATCTTTAATATTCCGCATTTATATTATTATTGTATGTGATCTTGTAATTTGGTATCAGAGCCTAGTTAATTAAAAATAATCTATATTTATCTATAACACAATCTGGAGGTTTCTATTAATTGTCCTCATAAGACTTATCCTCATGCTTTACATTTAGGTATAAACGATAAGCATTTTGGAGCAATTTTAAATGTCATTTCAGACCAACTTATAGATCTAAAACTCGAAGTTAAAAAATTAGAACAATTACATATTGAGATCAGTAGTAAAATATTTAAGACTGTAAAAGAAAGCGGCGAAGTACACAACTCAACAAATCTAAAAGCCATTAACGAAATTAGTCATGAGATAAGCCTAACATCAGGTGGTGAAATCAAGAAAGGAGATCATTTTAAATATAGTTATCCATTTAAAAAATCCAAAAAGAAGTTTTCTACTAAATTAGATAATATAAAGAACAAGCCATCGGTAGAAGAAGATCAAGACGAAAATCAAAACCCTAAAAAGGAATCAACATCCAATTCCACAAATAAAGAGATTTAGCACTAAGTTGGATTACCCAGGATGGAAGATGAAATTACAGAAACAAAAAGCCATTGAAACCAACTTTATGACCCAAGAGGTCATGAGCGACGACGAGTCTGAAAAGAATTCAGATGAAGAAATTGTGTATCAACAAATGGGATTAATTAACATAAAAGATATGGAAAACATTCCCATATCTAGATTCCAAAAAAGGTTAAATGAAATTTTAAGACAAAGAAGGCTGAGGGAGAATGAACTTGTAGAACAAAATGAAGCTAGAAGATATTACAGGCGATATGAACATGGTTCTACCAGCAATTACATACCTAGGTTAAAGCCTAAAGAATTTCTTGAAAAGAAGGAATGATTTGGAGTAAGCATTATTAGGCGTGACCACGGGTCGGACCCGCCGGGTCGACGGGTTCGACCCGCCGGGTCAAGGGTCAGGGTTGGCCGACCCGAACCCTAACCCGTAAATCTCACGGGTTGACGGGTTCGGGTCGACCCGTTGACCCGGCGGGTTACATTATTTTTTTTAAAAAAAATCTTTTTTAAAAAAAAAATGACTATTAAAATAAATAAATAAATAATATCTAAAGATTTTATCTTCACAACACATTTTATCACTTTGATATGAAGTGTTAAAAATGTAGGAAGATTATATCTCCATATTAATTCTTTCATCCACAATAATTTCATTGTGTGATGTAAGAGAAAAAAATATGAGAATATATTTCTCAAACTTCATTTCCATCTTAATTTGAAACAAGTGAAGTGGAAGAAATGTGGTAATGGGATACATATATATAGCCCCATGCCTTCTCATTCTATCTCCATATTTCCGATGTGGGACAAAGCCTTTGTCCCACATTGGAAATGAGGGGAAGCAAGGAAGATTTCCAAGTCTATAAAATGAGAAGGATAAGGTTTATTTGTCTCACATTGCACATTACATATTAGTTTATGTATTATTGTGAGTTATTTTAAGAATAACTTATATAATTTACATAATATTATAATTTTATTTTATTTAAAATAAATTTTCCAAAAAAAAAAAATTTGAAAAAGCGGTTTGACCCGGCAGGTCGACCCATCGGGTCGACCCGCCGGGTCACAGGTCACGGATTCCCCGACCCTAACCCTAACCCGCTACCCGTCCCCACCCGCCAACCCGTCAACCCGGACCCGGCGGGTCGTTGACCCGTACGACCCGGCGGGTCACGGGTTGACCCGTAACCCGTGGCCACGCCTAAGCATTATGTCAAACCTTAGACCAAATCAAACAGAAATTAACCTAGAACCCATAAGTAAAACAGGTTATAAATTAAACCTAGATGGTGTAAGGAATAGGCGTGAAATCATAGAGTTCTGGAAGAAAAGTATGATGAGTGTATTAAATATGAATGTAGGTTGGAACTATTCTCAATTCCTTAATACATAGAGCATAGTTTCTATGGATGTATTGACGACTGGTATGGAGCTATTGGTGATGACCCAAAACAAGAGCTTAGGAATTTGGCAAGCCCAGTAACGATGTTCACATTAATATGTGATTTAGTAGAAGACGAATTCATAGGAGAAAAAGAAGATGAAGATAAGGAAGCTTGAAACACTACAAAAAAAACATATTAGCAACGGCAGAATACCGTGGCAAGAAGTGGGTTTGCTGTGGCCAAAGACGGCTAGCAACGGCTGTAGCCACGGCAAATCAGGCGTAACCAAACCTGCGGTGGTAAAAAGATTGTAGCAACGGCACTAGCCGTAGCTAGCTTCTTAGCCACGGCTAAGCGACGGCAAAGCATTGCCCTGCTAGAGAAGCCAATGTAAGCGACGGGGGCTTGCCGTGGCTATGAAATTTAGGGCGCCAAGCAACCAAAAGTTTCCCACCCAAAACTTGGCGCCCTTTTTCACAATTTGCGATGGGATGCTGCCGTGGCTAGAGTTTTTTGGGATTTCCCTGCCCAAAATTTGGCTCCTTTTTCCATAATTGGCCACGGCAAGCCGCCATTGCTAATGGTTTGACTTTCTCTTCTATATTGGCTACGGCAAGCTCCCGTTGCCAATTCATAATCATATTTGTCTACTCGTATTGATGTCAATTTGCAGACCAAACTTCAAAACTATTCAAACATATCAAGGTGTTTCTTTCACAACACACTTTCACATAAAACAAACACCAAACAAAAGTACATAAGATATCTAGATATCTTGCCAATTCAAGTCTACCGTTTTAAGTTTTCCAATAAAACATGAAGCTAAAATAACATAGTTTTCCGACGTTTATGTGTCTAGTAGCTTGTACAAAATCCTCACCAACTCATCCAGTAGCTTCATCATCGTCTTCAGTAGCCTTTAAGGGTGAATCCTCGCAGCTAGCATCTCCCTCGGTTGAACACTTGTCTATAATATAGAAAAACACAAACACATAAGGTTTCTAGAAAGTAATACCATTAATCAATCCATCAATTCATGAATAAATCAATCTAGAGTTTAATTCAATAACTATAACCTACATTCTAACTTCAAAAAGGACCATAGACAAGGATGTAACTAACTAAATTCAAACTTGGAAACATGATTGCAAATACAATTAATAACCAGAGCTACTAAAAACCAATGGCATCATAAGTGTTCGCTTATCTGATATGAAGTTTCCAAAATATAAACAAGATATAAACAAGTGTAAATAAGTGCAAAATATAAACAAGTGTAAAATAAAAGCAAAAATGTTTACCTTCATCCCTTCCGTGATTGACCATTAAAATCTGTTGGATAGAGTTCAAGATCAAGATAGAGTTTAACCCTTAGGTTGAATGAACATGGACATGAATCACTATAGACACTACATATGAGCATCAAAATTAAAAAAGGCATCGTTTGATAGAGATGTGCTTGAGCCTTAAACTAAAAAGATCTTCATAAGTGAATTCATTCCAAAGAGATATTTAGGAACTAGAAACGAGCCCTGATAGATTTTTTTTATTAAGACAACCATGAATCATATATTATTAAGGCTATAACCATAAATCCAGTTATTTGGGACTAGAACCATACCTTCAAAGGAAGTCGTGCACAATAAGCTTCTAAGATCATCTCTCTGTCCAGTACACCTTATAGATGAATGCCCTTTATATGACCACATAAGAGAAGACATATCACATCCTTAGACATGTAAATCCTGGTAAAATGCTAGCATCATTAATTTACCATGAGGATTAAAACAAGTAAAGTTCCAACAATGCGATGCAAGAAAAAATTAATCATAAACAAAGCTAACCTTGAAATTGTGAACTAGTTGCCTCATCTCACAACCAATGAACAAAAAGGAATTGCAATGGCAAATGCAGTTCTCACAGAAAATTAAAGAATGATACAGTGATGGAACACATGGAGAAACTAAGGAAATAGAAGGTTACAGATGACAGTACCTGAAACATGATATTGAGGAAAGCCCAGAGTTTGAAGATATGGAAAACATATTTCTACATGTTGAAAAAACACATGAATTCAGAAAGCATACATTATACTAGTGTAAATTAACTTGAGAAACTGAAGAAATCATACCTCGTGAAATATTTCAGATACTAGGAATGCAACAAGAGCAGCAACTCCCTAAAGACCAAAAACAAATGTAATTTTAAGCCTAGATATTACTTGAAAATCTAATTCTATCCAATAACATAACCATTATAGTGAAATAAAATATGAGAGATAACATATAAGGCACCAAACCAGTGGGCAGCGGTATTCCGCTTCATCTAGATAGTTACCATCTTTGATTTTCACGCTTTATGGAACTGGATTAATCATCAAATTGTAGTTCGATGGGTTTATATATAAATATATATATTAATAATAATAATAATAATCAAAGATATTTTATCTAATAATAAAAGCACATTTGTACACCCATGTCAAATTCATATAATCAAGTGTCTAAACAGTTGCAAAATCAAGAAAACCAGTGAGAGAAAAACTCACGCTCAGCAGGTACATTGCTCAGTAGACAGTAGACAGTGAAAAAGAGGAGAAGAAAATAATATATTATTAATATATCCAGATCCTACTCAACATTTCAGTTCATACCATGTTTATATAACAGCAGCAGCTACTCGACAAAACATGTAAACCAAGGAACAAGTAATGACACAGATGAAAGGTCTGTACATACCAATTCTTGTTGATAAGAACAACAGATGAAATTATAAAACAAATTTTACCGAAATTGCACAATAACAACAATGAAATTAAGATAAATGCAAGTCAATATCATTTAACAAGTAATGTTGAAAATATAAGAAGTCCCTTTTTAAGAGCATATTGTGAGAAAATGTTTACCCATACATAATACAAGGAGTCCAAAGAATTGAAATATGGAATAATTGCATAGTTGCCCCATGTGCCAAAGGCCGAAGCCTGAGATTCCTTCGGTTATCAAACTGCAAATAAAATCATTTAGCAAGAATAATTATGATAATAAAACCCATTCTTTTACAAATAAGATTAAATAGTTAACTAATACTAGAGACGAATTACTAGACGTCGCAAGTAAATCTAATCATATATATATATATAGACCAGTCAATGTGACATGCCGAGATGTCATGTACGATATCTATTTGTTGAGATTTCCACTAAAAATGTCAACATTTCTCCTAAACAAAACTTTCTTTTCTCTTTTGACATGTAAAATCAAGAAAAATAAGTGGCACTGGTCTACTAAAGCAAGAGCCATGTTCGACCCCAACACCTGGTCCTAGGCTTGAATAAACTACAGAATAATAATCCTTACAGACCTTATCTTCTTCCGTGTAACCGACTTCTTGCTTCAACCAATGGAGAAAATGTGAGAACCCTTCAAATCTCAAACTCCGGTCAAACCCACAAGAATCCAGATCAGCCACAACACTAATTAATTTAAGACAAACTATTAGATAACATTTATAGAAATATATCCAAAATTATCAAAAAAGAAAGTTTGTATGTATGCTTGTTAATCAACATATAGATGCCTAGTTAAAGAAAACTCAGTTATGGGAGATGTGTAGTGTAAATCCCAACAGATAGTTTATTAGATCATTTAGTATTTATCAACTGATTTTTTTTTTTTGCCTTTTCATTCTGCTTGTTCATAGAAAATTCTAAAATATATAGCTTGTTCATATCTATCTAATATAGAGAATAAATTGAGTTCAACATATCACACATGCCAAAAACATCAAAAGTGAAACAAATATTACCAAAGAAACTAGCTGCCATGGGGATATATTGCCAAAAATTAAATTCAATTAGGCATGAATTTTAACTAGACAAACATATGTATTCTCCTATATTTCCCATTGTTGGTTTCTCATACTGCACTTCCTGTTTAACCAAAACAGCCCCTTCAATCTCAAAGATCCTAAACACGTACGTCATACAAAGACTTAGATCTATCTGCAAATGTTTCCAATTTAAACACAAATTACTCAAATTTCGCATAAAGCTCCAAATCATGCTTATTTCGCATAAAAATGGAGTTCGAAAACAGTACAAGTTAGGGTTACTCGAGAACAAACCAGAAAACTCCTTGAAATGAGACAGTTGATGAAGGCAGATATAGAAGTAGATGTAGGCGGAGAAAATCTGAAGGAGACATATAGGCATACAAAAGGTTGCGTTAGAGAGCTTCAAGCAGGGCAAGAGGCTTATAAATTGCAACTCAAATTGACCATAAACTACTATTGAAGGGGCAATAGGCTTACCTAGGACTCCGGCAAAGTTCAAACTCTCGAAAATGTCAGACAAGGGGGGGAGAGAGAGAGAGAGAGATATCTCAACAGGAGTGGAAAGGAGATTTCGAAAGGAACCAACTGACGACGATGCCGACGACATGGTGGAATGGTGGTGACGAGTCTCGTACTGTTGTGGCTAGCTAGTATTTGAAGACGGGGAGGAGATGAAGGAAACAGAGAGGGAGATAGCAAATGAAGAAGGCGGTCTTATTGAGGTCAGACGAGGGCTTCTGGTTCTGCGATTCTCTCTAATACACTCGATTGTAAGCGATTTGACTTTGAGTTTGGGGAAGACGGTGTTGGATTTCAGATCTAGGGTTTTTCTTTGGGGTCTTCTCTCTCGTGTTTCTCTCTCTAGTGTTAGACGATGATGAATACTCCGTAGAAGATAAGTTGCTTCAATCTTTTATTTTCCAAAAATTAAATTTTCTTTTTCTTTTAAAAAAAATTTACACACTTTAGCCACGGAACCTCACTGTTGTGGCAAATTTAAGGAACATCATATGAGTCGTGGCCTATGCCGTGGTAAAAACCGATCAGTGGCCACGGCAAATCCATGTTGTTGCTACCATATGTGGCTATTATTATTTTTTTTTACACAATGGCCACGGCAAATCTTTGCCGTTGCTACCATCAGTGGCTAATTCATTTTCTTTCCCTCAATAGCCACGGCAAATCCCTGCCGTTGCTACCATGCGTGGCTAATATGTTTTTTTTTTGGTAGTGAAAATGGCAAAGAACCTTAAACAAGTAATATGAAATGTTGATAAAGAAATTAATCTGTAATTTCATCTTTTACTCACGACATCAAGCTAAATGTTGAAGAAGCTTTAATCAGGCAAATCGATTTCGAAATTTCAGCACCTGTAATCAATGCTTAATAATTTCATCACCCGGCTCACGCGAGCTCCTTCAAATGTCAGTCCAAAAACCAATACAAGAAGAGGATTGTCAGTCCAAAAACCAAGCCAAAGAAATGTCAGTCCCCATAACCAACCATTGTCAATCCAGCAAAGGCCATTAGGAAAGTGCTGACAACCACAATTTCCGTCGAATAAGAAATCATTGCCAACCACAATTTCCAACAGTGGTCATGAGAAATGTTCAATAAGTAACTGATAGCATGCATTTAGGTAGGCATAATAGGTTGCATTTAGCTTAGTTATGATGCATATCATGCATGGTTTAAGCACGATTTGCATATTAGTTCTCTATGTTGTCGGAGTCGGAATCTACACACTTTTATTGATTATTTCAGGT
Source organism: Persicaria tinctoria (assembly GCA_037127255.1). NCBI lineage: Eukaryota > Viridiplantae > Streptophyta > Magnoliopsida > Caryophyllales > Polygonaceae > Persicaria > Persicaria tinctoria. The sequence continues at coordinate 54,545,114 of JBANSL010000016.1, read as the reverse complement.
AATGGTGGATCCGAGGAGGAGACATGAGTTGATAACGCATGCGATGAGAATGTATAGTTGATCGAAGAAGCTTACATGAAGATCTCAAGAGGTCCTGAGAAGAAGAAGTGAGCCTAAACGAAGAACAAGTCTGCAGAAGTTGTCGCCAGACATGCTAAACTTGTTTTGCACTTTCTGGAGGCCTCGGTTGTCCGATCGACTATTATGACCATGCGTTGGAAAGCTCTTTCAGAGAGCTACAACTTTCATGCTGACGTCGAGAGCTGATTCAAAACAGATTTTCCGTGAAAGGCCTCTGGCTGCGACCGCAGCAATCATGCGGCGGCCGCAGCATCCATGTTGCGCCCGCAGCATTAGCCGTCAGCACTTATCCGCAGCGTTTTAAATAATTAAAAACCCTAGATCTTCTTTATTTGTTTTATGGCCGACTTGGGTGTTATAAGGCCGACTTTTAGTGATTTTTCCAGCACTTAACTTCTATTTTTATTCATTCATCAGACACTTTAGAGATTTTGAGCGATGTCTTCCATGAGGAACTAAACTCATCTATTCTGCCTGCAATTTGAAGCTTTATTCGGATTGATTGTGAGTTTCTAATTCTCGTTCCTTGTTTCCTATATTTGAATGCTTCAACTTCTTTGTGTTTGATTGTTTATTGTTTTGTTCTATCTTGTCTGGCCAACTTGTTAGATCAATTCAATTGCTAAGGTTTTGTAGATTCCTGGTTGTGAACCTTAACCTAAGTGGCAAACTTGTTCCTTTAGGGCTGGTTGAACTAATTGAATAAGTAGGAAGTTGAATGTGTTGTTAAATCCTTTTTTAGGGACTGCAAATACTTTGGCTAATCTCTGAACTTAAAGCTATCAATTGGGTTAAATCCTTCTTTAGGGACTGTTCGATTGATAAGGGTTGCTAGGACTGGTTGGACTAGTAACTATATTAGGTCGGGACAAGGGCATTCATAGGAAACTTAATAGGACGAGAAGAAGTTACAAGGATCGCTTCAATCCAATAAAGTGGAAAATTGTAGGTAGAATTGCTTCTCCTAATTGTCTGAAATACAATTATTTACTTTTGTTTGCTTCAATCCGCTTTGATAAAAGGCGGAACTTTCACACTCAAAAACCCCCCTCTTTGGTTACTTAATTGGCATCTAAATCACACTTGAATAGTAATTTCTCTGTGGGATCGACCTCTTGCTTATTGCTATACTAGTTATAGGTTTGAGTTTACTTTGACAGGATCAACGACAGGTTTTCCCTCCGTCAGTAACAGCACTACATAAAGGCTCCGAGAAATCCTTCAGTCCGAGAAAGCAAGAAAGTGCTGACAATTAAAGAAATTACTTACCATCGAAATCAGCATCAGCCACCTCACATAAGCACCAATGGAGGTCAGATTTGTGTCCATATCTCCAACAACAAGTACGAACCCCACATGATCAGATAGGTGGTCCACGGTCGCCTCATTCTTCGACTGAAGGATGCAAATGCAGCTCTGCAACAACAAGTATAAACCCAGCATGATCAGATAGGTGGTCCACATTCGCCTCATTCTTCGTCGCTCAAATGTTCCATGCTCGCCTCATTTTCCAACTCTGTAGCATCACTTCTACCAAATTGCATAACTCCTTTTGATGCAAATGTAGCTCTCCAAACTATAACAAAAGTTTATGCATGTAATTAAAAGTAGAGGTATAAGTCAGATCGGTGGTTGAAGATTTGAAGTAAGAAATGTCAATCGAAAAAAGGAATGTCAGTCCAGACAAATACAAGTAGAGGAATGTTAGTCCTAAAACAAAGCCGAAGAAATGTCAGTCCAAAAACTTAGAGCAACTAAAGAAAAGAAGGGGCGGCCGAGCCGAACCATTACTTGCTCACTGCTCTCAGGTGCCATATGAAGTGCCAAATTAGCCGAAGACAATTACTCGTACACAATGAACAAGTAGATCCCCGTAACCAACCATTGCCAATCCAGCAAAGGTCATTAGGAAAGTGCTGACAAGCACAATTTTCCTCCGAGAAATCCTTCGGTTCCGAGAAAGAAAGAATATGTTGCCAACTAAATAAATATTTACCATCGAATTCAGCATCTAGCCACCTCGCATAAGCACCAATGGAGGTCAGATTTGTGTCCATACAGGAGCACGAGAGGAGAGCTGACAAATTGCTCGAGCTTTCCAGATCTAGCCATCTCGTATCTAAGATTTGAAATACGGTGAAACAAAGCCAATACGGTGAAAAGAAGTTGATCTGGTCTTCGGCGAGGTGGTGGGGAGCAGTGGCGGCACAGGAGGCCGGAATTGAGGCAGTGATGGATGCCGCCTCAAATATGGCCGATGCGACTGAGAGGAGCTTGTCAGATCCGAACCAGCGCAAGTTCATCCCCCCTCCAAATCGCCCTCAGTTCATCTCCTCCAAATCACCATCGCTTCGGCTGAGAGAAGCGCTCGGATGGATGAGCAGGGTAAAAACGAAAGGAGATAGGGTTAGGGAAGGGCTGACCGATGGACATTAATTTAATTTAGACTGTCCGGTGGATATTGGCCTAATCTCTAACACTAATTGATATTATGAGTAATGTATTAAAAATCCATCACACAAGCTCAATGAAGTTGTGTTTGAAAATAAAATTTGAGAGAAGATCAACCCTTTAAATAGATAATATAGTATCCTATTCAAATATAAAGTAAATGAAATTGACAGATTGAATTGGATTAAGAAAGAAAAACAATCATTTTAATATCAATGAGATTTATTCTTTCTATCAAAAAAAAAAAGAGAGATTTATACTTTATCCATTACTAATTTAAAACAATCTTTCATATTCATAGTAACAAAACTAGAATTGGCATATCGTTAAAATGATTTTATTTCAATTAAATATTACATAATCTTCATGTATTTTTTTCCCTATATGTGATCTTATACACTATTAGAAAAATAAAAAGTCAATTAAAATATGGGCAGATTGTGAAAATAGCATGAACTTTGGGAGTAGTTGCGTTTAATGGCATGAGCTTTTAAAATTTTAAAAATAATCACCAACTTTGGTTATGGTTGCAATAAGTGGCACATCTTTTTTTTTTTGAAATATCACCTCTTATTAACATTCTTTGTAGAAAAAATAAAATTCATCCAATTTTCAATTTTTTTTGTAAAAATGCCCATATTTCATTTTTAAAAATAATCCATTTTCAATTTTTATTTTAAAAAATATAATTTACTTTATAAAACACAACTTTTCTCCTTTTTTCTTAAAAGAATACACTCATTATTTACACCCGGTTAAAAAAAGAACTAATTTTATTTTCTCCATAAACTCAGTTTTTTTCAAAAAAATTAAATAATAAGTAATGTCTTTAAAATGAAAAATGAGTGTCTTAAAAAGATACCAATTAATATCAAAATTATATTTTTAAAAAAATGATGTTTTTTGAAAAATTGAAATTGAGTTTATAAACATGAAAATTGTTTTTTTTAAGAAGAAAATTGTGAGTGGGTTTAAAAAAACAATGGAAAATGTGATTTAAAATAAAATAAAATGTTAATAAGGGGTGTACTTTTGGTTGTGCTACTAACCACAACCACCCTTCAAAGTTGGTGATTATTATAAAATTTTGAAAGTTGGTGCCACCTAACACAACTACTCCTAAAGTTTGTGTTATTTTTTGCAATTTGCCCGTAAGATGGAGATCCTCTTCTAATGAACTAGTGCCTAATATTTACCTAATAAAAAGATCTCATCCGGCTAAATCAAATTAAGGGTTAAGATTAATTCTCCTAAATTAATTAATTATCTTATAAATCACCCAGGAAACTCTCAGCCTCCCTCCCTGTATTTGATTCCTTCAAGTAAATTCGTACATCAACCTTCAATTTTCTCAAACAACAAACATCAATGTTGAACAAGGCAGACAATTGGTACTGAAATTGAAATTGGTTTGGTTTGGGGTATTAGCCAGGTGATTTAAGGACGAAAAACTCTAGAAAGTGGTGGTGAAATGTGTGATTTCAACAATTCTAATTCAAATTGGGGAGTGAAATTGCATTCTAGTATATTGACTAAACACATCGATTTGCGGACTGCGGATGATCTTCAAAAAACTTTTTGAAGAAAATAAATTTAGGAAAAACAATGAAAGAACTAGATCTCTGACTAAACACATCGTCCCCCTCCTCCTCCTCAAACGTCGTGCTCGGCGTCGCCTCCGCCGTGTCCTTCTTCGGCGTCAGGATCCCGTCCAGCGTCGTTTTACATAATTAATCTTCACCTCCAATCTCTTCCCCTTTCACCCAATTAACCCCGTCAACGCGCCCCAGTGTTGACTGTGTGGAGGTCGATTGCCAACGCGCCCCACGCCTTTTGCATCGGTTTCACTCTCGATGGATCGGAACAAGGGAGGGGAGCCACCGCTTGGAGATGGGGAAGGTGGGAGGAAAGGGTGCGGTTGGGAGGGAAGAAGAAGCAGTCTTCGGCGAGGAAGTCGAAGGGAGCCAGAAGGAGAGGGACTGTTTTCGCCATTGAAGAGATGGAAAGCGGAGGAAGGGAGGACATATATGAGGAGAAGGTTAATTAATGCAGATAGGTTTAATGATATGAAATGTAATCTTGACCATCCATTTAGATTAAGGGTTGAGATTAATCTATTAGGTAAAAATTAGGAAGATTGGATAGGGAGAGGATCCTCTTCCGTAAAATATTCATGTTTTATGAAATATATGATGAGGAGTATGTGACGGTGGTTATTTTATTTCACCGTACAATGTAGATTTTTTTCTTTGACATTCTTTTGTAGGGAAAATGGCATAAAACCACCCATTAAATATGGTTCTTTGTAGAAAACCACCCCTTAAAATTGAAATTACAGAAAATCACCCCTTAAATCTATTTTGTATGTAAATCACCACCCACAATCTTTTTTCCCGTTAGCTCATCGTCAAAACGGTGAAAAGTCATTTTTACATATCCCTTTTAATATTATTTTAATGAAAGAAAAATATATGAATTGAAATAAATTTAAAAATCTATTTATCCATCCCATTTAATAAGAGAAAAAGGTATGTTATTCTATTAAAATATCATTAAAAAGGATGGATAAATAGATTTTATTAATTTATCTCAATTCATACATTTTTCTCTCATTAAAATAACATTAAAAAGGAGGGATAAAAATTACTTTTTACCGTTTTTAATGGCAAGCTAACGGGGAAAAAGATTGTGGATGGTGATTTACTGACAAAAATAGGTTTAAGGGGTGGTTTTCTGCAATTTCAATTTTAAGGAGTGGTTTTCTGCAAAGAGTCATATTAGAGGGGTGGTTTTCTGCCATTTTCCCTCTTTTGTACTTTGTAACTAATTTAAATAATAAAATATTATTTTAAGATTGGTAAGTTACATTTTGATAATATTTTATGACTTATTTGAAGAAAGCTACATAATTTTGATAAACTAAAATTTATCATATATTTTTAGTTAATAATTCATTTGTTCATTAATTAATTAATTTAATATTACCAAAACATATATCAATGTGGTATAGTTTTATAGAAATACTATCAAAGTATAATTATCTAATTATCTCAAATTATGTGCATCATTTTTTCCCATACATAAAAAAGTATTTTATTTTTATTCTTAACCAATTATATGATAATATTTTAAGTAGAAGAAACTACTGTATTATTCTATAATAAAAATAATATTTTATTTTAAATTTTTCTTCACGCCAGGTTGCAATATAATCCATAAATAACTTTTTTATTGAATTTTAATTTTATATTTTGGTTATGACTATATACAATTAACTTTAGAGAAATATTTCCAAAATATGGATGATTAATTGTACAAATTTGAAACAATTCGATATGGTATACTTAATATAAAAACACTAAATCATCATAATTGTATATGTTTTATGAACATGTAAAACTATTTTTTGATTAGAAGAGGATAAATAGAAACCATCTAAATTTAAATAGTTACATAAATCTTTCAGAAATACAATATTTTATTTTATAGTTTCCTTTGTATCATGATGTTCTTACATCTATAAATAATAGTCATATACATTATTTCAATAGTCATAATACCCTACAAAAAAATTGTTGTGTGTGTGTATATATATATATATATATATATATATATATATATATATATATTTCCAATAAAAATAGCATTCTATTTCATTAGTCATAATATTTCACATTAAATTTGAAAATAATATATATATATATAAACTTATCAATAAACCGTCGAAAAACTCGAGTAATGAATTAAACTAGTTTGTTAATTGAAGTACAAAAATAGTTAGGAATAATCAACAAATCTAAAGGCCTAATTGATGGTCGGCACGTAGCTTAATGATATAATTTATGATCTAGCTGGATTTTAATTAAAGTACACTAAAGTTAATGTGTCTGCCTATAATTAAAAATCTTATATTGCACATTTGCACAGTAGGTAGTATATTTCATTGGGGAGGAAAACATACACTGCTCTTTGTCTAAGAGTAGGGTTATTATCTAAGTCGAACAGTTCGGACTCGGCGCGAGAAAGCTCAGTTCAGGATCGTTCGGAATACTTAAACAAACCGAGCTTGAACGAGGTTTTGAGCTCGAGTCGAGCTCGAGCCGAACTCGAGCCCAAGCCGAGCCGACCTCAAAAGCTCGTCCTGTGGCTGCATATGTACGAAAATAAATTGGGCCTTATTACTTAATTAATTGGGCTTTGGTAAATAAAGCCCAATATAGTAAAGCAAGCTCGTATGTGCCTCCCTCCTATTGATTTCTCTCTCTCCCGTATCTCTCTCTCCTAATACGGAGTAAAACCTAGTCGCCCAAGTTTCTACTAGTTTCTCTCTCTCTCCCCTACGTTTCTCCCGTCTATGCGCTCTCTCTTCGAGTCTCTTCCATAACCGATTTGCCCGTCCGTCTCTCCGAGTTTCTTCGTCTCCGTCATCTACAGATTTCAGAAGCTTCGTTTTTGTTCAATCGAGATCGAGGGCTTTCTCTCTCTCCTTTTGCTTGTTTACTGAACTACTGAAGCATCAGGTATGCTCCCGTCGGCGATCTCGATTATTCCTGGCAACGGTGGGCTTGATTCCTCATTCCTCTAACGTTACTGTCAGCGGCAGTGACGGTTCGGTGTTTCTCCTTTTTTCGTTATTTTCATTTGAAAGAAGATGAATTGGGGCTATTGATTGAAATGAAATCGTTCGTCTACAATTTGTAAAGGTTTAGTTGCAATTTGTGTTAAAGCATCTTATTGTGTTAAACTTGAGACGAATTTGTACTGTCATTGATTGAATGAGGGCGAATTGGTTTTCGATGGTCTGCTATAATTGCATATGTTTCAGCTATGAACCGAGCTCAAACGAGCCGAACGAGCCCAGTTGACGAGCTTGAACGAGCTCAGGCTCGTTCGTTCGGCTTGTTCGTTCATTCGTTCGGCTCGTATATCTCCCCTATATAAAAGACAAATACATCCAACTATCCAACATCACGTGTGTAACAATGATGGTTCAACGAGGTGCGGGCCAAAATGGCACGGTGCAGTATCAGATGTCTCTTGCATGGAGGATGCTACACTTACACATGGGTATGGATACCGGGGGCAAATTAGTAAAAACTCATCAAAAATCAGTTAAAAAGCAAAAGTAAAACCTCAGGCCTAATTAAACCCCCTTCTCTCTCCTCTAATTAATGGCGCTCTCCTCCCTAATGCTCGTACCTGCCATGAAGATGAAGAAGGTCAACTCCCTACCCCTCAACGGTTATATACCCAACGCCCAACGTTTATCTTCTTCTTCAACCTTTGCCAAATCAATCCCAATTCAACACTGGAAAACGATCTCGATCAGCGGTCGGATACCACACCTCCATACCTCTTCGGTGGTTATTCATCTTCGCCAACGACAAGTATCTGCATCTTCCCCGGAAATTGCGTCTTCGTCTTTATACAAGAGGAATCAGGTCAGTGATTTCTCCCTCTTAGTTTTACTTACAAAATTTAATCTTTTCAATTTGATTTAGGATTTAGGGTTCGAATTTGATTCATACAATTTGATTTTGGATTGGACCCAAAATCTTTCTTGATTTAGAATTTAGGGTTCGAATTTATTGATTTAGGGTTGGACCCAATTTGATTGATTTAGGGTTCGAATTTGATTCATCCAAATTTTTATGAAAATAGAATGAACTTCAGCCTTTTTACTGCTGGTAATCCAGTATCCGGTTGTCATTATACATTTTAGTTACTTTTTTTTTTCCATGTTTTGTTTTGATGGATTGAATAGGATAATTTTAATGGATTGAATAGGATAATAGGATAATCTTATATCTTATTAGTGCCTTGGGTTATAATTTCTCACCTTATCTTTGTGTGGATTATATTTAATTTGTATGAAAATAGAATGAAATTGCAATTATAAAAGAAAGATGGGTTGGATTTCAAAAGAAATGTTGGATCACTAGTTATGTGATACATGTTGGTGATGTATCCATCTAATTGCTAAGTTCAATCTTAGATGGATTTTTGTGAACTTCTGATTATAAATGTGGATGCAATCAATTCTGTTATTGAATTTAGTAAGATTGTTTGTTTTGGAATCATTGAAATTACCACTTGAATTGATTAATTGAATTTGTTTAACGGCTATGGAGATTGATAGAGGAGAAACGCAGCCCCGTCGTCGACTCGAATTTGGTCAAGATGGAGATTTGCCTTCGGAAGGGAAACTTGTAATTGTTTGTGGTTTGGATACCTTTTCCCAGATTGCAAGAGCAATGCATTTTCATGAGTTGTTCTTTAATGCACTGTATGGAAAAATATTCCAAGGATCTAAAGCAAATGCCGACAGAAGATATTTTCTTCAAAACAATAGTGAGCTACTTTGGAACCCTTCATACATGTATCTGCTCTTACCACTTGAAACATCAAATGTTGATCCGGAATCATGGAGCATCAACCGGAAAGTTGTTAACTCATGTTCTTCTGCCACTGAATTTATGAGATCTTATTGGTCGAGTCCTGGACTTTCAGAAAGTGACAGCAAAAACTTTTTAGCTTCTAGAAATAAAAGCTGCTCAGAAGCAGATGTGTTATATATATATGGCCAACACTTCATCCCATGTAGAGAACTTGAAGAACACTATTGCTTTCTCTGTTCACACAGGAATGATGTATACAATTGTTGATGTTGTGGCTGATTCATTTGCTGATAGTCCTTTTGATGGAAATTCTGGTGGAGCCAAGACCAAATATATTACTTTTACTGATTATTACTATAAAAAGTGGGTTTTTTTTTTGCCCTCTATCATTCTTGTAAGTGCATTTCTCTTTTCCGGACATCAGCTTATTTATTTCTTCATGTTCGGGTATGGGGTCTTGCTGCTGCATCCTAAACAGCCTTTGTTGCTCTTGAAGCAAAGTCATAACCCATTTAACCTGCAAATCCTAAACAGCCTTTGGTGTTCAGGTATGGGGTATCGCTGTTGCATCCTAAACAATTGCAAGTTTCCCTTCGGAAGGGAAACTTGTAATTGTTTATGGAAGGGAAATTTCAGTTGATATTATAGGTATTAAAGATCATTTTCTGTTTTTTCCTTTGGAAGGGAAACTTGTAATTTTTTATGGTTTGGATATGTTTTAAACTGGCAGCTGTTGGCAACCTAGCTTTCAAGTAGTTAACTTTGTGCATTCTACAATCACAGCAACTCTTAATCCATACAGATAAGGTTATAGAGGCTTATGTGGGATTTGAACTCACATCTCTGTGCCTAAGCATATTAATCTCCCAATTGAGCTAATAAGCCAAACTTTATTAGATAAGAAATAATCTTAACTGAACTAAAACAATGTAATAATCAAATTGAACTTTGTAAATTCACCACAAAAAAAAAAGAATAATCAAGCTAATTTGTAACATGACAGCAAAATTCAATCAAAAATAAGCACCAAGCCACCAAGTTAGCAAAAAGAGAGATCATGCATGTCCAACCAGTTGAGATGATCTGCTGAGAATCTAACATCTTTTAGCAGAATATTTAAATCATGTCACTGCATTCTTGTGATGAACATAATCTCCAAAGTAAGCCTGAATAGGCTATTTTACAAGCACAAAGAGGAAATGCCCAACAGACTTATTGAGTCAACTACATATAATCACAACAGACTTATTGAGTCAACTACATATAATCAAGAGAGTGACAAATTTGATAAATTTCACACCTCTATAGACTACAACCTCTCAATGACAGCTCAATTAGATTCAGAAAATTCAAAAGATTCAAGTCCTAGTTACTGATCCATGGTGTCATCCTAGTAAAATCAAGAGAGTGTGAAATTGGATAAATTTCAGATAAATTGGACTCCAAGATCCATGGTGTCACCCTAGTTTCATCGTTGAACAGAGATAGCATCGAAGAACGAGGATAAATTTCCGCCATCGTCGAACAACAGAGATCCATGGAAGCCGGGATGAATGAGGCTTCGTCTCTCTCGTCTCTGTCCTAGAGCTCTTCAAACTTCAAAGGACTGGTGGATAAGAAAAAGAGGGTAAAAGAATACTAGAAAGCCATCAACCAACAACACAACGCGAGAAACAAATTCGAAATCGAAAACCCTAACTACTTCGACCTGTGCAAGAGCAAATTTTACCAAAATTGAAACTTTGGATCAAAAATTCTGTACCGAAATTGAAAACTAGATTTGAACCAAAGATCCCTAAACCAGATCTGAAGCGTCAATGGAGGAGAACTAACCATTGTTCGCTCTTGGTAGCGTTCACGGACTAGATTGAGTAGTCGTCGTTGTTGGGTTTAGCCACCGACGTCGGGTGGAGGAGAAGAGGGAGAGTGCTGCTGGAGGCGGCGCCTGGGCAGTGTCGAAGTCGGGAGCCGTCAGCATAGAGTGGCCATGGCAGTCGAGAGAGAGAGAGAGAGCGGTGGCCAAAATATGCCTCTTCAGTCTTCCAGAGAGAAGAATCCTAGATTTTCAAATCGGGATTAGCCATAGATTCTAACGAGTGAAGCAAGAGAGAATCAGACGATAGGGGCGACTGTGCGAACGAGAGAGAATCAGGTGAAGTACGGGAGATACGTGTGTGCTGGGTGAAATTTAGATTAAAACTAATCAACGGTTCTCAGATTAGTATGAAAGATATTTATTTGCTGATAAGAAGAGCACACGGATCACCCTCTTCTACCATTAGATATGGAGAAATGGTTGGTTCAGATTGATTCTACTTTATATCATTTTTATATTTAAAATAGTATATATATACACACAAATTATAAATTTATCGGATTTTTCGCCTGGTAACCCTAAGGTCTTGAATATTTCATGTGGTAGCCAACTTTTTTACATATTTCGCCAAATAACCCTGAGGTTTTATCTTTTTTCACCAAATAACCCTGAGGTTTTATCTTTTTCGCCAAATAACCTTGTCCCATAAATTCACTTTTTTTTTGGTTTTTTTAATCATTCCTTTGTTAATATAACATTTAAAAAAAAAAGAAAATAAAAATATCTGTTGGTGATTTTGGGAGATTGACCATGGCAAAGAACGAGTACAAATCGGGAAAAAAAAAAACAAATCCTGATTTGTACGGTATTCTTGGGTGGTGGTGTTTGTTTTAGTTGTAGTTCTTGTTGCACTTGTTAGACTTAGTTGATGATTTTAGCTTATCTATTGATTGTATCAAATGCGCCCACTTTGCAAAAAAAAAACGAATCTTACATCCATCAAACTTCAAAACCTACCATTTATACATGTTTTTCATTCAAGTAAGCAATAAGAAAACTTGCATCATTAGAAGTAAACAGAAGAAATGGTTGATTTCTTATTACTTTAAGATGTTGAGAAATCATTGCTTATGTTTACTTCTAGTGATGCAAGTTTTCTTATTGCTTGCTTGAATGAAAACACATATAAATGGTAGATTTTGAAGTTTGATGGATGTAAGATTCTCTTTTTTACAAGGCGCATTTGATACAACCAATACATAAGCTTAAATCACCAACTAAGTCTAACGTACAAGTGCAACAAGAACTACAACTAAAACAAACACCACCACCCCATAATACAGTACAAATCCGAATTTTTTTTCCGATTTGTATTCGTTCTTTGTCATGGTCAATCCCCCAAAATCACCAACAGGTAGTTTTATTTTAATTATTTTAAATGTTATTTAGCAAAGTAATTATTAAAAAAACGTGAATTTGGGGGACAGGGTTATTTAGCGAAAAATATAAAACCTTAGGGTTATTTGGCGAAGAAAGATAAAACCTCAGGGTTATTTGGCAAAATATGTAAAAAGTTGGGTACCACACGAAATATGTAAGACCTCAGGGTTACTAGGCGAAAAATCCGTAAATTTATTGTTGTAATTCATTTATAAAAAAGATTAATTCGATTTATCAAACCTTAATAAAGTAATAAATATTAATAAATTGAAACCTAACCTTTAGTATAATTTTATTTTATATGCATGTGTAGGAACTTGTATAAATTTAATTCAACTGAAAACGAGTATATATATAATATAGATCTTATCAGTACGAGTTTAGTCAATTGTGAAGTTATATTAGTATAGTTTTATATATATAGGAACTTATATAAATTTATTCAAGTAAAACTTATAGATATTAGTTTGTATATAGCTTATCATGTAGGAACTTATATATACAAGTAAATCTAACATGTAGGAACATATATAAATTTAGTTAAACGGAAAACTATGAGTTTATACAATATAGGTCTTATCACTATGGGTTTAGTTAACTGGATTAAATTTGGTTATATAAGTTTTTATTTATGAATCCTAGTTTGTATGAGTTTATAAAATAACTAGCATTTATAAGTTTATACAATAATTTTTCAATAAGTTTATATAAATAAGAGTTATGAGATCGAGTTATATTTGAACATACAAAGAGTTATGAAATTGTGAAATTTGATTGAATTTGAAAATAGATGGTTCCCATTTTTCTAGCAATGGCTGGTACAAATCGATTCTAATTTATATCATTTTTATATTTAAAATAGTGTGTATATATAGCAATATAAATTTTAATTGTATTAGTTCAACCGACAACTATGAGGTTATGCAATATAGATCTTATTAGTATTGGTTTAGTTGATTGTGAACTTATATTAGTATAGTTTTTATATATAAATTTATTTAACTAAAACTTATGAACTTATATGTCTTGTTCTCAATCTCTAATTTCGATTTTCGAATATAAAATCTTGATATCGAAAGTTGATCTTGATCTTAATCTCGATTTCAAATCTCAATGAAAAATCTCAAATCGCAATCTCAAATCTCGATTTCAAATTTCAAACCTCACTCTCAATTCTCAAATATAAAATCTCAATATCAAATTGTCCATCTTGATCTTAATCTTGATTTCAAATCTCATAACTATGTTGATCAAATTAAACTTCCTCGATCAATCAAAGTACTCCGTTGATGAATCGAGAAAATATATTTAATAAACTTTGCATTTTAGTTTAAATATTTGAAAAAAAAAAGTTTGATCGAATTAAACTACCTCTATCGATCAAAATACACTAAACCTTAAACCCCAAACCCTAAACCTTAAACTCCAAACCCTAAATCCTACACTCTAGGGCTAGGCTTTCCTCTATAATTTTTTTTCTCTTTTCGGCTAAGACCTAAGTTATAATTCAGCTTTTTTTTTCCGTAATTCTTTATTTTTTTAACTCAGTGTAATTAATGAACATAATTTACAATTCGCGTTTTTTTTAATAATTCGGTTTATTTCACTTATATCGTAAAAGTCGGTTATATATTCACGTTTTTTAACACAGTGTAAGTTATTTGACCATTATTTAAACAAGATCGAATTATCTTAATATGCCGAGTTCGCCTAGAAATAATAATTTAAACTCTCGTTAATGGATATCGAGTTACCATAAATTCACAAAGTCAAACAAATATCTCGAGAATACTTTTTTCATATAATTACCCATTTTTTAAATTCTACAAAATTTATACTAATGGAAATAGGACCAAGACTGTATATATTAATGGTCAAATTTATGTTAAATTTCTTGTCTTATAAAATAGTCAAATTTATGTTAAATTTCTTATTTTGTACTGTATGATTTATTTATATATTAAATCAACCAATGGATTTATTATATTTTTAAAGATATGGATAACAACTAATATGTGAATACCATTACAATTCGAAGGGAAGAAACAAATCTGAGCTATAAATTTCATCTAAATCTAGCGGATTAACTATTATCCATTCTGAGCTATAAGTTTTATATTTTGCTCGTCACATGAGTAAGTTTTAATAAAAGAAAATATATAATTACAATGGTTTTTTCTACCACCTGTTTTTTTATTAATAAATAGAATTACAATGGTTTTTTCTACCACCTGTTTTTATCATAATAAATAGAACCTACATACCAAACACATCACAAGCACAACATGGACATTGCACAAACAAAACTCACACATATACTAAACAACCTACACAAAAAATGTGGAAGGCAATGAGCGTGGGTGTTGATACGAGACCCTGGGTCTAATAGGCAGTGAGCTACCACCTCTTTTCTACCACCTGATGCAGTGAGCTAATACGAAGAGCATGTGTGTTATTTCTTTAAGGAAGTGGAGCAACGCCAAGAGTGTGTAAATGCTGAAACAAGAAGATAAACTATTTAATTTATAACCACAATTATTCAAAGTGAATGCTCGGGATATGACTAATGCAAAAAATGTGGGAAGGCAAGAATGACAGTTTACCTTAACGAAGAAGTGGTATTTTCTATCACTCATCATGTCCAACATAGAACCACAGGTAAGTGGATCTACACACAACTCGTACATGACCCGCTGCATATTTTCAACACTCAAAATTCAGGATAGAAAACTAATTGTGCAATCCTCTTAAAACAAAATGGACACAAAGCTAAATACTAACTTGGAAGCCAAATTCATGGAGCAAACCATTGATTTTAGAATATCTAAATCAAACTTTAGTAGTAAGTGTGCTATATTTGGGGCAGTTGATGTTGTCAATCAAAAGCTGCACAAAATAGATCATGGTTAAAAATTGTGTTTTATCAAGGGATCAGCCAGTATAAACGATATGCTGATTTTAAATTGCACATGCAGTATAAGAAACCCTGGATCATCACTACTATTCTCTACTGTTTGGCTCTCTTCTGCTCTTGACTCTAGACTGGCAGCATAATCCTCAACCAAAGAGTTTGTAGCATTGGACTTAAACAGAAACTGTACAAGCCCAACCATCCTAGAACTATAAAAAGATAAGATGTGAGTTAACTTTTTCCAATTCCATATAACATGACTGAGAGAATTTAAAATATATATAATCAAAGTTATGAAGGGATACTCTAGAATGCACGGAAACAAAGTATGTCAATAGAGTTTCTAATCTTAAATGAATACAATGCATAAGGCTACAAACTGAACAAAGGACCCTCCCCTCACAACACATGCAAGGTTTTCGGGTTTCTCTGGCATGTCAACAGAGTTTCAGGAAGGTCCTAATGTCCTATATCCAGCCATATATTCATACAATTACTAGCACGGACCTTGAGAGTAGATTTACTAATACCTTTTCAACTCTTATTTAAAACTCTTATTTCAAATTCTATGCTATTAAAATGCAAAGCAAGATTATAGTAAATGAAAGCTAACGGGTATATTCACTCAAGAAATTTTCAAGAAAAAAAAATACTAGAAAGCCATCAACCAACAACACAAACGCGAGAAACAAATTCGAAATCGAAAACCCTAACTACTTCGACCTGTGCAAGAGCAGATTTTACCAAAATTGAAACTTCGGATCGAAAGTTCTGTACCAAAATTGAAAACCTAGATCCGAACCAAAGATCCCTAAACTAGATCTGAAGCGTCAATGGAGGAGAACTAACCATCTTTCACTCTTGGTAGCGTTCACGGACTAGATTGAGTAGTCATCGCTGTTGGGTTTAGCCGCCGACGTCGGGTGGAGGAGGAGAGGGAGAGTCCTGCTGGAGGCGGCGCCTGGGCAGTGTCGGAGTCGAGAGGTGCCGGCATATAGTGGCCATGGCAGTCGAGAGAGAGAGCGGTGGTTGCAGCGAGAGAGAGAGAGAGAGAGAGAGAGAGGCGATGCTCAGAAAACGCCATGGCAGACGAGGCTAGAGAGCTCCAGGCGGAGGGAGAAGCAGGAGGGAGCTGACGGGGAGGGAGGCGCGAGATCGGGGACGGGGAGATCGGGAGGAAGAGGTCGGGTCGAGAGGGGTCCAGGAGCTCGGAGATGCTCGGGAGGAATCTGAGCAGGGGAGGCGACGATGAACACAGGAGAGGCGGCTACGTTCCACACAAGAGGAAGAGAGGGACGTGAAGAGAGGCGGTGGTTCTAGGTTAATTTTTTCAATGCTGAAACTCTACCGCCCAAAAAAATTAGGCGGGATTGCAACAAACGAGAATTATACCGCCCAAAGAATTAAAACCCTTTTTTTTTTTAGAAAAATAATGATTACCCTTATGAATGTAGTCCATATTTAAGTTAAGATACATTGATTACTATTTTAATAATTCCCCTTCTTCTCCTATTTTTCATACAAATGTGTTACTCTTCTATTCCCTAATTTGAAAGATGGTAACTAATACCTCTAGGATGGGCTAATAATCCCCCTCATCCTCTCCTCCAAGCTCACAAAATATGATGATCATATACATTTTATGTCTAAAATTTAATATCTTATCTTTCCATTCCCTAGTTATCTAAACAAACGAGCACTTCATTCCATTTACATTAAGATTGATCCTTACAGAATTTACAGCTTACCAAAAAATGATTGATTATTACACCAGATTACAATTAACTATTATTCAGATTAATAATTTATTTATATACTTTGAAAAAACAAATTTTATGTCATATATTTTTAGTTATAACTATTTATTTATTTTACTACTCTATTCAATATTTTATAATTTTATAGTAAATATTTAAACCAACTTAATCATTTTATTAATGGATTTGGTCTCGTATATTAATCAATGACAAATTTAAAAATATATAAATAACACAGTTTCAAGATAGCATGATATTTTTTAAAATTTATATAGTATACCACTTATATATATTTAAATGTCAAATTTTATTATTTTGTTAAATCGATTATCTATAAAATTAGAACCAATATATTCTATAAAATTATAACCAATATTATAGCTTGATCTGAATATCAATCTTGATTCTCGATCTCAATCTCAATCGCAAATCTCGATCTCAACCTTTTATCTCGAATCTCAAATCTTGATCTCAATCTCAATCTCAAAATCTCAGATCTCAATCTCAACTCTCAATCTTGGTCTAAATCTCAATCTCAAACCTCGATTTTGATCTTAATCTTAATCTTAATCTCAAACCGGAAGTATAACTAGCACGCCGCTGCTAGTTATACTATTTTTTCTTGTGAGAATATAAATTACAGTTTTGTTACTTAAATATCTTCTTATTTAAAATAAATATATAATATCATTAAGTTGGATAGTGTCGCTGTCTTATTTCTCATTTTTTTTCCAAATGGATGTGGAAGTGGAAGAGCTGGAAGAGGAAAATATTTGTGCAATGTACTTCAAACGCATGTTAAATTTGTGGAAGTGGAAGAGCCGGAAGAGGAAAAGATTTGTGGAAGTGGAAGAGCGGTGGTCTTAATCTCCCTTCATCTGATTAATATATTTCTTTAATTTATTTTCGGTAAACAATCTTTCTTTGAGATATATGGTTTTTCTATGTAGATATAAGAATCTTGCTATGTGATATTCTTACCAAAAATTAAATATTATATGAATAACGGATTAACCCTATACAAAACTTACTAAACCTTTGTTCAAAAAAATAACGGATTAAACCTACAAAAAATAACGGATTAACACTTACTAACCCTTTTCTTCAATTTATTTTCGGTAAACAATCTCAATTGATCATAATCTGTTTTGAGATTTAAATATATGAATATATACTTAATGATAAAATTTAATCTATAAGTCGGATTATATAAATGAATACTTAATGATAAAATTTAATCTATAGGTCGGATTATATAAATGAATACTAAAGGATAAAATTTAATCTATAGGTCGGATTAAGGGCATTGAATATCAAATTTTATCACGGGACAAATATGATTTAAAACCATACACAATAAATTATTTACAATTTGATAAAATCAATTTATGCGAGTGAAAAAAAAAGTGTGCACGTATAAATTAATTAATGATAATAATACAAATACACATATAGAGAGTAAAAAATTACCGCATAAAATTAAGTATAAGTTAAATACATATATGTAAGGGGCAGTTAGTGAAATATCCATAAAAATTACCTAAATTAGAGTATCCATATATTTGAAAAAAGTGCAAAACTATCCACTCTCTTATAACGTAATCGAAGGCTGCTGACATCCATGTTTTGATGCCCTGCTGATCCTCGAGACCTCGAATCCCTCCCTCCCGCGCTCACCCTCTCTCCTGTGAGTTCTCGCGTCGCTCCAATTCGGGATCTATGCTCTCGTCTCTCTCCGCGATTTCGATCTGCGATTTCAGCGATTGGAGCCAGACAAACTATGGACGCGGTTGAGTGATTTGTCAAAGCGGCAGTCACTAGGCACACCACCGGCTCCCTTGTATTGCTAGCTGCTGAAGCCCTTTCTTCCTCCTAGGAATTGCGCCGGCCATGGTAGCCTTCCCATCTCTCAGATCCCGTCTTCCTGAAGCCCTCTCTCTCCCGCTCTCCCTTGCACCTTGCGGCCGCAACCATCATCAACGGGATACAGAGGAGGAGGAGCGGTGAGAAGCTCGTCTTCGGCGATCACAACCCAAACCAGTTTGCAGAATCTGCTTGCCAAGGAGCCCGAACCTGTTTGCGCATCAGAAAACCTACAGCAGGAGGAAGGAGGACGAGAATTTATGTTGCTCTCGATTCAGGTATGGTCTTGTTCTCTGCACTTTTCAATCGATGAGCAAGAATAAGAGTTTTGGTTGAAGATTGACAATGCTTTATTAAGCACACCAAGTGTTCGACGTAATGCCTGTGTGAAATTGTCCACTAAAATCGAACTGATTTGGCATTTGTATAAAAATAACTTGATTGTTAAGCTGATTTAACCTTCCTCTACGCTTCTGGCGTCTAGATGATGGCTATTTTGTTTTTGTTGATGATTTTAACATTGTTGTAGACACCCCTGATAACGATGTCAGCAGATTGCTTGTTTTTGAATTTGAGTTGCCACTCCAGGTCGATTTACTAGCTTTCATCGATTGAATATTATATATGCATCTGTTGAATTCTAACTTCCTCAACATTAGTTGCAAGCTTTTAGAGTTGCCTGAATATTGTGAACTATCTTTGAAATGTTTTGGAGATGTGAATCTTTGGAAGGCAGAATCACTAATGTTGCCGATGTTGTTTATATCTTCAAAGAATCAGTCATATATGTAACATCTTCCATAATAGAACAACTAAGGTGTGTGTCTTAATTTTAGAGGTTTTTGGGCATTAATAACTCTATATTGGCCCAAAATTATCTATCTAATAAGGTTAGAAAATGTGAACTTTTTTGTTTCTTTATGAATCATAGCAGTAAACTAAAAAGGAGGATTACTCAAAACATGTTACATGAGTTGTTCTGTTTTTTCTACTTACATATGGTTCTCTACTTACATAGTGTGCTGACATGGTCTTCAAGATGGATTGGGAATTGCAATATCATATCATATGGTTCCTTATGCTACTTACATAAATTGATCATGTTACATGAGTTTATTCTAATGTGCATTTGTATGTATTCTGTGCGTTCGTATGTATATGTGTATATGCTAAAGGAGGCGATTGCTTTGGGCAATAAGGTGTTCCCACTGAATCCCCAACTGTGCATTTGTAATATCATATTCTTCATGGAAATTGAGCATTTTTGGGATGAACTTTCATGACTTGTGTTCGTCCATACTCAAATTTTCTGATGCTAAGGCATTGACCTGCTGTATATTTTCTTCTGTTTTTATCGAACAGTGTTCATATTTCTGCTTTTGATGTTCATAATCTTTTGCAGTTTACTGCCTACTTTATGGGACTGGCAACACCACAAACAGAGGAAGTAATTAAACTGGTGGACAAATTGGGTCTTGAATGGTTTATTGAAAAATATGAGGTAGATGGGGCATCAGCAATCAAACTGGATCTTCCTTTTGACACCCCTGTAATCGTTATTCCAAAGGATTCGAGGAGCAAAGAGTAAGAATCTAATTTTTTACTTTCTATTTTATTAGCTTTCTGAATTACAAATGTATACACTCCTTTTGAGCTGGCTGATAATAGATAAGGCTTACTGGCCCGCTTAATAAACTGTTGTGGTCCCTTCATCTTAGAAAGTTAGAAATAGGTATATACACTGGAATCGATATTTAGATGTTTTGGTGATAAGGAATACTGCCATTCCTTGATTTTGTTGATTAATTTCTATGAGATTCACAAGGCTTGGCTTTATACATCATGTCATTGCCAGGCTAGTAAAAATGGCTTGCAGTCAAGCTGTGAGGTTCCTTGTTTTGGGGAACATGTGTGTTGATAAAACTACGGGAAGGAGAGAAGAAAATCTGTGTAGAAAAACTACTTATTTAGAGCTGTAGAAGAGAAGTTCTGTTGAGCCGTCAATTACAAGAAACAAAGGAACCCAAAAGACAAAGTAACCCATAAACGTAGCCTAGGTAACAAAACCTAATGCCTATAGCATTGACCTAAAATCACTAGCTTAATAACAAGGCCTAAAAGTAGGCTTAGACAACCCAACAAACAAAATAAAGTGTGTAGTTGTGTAGGATCAGAATGCATACTCTTGATTGTTTGTTGTCTAATGGCTCCTTGTTACTCTATTTTATATTAGCTTTAAAGGTGTTTTCCTTTGCTTATATTTCATATATATGATTCCATCTTTAAATTTCTCTTAACTGAACCCATCTCATCTGTATATGCATATATGCATATATATGGTCCGACATGTCGATTAAGAACAGGGAGCAATCGGATGCTAAATTCTGGGACTTCACCAAGCAGTTTTTCTGATCTGCACAGGGGTATCAGCAGTGTTCATATTTGTGCAGTAGCGTAATCAATTCTAATATGCAAGAACAGAGTATTATTTAGCGTAACCATAAACTAACTCTAAGTTTCCTTCAAACATGAGCCTTCAATCTATAAGGAGTTTTATCCTTTGTTTTGCAAAATAAAAGTTCTCTTGGTGTTGAAGTCACATTTAGAGTCTTGATTTTCCTGATATATGCAGGATTTTAAGTCACGTTTAGAATCTTGCCGGTTCTTGCTGACAGAAGGTGATGTCTTATTTCCTTTTCGTCAAATACTTCGAGCTCTTGAGAAATTTGGATTGTGTAGCTTGTCTAATTTAATGAATTTAAGCACTCGAATAAGAGGGGGGGGGGGGGGGGGGGGGGGAAAGATCTCTAATGTTTGGAAGTATTGTTGACAAAAGTGTTTCTTTAGTATATTTTGCTAAACAAGTGTTTATAATGATATTGGTGTTTTGTTGGCAATATGAAAAATATTATATTATTCACAAAGGAGAACAATACCTGCTACTTTCCCTTTTCCTTCTTCAACAACAGGTTGTTGCTGATCCAGCTGGGCCAGGAGTGAAAATGAGACTTGAATGAATGTGACTCATACCCTTGAATAACAAATCCTTTTTGATTTTTTAGAGGTAAATGGATAAAAGATTGAATATGTCAGCACACATCCTTCTCCAACAACCTCTTCGATTCTCAAAACAAGTTGAGGATACAAAAAGAAAAGATTGCACTTGTACTTTTATGAGACTGTTTTGAAACTGAATTATGGAAGATTGTTGTGTGTTTATGTGTTCTCCCTCAGCTGGCATATCCGTCTGAAGATTCCAAAAGGTAGTTGTGATTCTGTTATGCCACTTGAACCATCAAATTCATTGCACATAAGTTGGTTGCAACTCCAGAGCTGACGCATGATACAATATAAGAGGATACTTTTCATTTTGAGTTCTCGGGAAAATTTAGTTAAGGAATTATGTGTGTGATCGTTGCAGTGTGGTTGTTCAGGCTTAATGAAACGGCGGTGTCAGTACCTAAAACTCTTAAAAGTAGTGTCTTTCGACGTCTTTCACATGCCTCGCATATTTGCATATCAACCTTCATGAGGTATTTGTCAGTCAAATATTTGTTGTTATTTGCTGTGCTTTTTGGGACAGGACGGGACATGTAAAGTTCTTTGTTTCTGCTGCTCAAATTCATCTCTAACTTGAGCCACTTCAGTTTGAATGACGATCCTTGCTTCTCGTGTTTGTCTCGTCCCTGCAGTGTGTGCTGAAGTTCCTGGAAGGGAGGAAAGAAAACTGGGTTTGGTACAAAGGATCATTCAACTAGTTTCGATTTACCCTCTCTAGATAATATGTTTGTTTACTAAAGTTTAGTTGGTTGAAATAAATATATTAAGATGGAGATCGATTCGGGGTTAAGCATAGTATAACGAAGGCTCATGCTATGAGATACCTTCTGGGTAAGGACGGTGACCAATTGATCCTCCAAATGGCTGGGCAGACTGACAGAACATGGTCGGTTAAGTGCTATAAAGATAAGAATCGTGTGTTTGCGAGACATTCAACAGGCTAGAAGGAGTTTGTTTATGCTAATGAATTGCGAGACAGGGATACTTGTTTGTTTGAGCTGCTTTCTATGGACCCAAATAGCTACCAAGTCACCATAGTTTGCCATGACGAATCGGCGAACTAAGCGCTCCTGCTTTGAACTAAATATTGTGCTAGTTTTGAGACTAAGGATTCAGTTTAGGGTTGCTTCAGTTGAGACTGATAAATGCTTAGTGTTCATGGGTAAGTAATTAGTTGAGATTGGTTGAAGCTTGGTGAATTCACAAGAGCTTCATTTGATGGGATGGAAGTCATGGAACCCAACTTAGACAAATAAATTCATTGTGTTGGGAAAAATGATCTCTCCGTTGGCTTAGCAACTTTAATGAATTTCATATCCAAATGACAATCCCTTGCACATTTGAGACATGCAAATTACGTGACTAAGGAAGTACAATGTCGTTCATATTTGAGACATGCATCTGGCTTCATATGCTTATAATAGAAGCTTCTGAACCATTCTAATTCTATTAAAATGCACATTTAAGTTCTAAATTTCTCATTCTCAAATTTCTCCGTTCATTCCATTTCATCAGGAGGAACTAAATTTGTTCTAAAGCCTTGTTCGGTTTACAATACACCCTTCAGTATTTCTAAAGCATATTAACTCCTTATTCCTACCTGCGGTTATCTTGACATGGCGATACATTTATGCATGATACACCGTGCACTTTTGTCGAGGACTCCATGCTCCTTGTTTTTGTAGATTCATTAGCAACGCTCAATTCACTAGTCGGCAGTCTACAAATGCTCGGTTTTTAGTTTAGGGATAACCAAATTATAAAGTGCACAAATTAGATTAAAAGACTAATATTATAAAGTTCACAAATTAGATTTTTAGTTTAGTAAGAACCAAAATAAATTTTAATTTGAATGCAATTTTAGAACTTAAATGTGCAATTTTAGCTTGAAAAAATGCAAATATAAAACTAAAAAGTGCAATTTTATAACTCAAATACAAAACTGAAAATGCATAACATAAACTTATATTCGCACAACACATTATTATATTTGCACAATAGACACTTATATATCAACATTTAAGCTAAATGTCAACATTTAAGCTTAAATGTCAACATTTAATGAATTTCTAAAGTATCCAAAAGATGTCAGCATTTACAAACTAAGTTTCAAGACACACATTTCGCATTTCAAGAAGATGTCAGCATTTCCAGAAGATGTCAGTATTTCTAGAAACTACTGCTAGATGTTTGCAACAATAGTAAAGGCATCGAAAAAAAGAACAATTAAACACCAGAAAAAAAAAAGATTAAGCTTCACAACTACAACAACTGAATGTTTAATACTTGAAACAGTAGAATCTCTTAAACCTTATAATACAGGAGCAAATTTAAGCAAATAATGTGAAAAAACATATTCCTCTAGAAATAAGTCTTACACAAAAAAAAAAAAAAAGAGGAACCTGCAGTTCAAAAAGACAATGAAGAAGTTTGACATTAGGATTAAAATTGGCATAAACAAGAATTGGTAAATCGATTTCGAGTCTTCGACCAAATAAATAGATAAACAAAGGAGAGACAATGGATGATAACATGGGTGAGAGTGGCAAATCAACCTGGAGTCGCAAATCCAATTAAAAAACAAGCAATCTGAATTTAAAAAAAAAAGTTGAAAAATAAGAAGTTTATGTTGTGAAAATATAAGTCACTGTTATGCAAATATAACTTTATTATATGCACAAATAACAATCTGTTGTGCAAATTGTTACTGCTGACACCAGATGTCAGCAACATTGTTTGTACCTCTTAATTTGAAGCAAATAATGTGACAAATCATATAAAAGAATGAACTAATCATATAAAAGCAAATGTAAAAGTATGATATGCAATTATAAATTGATGATATGCAAATACTCCCTCCGATCCAAAATATAAGTCGTTTGACTTTTCAACACGTATTTTAAGAAGCTAAAAACTATATAAAATATCAACTTTTTTTTTAATTATTTTTTAACAACTTAATATTTGTTGGTAATAAGTATTAAATTGTAAAAAAATAATAATAAAAAAGTTAATATATCATATAGTTTTTAGCTCCTTAAAATACGTGTTAAAAAGTCAAACGACTTATATTTTGGATCGGAGGTAGTATAAGATTAAAATATGCATAAATTTATTCACGTTGTACATATATAAGATTATTGATATCTAATACTTAGATTTTAATTTTTAGTAAATAAAAATAAGTTGGGAAAATACAAATTGATGTTGTGAAAATGTATGATTATAATATGCAAATATAAATTGATGTTGTGCAAATGTAAAAGTATAATATACAATTATAAATTGATGATATGCAAATATAAGATTAAAATATGCAAATATAAATCGATGATATGCAAATGTAAAAGTATTATATGCAATTATAAATTACTAGAAAATTGCACTAATATATCTTATTATTGAACAATTATTAGAAAATTTTGTAAATTACTAGAATTATTATAAATTTTAGCCCGTGCGGGATTCGAACCCACGTATTTGCGCATAAGCACATCACTCTACCATTGAGCTAAAAGGCTTTTAATTATATTATAACATAACATTCAGATAAACAATATAACCCTACGACAAGACTTTTATATTTGAATTTGAATAATTTTTATATTTTGTTGTCTTGTCACTATTTTCTTTCATCTTACATCAGTATTTCTTGCATCTTATAAATTGATGTTGTGCAAATTGTAAAAGTATGATATGCAAATATAAATTGATGATATGAAATATAAGATTAAAATATGCATAAATTAATTCACGTTGTGAAAATATAAGATTATTGATATCTAATACTTATATTTTAATTTTTAATAAATAAAAATAAGTTGGGAAAATACAAATTGATGTTGTGCAAATGTATGATTATAATATGCAAATATAAATTGATGTTGTGCAAATGTAAAAGTATGATATGCAATTATAAATTGATGATATGCAAATATAAGATTAAAATATGCATAAAAAAAGAAGAGGAGCATGCGGTTCAAAAAGACAATCAAGAAGTTTGACATTAGGATTAAAATTGGCATAAACAAGAATTAGTAAATCGATTTCGAGTCTTCGACCAAATAAATAGATAAACAAAGGAGAGACAATGGATGAGAACATGGATGAGAACAAGCAATCTGAATTAAAAAAAAAAAGTTAAAAAATAAGAAGTTTATGTTGTGCAAATATAAGTTATTGTTATGCAAATATAACTTTATGATATGCACATATAACAATATGTTATGCAAATATAATCATCTGTTATGCAAATTGAAACTGTTGACACCGGATGTCAGCAAGATAGTTATTTCATCTTAATTTTAAGCAAACAATGTGAAAAATCATATTCCTCTCATCAACAAGTCTAGTAAAGAGCTATGCAAGTGTAAATCTCAAAAAGATGACTTATCAACCAAGAATATTACGAAAAACGACAAGGAAAAATAAAGAAAGCACACTTTAAAGTACTAGATGAATTTTATACAAATGTCAAATCAAGTTAATTACACATTGGAATTGAGCATGTTATATTTGCACAAGAGATCATGTCAGCACACAATTAGAAATAAAAAAAAAGAACCTATAAAATCTACTTGAATTGCACAAAAAGAGACAATGTCAACACACAATTAGAAATAAAAAAGAACTTATACATTCTGACAAAAAAAAACATATACATCAATTTGAATTGCACAAAAAGATACTATGTCAACACACAATTAGAAATAAAAAAGAACAACGTCAACACACAATTAGAAATAAAAAAGAAACATGTCAGCACACAATTAAACTTTGTAAAGCTACTAGCTAATATCTCTAGATCAGTCAAAAATCACAAGGCACTTCAATGTAAATATACAAACACGTTATTAAATAGGAAAAGTGGAAACAAACCCTAGTTGTTAATCGATAAACATAAAATAACAAAAATTGATGATATTGTCGAAAAAAACATAAAAACTCAAATTTAAGCCCTGAAATGATCTCCGATGGCCTAAAAAGACCATAGATCACGGCATAGCCGTGAGTTTGAACCGTGGTGCTCGATTCCCTATCCGGAAAGGTATCATAATAGAGAATCCGACACCGAATGCTTAATATCACTTCTACCGAGACCGCATCCAGACAAGCATCTCTAGTTTCGAATTAAGCTTGCTGACATAATTTTTAATAATTTAAAAACTCATTCATCTAGTGTACAAAACTCATGTTAACATGTTATATTTGCACAAGAGATCATGTCACACAATTAGAAATAAAAAATAACCTATACATCTACTTGAATTGAACAAAAATAGCACATGTCAGCACATATTCACTCCGTGTCAGCACATATGTTTCTGAATCTTATATATATGTAGCTGATAATCTTATATTGGAAATGGTCTACTTAATTACACAAAAATAATCTTATATTGGAGATGTCAGCATTTCAGAAGATGTCAACATTTCGAGAAGATGTCAACTAGATGTTTGCAACACCAGTAAAATCAGAAAAAAAAAAGATTAAGCATCAGAAAGAGAGATTAAGCTTCACAACTACAACAGCTAGATGTTTAGTACTTGAAATAGTTCATGTTTGGAATCGAACAGATGCAAAATTACTGGGAATCGAACAGATGCAATGTTCTAATTCTTAGATGTCAGCATAAAATATTCTGATTATTAGATGTCAGCATCAAATATTCTAATTATTAGATGTCATCATCAAATAATTAGACACAAAAATAGTCAGGAACTACACGCAATAAGACATCAACTATGGTGAAGAGATCTTTGGGGCAGTAGAAACTGAATTTGTATGCAAAATTGTACTAGTTTAATGAGAAAGCACAAGAGCGGTAAACAGATGCACAATTCGAACAAATTGGTGACAAGAGACAATGAACCAAGTTGCCTGGACAATGAACCAAGTTGCCAGCACAATTCGAACAAATCAATTGACTGGACTGACAAGGAAATTAACAAGATCATAATAGGATAAGAAGTTCAGGGAAGACAATGAACCAAGTTGCTTCAATTTAAAAAGGTTGTTTCTGTTTCTTTTCTCCCCCCTCTCCGCGGATGGAAATAGGAGACTAGACTAGTGATAGATAGAATCCATGAAAAAAACTAGATACCTGAATCAAACCAAACATCCATTGTATCAGTACCTCTTTCATATTGTGGTGCTTTATCTCGATGTTTATCAACAAGCAAATCTTCCACAGACATATTGTTTGGGTGTAAAAATTCATCCTTTATTAAAATGTTACCGTACACACTCGTGGGATTATTGTCATGGAAAACTTCAAGCGATAGTTCGTATATGCGAGAGGAAGTTTGGTGACAATGATTACAAACAAGTAAAGAGCGCTCGGATTGTGCTACGTATTAAATACATTATTTCAGCGTACTATAAATTCTTGGGCTAAAGTATACAAGTTTAATACAATAGTCGGGCATACAAAAAAAATATATATTTAAAGCTGCCGAGAGCGCAAATCCCGTCACTTGCTAATGAGTGTCTCGAAATCCCGACGTCAGTCCGGCTCTTTATTCAACCAGCAAAGGAGCCAACATTGAATTAGTGGATCTGAAAGATACTCATGTAAAGACTAAAGGTTGGGCTTCTTGATGACTGGCCCAACACAATTCCAGAAGGAATATCCAAACACACTTGGCTGCCAAATTTGATAAAAGAAATTAACAAATTGGATAGTTGAACAGATATTCCGTATAAACAAATAGCTCTCCAAAAAAAAGGCTATCGATATCTTTTGAAATATATATATAAAGGCCGTTGAAAGGAAATAAAAGATATGAGATCAGGCAAAAGAAGATATTCTGTATTGAGTGAGCAATTTCCCGCCACGCTTAAAAACCGGATTGTAAATAGAGCCTATCCACACTAATTGGATACCCCATCACTGAACTGACAAATCTTAATCCAATTAAGATTTTATGCTAAGTACCGCAACCGATGGATAAGCGCACCCAAAGAAATCTATCTCTTAACCGATAGACAAGATATGCGCAAGATCAAGGATAAAAAGGGGACTTAAGGTATGAAATACATACAGAAAAACATAAGCTTTCATCTTTAAACCTAATCAAGTACTAACTTAGGCGTCGGAGTGACCCTCGGGGACTCAAGCCCCGCCTTGTGCTCGTACGTTTAGCTGCAGGAATCAAGGTCGCGTAAGCCGGAGCCTCGAATCTCCCCCGCCAGCATTCCGAATTCAGTGAGCGAAGAATTCCGCTCACAATTGGCGCCGTCTGTGGGAATGGGGGAATCAGAGGTTCCGAACGATGGGAACAGAGATCAGTTCACGCGTGAAGCTGAGCTCGAGGAGGAGTTAGAGGAAAGGAATCGCCAGTTGCGGACCGCTCAGGACGAGATAATTGCCCTACGCCAGCAGTGCGAGCGGCAGGAGAGAGCGTTAGGAAAGCGTCCCCAGGAGGGATACGGAGGCCGTCTCGCCAGCGCCTTGGAGATCAATTCGCAAAAGCTTTCCCTGACCAGAGGCGACAAGGAAAGTCAGGGAGAAAGCAGGGCGAGAGAGCATTGGTCCGATCGCTTTCGGATCCACGAAGTCACCGATGAACTCAACGGGCGCTCTCTGCAATCGCCCCGTCGTGGCAAACAGAGCGTGTCTCCGACATCCTCGAGCGCTCTGAATCGTCGCGGTCGTAAGAGAAGGAGATCGCCCCGCCGCTCTCAATACCATGAATCCCAGTACTATAGGAGGCGATCAGATGAGTCGCACCCCAAGCATGTTGATAGGGGAGGACGGGAGCAATTGAACAGGCATCGCCGAGAGGCTCCTAACAGCCAGGATCACGAGGTGCCAGGACGCGCTGCGAGAAAGGAGAGAGTCTCCCGAGCAGAGGAGCGATTGCTTAAGCTTTTCTCAAATCAGGGTGAGTCGCTGTTGTCGGTGCAGGAGCAGGCAGAGACAAAGCTAAATCAGATGACATCGACGCCATTCACCCGCGAAATTCGTCACCAGCGACCACCAGATAAGTTCTCTGCCCCAATTTTTGATTTGTACGACGGATAATCAGACCCCATAAACCATATCGCTTTATATACTCATAAGATGGCGCTATGGATCGAGAATGACGGAATGATGTGCAAAATGTTTCCTTCCAGCTTGGGCAAGTCAGCCTCCCGCTGGTTTCACTCGCTGCAGCCCGATTCCATCTCTTCATGGAAGCAATTAGCAAGGAATTTTGTAGCAAGGTACATTGCAAATAGCCGGGATCCCACGTCCATGGACTCCTTGTTCGCCATTCGTCCCCGGAGAGGCGAAGGTTTGACGCACTTCGCCTCACACTTCATGGAGTTTTACGCGGATATTGAGCAGTGCGACGAGAAGGTCGCCGTTTCAGCTTTCAGACTCGCCTTGCCAAGGGATAGCCGGCTGAGGGAGAGCCTGACATTAAGGACCTCGGCCGGCATGTCGGAGCTTCAAGAAAGGATTAGGCAGTACACCAAGCTCGAGGATGACAGGGGCTCACAGTGTGACGGAAGGTCACCCTCCCCTACTCGCAAGCCATCAGCGCCTGACCAGCGGAAAGATCGGGGCAGTCACGAGAAGCCAGCGCCGAAGAGCAAGGGACTACTCGCTGTAGGATCGCATGCCTCGGCTCATGTAGCCGTAAGCACCGTCTTCAAGATCCCAATTTACAGGATCCTCACGCAAATAAAGGATAAACATTTTTTCAAATGGCCAAACCGTATGAGAGGTGACGCGGCGGATCGAGACAATAGCAAGTTCTGTTCGTTCCATCGCGATAAAGGGCACTTAACGGAGGAGTGTCGAACCCTTAAACAGTACCTAGAGTACCTGGTATCTAGGGGCTTCTTGAAGGAATTTATACAAGGAGAGCCCGAGGCTGCAGCTCAGAAAGGGAAAGCAGAGGATGGTAGAGTGACGACAGAGAACAAGGAAGTCCAGAGAAAGGTTATACACGTGGTCGAGGCAAAGGTTAAAGGTAACAACAATGCACGACACGAGTATCGCAGGAGCCGCCACTCTTTGGAGGTGTTTGCCGCTGGAGAGGGAGATCAGAAACGAGCAAAATCCTCGTCGGGAGGACAACTAGCGTTCTCGGACATGGATCTCAAGGGGATTCAGCAGCCCCACAATGACCCTTTGGTGCTGACCATTGGGGTAGGAGATTTCGACGTCCGTCGAGTCCTCGTCGACTCCGGAAGCGCGGTCGATATCATGTTTTACAGGACCTTTGAGGTCTTGGGAAGGGATCGGAAAGACCTCATCCCAGTGTCAACACAATTGGTGGGTCTTGGCGCACTCCCGGTGTGGCCATTAGGCATGCTTAAGGAGAGAGTACGACTCGCCGGAAAAACCGTAGAGACCGAGTTCCTAGTGATCACCGCCCCATCCTCTTACAATGCTATAGTCGGGCGACCTTGGCTTCACACCATGGGGGCGGTGCACTCGACGCTTCACCAGACGATCGTGTTTCCTCACCAAGGAAGGGTAGTCCGGATTCGAGCAGATCAAAAGGCAGCTAGGCATTGCACTCACGTCGGAACTGTCGGAGTCGGGGTGCATACGGTGCATCAGGGCCCTCAAGTCCTCGACGAGGTGGGAATGCAGCCCGGCGAAAAATCAATTGAAGCCCTCCAAAAGATATCGGTGAGTATTTCTGAGCCCGATAAATATTTTTTAATTGGAACTGAAATAGCAGGAGACGAAGCGAAGCTGTTGGCAGACCTTTTGCGAAGAAATCGTGATGTATTTGCTTGGAGCCCTTATGAGATGTCGGGTCTGCACCCAAGCATCGCCTGTCACAGACTCAACATACGAGAAGGCGCCAAGCCTATAGCACAAAGGGCTCGACGATCGTCCGTTCAGCACGCCGAGGCTGTGTTGGCCGAAGTCACCAAATTATTGGAGGCTGAAGCTATCCGAGAAGTCCAATATCCAACATGGGTGGCCAACACGGTGGATGTGAAAAAGAAAAATGGAGAGTGGAGGGTTTGCGTCGATTTCACCGACCTAAACAAGGCGTGCCCAAAGGACATGTTCCCGCTACCAAAGATCGATCAATTGGTGGACGCTACGGCCGGCCATGAGCAAATGAGTTTCTTGGATGCTTATCGGGGGTACCATCAGATACCGCTAGCAGAGTCTGACCGAGAGAAGACAGCTTTTCTTACACCGCGGGGAATTTTTTGTTACAAGGTGATGCCGTTCGGCGTGAAGATCGCAGGGGCTACCTTTCAACGGATGGTGACAAATCTGTTTAGAGATCTCGTAGGAAGTAAAGTCGAGGTTTACATAGACGACATGGTGGTAAAGAGTGGTGCGCGGCAGACGCATCTCGATGACCTACAACTGGTTTTCGATAGAGCAAGAAGTGTAGGTCTGAGATTCAACGCATCAAAGTGCGCTTTCGGCGTAAGTTCAGGCAAGTTCCTAGGGCACCTAGTGACGCGGAGAGGGATTGAAGCTGACCCCGATCAGATCAAGGCATTGCAAGAGATTCGCAGCCCGACTAGTGTCAAAGAGGTCCAGAGACTAACAGGCATGGCAGTAGCTTTAAGCCGCTTCATTAGCCGCTCGTCCGACAAGTGCGGTCATTTCTTCAAGCTATTAAAGGGAGAAAGAATTTTTCAATGGGACAATGAATGCGAACGGGCCCTTACGGAATTAAAGCAATACCTACAGGAGCCTCCGATTCTAGTGACACCACGTGATGGCGAAGAGCTCAATCTATACCTCGCCGTATCGGAGCAAGTCGTGAGCGCTGTTATAGTCGTTGATGACGTCGAGAAGGTACAAAGGCATGTGTACTACATAAGTAAGACGCTCCTGGATGCTGAAACACGATACCCGCCTTTGGAGAAGCTGCTTTTGTCTTTGATAGTAGCGGCAAGGAAGCTGAATCATTACTTTCAGGCGCACCCAATCGCCGTCATCACATCGCACCCTCTCAGATCACTTTTGGCAAGTTCCGATCTATCCGGACGCATCGCTCATTGGGCGGTGGAGCTAGGTCAATACGACATTTGTTTTGTCCCTCGAACAGCGATCAAGGTTCAAGCGCTGGCCGACTTCATTGATGAATTCAGACAGAGGCCCTCAAACGAGCCGTCACCCTCACTTTGGCAGGTTCACATATGCAAGCAAGCGACTTGGGAGTTGCAAGTTGATGGTGCTAGCTCACGTCGAGGGTCGGGGGCAGTCCTGGTGCTCAAAGCGCCGACAGGAGAGATTGTTAGGACAGCAGTGCGTCTCGACTTCACGGCGACGAATAACGAGGCTGAATATGAGGCTTTAATTTTGGGTCTGAAGGCAGCGAGGGATAAGGGGGCAACAAGTATCTCGGTGACATCCGACTCGCAGCTCGTCGTTAGCCAGATCAACGGAGAGTTCGAGGCAAGGACTGATCGGATGCTCGCCTATATGGAGAGAGCGAAGGGGTTGCTGTCAGACTTCCAAACTTGGGAGGTAAGTCATATCCCCCGGGAGCAAAATGAGGAAGCTGATGCACTGGCGGCTTTAGCATCAGTGCAAGGAAGCAACCTAGGGGGTACAGTGCACATCGACGTTTTAAGCACACCTAGCATAGCTGCGACGGAGGTCGAATGCGCCGAACAGGGGCCGAGTTGGATGGACCCACTTATATCCTATCTCAGCGAGGATCGTCTTCCCGAGGATAAGAAGGAAGCAAGGAAAATCAGATTACAGGCTACTCGTTTTTTGCTCTCACCCTCCAAAGAACTGTACAGGAAGTCCTTCTCCGGCCCATACTTAAAGTGTGTACATCCGAACATTGTGCAGAACCTACTCTTTGAGATACATGAGGGAGTGTGTGGGGTGTACGCCGCAGGAAGATCCCTTGCACTACGAGCCATAATTCAGGGATATTGGTGGCCTTATATGCAAAAAGACGTCGAGTGCTACGCCAAGAAGTGCGACAAGTGCCAACGCTTCGCCAAGCTGATTCACCAGCCCACAAGGGACCTACACCCCATCACTAGTCCTTGGCCCTTTGCGCAGTGGGGCTTGGACCTGATCGGACCATTTTCGAAGGCCCCGGGAAATAGACGCTTCGTCATCACCGCCACCGACTATTTTACTAAGTGGGTGGAAGCCAAGGCGCTCGCAAGCATCCGGGACGTTGAGACCAAGAAGTTCATATGGGAGAATATCATAACACGCTTTGGGATCCCCTACGCTTTAATATCCGATAACGGCACACAATTTAACAGCTCCGCGTTCAAGTCTTTTTGTGCAGGTTATGGCATCAAGAATTTTTACTCTTCTGTGGCTTACCCGCAGGCCAATGGACAAGCAGAGGCTACCAACAAAGCCATCATAGATGGTTTAAAGAAGCGGCTTGACGCAGCTAAGGGAAAATGGGCAGAGGAGCTACCAGCCGTGCTTTGGGCCTATCGCACAACCTCAAGGCGCTCAACAGGAGAGTCCCCGTTCGTTCTAGCTTACGGCACGGAGGCTGTCATCCCGCTTGAGGTAGGGCTTCCAACGATCCGCACCTATGCCTTCGAGCAAGGAGGCAATGACGAAGCTCTACAGGCAAATCTGGACCTACTACAAGAGAAAAGAGAAGCGTCGACTGTCCGTCTTGCCGAGTACCAACGTAGCCTGGCTCACTCCCACGGCAGAAGAGTGAGAGATAGAAGCTTCAGGGAAGGAGACTACGTTCTACGAAGGGCGATGGGCAGCACTAAGGACCCCGTCGCGGGCAAACTTGGTCCCAATTGGGAAGGCCTCTACCGAGTTACCGCTGAGCTAGCAAACGGCTCCTACAGACTTGAAGATGCCGACGGGAAAGCAATACCAAGGACATGGAACGTGTCCAACTTAAAGCTCTACTATATTTAGTACTCTTACTAGGTACATTTTTATTGCTTTATTTACCAGATTCGTCATTTTGAACACGAATAAGGGCACTCTTTTTCCTTGCCGCGCGGTTTTGTCCCACGAGGTTTTCCCGCGGTAAAGGTTTTAACGAGGCCCCCTTTGTTTCCCTTCCTATCATTATGCAAACAAATTTGAATTCAGTACACCTGTCTGTCAAACGAAAGCCAATTATGGCCAAATATCAGCCCTTTAAAGGCCCCTTGAGTCCGCCCATCAAGGCCAAAATCAGCCGCTCCTAGGCCAAAAAGCGTTCGTCATTAAAGACCAAATGAAGCAGATCACAGGCCTAACAGGAAGAGCTATCAAAAGCCAAATTAACCCATCACCGTTAGGGGTCGGTTTAGT
Source organism: Persicaria tinctoria (assembly GCA_037127255.1). NCBI lineage: Eukaryota > Viridiplantae > Streptophyta > Magnoliopsida > Caryophyllales > Polygonaceae > Persicaria > Persicaria tinctoria. Next base: position 54,510,105 of record JBANSL010000016.1, on the reverse strand, counting down.
CACCAATGAAGGTCAATAATAGCCAATCCTAGGCTCTCGAAGTGCGTCTAAAGCCAAGACCCATGGGCACTAGTTCTGGCGTCCAGTGCATGAAAGTTAAAAGATAAAATATGGTCGATCGATGATAGCCTCCTCCGGGGGGCTGTGATTATCGCTACCCGGCTCCCTGAGAACAAGGCAACGACCGGCTCAAAGCGCACAGCAAGGCAAAGGATGCCACAAGTATCGAGTTCGCTCACGAAGTCGAAACAAGCAAACTCGAGGGGCTATTGAGTGAGCAATTTCCCGCCACGCTTAAAACCAGATTGTAAATAGGGCCTATCCACACTAATTGGATACCCCGTCAATGAACTGACAAATCTTAATCCAATTAAGATTTTATGCTAAGTACCGCAACCGATGGACAAGCACACCCAAAGAAATCTATCTCTTAACCGATAGACAAGATATGCGCAAGATCAAGGATAAAAAGGGGACTTAAGGTATGAAATACATACAGAAAAACATAAGCTTTCATCTTTACACCTAATCAAGTACTAATTTGGGCGTCGGAGTGACCCCTGGGGACTCAAGCCCCGCCTTGTGCTCGAACGTTTAGCTGCAGGAATCAAGGTCGCGTAAGCCGGAGCCTCGAATCTCCCACGCCATCATTCCGAATTCAGTGAGCGAAGAATTCCGCTCACATGTATTATCTTAAAGGAAGGTAAAAAGATATCTTTTCCCTTATAAAACAAGGCCTAGGTCAGTTGAAAAAAAGGAGAACAGACGCTAGAAAACATACAGCACAAAGCAAAGCAAAGGAAAAAGCTGCAGAAAAAAAAAACACTACAAATTCGTCTGCAGAGAGCCAAGCAAAGAAGAAGAGGGGGGCAGACAGGCAGCCTTCTCTCCATGTTGGGTTCATGGTGATTCTCGAAGCCCCGCCCTTGCAAACCCTGCGGGCTTTCGCTTGTGGCCTGGGCTTCGGAGTCATCAGATCACCCAAAAATCAAATCAACAGATCACCCTCAAATCAAATCAAGTTGAAGGACCGCCGCAATCGACTCTCGAAACCCCGCCCTTGCAAACCCTGCGGGCTTTCGCTTGTGGCCTGGGATTCGGAGTCATCAAATCCCCCCAAAACATGTCGAAGTGCCGTCAAAATCGATTCTCAAAACCCCGCCCTTGCAAACCTTGCGAACTTTCGCTTGTGGCCTGGGTTTCGGAATCATCAAATTGCCCTATAAGAGGGCGAAATGCTGCTGGATTTTTCTCTAAACTAGGCGACTAATTCAAGCACACAAATCACAAGCAATTTCAAAGGCAAAGAAAGGAGAAAGCTCGCCACAAACAGATTTTCAAATAATGCACAAAGTAGTGGCATTAAATTGGAATCGAGCCCAAGCAAATAAAACAAACTGTTGTCCTACACTAAGCAAATCAGTTGTGGGAATACATGGCTTTCTATCCAAATATCCAAATTGAAGGCCCTGACTTACATTTAAAAGGAAGTCTAAACTTTGAGGAGGCAAAATCAGCATCTTAATTTCAAACAAACAAAGAAGATAAGATTACTGCAGTAAAGACATGAGAATAAATTTTCTTGTCTGGACAAAGTAAATCAGTCCAGAGAAACTAAGTTTCAGAAAGAGAAAAAAAAAAGCAAATTAAGCAGGACATCTCTCTCGGCTTCTCAGACAAGTCAAACACAATCCAAATCAAACAAATCGCTACCAAATTGCAACTAATCCTAGAATAAAACATCCAAATCAGCGGCAGCCTATGCCTACTGTCAATTGACGCTTTGGCTCAATGAAAACAAAGAAAAGAAGGGAAGAGAAACCGGCATATCTGCTTGAAATGCTGAATTGGTGGCCACTCAGAAATCGTTGCCTACCCTCTTCTCTTGATTTCCCTAAACCAAATAATCCCAACAGTGCAAAATCCACGAAATTCAGTCACACAAGCATCGACAAATTCGCATAAGCCCTAACTCTGAAATTGAAGGCTAAAATTTCTAAAAGAAAAAAAAAAGTGCCCCAAAATCATACCTAGAGTTGGGATTGTAATGTCCTCGCCTCGTTGTGGATTGGTGATGCTCAACTCAGCAACCTTCCCTTCCGAGCAACCAAGGCCGGATGCACAAAGCCACCGACGGCCTTCGAGCGTTCACGCGACTCTCGTTGCTCGAAATTGTCCCATATTACAAATAAAAAAAATTTGATTAGCAGAGCTCGTGAATTGAGAGTTCTATTGGAAGGAGAAGTGAATGAAAGTCAAAATTTAGGGAATCTATCATTCGGATTCCACCTAGGTGTAAGATTTAGGGTTTACAACAACTAAAACAAGAAACCTTAGAAAATTACCTGGGCAAAACTCCGAATTAGGGCTTGTTCGGGTCTCCGGTGAAGTCGGGGCCTACCTCTCCCTCCTTTGGCTGTTTCCGGTCGCCTGAGCTCCGAATTTTCGGGCAGCTACTGATGAACGCACAAGGAAGGGGAAGAAACTCGAGCAGCTGTGCGGGTCTCGGAGGAAAAGAAGGGAAAGAGAAAGGGGGACGTTAAGTAGACCTGGGCAAACGCGGGCCGGCCCGTCCCGCCCGCCCGCAAAATTGGGCAGGCCTGGGTAGAGGCAAAAGCCCATGCGGGCCGCTAGGCCCGGCCCGCGCCCGCAGCGGGAATGGGATTGGGTAAGCCATTCTACCCGTTGCGGGCCGCTAGGCCCGTAACGGGTACCCGCTAATTTTTTAATATATATTTTATTATATATATATATATATTATTAATTTTAAAAAAAAAAAACCTAGGTTTACTCTACCCTGCCTAAAACAGTAAAACCTTAACCTCATTTGCTGAACAAGTGAACAGACAGCCGCTCGGCGCTCTCCCATCTGTGGATCTCAAGATCTCCCATCGTCGCCCGCACAGGTCCTCGTGCTCTTCTGGCTTCGTCGCCTCACAGCCTACAGGTCCTCGTGCTCTTCCTTCTTCCGGCGCACAGGTCCTCGTGCTCTTCTGGCTTCGTCGCCTCACAGGTCCCATCGTCCTCGTGCTCTTCCTTCCTCGTCTCCCATCTGTGGATCTCCCATCGTCCTCGTGCCCAAGTCTAGTCCTCGGCACTCCCTCTTCCGGCGCTCTTCAAGCTCCTGCCGTCCTGCGCCACTGCTCTTTCTCGCTTCACAGGTCCCGCTGCAAGTAAGCAGGTTGGTTTCTCAGATTGGATTCACCTCTCTTTGATTGGATTTTAGTCATTTTACAAATCTCAGATTGGATTAAAATTGGTTGTTACAAATCTAAAATGTCTGAAATTTCTTATGTTGATTCCTCTCTTTGTTCACTGGGTTGGTTTGTAGATCACCAAACTATGACGCAGGAGAGTGAAGATGCAGTGGACAACCTTTCTCCGACCCTAACTCCGAGTGTGCAGTGCAGTTCAAAAGGAACGAGGTTGACTTCAAATGTGTGGAATGACATGACAAGAGAAGTGTTGGAGAATGGGGATATCAAAGCCACTTGCAATCACTGTAAGAAACCTTTCAAAGCAAGTCATAATTATGGTACAACACATATTAAGCGGCATCTTGCAACCTGTCCTGATCGTGTTTATCGGTTGAAAAAAAACCTTTTCATTACTGGGAGTGAATCAGGCAATGAGAGTGTTGTAGAGAAGAATCAAATGTCTTTGAGGAAACCTAGTGCTACTTTAGAAGATATTCGAGAAGCATTGTGTATTTTTGTCGTATCGGGAGGACATCCGTTTAGCATTGTTGAGGAACCAGGATTTAGAAATATGATGAGAGTTAGTGCACCTGATTTTCATCTAGTTAGTAGATACACTATTAAGAGAGATGCAATGAATCGTTACAAGGAAGAAAAGAAGGTGGTTTCGGTTGAGATGCAAAATGCTCCTGGTCGGATTAGCTTTACTACTGATAATTGGAGAAGTGAGAATACAGCTGAGGAGTTTATGTGTGTAACAGCGCATTGGATTGATAGAGATTGGAAGTTACAAAAGAGAATCATTAAGTTTGCAGGTTTGAATCCTCCCTTTGATGGTGCTTCTTTAGGTGAAGAAATTTTGATTTCATTGGCTGAATGGAGAATAGGTGCAAAGGTTTTCACTTTTACACTTGATAATGCATCTTATAATGATACAATGATTGCATCTCTCAAGAAAAAGTTGCTAAGGAAACACTCTTTGGTATTGCGTGGTGAGTTCATTCAAATGCGTTGTTGTTGTCACATCATTAATTTGGTGGTGCATGCTGGATTGAAGCTCATAGATGAGGTTGTTGTCAAAATTAGAAAAATCATAATCCATTTAAGGCATTCCATTCCGAAGAAGAAGAGGTTTTATGAGATTGCAACCTCTAACTTCAGTTTGAGCCACACAAAGAGGCTGCGTTTGGACACCCCTACTACATGGAATTCTACTTTCACAATGCTTGATCGATTCTTGTATTTTCAAGAAGCTATTGATTGTTTTGTTGGCAAGGATTTGGAGTTGAGAGTGCATAGGCTATCAGAAACTGAGTGGGAGAAAGTGGCTGAACTGCATCTGTTTCTACAGATTTTCTATGATGTAACTAACGAGTTTTCAGCATCAAAGACACCAACAGCAAATCTGTATTTTCAGGGGGTGTGGAGTATTCATATGCATTTGAAAGGAATTGCAGATGGCCCTCCTTGTATGTTGTCTGACATGGTAACTCAAATGCAACAAAAGTTTGAAAAGTATTGGTCCGAGTACAATTTGTTGTTGTCATGTGCTGCTGTTTTAGATCCTCGTTTCAAGTTAGAAGCGGTGCAATTTTGCTATTCAGAAGTGTATGGAAGTGAAAATGCTCAGAAGATGATGGATGACCTTAAGAAGCTTTTGATTGAATTGATAGATGTGTATAAAAGTGCTGGATTCACCATGGAATCTAGTGAGAGCAATGAGAGTGACGTAGTGTCTAAGGACACAATGAGCTCAGATTCTACTGTTCGGAAGGCTCCTTTTGCTCCTCGTGCAAAGATGTTTGATCATTTGAGTAAGAGACCAAAGACTATTAGCATTAAGTCAGACTTGGAGGTTTATTTGGAGGATGAGGATAACACTGATGTGAATGAAGAGCTTGATATATTGGCCTATTGGAAGGTAAAATCTCGAAAATTTCCAGCCCTTGCTGCTTTGGCTCGCGATGTTCTATCTATTCCTATATCAAGTGTTCCTTCCGAATCCGCTTTTAGTTTGGGAAAGAAAATGATAAGATCAACTAGAAGCTCTCTTGCATCCTCAACGATTGAAGCACTATCATGCTATGAGGATTGGTTGCGTGTGAGAGGTCTATGTTCGGGTAATTTTTATCTTTTCAAACTTCTATAATATCCATTTATTTATTATGCTAAGTTTACATGTATTATAATTTTATTTTTGTTATCTTGAAGGCCCCTCAAAGACTCTCAAGATTGGTGATGAAGGCGCAGAGGAGATGGAAGATGAAGAAGACGAGTCTTCCGAATCGATGTAATCGATCAAGCACTTATGTTGGCTACAGAAAGCCTTATCCTGCGGAGTTTGACGCCATCCCATTTCCTCCGAATTATCAGAGGCCAAACTTTGACAAATTCGATGGGATTAACGGGTCATCTCGTGAGCACTTGGCCCACTTTTACTCAACGTGCGGAGAAACCGCCTTAAGTGATCCTCTATTGAGTAGGCAGTTTGTCCAGTCATTACGAGGGTCAGCCTTCACTTGGTACACACAGCTTCAGCCAGAGTCTATCCATACATGGGATGACTTACAAAAAGAATTCTTGGCTCAATTTGTGAGCTCGAAAGCCAGAGTCTCCATCATAGACTTGGCAAACACCCAACAGAGGTCAAATGAGTCAGCTAATGACTTCATCGCAAGATGGAGAAGTTTGAGACTACAATGCTTAGAGAAATTGAGCGAAGAAGCGTGTGTGCAGATGTGCGTCAACAATCTACTTCCCGAGCTTGCAATTCATGTTGGAAGTGCGGAGCCTCGTTCTTTCAATACCTTGGTTTCAAAGGATTGCAATGTTGAGCGGCAACTGGCTCGACGCAAGCTTACGACAAACCGACCTCAAATTAATGAAGGAAGGAGGGATGACAATAAAAAGCCCACAAAGAAAGGAGAGTCCATGGCCACTTTCATTAAGCCTCAAGGAAAATCCTTAGGGAGCAATTCCAAGTCACAAGAGAAGACCCAAACTAGAGAGCCGGCTAAAAGACTATCTCTCGAGGAGAGGAAGCAGAAAAAATATCCCTTTGACGATGAGGATGTAAGAGGGATATTCAACGAATTGATGGCTGCCAAAAGGTTGTCACTCCCAGAACTGAAGAGGCCGAACGAGGCTAATAAGACAGGTGATCCGAAATACTGCCCTTACTACCGCATTGTTAGTCATCCAATTGAAGACTGCTACGTATTCAAGGATATCATCGAGAGGATGATTAACAAGGGAGAGATTGAAATGGAGGGATCAAGCTCAAAGGGCCAAGCAGCCTCGTCAAACCCCGTCTCTATAGTAGAAGAGGTCGAGGTTGTTCTTGCATTAGACGACATCCCTACGGTGTCACTACCCCCGAAGGCAGTCCCGGTGCGATTTCAGCTGCGTGACAAAGTGCGCACTGTATGGGCATATCCTGACATGCCAAGGGACGAACCAGGCCGCCCGACCTTATTCGAGGTCCTAATGCAGTCAAACATCAAAGAATCGTTCTCGCATGATGGAGATGGTGAGGATGGTTCTGAGTGGCAGGTCTGTCTAAGTCGAAAGAAGTCTCACCCAAGGAGTACCCGGCACAGCAGACCTGTGGGCTTCAAAATGGTTGGTAGAAAGCCCGAGAAGAAAAACAAAAAGAGAAATAAGAAGAAGAACAAGAAGGACAAGAAATCAGAAGATGATTCTGATGAAGAGTATATCCAGCCTATACGCCAGATCATTACTCTGAAGGACTTTATTCCGAAAGAGCTCCTCGAAAATGATTTTTCTGAAGAAGAGTTATTTTGGGAAGAAGAAATTGTTCACTGTTGCATGGCCACATGGGCCGAAGAAGTTGAGGAAGAAGAGTTAGAGGCTGAAGAAGTTACTCTTCGTTCGGGAAAAAAATTTGCCACCTTCTAAGCCCAAGGAAAAAGGGAAAAGGAGGGGATCACTTGTCAACGAGACTTCAGATGCTGCAAATTTTGAAGAGGCGGTAGAAGAGGAAACTCCCATGTTGGCTCAAAATGACCAAGAAGTTAGGGCTTCTGCCCAAAGGGTTGTGGTGCCGCGAAGACCTATGTTGCTTCGTAAGGCTTCTCCCAAGGAGCAGGTGAAGTACAATGTGATCGGCCATTTAAAGCGCATTCCAGCACGCTTAAGTGTATATGATGCGTTGCAAATGTCCCCTGAGTTAAGGAAAGCCTTAATTCAAGCTCTCATGGATCCGAAAGACTATAAAGATCAAGTGGATCAAGCGGAGGTTGATGAGGTGACTTTACCCACTCCATCTCAATGTGCTTCATGCATGGCATCCATAACGTTCTCTGACGGAGATCTACAATTAGGAAGCGCCGATCACAATAGACCCTTATATGTCACAGGTACGATTGGAGATGCGAAAATCAACAGAATCCTGCTGCATTGTGGGTCTGCGATGAATCTATTACCTTTACGGGTCTTGGAAGCAATGGGATTGATCGTCGATCATCTGTCGCCCACATTGCTCACCATTCAAGGTTTCAACCAGGTGGGACAAAAAGCTTTGGGCGCCATTGCCTTGAAAGTGGTTCTAGACGATCTCTACAAGGATGCTCTTTTCCATGTCATCGACGCTGGAACCTCCTATAACGCTTTGCTAGGGAGGCCATGGCTCCATGCGAGCAAGTCGATTGCTTCTACACTTCATCGGTTCTTGAAGTACACTGATGAAAATGGAAATGAAAGGATTATCCTTGGCGATAGCGATCCTTTTCAAGGTGAAAGCGTTAATTACTCAGACGTCAAATTCTACAAGACTGTGCACTCTAACTCCAATCCGCGGGTGGAAGCGAAAGATGAGGATAAAAGTGACAGTCCTCAAAAGGGAGCAATGGCCCAAGAAGAGTCCCCGTCACCCAAGGTCTCTTTTGTCCGAAGAAAGGAAGAGCCAGAGACACGTCCCAAGGTGTTATTCAAATATACACCCAAGGATAAGAGACAACCCGGCCAGAAACCATTGAGTGCAGCAGAGAAGGCTATGCACTCTCTAATGACAAGCTACACTTGTCCTCTCCGTAAAATCAACCAATCTATTCCAAAGAAGAAGTTGGTCATTCAAGACATTTCGGAGATAAAAGAAACGAAAACGTAAGGGTGGTGTTCAAGGGTGAATCTTCTAAGGCACCAGTAGATCAAGCCTCTTCAAGGCATCAGAAGGTCATCAAAGTTAAGGCGACAAGACCTATACTGAAAAGCAAAGCTTCGCGGAAATCCCTCAATGGGATCTCGATGGATGATCTACAAATCTCTCAAGAGGGGGAGTTACTGTCTGCTAAAGTCTTGGAGCCTATGACTCTAACAAGCCAAGAGCAAAATATGTTCTCTCAAGACGCAACAAATGCACCTCAAGTCTCGGTCTTCGAAAGACTTGGGACAAGTGCTCCAAGAGCTTCTGTGTTCGACAGGCTTGAAAGAGTTAACATGCTTAAGAACAAGAGGGCCAACACCAAGAAGACCAGAAAGTGGAAGCTGAAGAATAAGAAGCCAGAAACCTCCACTTACGAAGATGAGGATCCCATGGATGCTCAAACAGAAAAAGTAAATATGGTGTTGACCTATACAAGGAGTGAGCCAAGTGAAGAGCCTCAGGATTTTCTTAATATGGTCCAACCCGCTCCGCCAGAAATGGAAGATGGGGGTCAAGCTACGGTTGACAAACTACAAGAGATCAACTTGGGGACTACAGAAGATCCTAAGCCCGTGTTCGTTAGTGCTTTGCTAACGGAAGAAGAAAGAGGATCATACGAGCATCTTCTCACTGAATATAGAGATGTGTTTGCTTGGGGATATCAAGAAATGCCTGGTTTGGATCCTAAGGTGGCTATGCACAAACTATCTGTCTCCGAAGAGGAAAAGCCGGTAAAGCAAGCTCAACGTCGTTTTCGGCCCGAACTGACAGTACAGATTAAAGCTGAAGTCAACAAGCTCATTGAGGCTGGATTCATTCGTGAGGTCCAATACCCAATCTGGTTGGCAAACATTGTTCCCGTCAAGAAGAAGAACGGCCAACTACGTATCTGTGTGGATTTTCGAGACTTAAATGAAGCATGTCCCAAGGATGAATTCCCTCTTCCAATAACCGAGTTATTGGTTGATTCCACTATGGGTTTTCAAGCCTTATCCTTCATGGATGGATTCTCAGGGTATAATCAGATTAAAATGCATCCCGAAGACGAAGAGTTAACAGCTTTCCGGACACCTCTAGGCACGTATTGCTATACAGTAATGCCTTTTGGTCTGAAAAATGTAGGAGCGACCTATCAGAGAGCCATGACGGTGATCTTTCATGATCTGCTTCACAACACCATTGAGTGCTATGTGGATGACCTTGTGGTGAAAACAAAGAAAAGAGAGGATCATCTGGATGATCTTAAGAGAATCTTCGAAAGGTTACGAAAACACCAGTTGAAGATGAATCCCCTTAAGTGTGCCTTTGGTGTAACTTCAGGCAAGTTTCTTGGCTTCATTGTTCGAGGACGGGGCATAGAAATCGACCCCGATAAAATCAAGGCAATCGTGCAAATGCCAGCCCCGAGGAATCTCCGTGAGTTGCGAGGTCTACAGGGCAAACTTGCCTACATCCGGCGTTTCATTTCAAATTTGACGGGGAAGTGTCAACCCTTTCTAAGGTTGATGAAGAAAGATGTTCCGTTCATATGGGACCAAGCCTGTCAGAATGCTCTCGACAGCATTAAGAAATACTTGACTGACCCGCCAGTCCTCATGGCACCAGTTCAGGGAAAACCCTTAGTCTTGTATACCGCAAGTCTTGAGCGGTCGTTAGGGGCAATGTTAGCCCAAAATAATGATGAAGGAAAGGAAAATGCCTTGTACTACATCAGTCGAACGATGGTTGGGGCAGAAGTAAATTATCCTGCTATGGAGAAGATATGTCTGGCATTGATCTTTGCTATCCAAAAGCTACGACATTATCTCTTGTCTCATCAAATCACATTAATCTCCAGAGCTGATCCTTTGCGATACATTTTGTCCAAGACGGTGTTGTCAGGAAGACTAGCTAAATGGGCTCTGCTTCTGGCTCCCTTTGACATCAAGTTTGTGCCTCAAAAGGCGGTCAAGGGGCAAGTCATAGCCAATTTCTTAGCCGCCCATCCTACTCCCGATAACGAGGAGTTAGTGGATGATTTGCCAGATGAAGAAGTCTTCATGACAAAAGGAAAATCGTGGCAGTTATACTTTGATGGTGATGCAAAGAGAAGAGGGGCAGGAGTAGGCATAGTATTCATCACCCCAACCGAGGGAATAGTGCCTTATTCATTTTCTCTTTTAGAAAACTGCACAAACAACGTGGAAGAATATGAGGCACTCATCATTGGCCTGGAGATAGCTCTTGAGATGAATGCTGATCCGATAAAGGTGTTTGGTGACTCTCAGTTAGTAATCAGGCAGCTGAATGGCTAGTATGAAGTCAAAAACGCAAATTTGCTTCTTTTACATCAAAGAGATAGGCATCTGATGCACCACTTCCGTCAGATAGAAGTCGTGCATATATCAAGGTCCGAAAATGACCAAGCAGATGCCTTGGCTAAATTGGCCGCGTCACTGACATTGCCAAGTGAAAGAGAAATCGAGATTACAATCGGGGAGCGACATTTGCTTATGTCAGCTCTGGAGCGAGCCGAGCCCAACGAAGAGGTGGATGTCGTTTCCGTATATGAAGTCGAGGAAGAAACAGACTGGCGACAACCGCTCATTGAGTATCTTCGTCATGGAGTCCTTCCTGATGATGCTAAAAAGAGAGTGGATGTTAAAAGGCGAGTGTCAAGGTTCCTACTTAAGAATGACACTTTGTATCGAAGAACATTCGATGGAATGTTATTAAGATGCTTGTCAAATGAAGAAGCGCATCAAGCCGGTCCAAAATTAGCTAATCAAATCAAACGACTGGGTTATTATTGGACAACAATGGTGAAGGAGGCCATGGATTTTTCTAAAGCCTGCCACGCTTGTCAAATTCACAGCGACTTCATACACCAGCCTCCTCAATTGTTGCACCCGACTACTTTGTCATGACCATTTAATGCATGGGGTCTCGACGTTGTAGGGTGTATAAATCCATCGTCCTCTCAAGGGCACCAGCATATCTTGGTTGCTATAGATTACTTCTCAAAATGGGCAGAAGTCATACCATTGAAGGAAGTGGGAGCTAAAGAAGTCGCTAACTTCATAAGAACTCATTTGATCTATCGATATGGAGTTCCTTCAAAAATCATCTCAGACAACGCTCTCTACTTCAAAAATCAGATGCTGGTGAAGTTGAGCAAGAAGTTTGGGTTTAAGCATAGCTTCTCATCGAGCTATAACCCGTCATCAAATGGTCAAGCTGAGGCATTTAATAAAGTGCTATGCAAGATCCTAAAGAAGATGGTGTCAAAATCCAAAAGAGATTGCCATGAACGGCTACCGGAGGCACTATGGGCTTATCGGACAACAACACGCACATCGACTGGTTGTACGCCTTACAACCTGGTCTTTGGGTCTGAAGCTATTTTACCCTTAGAAATTCAGTTGCCATCTCTTAGAGTTGCAGTTCAGCTCACCGACCCGGAAGAGAATGTCAAGATCCGCCTGGCCGAGCTCGAAGCATTAGATGAGCATCGGCTAGCAACACAACAAAAACTGGAAATCTACCAAGCCCAAGTGGATGGGGCATTCAATAAACGGGTCAAATTTCGCTCATTTATTGTTGGTGACTTGGTCCTTACCATTAGGCGACCAATTGTGGTCAACCGAAAATCCCAAGGAAAGTTTCAAGAAAAATGGGAAGGTCCTTATGTGGTGACCAAAGTTTTCCCTAAAGGGGCATATGAACTCTCAAATGCCGAAGGTGAAGTGGTATACTCCTGCGTGAATGGAAAATTCGTGAAGAAATATTTCACGTGAAGCCTCCAGAGTGAAAGTGCCCAGAACTACGTCATGACTTGATCTCCAACAAGGAGTACGTAGGACGTTTGACAACTAAAATATGTCAAATTCAGTTGCGGAAAAAAAAAACTGGGTTCGCAAATGATAGTCGAAGCATTTGGGAAACCCTTCCTAGAAGGTGGGCCCAAACAATTTGAGTGATGCGGCACTACTATAGTCTGATATAGGGACGACGTTAGGAATAGATTCAGGGACAAATGGTCGTCCCTAATCACGCCAGGGATGAATTTAGAGATGAATCGACTATTTGTCCCTAAACATGGCGATGGTAAATAGCAACGACACGTAGCGACAAATTTAGGGATGTGTTTTAAATTAATCCCCAATTCCTTCTCTATTACCAACGACTTCCGATACGACTTAGAATGCCCCCAATAGTAACCATAATTGTGACGCCTTTATCCGTCCTTATTTTTGTCCCTATATCCACCCCTGTAACCATCACAAAACATATACCTATTTTGGTCTTTAAGTTCGTCGCAACATTCATCTCTACTTCTGCCCTGAAATCACCCGAAGTAACGCCTCTAAATTTATCCCCAAATTTATTCCTATATTTGTCTCTATACTTGTACCCAAATTAGTTTCTATATCCGTTTCTATACTTGTCCCCAAATACATCCTTATATCTGCTCCTATATTTGTCTTGAACTTCATTCCTATATTTGTCTCTATACTTGTCCACAAATTCGTTCCTTTATTCGCCTCTATATGTGTGCCAAAATTCATCCCTATATTTGTCGCTAAACGTATCCCTATATTCATCCCTATATTCATCTCTATTTGATCCCAAATTCATCCATTTATTCATCTCCATATTTGTCCCACAAATTCGTCCCTATATAGTTGTCCCTCTAATTGTCCCAAAATTCATTCTTATATTCGTCCATATATTTGTCCTTAAATTTGTCTCTATATTTGTCTATCTTAATCCTTAATGCAATCCACTTTCTATACCTAAATCCGCTCCAAATCTTTATCATTCATAAATAAATATTTAATTGTCAATGAAAATTGAATTTATAAACCAATCAAATAATTCTTGGTAAACCAACATAAAGTATTGAACTAGTATAAACATCACATAAATCCTAATAAAATTGTTTAGCCAATAATTAATCTCTAATGCATAAAACAAATGTTTCTAAAGAAAAGCTAAGAAGATTGTTTAGCAAAGAATTCCTTAACCGAGTTGATAATGGTCTCTTGAAGGCTTTGATCTCTTAAATCATTGTTGAGACTTGTCTCACTCCGCATTGCACCAACAGAGTTATCTACATAATCCTGCATGTTGGTTATATCTTCTCTTACTTGATCTTGGTTTCGTTGCATAGTATCTGCCAAGTTGGTCACATCTTTCCTTGTTTCTTCTTGGTTTTCCTGCACAATTGTCATTTTCTCATTCAAGCTTGCCATATCTTGTGTAATTTGTGTCTGCAATGACGATAGTTGAGCCATCATGTCCTCTCTCATAGACTCAGATACTTCAGACGATCCACATGTACCAACGGACGTAGCACCACGCACATTGCGAGTCCTTTTCAACATGGATTCAGACTCGGATACCATGCCTATAACTCTTCCTTTTCTTGAACCACCGGTTGCTTTCAACCATATTTCATTCTTATTAATCAAGGGAGGTACCTCACTGTCCGGGGCCTCTTGTGTTGCTTCTTCAAGCAATGTGTCATAATTTTCCTATGAAACAAAGAAACAATAAGATTTATCATATAAAAAAACAATGAGCAAGCATAAAACAGGGTGATTAACCATATAAAAAAAACACTCTTAAAACGTAGAAAAAAAACATGGGTTTTTTTTTATGTATGCTTATTGTTGCAATTCAAAGACAATACTAAACAAATAGGAACAACAAGACTGATTGTTGCAATTCAAAGAAATTACATTTAAGTTTAATTTCAGTGAATTTAAAAATATGTTTGTTCATTAAATATATGTGGTTTATCATCTAGATTAATGTCATAAGAAAACAAAATGCAATAATCACACATGGAAAACAACGTTGAGCAATCTAAAGAAAAGACTGATTTGTACATAATTCCCACCAAGATATGTACTCTGCCTACGGTTACTTCATAAATATATATTGCTATCAAATCAAGTTTACTCTACCTATTTTCATTACCTAAATATATGGAAATCATGTTTAATTTGAGCATGCTTGCACTTCAATTTGCATTGGAAAAAAAATCCATATTATTGCATTCCAAACTAACTCATAAAAGAAAATACAACTTTTACCACAATTTGTTGGCACTTCTCGCTCAAAGCACCATCTTTTTTTCCCTTATAGCATCTCTCAAATAACTTCTTTGGTGATGGTTCTTGTCCATCTTTATCCGTCTGCAAGAAGAATCACGAAATTTGCACTCGTAAAAAAAATACTACATATATATTTATAATATTACAAATTAAATGAAATACTAAACAACTACAAAACTAGGCATGATATAATGTACAAATGTAACAAACAAAGCGGATTTACGTTCTCATGCTATTAGGAGGAAAAAATAAAACTACATGGATAATGCTTAAGATATTTAGTTTTCGCATATGCTGCTAAAATGGTAAATAATAGTTATAAATAGATGCATGTATACAACCAACAAGGTATAACGATTTGGTGCTAGCTACTAGGCTCGTGAACGATGAAGTACTTGAATGACTCAAATGCACATTTGTCAAAAATATAAAATGAAATGATATTTACCATTTTGTTCTTATGGGCGGTAGTAGTTATCGATCCACCTCTGTAAGGGGGGATACCCTTTTCCTTTGCGATGGCTCGATTACGCTTGTTCACCTCGGACTTATGTTGAAATTCACACGATTTCCATTTGACCCACATCTCATGCCAAATCTTTTCTTTAATCCACACCGGTCTATGTTTCTTATCGCGAGCCGTTTGTAATATACGATCGAGATGTCTACTACCTTCATGATTAAATGCTTTATAAACCCGTTCTTCGGAGAATCGACCCTTGTCCCATCGGCATTGTTTCTGTAAAAGTGAATGAGGCAATAAATATAGTGTTGTGTGTGGACCTACATGGCTTGAATAGGTAAATATATAAATGCGGCATTAAACAAAAAGTACAATTTGTAAACAGCAAACACTCCAAACTCCTGCATTAGCCAAATCCATTATAAGTGGTTTGACATTAAATCTAAAGTAGTGTTAAAAGGTAAGTAAGCTGTCAATTGTTGTTACTAATCTTACTATTGCTTTTACTTCTTTATTTCCAATTTTAATAACAAAGAAGAATTTTCTAGTTGAAGAACCCATCAATCATTTTCATATCTAAAGTTCTTAACCCATTTCGCTACAGATTTACAAACATATTTTAGCAGATCTTAACCAATTAACCGTAGAATAATCAGATTTGAAGTAGAAATTGCTCCTGAATTTGCTCACCTAGATCAATGAAATGCAAACAATCAGTGAGGAATTAACTAAAAACGGATCAGAAGCAAAATCTCATACAAAATTCAGGAGAGATGAGAAATTTCAGCAGCCGCAGAAGCTACACTGTCACTCAGAGGAGTAAAAACCTAGATCTGGAAACACTTAATCAAACCCAATGAGCCTCAACTCGACACAAGATAGCAGTAATTACAACTGAAAAACAATTTCAAATTATAAAAGTTACATACTTTTAATGGCCTATTGCAAGATGCAATGTAGATCAAGATGGAAAAAGAGCAAAAGAAAAATGAAAGATTAGAGAAATTAAAGAAGCTTACCTTACTGGAAGGAGGAACTGAGAATTTAGGAAATGGGGTTGAGGAGAGAGGGGGGGGGGGGGGGGGGGATGTGTGAGAGTATTTATGAAGGAGAAAGCTTAAAGGAAGATGAGGTTAGGGGAAGCTGCGCTGTAATGGCAGCAATAAGATGATGCATAAATCTGCGCTGTAGTGTCCGCATATTTCCCTCCTACTCTAGCCCCCACTATCCACCCCCACCTCGTCAAGCAAACTCAAAATTAAATCTAAGCCGACCAAATTATATAAAACGTGTAATTATAACTCAATATAACTATATGTAAATATAATAAGGAGCCAAGACTCAATTCTGAAGTAACTAACGAACGGATGGAGGGAAATATAAAAATATACCCACTCAATTTTAAATCATATTCTCTCCAATATAGGTCCACCCAAAAATTAATTCTATTCTCTTTTCAACGTCCCATTTAAAACCCAAACACTTTCAATTTTTTTGATAGAAAACACATTCAAATTTATGACAGCACAGAGACACACTCAAAATGCAGATTTATGACAGCACCACTACCACAATCAACAAGCCTATATCTTTAAATTACCCCCAACTAAGAAAAATATTTACCTTGAACATTGTCCACCACTGGTTGTGTGTTCCTTCTGCAACTTCACCCCAAAAGGTATACGGGCCGTCAAAATGGGAATGAATGATATAAACTAATGCGGCCCTCCCATGCCCATTCAATCTAATCATTTTAATTATAAAAAATACAGAATTAGTAGTGTGTATAGCATAATAATTATAATTACATAGTTGGTATTGTAGGATTGAACTCACTTTTTTGTTCCTACCACTTCAATTAGCTCCCTTGTGTCCGATTGGTTGGTTTGGAGTGGAGCCCTTTCTTCATTGTTCTGAGGCACCGCAGGTGTTGAAGATTGTGACCGAGTTCCCGAATCTGTAGTAGGAGCCAAAGGAGTTGGCTGCGAATTATGCACCGGTGAAAGATATGGTTGTGATGCTACAACATTAGGTTGGTTGTATGGTGCATTCACATGAGTAGGCAGATTCACATTAGGCACAGAAGAAGGTTCTCCCCGGGCATTATTTGGCGGAGAGGCCTCAACGTTCGATGAGGATTGCCTAGGTGGTAAGGTCGCAGATCTTATTCCTCCCCCTCTGACAAGTAACAATTAATAACAATAATAGCTTAGAAACATAACCAATTTCATATACCAAATTACAAATGAAAGACAAGGTGGTGACAAAAAAGGTTTCTCTTTCCCTCTCTTTCTACTGCTGCACTTTCCCAACCCCTTCGCCCTTCCCCATTTCACCGTATCTCTTCCAGAAAGAGGCGCATAAGAAGGGTTTTCAAGCAGTAAAGAGAGAGTAAAGGAAGCATCAAATCTGTTTAGGTGCTTCTCTATTGTGTGGGTAAGCAAAATTTCAAGTTCAAGTTGCAGTTTCAGCATTTGACTAAGCAAATTTGAGAGAAATCAAACAAATTTTGTGCTGAATCAAAACACTAAACGTACTGGACTGGATCGATATGAATTTCTGAAATTGAACCCTAAAACAAATTGATGCGATCAATTTTTAGAAATTGCCAAAATTTCCAAACTTTGTTGAATAACAAAGCATAAAACACAAACATAACTGGATGAATAAGCAATATGACGAGCCATGACAAGAGAGGAGCCAAAGATGAATCGAAATCAAGATCAGGAGGAACAGAGAGAACGAGGCAGCGGAGAGGCGATTTCGGATAGAACGAGGCAGCGGAGAGAGCTCGGAATTTCTTCCGACTAACAGAGAGCCTGTTCTAGGGAAGGCGACATCGCTAGAGGCTTCAGAGCATGAAGATACAGCCGAAGATATGAAGTGTCGTACTGGTGGTGAGTTGATGCCAAAAATATAGGGATTTTGAGATTTATTATGATTAATTTGAAGATAAAATTCGTTTAAATTATTTCAGTTCCCTCCTTAATCTTTTAATTCCCTCTTCTTCTTTTTTTAAGTTATTGCAATCTTATATGTGTATATATATCACGTAGTAACTACTATAGTGTAGCCATCTTTGCGGTATCACTACTAGAAATCTGTCATTTAACATCGGGTAATGACCGATGTCTTTAAAAAAAAAATCGATGTCTATGTGGGTGATGTAAAAAGTCAAAAGTTTTTCACATCGGCCAAAACCCGATGTCTATAATCTTTTTAACATCGTTTCTAATTATGAAAATGATATTTTTAATATCTTATAACATCGATTATATTTTTGTAACCGATGTTATAACATACCAAGACATCGGGTTTTGACCGGTGTTACAAAAAATTTACTTTTAACATCACCCACATAGACATCAATATTTTTTTTATTAACATCGGTTATTACCCGATGTCAAATGTTATATTTGTAGTTTTTTTATTACGATAGCCTATACGGGATTTGAACCCGTATCTTTGTGTTTGAACACAAACGCTCTACCAATTTGAGCTAATAGGCTTCAAATATCAGCATAAAGCTAAATCATTCATCATAAAAGTCATGAACTCATCAAAGTTCAAACTGCTAATTTGATGAGTATGCATCTTACTCGTCAAATTCTTTTACAGGAGACATGGCATTCCTCATGTCCCAAAGCTGAAATGAAAATAATCATTTGAATCAAATCCAAACAAAAACATCTCCAGAAGTCTAGAAACAATCATTTGCTCTTTTGTTCAGCTGACCATTAGTGATCACCTACTAGGTTGGCCCTATTCCTATTTGTTACTACACCTAAATAAACCAGATTCAGAAGTAAAACTATAACAGGCACCAGCAGTCCGCATCCCTCCTGCCACACTCTTGATATAAAAGGTAATGACAAACTTGGATGGAACCATAGCACTTCACCTATAGCACATATGAATTCTTGAATTCAAAATGCCAGAAGTGCGCGATTTCAAAGACCAACCTAGATATCAACTTCTGTAAGGTTCTGCTTGATATTCAACGGAAAGTCATGCATACATACCTTAAGAAGAGGAAATAGAGATCTTCAACGGAAAGCATGTAGTAAACAAACCATTTGCATGTTGTTTGAGCAATAATGGTGTCAACAATTTAAGAGAATCTCAAGATACTAGGCATAATAATGTACATAATAATCCCATACAATTTTCATACCAATTGGATCATACCTTGTCAAGATTTGACCCCGGGAGGGGAAGATGTGGGTGATCTGATATTGGTTTAGGTTGCCAGGGTTGAGGCATTTGAGCTCGAGATTGACCAGCAATTGGAGTAGATGGGTTAACACACCCAGTGTTCCCGGAGGAATTTTGTGGAACATCAGCAACATGTGGCCTTTCACGAGACATCATCTGCTTGAGGACGTAGTTGTCGTCATGCAGCTCAAAGGGTGTGCTGCAGCAAGAATCAACAGAGTCAGGATTTTCGTCATAGTTGTGTTGATTGCATAGGATCTACAGATATAATCAAATAAGACTGATTTTTTCTCTAGTTAAATGAAAATTGTTTTCTTCATTTTGCATTTTACAGTCACGAGCACTTCTGAACAAAAGGAATCATCAACCTGTAATAGGCAAAGTAACTTCTTTTCTAAACGGCAAGTTCACATATTCGAGTAAATTAGAAAAAACCTAGGTCCATTTGCACAACCTAACATTTATAAGCAAAATATCATTTAATGGTCCATTTGGATTTTCTTAGCAATTTAACACCTAGGCCTAATTTATCTGTAAAATAACATTTAAAAAAACATGAAACGTGTAAATAAACCCTCATTACACTAGGATATTAGCTTTTGTTTTTGGATAAGTGAGAGTATTTGGGACACTGTACACATTTTGATACACACATGAGTTAGTTCTTTAGAAGGTTTTTATCTAGATGTAGGCCAGGCTAGAAGAGAGTGGATTAATGCAGTCAAAGAGAGTGGATTCATCCAGCTATGCTTGGTATTTTGTGAATGGCGTTTAACATTAATGGCCAGTGAGAGAAAGAGAGAGTTCCCTTTGCCGGTGAGTGCCATGGTGGATTTGGCCTAGGGTTACTTTTGGCGCCCTTGGTTCTCTAAGTTTGTCTCTCTGAGTTTACCTACAGTACTTGTGCATATTTTGAGATTTCAAATTTAAATCCATCACATTTCTCAATGTTTTTATGAGACTGAAATAGGTATTAATGCTGAATTATCAACAAAGTATGGATATGAGTGGTTATATGCAGTTTTGCGTACATTGAGTGGTTTTATGCTAAGTGTCCTATAAATATTCTGATTACCAGTAGAATAGTAGGTTTATGCAGTTTAGAGAGATATACATAACATCATAAGCAAGTCAAATTGTGTAGAAGATCAAACTTTCCACTCACCTGTTGAAGTCATAATGAACTAGCTGCATATCCTCTGATATCTCCACCTCTACAGTTGCATTTGGTCTCGTCTATCATTCAAATTTTAGAATAAATCAGATTTAGATTTAGTCATCACAAAAGGGAAAAGGCTTCTATAAGTTGCAAAGAATTGATAATCTGAGCTCTTTTTTTTCCTGCGACAACCAAATAAGTGTGCACGATTCATCAATTTTCTTAACAGAGGGAGAAGCTTTAACAGGATAGGAAGATGGCCCTTTTTTTTTGTAAATCCAGCCAAGTAACTTTCATGTTAAAGATATTTACCATAACCAACCTTGACTGACAACTTCTAAGAAAATTCCTGCTCATGCAAGAGCTAATTTACGGTACCCGAAAGTTACACCTATGCCTAGATGCTAGATTTCACAGATTGTAACCACGTTGAACGTTGCTTTTCTACAGTTAATTTGCTCATTTTCAGTTTGTTTGTGAATGCTTTTGAATAGCAATGAAATGAAAGATAATCAGTATCACCTGAACAAGCATAAAAGGCAAGGCCACACCACAACTTCAACTAGAGGAGCATAATTTTTGGTTCCGTTGTATCACGTGTTCATATCCCATCAACTTCAACCATAGACCAGTGAAAAAAAGAATGTCAAACTTTGATATTATGTGAGCTAGGAATCCACTAAAACATGGAAAAGAAATGCCAACATTTACTTTACCTGTTCCTCCAACTCCTGTAGGTAAGCAGCTATTTTCTCTATCCTACTTCTCACTCACATCCGCTCCGCCTACAATAATCATTTGTATCAGTAAGCAGCTTGCAGAATCTTTTCCTTACATACAATAAATTCCTAAAACAAAATCTATGTGAGTTATTTACAAATGATGAAACTATACCTTCAACTGTTCAATGTCATTTACACTAGTGCGAGGTAGACCTTTCCGATGGATCTTCTTTTTATCTTTGGATATGATGTCCATTGCCATTAGAAAGAGGAAAGTGGGAAGGCTCGGCTGGATTAGCCAGATCCCAAATGCAGATTTCACCATCATCAGCCCCAGAAGCAAGCATGTGACGGAGCGAAGTCGCAGCAGCGAAGTATCAGCGAAGAGCTAAAAATAAGGGTAAACCCTAAATCTGGTGTGTATGGGTTTAGATATGAGAAGGAAGAACGGATCTGGCCGGATTTGTGAAGGGAGGTGGCGGGAGGGGGAGGTGGAGCGAGTCGCCGGCGAGAAGGAGGTGGATTTGCGAAGGGAGGTGGCGGGAGGAGGAGGTGGAGCGAGGGGTCGATTTTTGCAAATGAAGAAAGAAGAAAGAAGGGTCTTCTAAATGGTACACATATTTGTTTAAGCGGGTTTTCAAATGAATTCAAGTATAGTTCCGCGCTTTTTAATTTTTATTTAAAACACGTCTTTAACATCGGTTAAATAAATCAGACAATGTCTATACTTTTATTTACATCGCAAATTTAAAAACTGATGTTAAATTTTTTTTTAACAAGGCAGGTTTTTCTTACTGATGTTAATCACCCGATGTTAAATAGCAGAATTCTAGTAGTGTATTTATAATATTATAAAATTCATAATTTAGGATACATTTAAATAATATTTTTGACAAAAAAATATTACTCAATCTGTTTTTGTGATTATTCTTCATCTTGCGAATCATCAGATTCAACATCTTCATCACCAGAGGGCTCTGTTTCATACTCTACTCCATCATTGGCATTGAACAATGCTTCCTCCTCATCACTATCATCAGGCTCCACCAACTCCTCCACAACATCATTGACTGCATTTGATGGATCACGCAAACTTGTTGCCACATTGTCTGCCATTAGTTGGACATAAAGATCAGGAGTGTTGATTTCATCAGATTGATAAGCAGTAGTGGGGGTGGTAGATGTCCACCATTCTGCTATTCTCCCTCGGGGAGTTGTCTTGCATACATACCTCCAATCTGCCAGATCGCTCCTTGCTCCTGGGTATTCCGTGTAAAATACTTGCACCGCTTGTTGTGCTAGTATGAATGGTTCATACTTTTGATACTGTCTCTTGTGATTTACTTCAACAAAACGGTACTCTCGATGAACTCTTGTACCTCTTTCAGATGGATCAAACCATTTACACTTAAATAAGACAATCTTATTTTCATTATTATGTGAACGAGGATATTCAAGCTCGATGATTTCTTCCAGAAGACCATAAAAGTTTGTTTCAACATTTTCCTGATTAGATCCCGTAACACATACTCCATTATTCATTGTTGACTTGCCGACGCTATTCCCCACCGTCTGGAACTTGTATCCATTAACTTTGTAGGTGGTCCAACTTTTAGCTTTGACACTCGGACCACATGCACAACTCCACAAAAGCTCATTTGTATGGACTCCATTGTTCTCATCTAGTGCCCGTAATGTTGATGCAAATATATCATTAAAATGTAGATAATAATTATTCATTTATATATACATATATGCCATATATAATCCAACTCTTAACGTATTTAAAAGCAAAAAAACAAGGTACACTTACATATTTTTTAAACCATCCCGCAAACTCTTTTTTGACCATATCCTCATCAACCATGCCTCTTTCTGACTCAAATATACTACATACCAATTATAAATATAATTCTTAATCCAAACAAAACAAAGTATATCATTATTAATATAATACAAAATATACCTGATGTATGATTGCACTTCCGAATAGTTAAGCAATACGTATGTGTGTGCAGCATTCCACTCTTTGTCCACCGTCATCCACCTTGTTTTCGCTTTGCCGCCACTTTGACCAGGATAATTGAAAATCGAAAGAGCACCTTCATCGCCTTCAAACGCATCATTTCTCGCTGATCTCCTCAATTTAGATGGAACATGAGAAGGAAAGTAATGCACAGAAAAATTAGACGACTCTTGACAAGAGTAAGCCATGCATATCGATCCCTCAACATGATTCTTTTGCAGAATTTTGCGCTTCAACTGATACAAATATCTCTCAACAGGGTACATCCATCGATATTGCACCGGTCCTCCTATTTCAGCTTCATACGGCAAGTGCACAAGTAAATGCTCCATGGAATCAAAGAATAAAGGTGGAAAGATACGTTCCAACTTACATAATATTACAGGCACCGTAGACCGCAAATGTCTCATGTGATCAGTAGACAAAGTGGATGAACAAATTGACTGAAAAAAGATACTTAGCTCAGTCAAAGGACTCCAAACAGATAGAGGTAACAACTCTTTGAAAGCAATCGGAATGAGTCTTTCCATAAACACATGACAATCATGACTCTTCATCCTTACGAGACTGCAATTATCCTTCTGAACACATCTCCCCAAATTAGATGCATAACCATCAGGAAACTTCACAGACTTCAACCATTGACAAACATGTTTCTTTTCATCCCTCGTCAATGTGTAAATTGCTTTTGGCTTCGCCCCCTTGTGATCATCATTTACTTGAAGCTCTGGACGGCGACAAAGTAGTCGAATATCTTTCCGTGCATTCAAGTTATCCTTAGTCTTCCCAGGAACATCCATCACAGTATTAAAAATATTATCGAATACATTTTTCTCTGTGTGCATAACATCAATGTTATGTCGAATTAAAAGATCTTTCCAATATGGAAGCCTCCAAAAAATACTCTGCTTTGTCCACTTGTGAGAATCTCCATAACCAGACGGATTATTCAGTGGGTTCTCAATGGCGGTTGGAAAGTGACGTACCCGTTCCCAAATTTCATTCCCACTCAGCATCGGAGGTGGCGGTGATGTTCTCACAACATTTTTGCGAAACTGATTCCTATTTTTTCGCCAAGGATGATTAGCTTCTAAAAATCGTCTGTGACAATCGAACCAACAAGCCTTTCTACCATAATGTAATCGGAAAGCATCTGAATTTTCCATACATATTGGACAAGCTAACTCTCCAGCAGTACTCCATCCTGACAACATAGCATATGCGGGAAAGTCACTAATCGTCCAAAGGAGAGCTGCCCGCATAATAAAATTTTCCTTCCTTGAAACATCATAAGTGCTCACCCCGGACTCCCATAATTGCATTAACTCATCGATCAAAGGTTGCAGAGACACATCAATCAACTTTTTAGGATTTCGAGGACCTGGCACGACCAATGTTAAAAACATATATTCTGTTTTCATACACATATTGGGTGGAAGATTGTAAGGAGTAACAATAACTGGCCAACAAGAATAGTTTTGACCCGATTTAGTAAATGGGGCAAAACCATCTGTGGACAGACCAAAACGAATATTTCGAGGCTCATAAGCAAAACTAGGATGCATTGTATTCAATCTCTTTCATGCATCTCCATCTGAAGGATGACTCATCATCCCCTCCTCCGGTACATGATTCACATGCCAAGTCATATGGCCAGCCGTAGCCTCAGATGGATATAATCTTTGCAGTCGTGGGGTTAGAGGCAAGTAAAATAGTTCTTTACACGGGGTGCTCTTATTCTCATTACTTGTGAACCTGGAATGCCCATAAAATTTGCAAGATTCTTTGCTGACATCATCCTTCCAATATAACATACAACCATTGGGACACATGTCTATTCTCTCCATCGGCAAACCTAAATTACTAACCAACTTCTCTGCCTGGTAGTAATTGACTGGAATCTTATGACCTTGAGGTAAAATCTCATCATACAATTAGACGAAACCATTGAAGACGCTTTGAGGCACATTATATTCACATTTCAAACTCATAAGCCTTGCAGTAAAAGACAATTGTGTATGTGTAGAACATCCAGGCCACACCGGTTCCTCAGCTGCTTTAAGAACATCCCAAAAATGTTGGGACATCCTATCAATATCGGTTGGTCCTATGTCTTCTTCCATGTCATTGACATCGCTAATTGTCTCAGAAGGTTCTGTTCCCAGATTTCCTTGGTAGTCATCTCTAGCTCCACCACTATTAGCTTCATTAAACCACGGCGGACGAACAAAATTAGACCCAGCCAAATCAAATACCATTCTTTGTTCTGGATTCAATTCTCATGGGTTACTCTCACAAAGTTCTTCCTCATTTGATGCACTAATCGACTCACCCTGTGCAGTCCATCGGTAATAATCACTCAAAAACCCATAGTGATATAAGTCGTTCTTAACTTGACTTGCAACCTTAAATTTACAATTTCGACAACTCTTGCATGGACATTTTATCTTGTCTCCATCCATGTAATGTTCTTGAGAAGCAGCAAATTCCACAAACTCATTAACCCCTTGATAATATTCAGGTTTGATGCCATCAAGATTCGGCAAGTACATATCATACATCCAAGCACGATTATTCATTTTTTCTGCACATATATAACAAATTCAGTCTTTTTAATAAGTATGCAATTGAGTAATATTATAAAACCCTAACATGATCCATTAATTTGATCATATAATTTAAAATTTCCGATAATACATATGCGTATATCAACCAGAGGAATAAATAGATACAGATCTTACGGTACATATACTTACTTACATTGAATTATGCAAAGAAGGATGTATGATTGATATAGAATACCGTCGTTTTCTCCAAAAAAACAGATTACCGTCGTGAAATTATGAGGAAGACTGAAATTAAATTGGCGGATTTGTGTTATATAATGACCTAATTAGAGACGGATTCAGGGACGAATTCAGAGACGGATTCAGGGATGGCTTCTGGGACGAATTCGGGGACGAATTCAGGGGCGGCTTATCAGGGGCGAATTCGGGGACGAATTCAGGAACAGATTCAAGGCTGAATTCGGAGGCGGATGCGGGGACGGATTCGGAGACGCATTCAGATACAGACTCGGGAACGGATTCAGAGATAGATTTAGGAACAAATTCGGGGATGGAATCGGGATTGGCTTTTGTAACCAACTTAAGGTCGTGACTATTCACCAACAAATATTGTAATGCGTGTTTATTTTGTTAATGAGTTTGCGTCGAACGCTCATTCATCCCCATATTCTTCAGTAATTAGAGAGAAATTTAGGCACATATTTCAATTTGTCTCTATATAGAGACGAAATATAAATTGGTTCCTATATTTGTTGCTATATAGAGTCAAAGATAGACACGACATTTCACCATGTTCCCATTAGGTATGAATTTAGGAACCTATTATCGGATATTGCAATTAGCAACAAAATTACTGACGCTTCGCTAATTTGTTTTAAATTTAGCGTCGATTATGACATTTTGTTCTAAAACTCATCCCTAATAGGGACATAATTAGCTACAAGTGAAACCCGTCTCTAATATCCGTCCCTATATCAAACTATTTTAGTAGTGCGGTAAAATAAAAAAAAATCCCAGTTCAATGAACGAGGAAGGATGGACTTGAAATTAGTCCGAAACCGAAGCACCATGTCGAATATGTGAAGAAAAGGGTGCTTAAAATGAACTACGAACTGCTTGATCCCTCATGAAGACGGTACGTAGGCAATCTAGATAGTCAAGAATGCTAGATGCAGCCCCAAAAACAAGAACAACACCAATCTTCCCCTTACAATGGTAATTCAAGTGTATTGTCTTGAGGTTAGCCAATGATGATCAATATTGCATTGGTCCGTCGAGTGAATACCACACCTTGTCAAGATAAAGCACCCCATACGTGAGATCCGTATTGTTCTTAATTGAAGACCAAATCAAATGAGGTCAAAAGATCAAGGGCGAACTTTGAATCTGTTCGTCGAGCTTCTCACAAATTCAAAGTTCGGGGGCATCTGTTTGGGTGTAAAAATTCATCCTTTATTAAAATGTTACCGTACACACTCGTGGGATTATTGTCGTGGAAAACTTCATGCGATAGTTCGTATATGCGAGAGCAAGTTTGGTGACAATGATTACAAACAAGTAAAGAGCGCTCAGATTGTGCTACGTATTAAATACATTATTTCAGCGTACTACAAATTCTTGGGCTAAAGTATACAAGTTTAATACAATAGTCGGACATACAAAAAAAAAATATTTAACGCTGCCGAGAGCGCAAATCCCGTCACTTGCTAATGAGTGTCTCGAAATCCCGACGTCAGTCCGGCTCTTCATTCAACCTGCAAAGGAGCCAACATTGAATTAGTGGATCTGAAAGATACTCATGTAAAGACTAAAGGTTGGGCTTCTTGATGACAGGCCCAACACAATTCCAGAAGGAATATCCAAACACACTTGGCTGCCAAACTTGATAAAAGAAATTAACAAATTGGATAGCTGAACAGATATTCCGTATAAACAAATAGCTCTCAAAAAAAAAGGCTATCGATATCTTTTAAAATATATATATAAAGGCTGTTGAAATGAAATAAAAGATATGAGATCAGGAAAAAGAAGATATTCTGTATTATCTTAAAGAAGGTAAAAAGATATCTTTTCCCCGATAAAACAAGGCCTAGGTCAGTTGAAAAAAAGGAGAACAGACGCTAGAAAACATACAGCACAAAGCAAAGCAAAGGAAAAAGCTGCAGAAAAAAAAAACACCACAAATTCGTCTGCAGAGAGCCAAGCAAAGAAGAAGAGGGGGGCCGACAGGTAGCCTTCTCTCCATGTTGGGTTCTTGGTGATTCCCGAAGCCCCGCCCTTGCAAACCCTGCGGGCTTTCGCTTGTGGCCTGGGCTTCGGAGTCATCAGATCACCCACAAATCAAATCAACAGATCACCCTCAAATCAAATCAAGTTGAAGGACCCCCGCAATCGACTCTCGAAACCCCGCCCTTGCAAACCCTGCGGGCTTTCGCTTGTGGCCTGGGTTTCGGAGTCATCAAATCCCCCCAAAACATGTCGAAGTGCTGTCAAAATCGATTCTCGAAACCCCGCCCTTGCAAACCTTGCGAGCTTTCGCTTGTGGCCTGGGTTTCGGAATCATCAAATTGCCCTATAAGAGGGCGAAATGCTGCTGGATTTTTCTCTAAACTAGGCGACTAATTCAAGCACACAAATCACAACCAATTTCAAAGGCAAAGAAAGGAGAAAGCTCGCCACAAACAGATTTCCAAATAATGCACAAAGTAGCGGCATTAAATTGGAATCGAGCCCAAGCAAATCAAACAAACTGTTGTCCTACACTAAGCAAATCAGTTGTGGGAATACATGGCTTTCTATCCAAATATCCAAATCGAAGGCCCTGACTTGCATTTAAAAGGAAGTCTAAACTTTGAGGAGGCAAAATCAGCATCTCAGTTTCAAACAAACAAAGAAGATAAGATTACTGCAGTAAAGACATGAGAACAAATTTTCTTGTCTGGACAAAGTAAATCAGTCCAGAGAAACTAAGTTTCAGAAAGAGAAAAAAAAAAAAGCAAATCAAGCAGGACATCTCTCTCGGCTTCTCAGACAAGTCAAACACAATCCAAATCAAACAAATCGCTACCAAATTTCAACTAATCCTAGAATAAAACATCCAAATCAGCGGCAGCCTATGCCTACTGTCAATTGACGCTTTGGCTCAATGAAAACAAAGAAAAGAAGGGAAGAGAAACCGGCATACCTGCTTGAAATGCTGAATTGGTGGCCACTCAGAAATCGTTGCCTACCCTCTTCTCTTGATTTCCCTAAACCAAATAATCCCAACAGTGCAAAATCCACGAAATTCAGTCACACAAGCATCGACAAATTCGCATAAGCCCTAACTCTGAAATTGAAGGCTAAAATTTCTAAAAGAAAAAAAAAGTGCCCCAAAATCATACCTAGAGTTGGGATTGTAATGTCCTCGCCTCGTTGTGGATTGGTGATGCTCAACTCAGCAACCTTCCCTTCCGAGCAACCAAGGCCGGATGCACAAAGCCACCGACGGCCTTCGAGCGTTCACGCGACTCTCGGTGATCGAAATTGTCCCATATTACAAATAAAAAAAAAATTGATTAGCAGAGCTCGCGAATTGAGAGTTTTATTGGAAGGAGAAGTGAATGAAAGTCAAAATTTAGGGAATCTATCATTCGGATTCCCCCTAGGTGGAAGATTTAGGGTTTAAAACAACTAAAACAAGAAACCTTAGAAAATTACCCGGGCAAAACTCCGAATTAGGGCTTGTTCGGGACACCCGACAAAAAGCTCAAGCTCGTCGGGTTCAATCACCAAAACACAAAAATCAAATCAATTCAAATACTCAGAACTACGTAAGGCTTGATTCTCTTCCAAGAGATACGTAGGCAACCCGTTAAAATTCGGGTGCAGCCCAAATCACCAAAACCACTCAAGTCTTGGTGTCGATACAACTTCGAATCAAGAGGGTAACCAAAAGGGGTCGAACTCAAATTATAAAAAATTAAATAAAATATGTTTTACAATTATTCGCGCATTTTTGTTCAACACATATACCACCAAGCATCGCTTCCCTTTTGGGATATGATAGTTGTCAAGATGAATGCAAGAAGAATCTTCATAAAATACTACACCCAGCTAGTACAATAAATACCATAGCAGAAACTAAGAATTGAACTACCTCATCTCTCAACCCATTGACAGATTTTCCTGTGGAAAATGTGCCTACAACTAGAAGACAAAGGAATATAGGCAGGGAAAACTATAAAATGATATTGCAGTGCACCAGAAGAACTAAAAATCATATCTACAAAGATATCAGTTATAGTCATGTTGGTTGAATCATTAATTTCAAAGATAAAATTGAGACCCATTTCATTCAACTCGGAAAGAAGACAATACCTGAGCTGGAATCCAGACTACATCACTAATTGCATCCATGGCAGACTGTCGGAAGCCTTCTACTGATGCAAACCATTGTTCTGTTGCCTTGAAATCGTGGGCTTTTTGGTTCTCCAATCATATGAATATTTGTGCCAGAAAGAGAGCTAACTCACAATCAATGGTTTCACATCCCAATTTCAGGCAAAAATCTGTCACATGTATGCTCAATTTCAATCACACAGAAAAACAACCAATCTGAAACAAAAAGAACTCGAATACCAGTTTAGAAATTAGCCAAAACAAGACTAGTTCAGAAATAAAGCAAGCGCAATGATAATCTGAGTGATACAAACCCTAATTGAACATAAGATCCATCCAAACCACTTCGAATTTCACAAGAATTAAAAGATCGGAATAAGATTTTACCTGATCAATAAAAGTTACCTATTTATGTATCACACTGGACAAACCTAAGGCAAATCTAATCGAACAAATCCAATGAACACATTCTACTTCACACAGCATTTGTATAATAGACATTACTTACTTCACAAAAAGAGAGAAAGAATCAGAATTAGGTGCGAATTGTCTTCCTCTGAACATCGTTTCGTCATTACAATGTCCGAACAGCAACACACAGCCTCCAAGCAGCCTCGCCCTAGTCGATTCTCTTCTCGCAGCAGTGCCAAGGGGCACGTGTAAGATGTATACAGCCTTATTCCATCACAAGAACAAACAAACCGATACTCAAAACGGTTAGATTAAAGGCATTCGCATTTCACATCCACAAAGCTGCCAAATTTGAAAGCTCATAAATTCTGTTCAAAAACCTAACAAACAACTACAGAGAGGAGTTTTTTTTACCTGGTTGTGCCATCAAAGATAGAGGGAGGCGGAGAGGAGGC
The DNA here is from genome assembly GCA_037127255.1 of Persicaria tinctoria. NCBI lineage: Eukaryota > Viridiplantae > Streptophyta > Magnoliopsida > Caryophyllales > Polygonaceae > Persicaria > Persicaria tinctoria. The sequence continues at coordinate 54,479,245 of JBANSL010000016.1, read as the reverse complement.
TTCCAGGGTAGCTGCAAGGTTGCAGAGAAGCTCCGATTCGCTCGCTCGGCGGAGGCGGAGAGCGAATCGAAGGGATGCGCCGCCACCGCCAGCGCTTTCACCTTCCATGGCAAGAGGACAGGGGAGCGGGAGTGCTGACATCCTATTGGTTATCTAGATGGCAGTAAGGGTATTTCCGTAAAAAAAATCCGAAATTAAAAAGACAGACATTCCACCAATTATTTCAAATACTAGGACACTCCACCAATTGCATTCGGCACAAATTTTCTCTATATGTAATTTGCATGCATATTGCATGATAATGTAGTTAGGGTTTGTAATTTGTTAAAATATAGTGTATTATTTACATCAAAAGAAGAGAATAATGCATTAATGCTAGTTGTTAGAAAAAAATTTCAATGATTACTTAGTTTTGTGTGATTGCTTTTTCCCATTAATTATACAAAAAAGGTGGATGGGTATGCTTACCCTTGTGTAAGTGAAGCATTTTCCCTCTTGCATTATTGGAACAGTTCATGATGTAAAGGTAACTAGGCACTAGGCAGTAAACGGCTCCATTATGCCTGCAGCTTTAGCAATTGAATTTGAAAGCCATTGTTTCTGCTCCCTGCAGAGTGCAGATAACAAATAAACCAGTGGACAGTGGTGGTCAGAGCAACCAGGAATTAAGAAATGAGGTTGTGCTCGTGAATCTCAAGGTTCCATCTAAAGCAACACCAGAAATACGTTAAAATATGTCACTCAGTCAATAACACATGTACTTGACTACTCTCTGTATAATCCCATAGAATAAAAATGAAACACAGGTTGAAACAGTAAAACCTCATGCCCTGCAACAGCCCACGGGTACGCGTATAGTTCGGCGATAAGGAGTACCATACACGTACTGATATTGTACTCATACACGAGTGGGGTTGGGGCCTTTTACTTAACTGTAGAGCTTACAATAATTTGAAGCGACACTTAAGCAAATCCCAACATTTTGGGGATGTTTAAGACCATTCAATGTACTTTCCACGATCGGGAGTAACTCTCAAGCATTCCCAATCTGTGAATTTAAAGCACAACTTGCACCAAGAGAAACAGACCCAATCTGTGAATTTAAAGCACAACTTGCACCAAGAGAAACAGACCCAGAAGGATAAGTTAAGACAGTAAACCAGAGGATTCAAAGGACGCATGTTCTTCACTTGTACACGGAACACCATAGGAATGCGACTTCAACAATAACTCAAGGGATCAAGTTCTTACCACGACTGCCAATAAAACTATCTATAACATCTTATATTGTATCAAGTAACAACACGTTCATGAATGATTAAATGGCAACACCAAGCACAACTGAATAAAAAGGATACATGGACATCAAATCATTCAACAGCACAGTCTTAACACTGGAAGCACAGCTTCTGCGGTTTAACACTATAGTCTATACTGTAGTTAGCAGCTTGTACATTATAACATCAAAATTTGGACCTGTTTAGGCAATTTATGACTCCCCCGGTAGAAAGAAGAGTGGAAAGAATAACTTTCAATTTTGACAGTCTTACATCTGAATGTTTCTGAGTGACCATGAATCATGATGCTGAGCAAACTTCCCCGTTTGACAGTGCATTTGCTGATTCACTTTCCTTTCCATATAAGGGAATCCTTGCACCCAACTGCCTGAGCTGCTCCACTGTGTTGCAAAGGAACTCGAAAGTGAGCTGGTTTTGCTTGTTGAGGTCTTCTCTAACCTGTGGCTGGGCCCTAAACCATTCGCCTAGCATTTTGTGTACGTGAGCACGGATCATTCTCCATGGCACCGGATAATTTTCACAGAATTTTAAATAGTCAACCAATAACTGCCCCTGGTCCAGTCTCTGATCCATGACTTTCTTTTCATCATCCTCCGCCCACTCGGCTGTTCGAAACCCAGCAAACAGAGCTGGGTTCTCAAGAAGGGCATCTGCTGAAAGCACCCCTTCAGCACCAGTCGCCTCCAAACATTTCTCAACATCATCAACATGCCTTATATTTCCATTGGCCAGGACTGGTATTCTGACTGAATCTCTGACTACCCTAATGGCACTCCAGTCTGCCCGGATTTTCCTCTGGTCTTTCTGATCTCTGGTACGGCCATGGACAGCCAGGAGAGAACATCCGGCTTCCTCTAACATCTTTGCATAGTTTATTGTATCTTGCAAATCAGGAAATAATCTGATTTTGCATGATACAGGGACACGAAGGTTTGTGGCCAACTTGTGCACAAGAGATTTTACCAATGGAAGATTATCCATCAGGAAAGCTCCATAATTGCCTCTTCTAGCAATTCGTTGTGGACAGCTGCATGCAAAACAAATCAAGATTACGTTGCTGATCATCAAGGATTATATACGAAATGAACTTAGAGAGAGCAAATGTTCAACATCTAGAATGATTCTCACTCGTATTCCTACAAAAACCATCTTCAATTAAACTAATGACCTATAAATTCCACGTTTAGAAGACATTTACCCCAGATTGATATCAACATAATCACAAAAAGGTTCTACTTTTTTGGCCGCTTCAAGCAAAACATCAGGGTCGTTCGCACAGAACTGAACAAAGAGTGGCCGATCCTCCTGCAAAGGTTCCAAAGTCAATCCAATGCCATTTTAAATATACTGAATCATAATGAGAATCTAAAAAGAACTTCATAATATCGAATCCTAAATGCAAGCAGCTCACACATACACTATAGACATCTATAGTTCACAGCTTTATTTATTTATTTGGCCCACAAAAGATTACAGTACTTTGCAAATAATAGAGTATCGTGAACTAAAACTTATTGCACTTCTCGAATGCGTTTAACGAAAGAACAAGATATTAATTTATACAAATAATTTAGGCTTTTTTGCTGAATGTGAAGCCAAAATTGAGTATCAGTTTTGGCTATAGTCTATCCATTCATCCATCGAATGAGCAAAGTTACTATCAATTGTCGAACTAAAATAGATAAAATTAAACCACAATTGCTTAAAATAAACCACAGCTTAAGTAATACTTGCAATGTAATGGAGAAAATCCAACACTGATTAAATCGATCAATCGGAAGGCAATATTGAAGGCAAGTTTTCCTTATTGGAGGAGATAGAGAGGAAGAGTTAGACACCTCGCAGGTGGTGAACTCCATAGACCTATACTTGTCATTCTCGCTGAAAATCCGAGCGTGCAGCATAGGAGTATAAGCAGCCTGAGCCCCGTACTTCCGGCACAGCAAACGGAACGGCAACTCCGAGCAATCAACCATCGGTGCAACAATGAACTTCGGGCGACCAATTTTATCCCAGTGCGCCCAAGCCTTCAGAATTCGAGCCTCTCCGCTCAGGTAACCGCTTGGAGATCCGAGGAACAGTCCTTCTCCTCCCACTCCTCCGTGACTTTCCACTTCTATTTTCTGCTCTTCTTGCTGAAAATCGGCGGATCCCGGGCAGCAGAGAATGTCATCATCGGCGGTTGTGAGAGTGGCGTGGGAAGCCATGGAGAGGTTCTGATAGCGCGGGGAGAGATTGGAAGAGAGATGGTAGATGTGGCGGCGGCAGGGGAGGAGTTGGGGAGAGATCTTCATGGGGAGTGGACGGCCGAATCGGCGCCGAGTTCCATAGCCGCCGACTTCCTCCGCGTACTGAATCCGCAGTTTTCGCCTCTCTCTCTCTCTCTCGCTGTGTATGCGCCGAATCGAAGCGATCATATCGATCGGGCATTGGCATTGAAGGAACCCTACCAGGCCCAAAAAGGTTTTGTTGGGCCAATAAACCTATCTTTCTCTGGGTTTTGATTGATTGGGGCTTAAACATATCATATTACCGGCTGATTTAAGTCATTGAAATGAATCAATGATGTCCAAATCTTCCACCCATTCAAATTTCAAACCTAGGCATTCAGTTGCAACTTGCAACACATGAATCTATCCATTACTCAATCAAAAACATTTGATTTTTGAATATATTTATACATTATTTCTTTCCTTTTGCACAAGTTTTGCCCATTACTCAATCAAATGTCTATTGAAAATTTGGAATATAATATTAAAAAATATTTTTATTGCACAACTTAAATTAAATATTTTTAATGAAAATATTGTATACTGAGACCCTTTTTTATTTTTTTTTATAAAGTGAAATTTTGAGAACAGACAGGTTTGATTCTGGATAGATCAATAACACTAGCAAACAGAAAAACCATCACAAATAAGGACAATAAAAAAAATCAACAGTCCAACTATCTACAATTGATTGAAGCAGGAAGGAAGAGAAGTCCCAATTTAGAACCTAAATAGACTGGATTTTTTGGACAATGTAAGTTGGAAATAGGTTTTAGAGGAGGGTAATCTTCCCGTTTTTTGGTTATCCAAGAGGTCGCCGACCACAAGGTCAGGGTCTTGATTATCCTTGAAACATTCTAAGAGGAGATCGTTAATCCATGTGTCCAACCAAATGTTTATTGATTGACCTTTCTCAACAATCTAGAGTAGATCTTTATGAAAGTGGTCATGTAGGTTTAAGAGTCTTCCAAAATGTCATGAAGTATTGTAATTAGTTCTTTGCTTGACTGTCTCAATTCGGGAGTACTTTTCTTTAATGACTTTAACCCAAAGGTTATTTGGTTCTGTATAAATCTTCCAAAGAAGTTTCATTTGAAGATTGATGTTCATTTTCTTTTGCTGTTTTGAAATCAAGAACTTCAAATTTTTTGGGGAGCGCAAAGTTTTTACCAGCTAAGTAGGGGAATGCATCTCTTCCCTTCTATTACAACTTTCTTACGCGCATCATTTTCATCGTTTTTCTTTTTATTTAATTTTTAAATTACAGTTTGTAGAATGTGTGCTATCATCTTTCCTTGTTGTCTTGTCATTTAGGTCACTAGGAAACACCATCTCGACCTAGTCGGGGCAAGGGTGCGTACAATTCGACCCCCCATGCCCTACTCTGAGTGGGATATACTGGGCTTGTTGTTGTTGTTGTCGTCGTCGTCATTGTTATAAGTAGGGGAATGTAATGTTTTGATTGCAATTTGTTCCAAATTTTTTTTAAGTTGGTCAATTTTTTGGAGAATTCCTTTTTGGGAAGAGGAATGTCTGCATCAATTGATTTGTTTAGAGCTAATCATATTTGCATTTCTTTGGACACCGGGATATTAATTTGTTATGCAAGCAAGTGTGAGACCTATGGGCTTATATTTTCAGAAATTAGAACGGAGCTTTTGTTGTAATTTATGGCAAGTCTTGATAAATTGAAAAAGTTAGTGATCGAGCATGTTATGTATTGTATGTAGGCTTTTGTTTGATACTCTAGCAAAAATGAGAGTGTCGTCTGCAATTTTTAGGATAGGGATTGGGTTTTCCTTAGAGGATGGTTTAAATGCGATCAATGGATCATCTAGAAGAGCTTCAACGAAGCTCTCTTGCCAGAAGCTTCATTACAATACCAAAAAATGTATGGTGCGAATGAGTCTCTTTGTCTTATTCCTAGGAGTGTTATTTACCAGCACTGAGAATGCCTGAATGTGGTAGTAGTGATACATCTCATAACCCAATTGAATCAGCACGGGTGAAAACCAAATGTTTGTAGAACTTTTTCAATAAAGTTCCACTCAATTTTGTCATAAATTTTCTCCATATATAGTTTTAGGGTCATGTACTCTTTTTTACCTTTTTGTTTGTGAAAATTGTGGAAATTTTCATGAGCGATGAGAATGTTGTCTTGAATTGTTCGGCCTTCGAGAATTCAGCCACAGTGCCACAAAACTATGTCGACTCACCCCGAGTACTCCACAAGCGTTACACGCGTCCGCCACTAATCCTAAAAGAAAAGAACAGTTTATGAGGAAGAAATATCTTCACCTGCGAATATATGGACAAATAAATTTTCATATAAATAACAGTGTGAACCCGTATAAAATGATAACATACTTCGCTCCGCGGAAAAATGCCGAGTTTCGACATGGCTTCAAGAGAGATATCTCCACCCATTTTCACCACAAATGTCATTACATTTCCAAACCCCAAGTTCATGAGGATAATCCTTGGCGAAAGCTATCTAAATAGACTTGATCATTTATACTTTTCCCATGCACCCTTTACTATACATCTATGTGGAATACGGTGAAGAAGTATTGGACCAGGTTTGCCTATGCTCTCCTCTAAAGCAAGAATCCGTGGTGATGGTTGAAAGGGATGTTGGGGACTGGTTCTTGCTATCTGAAGGATTGAGAGACTTCACGACAGCCAATAATGTAAGAGTTGGTTCATGTTTAATGTTCAAATACGAAGAAGATTCCCACTTCAAAGTGACTATAACACAACCAGGTCCAGAGGAAAACCGGGACGTTGTCAATGATATCCTTTGTTACGAGAACATGTAACCTATATTATAGTTTAAACTCGTTGCGACCTCTTGTAAAGACAAAGTTGTTGGCTCCATAAAAACAACTTTTGCTGCCATAAATAAAACCCGAGTGTTCAAATATCATCTCAAGAATATCATCTTCATCCCCAATCATAATTTTTGTCATTCGTATATCAACGTCAATAACCAACAATACAATGACAAAAAAACAAACCACAAACCCTTCTTTTTTATTCCCTCGCGATTTATTTTATAAAACACTCCATAATAGGAGATTAGTAAGGGTTTCAAGGGCGGGAAACACAGTCAAGAAAAATTCGGACATGCAAAAGAACGTACGAAAAATAAAAATAATATCTCAAAAACATGTCCAAAATACGAAACCTATTCAAAAAGTATCATCGCAAATATTCATTGAAAAAACAGTTAATCATCTACGGAGCACGCCCAAACACGATTCAAGGACGAAAAAAGATAGAAAAAGATTTACAAAACATCCAAACACCAACTGTATCAAAGATAGACTATAATCCTTGTCAAATAAAGTTTGTTAAGGCTGATCCTTGATGCCCCAGTCCTGATAATTAAGACTGGGTTTGAAAGTCTCCACTGGAGCCCTAGGCTTGGAAAAGCGAGAGATGCTTTGATTGATACTAGCTTTCATCCCATGGACAAAAGTAGGCACCAAACGCTCGTGCAGAACATCGTCACCCACCTTGGAACTAAGCTACCCACTCACCCATTTTCGGCCAGTGTCAGTCGCGAAATACTCACCTAGCTAGGGTGGCCTTTCTCAGCTGCACATCCGCATTCGAATCTTTGAAACCTCCGAGCTCTTTCTCTACGCCATATAACTAATCTCTCAACAAATCCAGATCAATGGTAAGATCGTAAACTTGAACTGCAAGTCTAGCAACCTTCTTTGTTTTCTCATCCAAAACACCCTTTAGTTCCACGAGCTCAGCAACATACTTCTCTTCGACCTCTTGCATAGCCTTTTCAAGAGCCACAACATGATCTTTTAATTTTGTCATCTCCATGAGGGTTGCCTCCCGCGCACTCCGTGCCTTATCCAGACCCTTTTCTAGGCTTTCCACTTGGCTCCACAAGCTTTCATCGATCGCGAGATTCCCCTCAGTATCTTTCAGTTTAATTAGCTTCGCTTCCAGCTCAGCGACCCTCTTGTTAGCTACAACCCTCTCCTTGCTACTCAACCTTCTCTTCTCCTTCTCAACCTTTAACTCCTTTGCATATGAATCAAAACGATTCTCGATCTCGTCCCAGTAAAACCTCCCATAAAAAGTCAAGGAGGGGGCATCGTATAAGAAACACATTCAAAGTTTAATAAATTATCCCGAGAAATCACTTGCTTACCCAGTCAACAGATTTTCGGCCGTCCGAGATTAAAACATCAATGTTAAAGTTTTCCGGATAACTCCTTTCGGACACAAAGCAATTCTGATGCAGGCTTAACTTGTTCGATTCCGGGAAAGGGAAACCTGGTTGAAGATAAGTGGTAGACACGGTTCCGCTAGGGGTGACGCTGGCCACATGGCCACTAGAACCAATCATAGTTGAAGTTATCACGACGCCATCCCACTTCCACTTCTTTTTAGAACCCTGAACCTTGGAAATAGGAAGCTTTGTGGGCATTAGCGTCCGATCTTTTGAATCAGATGGGACGATCTCGACATCAGCATGCCCAGCCCCACGAACGGAACCACTCGGTGGGACAGCTCGTGCTTTCTTCTTGGCCAAAGTTTGAGGAGCTCTCGAGATCGACGAGGCTTGGAGAAGATTCGTGTCTAGCTCGTCTACCTCCGACTCCAAAGCCTTCTATGAGAGTGGAGATAGGTTCAGCATATCTGCGAAGGAAAGAAACAAGAAAAATATCAAAAAACCTTGAACATATTTCATAACACACCAACACCACCTATCACGACTAAAAAAATGCCCACCGGGAGAATGAGGAATGCTCAGCCCCGCCATCTTCAACCACAATTGGGTAACTATTTTCTTGTATTCCCTAAGTCCCTCAGGACGCACGAATTTCTGCTCCTATCTCTTGGTAGAAGTCGTCTCAACCTTTGTGAACCGATTGTATATCCCCGGGCCAGTACGAAAATTCAGAGAACAATCGATACGATCTCTCACCAAGAACCACTTTTCCTCCAATCTGAGCTACTCAATAACCTGTTTGATAGCTTCCCTCCCAGTGTGACGATATAAAGACAATGAACGCCTTTCCTTACGGATAGAAAAGTGGACAAACTAAATGCTCTAAACTCGACTGTTGACGAATGGTAGCACACCTCATCATATATACCGCCAAAAACATCCCAGAGTGAAATGACAGTTGAGCCGAGCACAAGATCACTCTTTCTAAAAAATCGAGATAAAACGGATGGAGAGGAGGACGAAACCCTTGCACGATACTCTCCAAATGAATCACCATGTGCCTTGGATAAGTATCCAAGCACCATCCTTTATCAGCAGCGAATCCCAGCTCGATGCATGCTGGCCAAGGGAAAGATCTTGATACTGTTCGTACGTCTTCCAAATCCATTACTAACTCTTCTCCCGAATCTCTCTTGACTGTAACGACTGGGGCAATTTGCTCAGAAAAAACGGCGGGAACCTATGGGGGCACCGACGACACATACTCATCACAAAATCTGTATTCTGCGATCTCCTTTAGATCATAATAAAGTATTTGAAAATCACCTCTTACTGCGTGCACTTTCTTTTTCTTACTGATCGGTTCGTGATCTTTCTTTCCGCGTGCCCTCCTCCTTTTCTTCTTGGGCTTGGGATCCTTCCCTTTGTGTCCTATGTCGCCGATGGAACTCGACCATAAGTAGTAGTCAGGATCTCCCCTCATCAAGGGTTGCTTCACTTGCCTCGCTAAATAATGAGAAGTGGAGGCATCGCGAAGAATTTGTTTACAAATCACGGACCTAAGAGACACCGTGGACAAAACAGTGTCATCCCTATCTCCCTCAGTGCAATGACTGGAAGTATCCAAAGAGTCTTCCCTAACACCCGCAAGCGTAACCTCAACATTTCTGACTATCACTGGCTGAACTCATGACTCTTAAGATTTTCCAAAAAAAGGTTTGAAAACGCGCGGAGTATAAATTAGCAGGGGAAGGAATGATCATTGCTTATCGCGAGTACATAAAAAAGAAATGGTGCAAAAAAAAATTTCTCCTGAAAGGACTTTGAGGATGCCTCACGAGCCCTAAAGTCAGGAAGACGAAAAGCCGTCGACCGAAAAAGAGAAAAAAAGACGACTTATCACCTCCCCCGCATGAAAGTACCTTTTTCGGATAGAAAAAAGGTAGTTTCCGATGGGAGCCTATTTTTTTCCCCAAAAAAACGTGAAAACCCTTAACAGACGAACCACCACCATTAAATCCCCAAAACCCGTTCCCAAAAACCCAACCACCACTTCCCCATCGTGGAACGGTGGATCCCCCCCCCCCTCCCCCCGTCCTTATCCTTTTCCAAACCCCATGGGCTAAGAGGAAAATCCAAAGGGAAAAACAAAAGACAAAGAAAACTTAGGGCTGGCACGGTACGGTACCATGGTAAATTTTCAATTACCACGTACCGTACCGATATCATTCGGTATGAAATTTTTTGTACCATGTACCAACCGTTAATATCGGTAACCGATATTGTTGGTACCAAAACTTTCGGTTACCAAAGGTCAGTACCGTGGTAACCAACACCGCAAATTTCAATAACCGATTTACGTTTTATACTCTGTGGTACCGATGGTACCATTTATCAAATATTTTGTACCATTTATCAAATATTTTATTTTGTACCGACGGAACCGATGGTGTCGATGATACCACAAATTTTTTGTACCATTTATCAAATATTTTATTTTATTTTTTTAAAAATACATATATAATCGGTACCACGGTATTTGGGTTTTCATACCGTGTACCGTACCGACTTCTTTCGGTACCGAGATTTCGGTTACCGATTCAGTCGATTACCGACTACTTGTCACCAATGTCCTGTTGGTACGGTTGGTAATCAGTTGGTACGGTAATTTTTTTACCACCGCCCAACCTTAAGAAAATTGGACCAATTTACTTGAGAAATGCTCGGAAAAAACACCAAACGATTGGAGAACAGCAACCACAAATGGTGAGGGCTTTTCAACTTCCTTTTCTCTTTCTATCTATCCAAACCCTCTCTAAGAAACCCTTCTAAAATCATAAATGAAATGTCACAGGCAACCTCGAAACCATTTATAGTATCTTTAGGGCCACCCCAATTGTTTTTGGCCCGCTATGGGCCTGGATTGGGCCATACACTCTCAGCCCAATAAGAATGAAACCCAATGAAGCATTGTTTCTATTTAGACTCACCCGCTATCACTTCACACCCACGATTGAATCCCGAGGAGATATAACGATTCTCGAAAAAAAGGTCCCTATGGGGAATACGAATTATAACGTCATAAATAGGTCACCCACCACAAAAAACATGAAGAATTTCCACCTCCACCTAAGATCGCGAACATTATGAAGAACATCGCGATCACCACCATAACTTCACGTCATTTGCTTCACATCAAACAGCTCGATGGCCAGGTGTCATGTCTCTGGCGTCCATTCGCAATGGGCCAAACCCCAGGCATGAGGGCATGGGCTACACATGTCCTTGACTAAACCATGAGGTCGCCAACCAGCTGCTCTCCATACTATAAATACCCCCCTCCATCCACGAAAAAAGGGATCCGATTTTAGGAAACAGAGAAAGAGAGCTCTGCTATCCTCCTCGAGATAAAGCCTTTGGAGGTATGTTCATGAGACCTATGATCGGAGAATAACGCTTCTAGAATCAAACATCATCTCTTGATAACCTCTAAAGATAACAATTGAACAATGAATACAAGACGCAAATAGCTTCATCGCGAAGTATATATTGATCCACGACCCAACTCATAACAAAGATCATAATTATATATATATATATATATATATATATATCCTGGTCGGCCTTACAGATAAATATAAGACATTTTTCGTCACCTTGAAGTAATTTATATAGATGGTGACGATGCCATAGAAAATAGGGCTATTAAATAACACAAGTATAACGTCATAAATAAGCCACCCAATGCAAAAAGACATATAGCTCCCCTACAAGATTCATCGCGAGTAAAGTACTCGGTCAAGTCCTGACCAAACCCAACACCCCAAAAAAACTTGATCCATATTTCCTCGCGACCAAGATCTTAGTATAAACCCGCATAAGTGCCAAGACATGTCCCCCAAGTACCTCGTGGCTCTCCAGGATCCTAACAAGCAGCTCGCTGACTCAAATCACCTCACCTCTAATAGCGCCACGTATATTGCCTATACCCCTAAGCGTGAGGGCATGTGCTACACGTGTCATATGTAAAACCACGAGGTCGCCAACTATCTGCTCGCTTGGTTCCCTTATAAATACCCCCCTCCGACCTCAAAGAGGAGGATCCGGATTGAAGATAGAAAGTAGAAGAGCTCTGATTGCCTCCCGGACCTAAAGCCTCCGGAGTTGAGTTCTTAAGATCTTTGATCGGAGAAGAACGTTCTTGGAATAAGAACATCACCTGACTTCCTCTCAAGCCAACGACTGAACGGTCCAAATCCTCGCAAGTCGAATATCCGATCCCCATTGCTTGGACTAATAAATGCTTAACCTGATCATCACCCCTCACAGTTAAAGCGTGCAGGTATTTCAAGTCATTTTGTTGTCATGATGAAGTAATAAGTACAGGTGAAATTCAACCAACGGTCTCAATCTCACCGTTCCCCTAACGAGGAAGCCCTACACAGCGGCAACGAGAATGTCCCTCAACAACCTCCCTGGGACACTGCGCAACCACCTCTGTTCGCTCCCTACAGAATGTGGGACGGGCCTGTTTTTTGCTCCTTCTATTGATATTGATAGAAAATTACCCCCCGTACCAATTCTTCGCGGGGAGTTACTCGCAGAGCACATACTTCAACCAACAGGCGAACGGGGTGCCGTTCCAGCATGACCCCCGTGGCTACTATCAACAACAGGGTCTTGTGCCTATAGCGGTCAACCACTTTCCCAACCCTATTGGTGGCCCTCTTAAACCCGGTCCAGAGCTCGACGAAAATGTCAACAAGATCGCCCGTGTTTTCAATGCCAGGGACGTATCATCGCGTTCGAATTCCCCCGAGGCACTCGGGCAAACTCGCAAAGGTGAACCGACTTTCCCATCCGCTTTTTGCAAAGAAATACGCGAGGGGCCCGTTCCCAAGAGATGGAGGGATATCTTCATCGCCAAGTATAAGGGAGATATTGATCCCAATGATCCCTCAACCAACTTACCACGGCAATAGGAATGAACGAGGAAAATGATGATATGTATTGTCGCTCGTTTCCAAGATTTGTGGGGATTTTTTTTAAAGCTTTAGTGCAACGCCTTAGTTATATCAAATAATTTTATTTCATGATATATATTAGCTTATGAGCACTAAATTTCACCCGTTAACAGATGCCCCCGAACTTTGTATGTGCAAATTTGTTGAACGCATACAAAGTTTGCCCTCTTTTTTTTGTGTTTTCTGACATACTTTCAACTAACATGATTGTTTCTGTGCTGGCTATGTATCTGCAAAGAAGATCTGTGGAGAAGTCGAATCATGAAGAGCTCCCAGTCCATATACTCATATGACTACATATGCAGAGAAATTTACTCTTTTTTCCCTTGCCGAGGAAAACAGATGTTTTGTTTGTTTTTGTAGCTGCACCTAGCACTTTGACTAGCTAGACTGCCTACGTACCCTCATAGTGAGGGATCTAGCCATTCGTAGTTGATTTTATGGCACCCATTTTTCCACATATGCTTCAAGGTGCCTCAACTCAATCATGGACTATCTTTACGTCCATCTTTGTGTTTTACCACAAATCGGGAACTTTTTTTTTTACCGCATCACTCAAATCGTTAAGGCCCACCTTCTAGGAAGGGTTTCCTAAACAATCTGACTATCATTTGCGAACCTGGTTTTTTTTTTGGTCTTCCTCTTTTTTTTTTTCTTTTTTTTTGGCAGTGGGCTACATCTAGCAAATAAACCGACTAGACTGCCTACGTATCCCTACTATATGTGTATAGGGAATCAAGCCTTTCGTAGTTCGTGACAACCTAATTATCCCTCACAAGCTTACTATTTGTACGTGAGAGTTCATAAGCACATTTGGGCTGAGCTATTTGGATGAAATTCAGGTACTCCGCCTCGTGGTTTTGACTCTAGCCGAGCCAAGGATGATGGACTTGGGCTGTTTTCCCTTTTTGACCTTCCACTTCTTGGTTTTTTTGGGTTGAAGAATCACATTGTTTGGTTTGATGTCTCCCTCCAATCTTTGGAATACCGACGACCTAGAGGATTCACCTATTGACGTTGCATCGAGTCTTTCGAACACGGAGACTCACGGTGAAGGCTTTATCTCGTCTAAGAAGATATCTTTCTCTTTTGAGGTTAAGGTCATTGGCTCTTGAACACTTGCATTCAAAAGCCCACCTTCTTGGGCTTAATCCTCCATCAACATCTTCTTTGCGGATACATAGCCAGCACAGAAACAATCATGTTAGTTGAAAGTGTGTCAAAAAAAAAGGGGCAAACTTTGTATGCGTTCAACAAATTCGCACATACAAAGTTCGGGGGCATCTGTTGACTGGTGAAATTTAGCGCTCATAAGCTAATATATATCATGAAATAAACTTATTTGATATAATTAAAGCGTTGCACTAAAGCTTTAAAAAAAATCCCTACAAATCTTGGGATAAATATGGTTCAACAATTTGGCTCGATTCTCCATCAATGAGCGGGGTAGCATTGACATGGTTCACCAATTTGGCTCGATCCTCCATAAACAACTATGCACAGCTATCAGGCACATTCGTCGCACATTTCGGCAGTGCTCGCAGAAGGAAAAGAACCATGTTGGACCTCAACTCCATCAAGCAAGGGGCGACCGAGTCGTTGGGAAACTTCTTCAGCAGATTCACCAACATGGTGGTACAAATCCCGAGATTCAATCAAGAGTCCACAAGCACAATACTAATGGGGAACTTGGCCGAGGGAGATTTCAAGATCTGCCTATTTCGAAAGGAGCCAGAGAACTACGATGTTCTGAGAGAGCTCGTAACCAAGCATATCCATGCCATGGAAGCTGCAAGCTCTAGCTCGTGGCCCATTGAATCTAGACCACCGTCCCACCACCGGGCCCCTAACAAACGCCAAGGAATAGAAAATTCTGGGGATCAACAACACCGCAATCCTCCCTGGCAATACCCGGTCATCCCACCGTGACCTCAAGTCCAAGAGGTCCAGTACAACCAAAGGTCGGGACCGGGCCCGCTCGGTGCCCCGAAGAATGTGATGATAGCTCATCCCGATTGTGTGTTACCTTCCGCTTATGGAATTTCGCAAACCCTCCCTAAAAAAGAAGTACCCCTTCAGATTTGGGCCACACCAACAAATCCCAATCATCCAGTCGCAACGCCACAACAACGCCATCCTCCGATGGTTCCGCCCCAGCAATGTAAACCACCTAGTGCTCCACCGAGGCCTTACAATCCCCAATATACAACTAGAAGAAGGGGCAGGGGAGCCTACCCTCAGAATAGGGGAGGAAGAAATGGAAATAGAGGAGAAGGATACCGACCTCCCCCGAGGGACACGAGGAATGCCCAGGAAGTTAGGTCCTCGTCCAACCGACCTAATCACTCTAACCAGGACCATCGGAAGCCTCCCTCTCCAGATGGGTGCATTAATTAATACCATTGGGGGGGGACCCACGACGTCCGGCACTAGTAAGCAGGAGAGGAAGAACTATAAAAGAGAAGCCAGACGCCCCCCCTCCATCCGAGGCCAGTGTCAAGCAAGCATCCACCGAGCACGCAATACTTAGTTTCTCTGTTTCTGATACTCGAGACGCTTGCGACCTTAGGATGCCGCACTCAGATCCTATGGTCATCCATGTGCAGATAGGAACCAAAACTATCAAGTAAGTAATGATAGATACAGGTTCATCTGTGGACGTACTTTACTGGGACGCCTTTGAGCAACTCGGGATCACTGAAAGCGCCTTGGGTCGATACTCAGAAAAGTTAGTCTCCTTCTCTGGAGACGAAGTTGAGGTAGTTGGAACAATCGAATTGGCCCTGACATTAGGGACCGCGCCAACTAGAACAACCCACATGATTGAATTCACAGTTGTTCGACTGCCATCCATCTACAACGCTATCATGGGCCGAGTAAGTCTATTCAAATTCCAAATAGCATGCTCAATATATCATTTTAGCGTCAAATTTCCATGTGCCAACGGAAGGGTGGGCGAGGCGCGGGGAGAACATGCAGAAAGCAGAATTTGCTACTTATCCTCGCCGAAAAAGGGCCACAACCAAATATTCGCGATTAAGGGAAGCGGTCAAGGGTCTCTAAAAGAAGAAGTAGCCGATGAGCACGAAGAAGAGGCCACATCCGAACAACAACAGGTGGAGATGGAAGTTTGGCCCGAAAAAATAGCCGACAAGATTGTGGAGGAAAAGATCGCTTTCTTTCCCTTCCCAAACAAGACTGAAGCATTGTACCTTGGTCACAGTTTGACTGGTTCAGCCCTAGAGCACCTCAATAATAGGTTGAAAGGGTCACGCGATGTTTTTGATGGTCGCCGCAAGATTTAAAGGGGCTCCTTCGAGAAACTATGGAGCATTCCTTGAGACTCGATCGCGAGGCGAAACTTGTATGCCAAATAAAGAGGAAGATGGCCGCCGAAAAGTCGGAAGCAATAAAACAAGAGGTACATAAGCTTCTACAAGCCGGATTTATTCGCGAGATTAATGATTCAACTTGGTTGTCAAATGTGGTGCTAGTTAGAAAGAGCAGTTGCAAATGGAGGGTGGGCGTAGATTTCAAAGATCTGAAGAAGGCTTGCCCGAAAGATAGCTACCCTTTGTCATCTATCGACGAGCTAGTAGACACCACGGTAGGGCACGCCACTCTAAGCTTTCTGGATGCTTATTCTAGCTAGAATCATATCAAAATGAGTCCTCGCGGTGAAAAAAGCACCGCCTTCATCACCAACCAGGGAACCTTTTGTTATAAGAGAATGTCATTCAGGCTCAAGAACGCGGGTGCCACCTTTCAACGAATGATAGAGAAAGTATTTCTGTCATAGATCGGAAGAAATATTGCAGTTTACGTCAATGATATCATGATCAAAAGCCTTACAAAGGAGGACCGCTACAAAGATCTACAGGAAACCATCGACACGCTATGGAGGAATCGCGTTTGCCTGAATCTAGAAAAGTGTGTTTTTGGAGTGGATGTTGGAAAATTCATGGGTTTCATGATAAGCCACTGTGGAATAGACGTGAATCCCTCAAAAGTACAGACCATTATCGACATGGCCCCTCCAATGACGTTGAACCATATTAAAAAATTGAATGGGTCAGTTAACTACTTAAGCTGATTCTGTTCGCGATTAGCTGATCACTCCCTGCCCTTCTTCGAGCAACCAAAAAACAAAGGTCCGATCTAGTGGACTGCCGCTTTGGATAAAGCCTTCAAAAGTATGAAGAAATACTTGGCCACTTTGCCCACTCTTCATTTTCCACGTGAGCATGAAACCCTACAGTTGTACCTCGCCGTCGGGTCCACGACCATCAACACAGTGCTTACTAGGGAATCCAAGCTCCCCATTTATTTTGCTAGCAGGGTCTTACAGTCAGTTGAATCCAGATACACTCTAATTGAAAAAATGGCTCTATTTGTGGTTTTTGTTGCACGGAGGTTGAAACCGTATTTTCAGGCTCACGCCATCGAGGTGCTTTCCGAACTACCCCTCGATCGGATCCTGCACTCGCCATCGCTTTCAGGAAAAATGGTCAAATGGGCGGTAGAGCTTTTCGAATTTGACGTCCATTTCAAACCCAGAAAATCCCGTCTGGCTCGGGCCTTGGTCAATTTTGTAGTGGAAGCTGTCTTTACAGATTCTCAGGATCACGATGGGGAGGAATGGATCATTAATGTTAACGGATCAGTATCAGCAGGAGGATGTGGAGCCGGGGTTACCATCACAATCCCAAGTGGGAAAATAACCGATCTATCTTTTCTACTATTGTTTGAAGCTACCAACAATGAAGCAGAGTATGAAGCTTTGATCGCGGGTATTGAGAAGGCACTGATCAACGGGGCTCGACAAGTCTAGATTTTCACGGATTCAGAGGTGGTTGCTCGACAGGTTAAAGGAGAATATGAGGCGAAGACAGGGAGGCTACTTGAATATTTGGCACGCGTACAAACACTCACTGCCGCCTTCAGAAAGTGCTCCATCTCGTCCATTCCTCGCAATCAGAATGAACGCGCCGATGCCTTGGCCAGAATGGGGGCCACCTTTCCCCTAGGGTTAAGAGATCGCGTGGTTATTGAAAAGAAGCATGCCCGAGGAATCCACCAGAGGGTGTTCAGAATATCCAACCTCGGAGACTGGCAAATACCTCTCCTGGAGTACATAACTAAAGGGTCTTTAGTTGGCGAGTTACAGAACAGCCAGAGCATTAGAAGAAGAGTGGCCCGTTTTCGCGTCAGAAATGGCCGATTGTACAAAAGGGGTTTTAACCTCCCAAATCTCCTCTGTGTCTTAAACTAGGAAGGCCTTGACCTCGTCCAAGAGCTGCACGCGGGCCTCTGTGGCAACCATCAAGGATGGAGGGTCGTGGCATCTAAAATCACACATCTGGGCTACTACTGACTGACCCTCCCTCAAAGCAGATGCTGAGATGATTATTCACATATGTGACCCTTGCCAGCAGCATACATCGCTCAATCATCGCCCCCCTCATCCTTTGGAGTGCATATTTGCACCATGTCCGTTCGCGAAGTGGGGAATTGATATTTTGGGACCATTCCCAACAACACCAGGCTAGTTGCGCTTCATCATCGTAATAGTCGATTACTTTACGAAGTGGGTAGAAGCCGAAGCTATGGCCGCCATCACCGCAAAAAAAGTGCGCAAATTCCTCTAGAAAAACATGATTTGTCGATTTGGGGTCCCCTAGGCTATCATCACCGATCATGGTCCCCAATTCGACTGCGAGGCAATTTGTGATTTCTGCGCCGGTCTCCACATCGACTTCCGATTCTCGTCAGTAGCTTACCCACAATCAAATGAACATGCCGAGACCACGAATCGCCAAATTCTATATGCCCTTAAGAAGAGGTTAGGAACATCAAAGGGAGAATGGGCCGATATCTTGCCCTTGGTACTATGGTCATATAGAACCTCGGCCAAGAGTCCCACGGGAGAAACACCATTCACGATGGCCTTTGGTGTCGATGCAATCATCCTAGTGGAATTACTAATTCCATCGGCTAGAATTGTCAATTTTAGTAAAGATACCAATGACGAAGCCCTCGAAAGACACGTGATTGCTAAATTTATTCTCCTTGGAGGCTTACTTGCACATCCTTGTTCGAAAGACACGCGATTGCTAAATTTTGCGTACCGACAATCTTTGTTGGGTTTGGAACTTTCATTTATACGTATGAAGTGGTATACCCAATCGGGAACCCTGGAAGTGGAGGGCTACATTTATTCTCCTTGGAGGCCTACTTGCATATCCTTTTTCGAAAGACACGCGATTGCTAAATTTATTCTCTTTGGAGGCTTACTTGCACATCCGTGTTTGAAAGACACGCGATTGCTAAATTTATTCTCCTTGGAGGCTTACTTGCACATCTGTGTTCAAAAGACACGCGATTGCTAAATTTATTCTCCTTGTAGGCTTATTTGCACATCCGTGTTCGAAAGACACGCGATTGCTAAATTTATTCTCCTTAGAGGCTTACTTGCACATCCGTGTTCGAAAGACACGTGATTGCTAAATTTATTCTCCTTGGAGGCTTACTTGCACATCCGTGTTCGAAAGACACGCGATTGCTAAATTTTGCGTACCGACAATCTTTGTTGGGTTTGGAACTTTCATTTATACGTATGAAGTGGTATACCCAATCGGGAATCCTGATGACCCCTATCCTCTTCTTCGTTACTTCAATAAAAATATCATTACATAAGACCTCGCGATTACACATAATAGAGCACGTGATTAGGATTAACGAAAGCACAACATAAAGGCGATTATCTAATGACACCGCCATTACAAAACGATAAAGCCTTACTCATCCTCAAGAACAAGAGTCTTGAAGCGATGCCCTCCCACATACTGAGAAAACACCATCGATGCACCAACTCATACACCATTATTGGTTGCAAATCTTCCCCAACCTTTAGACAACCACCAATGATTTGAGCAATCCTTGGAAACCTCAACAAGAATGTTTTCACCAGTTGCGGAGACTAAACAAACATGATCAGATACGACATGACCATACATCCTTTCGAAAGCACAAGGGAGAGGCTGCAAACAAAAGAGAACTAATTCACAACAATTCAAACCCAAATAGGTGTAGAACACAACGAACATGAACAACTTACCAAGCAATGCATCCTTCCCTCTACATCAACACAACGGTAAAAATCTCGCATATCGGAATTGGGAGACGCTATCTCTTTACCAAAGCAATAGTGGTAAACAATAGATAGATAAACAGATTGCTGAGCACATCACCCCTTTTTATATACAGAACGAGACTGTACAAACCTCAAAATACGACAAAGACATTCATTGCATGCATTGAATCAAAAACAGAGTCTAAAATCGGGATTTCCCAAGATATTCTGCATGAATTACGTATGGCAAGAATCCTCCCAAAACCCGAGCAAATCCACTAGAGCATTTCAAACCCGGAAACAGTCATTTATTACAAAAAAAAAAATTCGGACCAAACCGACCGACACCACTATAAAAAGGTATTTTTCCTACAAAATGAAAGGCACAACCCCTTCATAAAAACAAACCTTTGCAAAAAAGAGTAATGAACGATTTTTAGTCGCGGAAACCTTATCAAAATAAATGTGAACCTACCTAACTAATGTAGTGTGGTAAGCACGAATCGATCCCATAGAGATTCAAGTTATTCCTAAGTTAAGTTTATTTACCAATTGGTATGAAACGAGGGGTTTTGAGAAATTGAAATAAGAAAGAAAACAAAATAAACTATAAACAAAATTGATGCAAAACAATTTAGAGAAGATCGCTCTACCTACAACTATCCACTTTATTTAGTTGAATTGATATTGTAATTTCCTCTTGTCATTTTAGTCTTCCTATGAATGCCCTTGTCCCGACCTAATATAGTTACTAGTCCAATCAGTCCTAGAAACCCTTATAGATCGAACAATCCCTAAAGAAGGATTTTAACCCAATTGACAGCTTTAAGTTCAGAGATTAACCAAGGTATTTGCAGACTCTAAAGAGGGATTTAACAACACATCCAATTTCCTACCCATCCAATTAGTTCAATCAGCCCTAAAGAGATAATTTTGCTACTTGGGTTAAGGTTCACAATCAGAAATTTACAAAACTATAGCAATTGAATTGATTCTACCAAGTTGATCAGACAAGATAGAATAAAACAACCAAACATTCAAGCACAAAGAAGCTGAAACATTCAATATAGGAAAAACGATCCAAAATTCAGAAACTCACAACTTAATCCAAACAAAGCTTCAAATTGTAGATAGAACGAAGAGAGTTTAGATCTCCATCAAAATAAAACAAAAGACAATAAGGGTTTAGAAGGAATAAAAGTCTCGGCCTCACGTATGTTCGGCCTTCTCCTTCTGTATGCTGAATGAATGAATATATAGTGTTTTGTATTCTAATTCTATCTATCATAAAATATAATAATATAAAATATCTAATTCTATACTCCGCTTTTTTCTAACAAAACTATATCTATCTAATAGAATATATAATGAAGTTGCGCCATCTTTCTCCTCCGATTCAATAGGTGACCATAGGAACTTAGCTCGGTCCATCCTTTCTTCCAAATTGCATAATAATCCCGTAAGTTATTGTCAACTTCCAAATTCAAATGATGTAGCCCATAAATACCTGAAATAAAGCTTAAATATGAGTTTAGACTCCGAAAACCAAATAAAACAAATTAACTATAAAATATGTAAATATGCTCTAAAGTAATATGGAAATCTATACTAAAAACAAGACTAAAATAGACTCTATCAAAGAGACATGGTAGCTAATACCATGGATCAAAATCCAAACAAAACCTTTGTTTTTGATATCTATTTGGTAGGAGACGAACAATACATACGCATGATGTTGCCCTACGAATTCAGTGAACACTTCCAACCACATGTTCCCGAGAAAGTCCTCTTATCCACTCGCGTCGTCAAATATTTCCCTGTTCATATCGTAGAGAGCAGTTACGGATCTCACTGGGTAGCACGCGGATGGAAAGACTTTGTCGAAACACACGGACTCGAGTTGGAAACGTCAACAATGTTCACCCACCTGGGCGAAGCAAGGTTTGAAGTCCATTTTTTCAACAATGAAGGCTATTTCATCCAGGAAGAAATCTATGATGACGAGTACGACGACCCAACATCAAATGGTTTCCACTAGGTCCCAGTAACAGTTCGGTAAGCTATGTTTTTACTATTAAGATCTTAAATGTAGCTCGAACTATCAATAAAGACCCGCTTCCTTGGATTCATATTGCCATTACTCATTGTATAATGATATGAGCAATAAGTCCTTAGCGTCCGAGGACGCTGGAGATTATTAAGTAGGCCTCTCCTCCGCGAACATCGTGTTGGATATTACCTAGTTCTTGATTTCACCTCCCTTGCGTCCAAGGACGCTGGAGATTATTAAGTAGGTATCTCCTCCGCGAACATCATGCTGGAGATTACCTAGTTCTCGGTTTAATCTCCCTTGCATCCAAGGATGCTGGAGATTATTAAGTAGGCCTCTCCTCCGCGAAGAGCGCGATCGAGATTACCTAGTTCTCGGTTTAATCTCATTTGCGTCCAAGGACGCTGGAGACTATTAAGTAGGTCTCTCCTCCGCGAACAACACGCTGGAGATTATCTAGTTCTCGGTTTAATCACCCTTGCATCCAAGGACACTGGAGATTATTAAGCGACTCTCTCCATCGCGCCAAAGACGTTGGAGATCGATTTTTAATAGATCCCTCCTTCCCTTGAAATACGCTGCAGATTACCTAATTCTCAACCCAATTCCTTCAAAACATCCAAAACTACTGGAGATCATTTGGTAAATGTTTATTTCTTCGCATAAGACTACGCTAGAGATTACTCAGATCTTAGTCTGACCTCCTTCGCATGCATTTAATAGCCACCTTTAGCTGGCAAACACAAGAGTCGGTAACTAAAATACTAGAACTCCATTCATCCACTCTTCGCGACAAACTCAAA
This sequence comes from Persicaria tinctoria, assembly GCA_037127255.1. Lineage (NCBI taxonomy): Eukaryota > Viridiplantae > Streptophyta > Magnoliopsida > Caryophyllales > Polygonaceae > Persicaria > Persicaria tinctoria. The sequence continues at coordinate 54,456,467 of JBANSL010000016.1, read as the reverse complement.
CAACCAACACCACGTAGATATGTTGGTTTATTTATTGTACACCAAGCAAAACCATCCAAGTAAATTAGTGATACGACCACACAAAGGGTTGCAAGAACGGAAAGTTCAACACCGAACCGTAAAATCTAAGTCACCATTTTTATCAGGACAGTGATCCATAACAACAACTTCAAAACAAGATTTTCCATCGTACTAAAAAATCAAACGTGTCCCAATTCGAAGTTCATTCCAAACAATGAATTAGGGTCACCCGCTAGTAAACCAGTAGTTGTTAGGCCCTAAGGGTTCCACCCTCACCACAAATTCCTCATCAGCTCGCGTCCATAAATGCATAAAGCAAAGTGCATCATAACCATAATCACGATATACAGATGGTAGAGGTTGCGACAACAACAAACACATCAGAAAAGCTCGACTATCTTATCAACACATCCAACTTCCTACCCATCCAATTAGTTCAATCAGCCCTAAAGGGATAAGTTTGCTACTTGGGTTAAGTTTCACAATAAAGGATCTACAAAACCCTAGCAATTGAATTGATTCTACCAAGTTGATCAGACAAGATAGAATAAAACAATCAAACGTTCAAGCACAAAGAAGCTGAAAGATTCAATATAGGAAAAACGACCCAAAATTCAGAAACTCACAACTTAATCCAAACAAAGCTTCAAATTGTAGATAGAATGGAGAGAGTTTAGATCTCCATCAAAATAAAACAAAAGACAATTAGGGTTTAGAAGGAATAAAAGTCTCGGCCTCTCGGCCTTACGTATGTTCGGTCTTCTCCTTCTGTTTGCCGAATGAATGAATATATATTGTTTTGTATTCTAATTCTATCTATCATAAAATATAATAATATAAAATATCTAATTCTATACTCCGTTTTTTTCTAACTAAACTATATCTATCTAACAGAATATATAATGAAGCCGCGACATCTCTCTCCTCCGATTCAACAGGTGACCATACGAACTTAGCTCGGCCCATCCTTTCTTCCAAATTGCATAATAATCCCGTAAGTTATCATCAACTTTCAAATTCAAACGATCCAGCCCATAAATACCTGAAATAAAGCTTAAATACGAGTGTAGACTCCGAAAACAAAATAATACAAATTAACTATAAAATATGTAAATATGCTCTTAATTAATATGCAAATCTATACTAAAAAACAAGACTAAAATAGACTTTATCAAGCTACCCCATGCTTAGACTTTTGCTTGTCCCCAAGCAAACTAAGTACAAAGAAAAGACGAACTCAAAAAGAAAGACATAAACTCAAATAATTCTTATGAATGATCACTCATCAGTATAGTGCTCATGGCTACAAGAATATTTATTATGTTAAGCTCAAAATAGTTATGACACTATGAGACCCACATCAAACCATTCATACTCATTGCTTTAAACTTTAATTAGGTTCAGGGGATGCTTACGTTCAGAATATATTGAGCAATCAAATTCATTAAGCACATAAAAATTGTCATAAACACCCATAGATTACTAGGCCTTTTCTACTTCGGAGTTTCAATAAAGATCATAATCCATATTGTCTATGGGAATCCCACAAGTGTCTTTATTCAATTAAAATTTAATTTTATTAACTCTTAATCCATGAAAAACCATATATCATCATCGAGGTCATACCAATCATAGAAACCACTCTTATAACACAACTAAAATAAAAACTAACAAAACAAAAACAAACCCCCAATAACATAACTTCCTATGGCCATGGGATAATTATCAAATATAAATATCCATAATGCAACCTATAATGCGATGAAGTGCATAACAAAAATTGAAAAAGAAATATAAAAAAAAAAAAACTAAAACATATATATATATATATATATATATATATATATATATATATATATAACACGGAGCTACACCTGAATTCCCCACCCCATGCTTAAAATTTTACTTTGTCCTCAAAGTAAAGAAAATTAATAAAGGAGTAAGAGAAAACTCACTATTTAATCAGGCTTATCAGTACAATTCATTCTGCTCAAGAGGAGGTCGTGGTGTGGCCCCTGAATAGACCATAAAATTCAGCACTTCTCATACTTATCGGACCCGTTCAACACCACAAATAGCAGCAAAAACAAGCCAATGACCCTAGATGTTCCAGTAGCAACTTGAATGAAATTAGCATTTGTGACCCGTCCTGGAGTTGGATAAATATAGGCATATCCCTTTGCAATAACGTCTGGCCAAGATACAAAACAAAGACAGCACAACAAGCAAATGCAATCCAACTATCCAAGCATAATAATATCATCCAAGAATAAAGAAGAACAAATACCAGCCAAACCAAATCAGTCCCTGCAAGTCATGCCCATCCATATTTCGGAAGTAAAATCATGAAAAATTTGATGGATACAAAGAGCATGAGACAAGCAAGAAAAGAACAAGCATGAGCACAATTCAATCTAGTAGCCAACACTTCCGGTAAATAGGTGTAATAAAAGACTCAATTTTGAAACTAAAGTGGTCAATTTCAGTAATAAAATCAGTCAAATTCCACCACTAAATTCAATCCAAAGTCTCCCCGAAGCATGAGACACAAAAAATAACTCAGCTGATTTCACATACAACAAGGGAATAACGATCAGCAACAGAGAGTTCATGTCTATCAAAGTCTCGTAATCTCAACTACAACTAGACTGAGCACTCCATAAATCAAAATCTAATAAGCACAAACCAACAGAAGCAACTGTATGCACAGAAGCACACCAACAGTTCAATCTTATGGAATCAAAATCAGCCTACCACTGGATGTACAATTCCCAACTTTTGCTCATAAATTTCCCAAATTGCAGCAATTTAACGTAATCCAATTTACTTGCACTTACCATCGAAGTCGATGTTGGGTGTCGGCGTCGAATATCAGTTCCGACAGCAAGAGGCCGTGTGAACAGAGAGAGAGGAGACAACAGTGAAGGAGAAGGAGGTCGATGATGTCGCTGGCGAGACATAGGCGACGAGGGTGGCACGGAAAAGGGGATCTGTGAGTGGTGCGGTGGTGTCACCGGCTAGGGTTCAGGCGAAAGGATGGGCTAGGTTCCAGCGAAGAGAAGAGAGGTATTAGAATGGTGATTGTTGGTGGTTGCTGGCGGTCGAGGTGAACAGAAAAGAAGAGGAGGAGAGGCGGCGAATGGGGCGGCGTTTGGTACGATGCAGGCGACGAGGATGGCCTCGGGAAAGAGATGCAGCGGTGAGCGAGGGAAGGAGAGGAAGCCGAAGGGGAGAAAGGAAAAAGAGGGCTCAGATTTTATTTTTTATACGAAAATAAAAAAAAAATGTATATAAAAATTAATCCTAACTAAAAAGAAAAAGGAATAAAAAACCATACCTTGGTCGCCTCAGAATCTCTCTAAGATCGGACATGGTTAACGCCCTCATCAATTTGTCAAACTCTTGTGCACAAATATCAAGCAAGCATATATAACATAATGATAAATTGAAACTAAATAATATTGTAGATAAGACCCGTTTCAACTTATCAAACAAGCGAGCATGACTCTTTGCAGAGGGTATGTAATACCACCAATTTAGTTTTATTGGTGACTTCTCATAATATGCGCTCCTCTTTTGCCATCTCTTAGCTCTTTGTCCGTTTGCACCCTCATTAAATTCAAACAATAGAGTCCTCTTTGTCAAAATTTCCTCATCTTGCTCATCTATCCAATCTCCAAGATCTCCTCGTCAAGAGAGATGATAGCGTAGTCGTCACTAACCACCACCTCCGTCTCCCAAGGAAAAATCTATTAACTAATTGGACTTGTAATTTGTTGAGCCCCTTGGATCCGCTTCATCTCGTTATTGAAATCAGTTTGGATCATTATAAGTTGGGACTCCATTGCAGCAAACTGCTCTTCCATATAGGGCAACATGGACGATTCTTGTGATGTTTGCAGAGCCAGATATGGAGGCTCTAGTTGTCCGATTTGGAGCTCTAATTGTGCAATCTCATGTATGATATCCATCCCACGAGAAAGTTGAGTTTTGCACAAATGATGTACTTCCTTAACCTTTCCGATCGGAACCCTAAACACCGGACAATATCCCGAGTAAAACCCCTCACGCGAGGAATAATTACACCTGGAATATCAACTGGTGTCGTAGGCATCATTGCCACAAGTAAACTACAATAACAACATTAGGTTTCTTACCTTTTTATATTGATCTCTACAAAGATAAACAACAAATGGCACCGCAGACCACCCAAGTACACCACGAGGTCAACAAATATCAAGTAACACAACAAAGAACACCTGATAAGTACAACCCCCCTCCACGCGGCAAATGAGGCTACATGCAAACCTGATACACCGAGATGTACGAAAAACATTTTGATGACACGCACCTCCCTGCTTCATGATGATTCAAACGTAACACTGCGAAACAAACGTCCAATATCCACTGAGTGCAGAACTAGTATAAATGAAAACATTAGGTAATGCACAAACGAAATTACTTGGAACAAAATGCCAAGTTTTGACATGGCTTCAGGAGAACTCTCTCCACCAAGAATCCCGCCACCAACCTTGATCATGAATACTATGCTTTTCCCAAATCCTAAATTCACCAGGATAATCCTTAGGGAGAGCCAACTACACAGGCTCCCCTTACCATATATCTTTGTAGAATTCGGGGACGAAATACTAGACCAAATCTTTCTATGTTCTCCCTCGAACCAGGAATTCGTGGTACTAGTCGAACGGGATGAAGGGGATTGGTTCTCTCTTTCGAAAGGCTGGAGATCTTTCACGAGCACAAACAACCTCATAATAGGGAGCCGCCTTACCTTCGAGTAGGGATGGGCTTCTGGTCTGGACCGGAATTTTTGGAAACATGGACCGCAGATCGGACTGGGACCGAGAAATATGGTCCCGGGTTTTCCGATCCACGGACCGGATTCAGCCCTGCCACCATGTTTCTTCTTCTTCTCTTTTTTTTAGAGGGTTACAACAACGTTTTTTTTTGTTGCAACAGTTGGCTTGGGCCATTTAATTTCAAAGTGCTGGGCAATACAATCAGGATGAAAGAATGTTTCACATATGTACACAGCTCTACAACTAACCATGTTCCAGTAAATTACTAAATTGAAAATCAATTCATGATTTAATTCCATTGATAAAAACAAACCTAGATATAAAGTTTAGATCTAAAAGTAAAAGAGAGAGTATGAGAGAGGAGGGTCGATTGGAGGCTGAGATGAGAGAGGAGGCTTACTATGGTGGTGGGACCGGCGAGCACGGGAGCAGAGTGCTAGCGGTGACGGGTGGCGACCACGAGGGAGGAGGGTCGACTTGAGGCGTACCGCGAAGCCAAAGAAAGAGGCTGAGAGAGAGGAGACTGAGTGAGAGACGAGAGGCTGAGTGGGCGACGTCGGACAAGAGCCACAAAGAGAGAAGCCTCAATTCAAATTTGAGATCAAGTGGAGTAGGTCAGATACGAGACACGGAGATCTCAATTCTCAAGGCACGCTATTTTTTTTTTAAGAAACCGATCCAATTCCAGTCTGGACCGGAAATGCTGGTCTGGTCCCGGGTTTGGACCGGAAACCGGAAACTAAAATTTGTTGGACCGTGGACTAGACCGTAATATCCCGTTCCGAGCCAAAGACCGTAATTTCCGGTCTGGTCCAGTTCCGATTCCGGTCCGATCCAACTTTTGCCCAGCCCTACCTTCGAGTACCAACGAGAATCTCACTTTGATGTGGAAATAGAGCAACCAGACCCAGAAAAAAACGGAGATGTTTTGCCTGACTACCTGTGCTACGAAGAAATATAACTATAGAAGATACAAGTCAATCTCTACTATATTTCATCGCTAAGAAATAACAGCTTCATCTGTCATCTGCATAACATCTAATAAATCCGTGAACCCTACTTTTTGTCATCTCACGATTCATTTCATAAAACGATCAATGACATGAGATCGATAAGGTTGTCGCAAATTTGCCTTTCAAACAAAAACATTAACAATAGACATGTCAAACTCTAGTCGCGAGAAGACAAAACTAATAACGACAGAGCAAACCCTTAAGAAAAACAAGAAAAAGGGATAAACAAAAATACATCGCATTTAAAGATAAAAATATTCACAAAACACCATAACAAGATATCGCTTGTCATAGGCTGAAATGTTCTTCATCCCAAAAAATAGCGTATGAACCGCAGTATAGCACAAGGCTCTCACCACGGGTAAGAATATGTTTTCAACTTTCCAACACAAAACAACTTAAAGAGTTGATAAAGAAGGATAGGACAATTTTTAAACCCTAGTAGGAGGATTGTTGTCACCATCGCAAGTAGGCTCGTGAATGATCTCATCGGCAAGCGGAGGATCGAGGGTTACGACGTCGTCAATAGGAGCATGAAGAGGAGCAGGCAGGCCACGTTGAGGATCCTTAAGCTTCATATTCCCAGGCTCATAACTGGGAGGAAACATCCCCACGACATCGCCAAGATGAGCGAAACGATTGACGCTCTGGGCAATCCCACCTTCCACCCCTTCCATAAAAGCGCCAGTCACCTTGTCGTAAAGGACATCCTGTCTATCCGTCTTAAGGTAACGACCTAACCAACCTCGACCATCCTCCCCCATGAAACTAGATAGCCACCTCCGACCTTCATCACTGAGCATAAACTTGCGAAGCGTACTCTTGGTAAGAAGGACATCCTCACCGGATGTAAAACGCTTTAGTTGTGCTCTTAAACCCATAAGCTCTTTGTCGGCCGTGTTTAACTCGCGCTAAAGATCCGTGAGCTGACCCCTCAAGCGAGTGACCTCCAATTCATGATGAACCCCCGTCTCTTGGGCCTTCGCGAGCTCAACCCGCGACAGATCCAGCTCGTTCTTCACTGCCTCCACCTCCTTCTGGGATTTCTCCAAAGCCTCTTTCAAGCTGTCGATGGTTACCTCCCGGAGCTCCGCATCCCTCAATTTCTCAAGCTTCATCTTCAAAGTGTTTTTATCGCCCTTAATTCCCTCACTTTGTCTTCATGATTTCTTAGACGCCCAGCCACCTCAGACCATTGCAGATTATCCTACGACGACACGTGGAGAATGGTGAACACACGTGCAAAATAAATAAAGAAGGAAAGAAGGAAAATATATATCGCGAAGGAAGTTACCCAGCCTCTAGTTTTTTGACCATGCACCAACAATTCTTCATCCGTCAGATGATGAAGATACTCCCGTTCGGCCGGACAACTTTTCTTGGGAATCTTCAATTTCTTAATATCAATTGGGTCAAACCCGGGTAGCTGGTAGGCCGTCATGGAGATCCCCCACTAGGTAATCGGCTCAACACTCAAAAGCATGGTGGTCCCTGCCCCCTCCCTTTGTCTTTGACACACACGTTGAGCCAGGGGTCGGTCCTCTCACGACACACTTTCCCGATCCCCGACCGGTTCTTTCCCCTTCGAACACTTCGTCGTGAGGGGGGAGTTGCGGGGAACATTCTGTTGGCCACCACCCGCTCCCGGGGTAATGGTAGGAGCAGGCCTGGATGCACCGCTAGCGGCACTTTTCTTCTTCGCTAGTGCGGAGAATTTCGACTTATCTACCAACATATTTGCAAAAGAATCAAAACAGAAGTCAATCAAAAGAAAATCGTGATCAAAATACTAGAAAGCTTAAAAAATCCTAGGCACCGACCCGACCGATGCGAGAGACTAAGTCCGGCCATCTCCAGACGAAGCGGAGTTACGATTTTCCTGTAACCCCGTATCGACGCAACCCCCTCCCCAAACGCAACCTTCCATCTCTCCGTCGCGACATTCTTGTCTTTAGGAGAGACATACTCGCCAGGTTTGGTCACAAAGTTCAAAAAGGACTTGGTTGGATCGCGAACAAGGAACCATTTCCTTCTCCATCCCGGGTTGCTAAACAACCTCTCAACTATTTTTCAAATTAGAGAGGCAGACACCAGTCCCTCGCTGCGTCTCAAAGAGAGAACGAAAAAAGATGGTCAAGTGATGGCGTTTGCTTGATAGTAGCACACCGCATGATATAGACCGCGAGGTACATCCACACGTTAAAGGTGAGCTGGGCCGGGCATTGGTTTATATGCGCCGAAAATTCTGAATAAAGCTGGGGAAACAAAGGCGGAACCCCTGAAGCAAACTGCCCAGGTGGACAACAATATGGTCTTTGTACTCGTTGAAACATCCTCCACTCCTGCCATGCCTATTTCTATCCCAGCCGGCCATGGGTAAAGCTTAGCCACCTCCTCCAAATGCTTGACATTGAGAATTGACTCTTCTCTTAGCATCTTAGTTATGGTAGGAGCTACGCGTTTCGTAAAAATTGTTGGGATGGGAGGAAATGCAACGGGAACATAGCTTTCAAAGAAACTGCAATTGTCTGCCTCCGATCGTTCATAGGGGGCAAGGCAAAATCACCCGGAACCACACGGATAGGTTTTTTACTCTCTTTGGGTACGCGAGATGACACGCCTTTTCCCAAATCAGGATTGTCCCTCTTCAAAAAGCGCTTGATGGATCCTGCCATTTTCCGTTTTTTTCGCGCTCTGACCAGCTCCAAGGTTTGCTCTATTTCTTTTCATCTCGCGCGGTTTTTTACTTGGTGGGAAAGGAGCAGCACTCGCTGTAGACTCTGAGTCAGCGTCTGCTAGAGATATTGTTCGCAAGGAACTAACCTCCTCATGCTCATATCCCACACTCCGGTTTTGGCTATCACTCTCGTTCGACATCTTAATTCTAGAACAAGAAGAAAACCCCTTGGAAAAGACGCAAAGAAAGAGAAAATCAACAAGGGGAAGCGACCTTTTCAACATCGCGAGTAAACAAATTTGGCGTCAAAAAGCCCTTTTCTGGGCTCATCTTGGCGCCTCGCGCGCCCCCGAAAGGGCATTGAAAAGACGTTTCCCCCCGCAGGATGACGATTAAGAGACGCCTTTTCTTCTCCTCTGTAAAAAATTCTCGATTTTCGAGAAATCACCTCTGGGAAAACAAAAAGGGGGAGGCGAAAGTTTTCATCCGCCCCCCCACCTTGGACTCTCTTTCTCTTCTTCGTGTGTTCAAAAATGTGGAATGAGGAAGTATAAGGCAAAAACCCCACTTATAGGTCTCTGTGGGGTCACTCCCTCAAGTGGGCCGAAAAACACGTTACGCCCAATCAAGGCCCATTCAATGAACCGACTTTTTGGCGGGAAGCATCGTGTTTGTCGAAACCTAATCGCGAACGACATATCACTCGCGATCCGATTACGAGGAGATATGACGATGCCATAGAAAATATACCTATTAAATAACACAAGTATAACGTCATAAATAGGCCACCCAACGCAAAAAGACATATGGCCCCACTACAAGATTCATCCCGAGTAAAGTACTAGGTCAAGTCCTGACCAAACCCAACACCCTCAAAAACCTCGATCCATATTTCCTCGCGACCTAGATCTTAGTATAAACCCGCATAAGAGCCAGAACATGTCCCCCAAAGTACCTCGTGGCTCTATGGGATCCTAGCAAGCAGCTCGCTGGCTTAAAGCACCTCACCTCTAATAGCGCCACGTATCCTATGTAAAACCACGAGGTCGCCAACCCTCGCTTGGTTCCCTTATAAATACCCCCTTCCGACCTCAAAGAGGAGGATCCGGATTAAAGATAAAAAGTAGAAGAGCTCTGATTACCTCCCGGACCTAAAGCCACGGGAGTTGAATTCTTAACATCTTTGATCGGAGAAGAACATTCTTGGAATAAGAACATCACCTGAGTTCCTCTCAAGCCGACGACTGAACGGTCCAAATCCTCGCGATTCGAATATCCGATCCCCATCGCTTGGACTAATAAGCGCTTAGCCTGATCATCACCCCTCACATTTAAAGCTTGCAAGTATTTCAAGTCATTTTGTCGTCATGATGAGGTAATAAGTACAGGTGAAATTCCACGATCGCGTCAGATGATTTTCTAGAAACGCTTCCAGCCCCATATCGTGGTTCTTCTTTGTTTTCTCTGATGTCCGGTGTTTGTTATTGACCTCTTTCCATTTCTAATATTGTCTTTTCAGGAAATCCCTGAGCTCCTTCTGTGGTGGGATATTTGTAGTTTTGAAAATTATTTGATTCCTGAATAACCAAATTGTCCACCACTTAATTATCAATATTTTTTTTATTTTTTATTTTTGGTTCATTTTTTACCAAGATATGCCAAAACATGCTTGGTATTCTTCTATTGGTTTTGGTGGGATCAAATGGTTGTTGTGACTGCGAAATGTGTAAAGGTTGGCGCTTACAGAAGATGCATTCCTTGAAGAGATGGACAACATCTTTTGTAGAAGCCCTACAAAACACATATCGTATGTACATCGATACTATTTTGAGTCAGCATTTCCTTTGTGGGAATATCATCCTGGTATGTTTTCCATATGAAGTTTTTGATTTTAGTGTGTATCCATTTTTCATATCCACGCAATTGGATCATCCCTTTATTGATAAGGGTCTGTAAGAAGTTTTATTGCACTAGTGGTTGTGAACCATCCATTATTGTCTGGCCACTAGTAACGCATGTCCTTTATCTGGTTTGTCTGAACTTGGATGCCTGCAACGTCTTCTGCCACGTTATTAGGGAGGATAATACGAATTCCTCTCATCCGAAGAAAATTCACTTAACTAGAGTTTTCACCCATTGTAATTGAAAATTTTCACTTTTCTTATTTTAATTAATATACTTTAAAATCCAACCAATCATACTTTTATCAATGAATTTTCTAACTTATATATATGCTTTCCAGACATAAGTCGAGTATACCGATTTAAGAAAAATTCCACTGAATTTACTACTTTAACTCTTACTTTTATAGAGCTCATCTAGAGTTTTCTTTTTTAATAAAATATATTTATTTTATGTTAGTGACCTAGGTTAATTTTATCAAATCCCATAATTTATACTCTAAATTTGTAGGAAAAAATTCGTCAGAATAAGAAGCATTCGACTTTAGAGCATGCCCAACAGATTCTCTAAAACAATCTCCAAAATAGAGAATTATCAGTCAGATATTATGAGTATTTTTTGGCCCCATTTCAACAGCTTCAACATTATAGAATTACCCCACAATATATAAGGTTTTCTTCAAATTTAGGGAATGATCTACATATTTTTTCTTGATTCTCTCTTTTGAAGAATGTAATAGGGAAGCTCTTGGATCAAAAACCAAGATGGGTAATCTCTTATATTCCATCCGTTTAAAAATATAGGTCTTTTTAGGCTTAGAATTTTGTTTAGAAATATAAGTCTTTTTAGATTTTTGAGACATTGAGATAAGAGAAAAGTAACTTTTTGAGTTGTTTTGTAAAATGTTATTAGTTGATAATGGTAGTGGATAATTAATGAGGGGTATAACAATAATATTTGTAGACTTTTCTTAATATGTGTGTAAAAGTCTAAAATTACTTATAATTCTCAAAATTTATCTCGGAGGAGGTGAAAAAGTAAAAATAAATTGACTAGGACAAGGAGGGAGGCAAAAGGGGTGGTGGATGGATGGGTGCCTGAAAAACGTTGACGGTATGAAATTTGTTTGTTGGTTAAGGGACGATCTTAAATTATCTGCAGCCAGGAGACGCACGTCGGTCCCCCAATCGCTACCACCGCCATCGGCACCTCCTCTTTGCTCAGTGCCTTCTCTGGTTCAGCGCCACCACAAACAACCTACCCCCTCGCCGACGCAATTGCTCCTTCCTTCCAATACCAAATCACTTCGATCCTCGGCGAAAGATCAACAACGCTCGGAATTTCCCCTCTTCTTTTTTTTTGGTGACCGGAATTTCCCCTCTTCTAGTTCTAGGTATGTAGCATTATTCAAAATCTCGTTCTGCATTTTTGTGTTTCTTCTGTGGTTGTTTCAATCAACATATCGCGTTCAATTCTCCGAAATGTGGATCAACCGCTGAGTTGAACCGAGAATTTAAGATCTGGAGTATGTAGATCTCTTTTCATTTTTCTCCCCTCCACTCCCAAGTTATTAGGGAGTTGTGTGAATGATGATGATGGTGAGGAGAAGGATGACTGTAGTCAATTAGCAAGTACATTTTAATCTGCACCAATTGCTATCTTTTGTTTTCAACTGCTTCGTGATCCCTCCAAATTCCTGAGTTGAATCTTTTATTTGCAGATCTTAGATTTCTGTCATTTAGTAGGCTAGTTGTGTTCTGCTGATCCTGATGAATTTGTTGCGAAATTCCACACTGCCTTTCCGGATTCTTATTGGATTACTGAGCCATTTCTTTGTTTTTAGTTCATTGCCGATCTAGTATGGCGACATGAAACAGCATTTGTTTAGTGTATATGTTGGCTGGACCATACATTGATGTTATGATTGGTATAGTGCATTAACTACATATTTTACTAAATGTTTTGTCTTGCAATATACAGACCAAGTTAAGTACTCAAACTGGCAATGCTTACAATGCATATTTGGTTCAGGTGTTGAGAATGGAATCAGAATCTGTGGAGCTGCCATCCTTGAACGAGGCTGCAATGTCAGATCATCAACCTTCTAACACTGTGTTCTCTGAACATGATAACTCTGCACTCCCAGTATCGTTATCACCCAGTTCCAGCTTATCATCTTGGGCGAGAAACCTGAAACTAATGCCTTCGTCAGAAGTGCAGGAAGATTCTCAAAATGGAAATGGAGGAAAGTTGACCTTTTCTCGTTTGACGAGTGGGCTTGGATTACGTTTTACGCCATCACCCTCACCACAAGATATGGATGGTGAAGTTCCTACAACAACTGCACAAGGTGGCGTTTTTGATACGCTTACAAAAGGTTTAGTTGACTCTTCTCGAACTGCAGTAAAGGCTGTCCAGGTTAAAGCACGACATATGGTCTCCCAGAATAAAAGGAGATACCAGGTAGCTTTTCAAACTGTTAATGCCGGAAACCTTCTTTCAACTCTCATATTTTGGGTCTAGTATAGTGATTCATATCTTGATGAACTGAAGAGTCCTATTGGCTGGAATGGTGATGCTACCTTTTATTGCTGTTGTTCGTTACTGCTCAAGTGACATAAATGAATAATAAAGAAGCTTATTAGAGTAATAGAAACACCTTGATTGTTCTAAATATTGTATTCTTCCATCCTCTATCCTCTGAAATAATAAAATTAATGTTACCAGCTAAAGGTTAAGATGTGTCATTTGCTTTGTCTCAACTCTTACTACTAAGAAGTGACAAAAATAGTAATTTCATGAAATGGATTTCTTTTGGGGAGAGTGTATATGTCTGCTTCCCATTTATTCTTAAAGAAATGCTACCATGCATTTCACTCATACATTCACCACTTATAGAGCATGAAAAATATCTTTTTGTCTCTTGATTTTCCAGGAAGGTGAATTTGATTTGGATATGACATATATCACCGAGAATATTATTGCAATGGGATTTCCTGCTGGTGACATGAGTTCTGGGTTTTTCGGATATGTTGAGGTAGAGAAATTTTGCTAGCATCTGTGAGTACTTAAAAATTCTAAAATTGACTTATATTTCCATTTTGAACTTTACTAATGCTCACTGAGTGTAATGACGCAGGGATTTTATCGGAACCATATGGATGAAGTAATAAAGTTTTTTGAGACTCATCACAAGGTAACTACTTTGAACATGTTGCATAATGAGAATCTTGTAAAGTTGTACTACAATGTTGTAATAGATGGGAATAGTGACTTACATACCATGCTACTAAAGTTTATCTATGTAGCAACCTGATATCAAATATTTTGATGCAGGGGAAGTATAAAGTCTACAATCTTTGCTCAGAGAGGTTATATGATGCATCACTTTTTGAAGGAAAGGTAGGTCTCTTTCACGAACTGCATTTCTGTAACTTGTAGGTTCTTGTAAGACTGATGGATGTGTAAGAGCGTAGAAATTATTGTGTATCCATATGTTTTATAAAACTTTGAGCACTTGAACAGGCTGCATCTTTCCCATTTGATGATCACAACTGTCCACCTCTTCATCTCATTCCAGCATTTTGTCAAAGTGCATATTCATGGTTGAAACAAGATATTGAGAATGTAGTGGTTGTTCATTGCAAAGCCGGCATGGGGAGGACAGGGTTGATGATAGCTAGTTTGCTTTTGTACCTAAAGGTGAACTTTTTTAGAACTGATATGTCCTTTGATTCAAGTGTCGTTTCTCTTTAAACATGACAATTACAATATGCCTCAATGCAGTTTTGCCCCACAGCTGAGGAGTCCATAGATCACTTTAATCAGAAACGATGCGTAGATGGCAAGGGCCTTGTCCTTCCAAGTCAAATTGTTAGTCAATGTTTTCCCCCATATAACATTCATAACCTTGCATTCAACTTGTTGATCTCTCAAGGGTATAATTTTCTTCTTGTTTTTGGCAGAGGTATGTCAAATACTTTGAGCGTATCTTGAGAGATTATAATGGTGAAAATCAGCCAGGACGCAGGTATTCTTTAATCCTGGTTTCTGCCTTATATAGGAACTTTACTCTGTCATGAATGGGCTAAGCTAACATATGTAAGCACAGGTGTATGCTTAGGGGATTCCGGCTTCATGGATGCCCTTATTGGATAAGGCCATCTATAACCATCTCCGATCATAGTGGTAAGATTTGGCACATGAAGATAATATTTCATTAGTCCCAATATATTTTTCTTGGGGAAGTGAAGTGAAGTGAAGTGAAGTTTGGTTAAGTTTGACACAATAAGCTAGCTTTTCAAAGCTTTTGGTTTTGAAATTATATAGTTTTAAATGAAATAAATATAAGATTTTAGTTTAGTTAGCTTTAAGAATCAGAGCTTTTCTACCGCTACTCACCCAAGCTTTTCAGATATTTTGGTTTTATATTCATAAATTTTCATCATTTACCCTAATAACTAGGTTTACCAAACACCATAATTGTTTATTAACACATATTTAATACAAATAATCCATGAGCTTGAGCTACTTAATCAGCTTAACCTACCCTATCAGCCATCCTTTTACCAAACATAGCCATGTGTAAGAACCTCTATCGTGAACCCCACCTATGAATGCAGAACCAAGGTAGCCCTTGCCGATTTACTATATCAAGAAATATTAGAGTCATGTTACATCCTTTTTAGTATCTGGTAGCTCCTAGACATCTTCTAAGCATCATCCTCTAAATATTTCACTTATCATCTTTGTTAGGGATGGCAATGGGTCGGGTGATGGGTGGATGATCTACTTCTGTCACCTGACCCACCACCCAAAACCCTTCATCCTACCCGACCCATCATCCACCAAATATTTCACCCGTTCCGTCCAACAATCACCCACTGGTGGATCGAGTGATAATTCGGGTTAAATACAAGACATTAAATTCATCAAAATTTTTTTATTGAAAAACATACGTCGAACACGTCAACGAATAAACAAGTACCAAATATAGTCAAATTCGGTCAAATACATGTAAACATCTACAACGGTCAACACTTCAAGCTAGAGAAAACATTACAACAATTATGAATAAAAAAAAAGAGAAACATAATCTTCAACAACCAAAGCTTCAAGCTCGAAATCATTTATAGGTATCTTGAATTAGGGTTTATGGGGGTATATTGATAATTTCACATATAAAATCTAATTATATAATTTAAGTTGGGTGACGGGTCGGGTGATGGGTCAGATGACAGGTGGGGAATGTCTTCACCCAAATCCGACCTGACCCATCACCCGTTCACCCATCACCCATTTAATATCCGCTTTATTTCGGGTTTTCACCAACTTTTTCGGGTCGTGTGAGACGGATATCCGTCGGGTGCGGGTGAAATTGTCATCCCTAATCTTTGTCTAATCTAGAGATTTTCACTTAATCTAAAGTATTCTAGAATATTTCTTAGCTTTAAGAGCTAAGCTTTTTTCATTTGTAAATAGTCACGTCGATCCAACATAGTGAATACCTTGATTTCTTCATCCCTGTCCACCAATTTCCTAGAATTGAAGTATCCTTCATATAAGTAGGGTGTGAAATTCCTGCACTCCATCTTCAGAGATCTTCTGTCCCGATCCTTTGGTATGATAGCCACGTCGATCCAACGTAGTGAATACCTTAATTTCTTCATCCATCTCCACCAATTTCCAAAGTCACCAAGAGTTTTTTCATTACCTAAAGGCAACTATAAGGTAAACTCTTGGTTGTAGCCTAAACTTTAAGGTAATGAAATGGAAGAGGTTACTTTGTTAGAGGGAAAGGTAGCCTCTTCCCTTTTTAATTTTGTTTTCTTTAATGAAAAAATAACCATATTTTTTTCATCCACGTTTATTAATTTTAATGATGATTAAAATGAATTAAAACACACACACACACACACACACACACACACACATATATATATATATATATTATTTTCCCAATAAAATTATACCATTAGTTTAATTTTATTTTTCTCAATAATTTGAGCCCAATTTTAACCTATATATACCCACATTTTGACCTATTGTACTTTGCACTTATTTTCTCATCTATCAATTTGGTAACTATGGAACACAATAATCCAAATATCCACCCATCCCAAATATCTCTTTTCATCCAAATCTTTTAAAAAATCTTCAATTTCAAGTGATGTTATAAATGTTTAACAATCATCTTGACCTCCTTACCCACCGGAGGAGATGCATTCGGGCTTCTGATGTTTAAAATCCCAAGTATGGGTGTTGGGACATTTCATATTTGCTTCTTTTCTGTCTTCCTTTCTGCTTTCTATCCGCTATCTATGAGTTAACTAGCTATCTGCATTCTAACTATCTGCTGTCTATTGCCTCATCTCCTACTAGGTGACCTAGGACGTTGTGTTTCCTATGCTCTATTGTTCTGGGTCTTCCGGAAACACTCTCTCGACTAGTTCGGGGAAAGAGTGCGTATATCCCGACCCCCCAGACCCTGCTTTATCGCGGGATATACTGGGTTGTTGTTGTTGTTGTTAACAAATTATAATAAAGGTAACAAGGTAAATCTGTGGTTGTAGGGAAAAAAAAGGGTAACCTTAAGAGAAGATTAAAACCAAAAAATAAATGAGGTGTCAAATTAATAGTAAGGGAGAGAAAAAAAAAGAGAGGAAGAGGTTTCTATGGTTGAAGATGGTCTATCCGGCTATCCCCTTCCTAGAAGCCATGATCCAACTGTTAGCAAAGATTGACTCCCGCGTAGAACTAGTTCTGGATGTGCTGACCAACAAAGTAGCAGCCCCAAAGGTGCACTTCGGATTGTGACCCATTAACCAGCCTTCATCATCTTCTCCTTGTCCTCAATCCAAGGAACAAAACAACCTCTCCATCCTACTCTGGAAGAGGCATCAAGAAAGACAATGGAGCTCCAGAACAAGCTCAACCTCATTCTGTCTGACAGTGGCTCCACGCACAGCTTGTATGAATTGTTTCTCAATGTTGGCACTGATTTCATTTGTGATTTTTATCCAGCGACTATTTCCTTGGCATTATACAGGCATAAGCTTTCCTGCCTATATGGAGTCATATTTTCTTATTTTATGTTTATGAATGCTGAAATCTGGATAAGATGTCCACTTCACTTTCATAATCTGTAAGCTATTCCTGATATTTTCTATTATCTAATCCTTCAGGGATTCTCTTCAGCTCAAAGAAGCATCCCAAAACGAAAGAGCAGGGCCGGCCCAAGGGGGTGGGCGAGAGGGGCGACGGCCCAGAGCCCGTAAATTTTAGGGGCCCATAATAAGTAAATTTGTAATAGTAGTAATATATCTACAAAGCATAAACAAACCTACTTTTCGAATTTAGAAAAGGGCCCATTTGTTTTTTAATTATAAAAAAGTTTTATTAGGGGCCTTAATTTCTATTTTGTCCCAGGGCCCCTCGATTACTCGGACCGGGCCTGCGAAAGAGTTAATGGTAAAAGGTTTTTCATGTCATTGCCAATCCAAAGGATGATTATAATCTTTAGATATATAACTTTGCAGTTCCTCTCAATTTTCTAATTGAACTTGCCAATGTGGTCTGATTTTCAGCCTGAAGATTTCTGGATTAATACGTCTAGGAAAAGCATTGTAGTTTTTGCATTACCAGGAGAGCCAGGTTTAGCAGAGTTATCAGGAGATTTCAAAATTCATTTAATTGATCGGCACGGGGACTTCTATTGGTGTGTATCCATCTTTTTATTTTTACTCTCATCCACTCTACATCTAAATGAAATTTTAACCCATTACATCCAGAATTGGACACAGTATTCTTAATTTGATTTAAAAATCTCCAATCAGCTGCACAAACAATTGTAGATTTCCTGAAATGATGAAGGTTGAACACTAACCTGTTATTTTTTTTTTCAATTTCTCATTGCTCAGTTGGCTAAATACAACCATGATAAGTAATAGGACCATGTTGAGCTCCGATGATCTTGATGGATTTGACAAGGTAAGCCTCACATGTGAGCCAGCAGTCTCCTTGTTCACTATTAGCTTTAGAATGCTATTGAATCCTTTAATTTATTGCAGAGGAAACTTCCTTCTCCTAAGTTTGAGTTGGAGATTGTAATGGTAGACTATGACGGTAGTGTACCAAGGCTGTCAAAGAAGGATTCAGCAACCAGCACATCCAATCAGGAAAACTCGGGTCAAGTGTCTACAAGCAATAACAAGGATGAAGCTGCCTCCGAACATACTGGAGCATCTAGAAACGAAGACAAGGATGATGTATTTTCAGACAGTGATGGAGAAGGCGGGTCTCCAAAACCCAGGGGGTCTCAAACACCTAGAGCTGGATCTAGTGATAAGCAACAAATGACGAACTTGACACAGGGTGTCTCCCAAATGTCTACCAGTCAAAATGAACATGCTCGAATTAAAACAAACGTAGCGGTAGATGATCAGATGGAATTTTCATCAAATGTCAAGACACCTAATGCAAGATCAGCAGCGGCCACTGACTTCAAAGCCATAGCAGCAGATGCTTCTATGTTCAGCTTTGGGGACGAGGAAGATTTTGACAGTGAATGACGGGATGCTGTGTTCTTGAATGTCATAATTGTATTGGTTGTTTTTTCTGTTTCATTTTATTGGCGAAGTTGAGCTGTTATTCTATAGATTGTTGACGCTGTTCAAATCAGAATCGTTTTGTGTGCAGCATGAAGTTTGAAAAAGATTGTAGCTATGAAGTAAATTAGCCCCGTAAGTTATTTGTATTTGTTGAACTTTATGGAACAAGAATCTTAAAGGAAATTGATGGGATCTTGCTACTGTATTAATCTTGAGACTAGAAAATTCTGTTTTTGCAAGTTTTACTTGTGGACTGTCATTTATCGCAAGGAATTCGTTTTAGCAATGCTTTAAGTGATCTCCATAGCACAACCGAGCATCTGTCATGTTTTAATTGGTGCAAGTGAAAATACGGAAGGACCTCTATAATTGTGCTGATGTTATAAAATTTGATTACTTGTAGTTGGTTGCAATTTACGCAAATTCACAAATATAAAGTTTTGAGAAATATATGAAGTAATTAATTAGGTAATTTTTGAAAATAGAGTAGAGTTTAATTGTTTAAAATTAGTACTCCCTCCGTTCGGAAATATAAGATCTTTTACTTTTTGGCACGTATGTTAAGGAGCTAAATAATATATAAAATATTTTTTTTTTAAAATTAATTTTTTATAATGTAACACTTTTTATTAATAAGTATTAAAATGTAAAAAAATAATTTTAAAAAAATCAATATTTTATATAGTATTTAGCTCCTTAAACTACGTGCCGAAAAGTAAATGATATTATATATTTGAACGGAGGGAGTATTAAAAAAACAACTCATTTCTTTTCCTCTTGCTCACTCCCATTATTCTCTCTTTCCCTTTTTTTCTAACCTACTTTTTTCTCTCAATTATTTTGGCTATAGCTACGTCTGAACACTTGAAATTAAAATCTAAGCGTTTACATGAATGTAATTGTTTTTTTTTTTTTTAACATTTTACATATTTGAATTTTTTTTAAGGGGTGAAGTTATTTTATAGATTTTTTTATAGTTGCTATTTTTACATTTATGAGTTAAGGACTCTTAGACCATCCGCAACCATGGGGAAACCTCTTTCCCATTTTTTTTTCCCATTTTTCTATCACAATTTTACAACTCATTTATTTTTTTGTTTAAAATAATTTTCAATTTTTCTATCTCTTTCTAAAAGTTTTCCTCTACAGCCATGGGAAACCTCTTTTACCTCTTTTCAAATTTATTTTCACTTTTTCTTTTCCTTTATATCTTTTCCTTTATTATATGTGTATCATCATATATTATATTGTGAATTATTTTTATTTATAATGTTATAAATAAATAAAAATAGCAAGTAGTTAATATAAATATATTTTATTACATCTAGATTAAAATAAATAAAAAAGTTAAAAACATATTTTATTGTGAACAACAACTTCTTCGTTCACTTGTACTTGATGGACTTGCCTTGCATCTTCGGTTAAACTTCGAGTGGCACCCCCTTGAACACCCGGAGAATGCTCAAAATGTTGTTGGTTTGGAAAAAAAAAGGATTGTACACATTAGTAGGATTATGTGGGGTATAATTTGAATATTCGGGTTTTGAAGAATTGTTAAACATTTGCAACATCACTTGAAATTGAGGATTTTTGAGAAGATTTGGATCAAAAGAGATATATTTGGAATTGGTGGAGTATTTGGATTATTGTAATTCATGGTGAAGAAAATAGGTGCAGCTACAATAGATCAAGATGGGGTTATATATAGGATAAAATTGGGCTCAAATTATAGAAAAAAAATAAAATTAAACCAATGAAATATTTTATTTTAAAAAATAATGAAATTTAAATATATTTTTATTTCACTTTAAATCCTATCTATTAATATTACTAATTCTGCTAGCATTTTGCTGACGTGCCACACCCACAATTAAAGTTGAATTTTTTATTCAAATGAGATTTTCTTATTGGTCAATATTATTATGGAAACTTTAAAATATTTGTTTCTTATTTTAAATACGATTTGAATCCATTCCATTTGTTTATTTTCGATTATATTGTCGTAAATATTGAGACATTTTTCCATTTTTTTCCCGATTGCAATCTCTTTTCGATTATATTGCTGATGTGTCACGCTTACAATTAAACTTGATTTTTTTATTCAAATGGTATTTTCTTATTGGTCAATATTATTGCTGAAATTTTAAAATATCTGTTTCCTATTTTAAACATATTTGTTTCCTATTTTTATACTAAAATATTATTTAATTTGATATGTTGTATGTCAATTTGTGAACTATTTTAATCGTCTACGTACATTGAACATTCGTCAATTCTTGGCTGATTTTATTCTTGGATATTGAAATTGTTGATTTATCATTTTGAACCGATTGCAATATTCCCCACAATGTCTACATACAACGAACATGCAATAATCAATTTGTAAATATTCGATTTCAAAAATTAATTATAAAAATCAATTAGAGCCAAATAAGTGTTATTTTATAATTTAATTATTTTAGACATCTTAAATGACTATCGAAAAAAATAATATTTTAAGACTCACAAGCATTACTAATGCTTATTTTACATCTTGGATGAGGCTTCTTAAATCATTTTTCTACCTTTAAGGATCTTTTTTTTACCATCTTACCTTTATTTTCACTATTAATTTCTCTATCTTTCTAACCATCTTTCTCATGAAAATAATCAATAAGTTATGTACATCTACATATTTAACTTCAAAATTATTCACATAATCATGTGCTTATGATTTTTTAATATTTGTACGGGAGCTTATACTTTACTTTTTTAGATCTATGCTAATGATAATAATTATATATTTATTTCAAATTATATTAGATGGTGTGTTTGAGTATTATTACTACTTTACCTTATCAAATCATTTTCAAAATTTGTATCGTATCTCTTTCCAACTAATTTATAAATTATAAAAAAATATTTTTTACATATTTTTGTTGTAAACACGTATATATATATATATATATATATATATATATATATATATATATATATATATATATATATATATATATATATATATATATATATATAGTATTATATAGATATATAAAATGATGTTCAAATTAAAATGGATCAAGCTCTCGTGCCTTCAAGGTACGGGTATTACACTAGTTACAACTAATAAATCTAAATGTAAAATATATCAACCTACTTTATCATAAAAAAAAAAAAGAAATTTAGAAGATGGAAGCGGTTACCTCTCTCTACCAAGGTAACCCCTTCCCACCTCTTACCTTAAGGTAAATGCTACAACCATGGACTTACCTTTTAGCAACCTTAAGGTTGCTAAAACCCATGGTTGCTCATGCTTCCCACCTCTTATTATTGGATTATAACATGCACAAATAGGATTTTTAAATTTTCTTCATTCCCTAGATCATTAAAAAAAGACTCTTATTGTTGGATGATCCTAGATACAATGCTTAAACATTCTTTCATTGTCTTATCCAAGTCTCCATTGTGCTACAAGCACTCACACATACACATATTTATAACGTGTACTATTAATATTCTAAAGTGCACAAATAGAGATTATAAAGTGCACTATTTACAATGCTTACGGATTTTTTCGTTTTCTCCTACGTGTATTTTTTCGTTTTCTCCTAAGTGTTCTAGTGTAAATAAAATATTTAGTTTATGTTTCTTTGGCATTTTTTTAATTCTTTACAATTCTAGTGTTTCGATCTATAATCAAAATCTTTTTTCCCTACTTGCTACTCTTCTCTCTACGTTTTCCTTTTTTTATTCGATAAAATTAAAAAAGTATCTGTTATTTAAATTGCTTGTTATTGATTATTATTTTTGTTCGATTTGTAATATTAGGGGTTGGCACAAATCCCAGTCCCATCCCGGTCCCGTCCCGCAAAAATGATGCGGGATGGGACGCGGGACGACACGGCGAGATCCCGCAAATCCCGTCCCGCACACACATATAATAATAATAATAATAATAATAATAATAATTTCATGTAGATACTTTAGTAATAATAATAATAATAATAATAATAATAATAATAATAATAATAATAATAAATAATAATAATAATAATAATAATGTAATACTATATATATATAGGGTTGGGTTCGGATACACACAAGTCCAATAGTGAGAAGGAAAGAAGCGATCTCATTGGTCCGTTCGCTACCATTAGCCCGCGCGTTTGAGCCACGACAGCCACCCCACGCGCCTTGCTCCACTCCTGTCGTGCCATCCACGCGCCTCTACATATTTAAAAAAAAAACACTTGCCTTCTCTTTCACAATATAGGAAATTGAACCCGGAACTGCTTGGTCCGCATGCACCTAGTTAATGGGGCAACCACTGGACCAAACAACTTTCCATTTCATTTTACAATTAAATAAGTTTTAACCCTTAAACAGTTTTCTTCTCAAAATTAAATCAACGTTTTTGAAATTTAATTAAAACATCATCATATAATTTTATTAATTATACATTAGAAAAAATATATATATTTCACTGTAAAAAAATTATATATTTTTATAATTTCAAATTATCTTAAAAAAAAATAATGAATATATTAAAATCAACGTTAAATAATATTATTTCATAAACCAATACTCTTTATTTCATGAACCACTACTCTTTTATTTTCTTTTAATGTTTGTTTTTTAATTATTTATTTGTTTGTTTTTAAAATAAAATGGTTCATGAACCAATACTATTTATTTAATGAACCAATAATATTTATTTAATGAATCAATAAAATTTATTTAATGAACCAATACTATTTATTTGATGAACCACTACTCTTTATTTCATGAACCACTACTCCATATTTCACGAACTACTAGAATTTATTTCATTAACAACTACAATTTAATTAATAATTGTAAAATTTTCATTCTTCTTTTATTTTCTTTTAATGTTTATTTTTATTTATTTATTTATTTATTTTAAATAAAATGGTTCATGAAGCAATACTATTTATTTCATGAACCACTAGTATTTAATAAATATAAAATTTTCATTCTTATTTTATTTTCTTTTAATGTTTAATGTTTAATTATTTATTTAATGAACAAATACTATTTATTTGATGAATCACTACTCTTTATTTGATGAACCACTCTTTTTCATTTCATGAACCACAACTATTTATTTCATTAACCATTTCTCTTTACTTCGTGAACTACTTCTAACTATATATGTGCTGAACCACTTGTTTTAAAACCCTGAACCACTTCTATTTACTTCATGAACCACTTCTATATATATGTATTGAACCACTTGGTGTAAAACCCTAAGCCACTTCTATTTACTTTGTGAACCACTTCTATTTATATGTGCTGAACCACTTGGTTTAAAAAACCCCTGAACAAAAAAAAACCCTGAACCATTTGGTATAAAAAACCCCTGAACCACTTGGAATAAAAACCCTGAACCACTAGGTATAAAAACCCTGAACCACTTGGTATTAAAAATCCTGAACCACTTGGTATTAAAACCCTAAACCACTTAGTATTAAAACTCTTAACCACTCGGAACCACCTGGTATTAAAACGCTGCATCATTTGGTATTAAAACCCTAAACCACTCGGTATTAAAACCCTGAACCACTTAGTATTAAAACCCTGAACCACTCGGTTTAAAACCCCGAACCACTTGGTATTAAAACGCTGCACCACTTGGTATTAAAACCCTGAACCACTTGGTTTGAAACCCTGAACCACTTGGTATTAAAACCCTGAACCATTTGATATTTATTATCTTCTTTTTATTTTAAAAAAGAGGATAATGAATATATTAAAGTCAAATATTTGTTATATTTTTTTCGAGTGGTTCAAATAGTTTACAATATGTGGTTCACACCTCTTATACACATTGGTTCAAGATTTTGCTAAATACTACGTAATAGCAACACATCAGACATTGCATTAAAAAAAACGAAGCAACACATAAGACATTGCATTAAAAAAAACGTAAGTTGGAGTTGAAATTAAAAGAGAAATACAATAAAATTAATGGTAAATTACAAAATCAAAGGTCTGAATCGGAGATAGAATCCAATGAATATTCACCAAACTTCTTTTTGTTTTACGAATGCATCCAAAAGCACTTTCAATTCTCAAATCTCAGTGGATTTCATATGTTTACTTTATCGTACAGTACGTCGGAGTCGGAGCTTCCGGGGGCTCTATCACGAAACCGATCAATCCGTTACATCACCGCCGCTGTCCGATCAAAAATCTAACGTCACCTCCGACCAGGAAACAGTACGGGAGGAATCGCCAATCGATCAGTCCTGCCGCAGCAGCCGCATGCCGTTAGCTTCGGGGACGGAGGATCCGCCGCAGCCGCCGACGAGCGCTGGCCGTCGTTTGTCGAGGTCCGAATCGGCCGAATCCTAATCTTCTCAGGCTCAATTACAAAAATCCATGGATGTGTGTGAGAAGATTTACAAAGGGAACTCAGATCCGTAGGAGGAGTTAATTATGGCAGCGGCAATGGGAGGGAGGAAGGAGGAGGAGGAGCAGAATCAGAGGGATGAGATTCAAGGCCGACGG
This sequence comes from Persicaria tinctoria, assembly GCA_037127255.1. Lineage (NCBI taxonomy): Eukaryota > Viridiplantae > Streptophyta > Magnoliopsida > Caryophyllales > Polygonaceae > Persicaria > Persicaria tinctoria. Next base: position 54,430,915 of record JBANSL010000016.1, on the reverse strand, counting down.
GGTTTATCAGAGTCGACGAGGCGGAAGCCATCATGGTGAATCAGTGATGAAAACGGGAGGGACGGAAAGGAGTAGTGAGGAAGCCATGACGAACGCGCGTGCTGTACAACACCTAAAAAACAAGCGCGTGTGTTATTTTTTAATTAACCAATCACATCGCTTCTTTCTTTCTTACCGGACCGGATCCTTCTCACTTGAACCCTCCCCTATATATATATATATTGTAACGGCCCAGAATTATGATTTTCGAGTTACGTTTCAAGGGATAAAACCCCTTGTTCGGATCTTGCAATCCAGGTACGGGTCGAGGTTTCAAACTCATTTTTAAGGTCAGTAATAAGGAGGGATTTCGAACCCTAAAAGTATCGTAGGGTCGTTGGGTACCCTTAACCTGTCCTAGGGGCTATATCGCGAAAATCAACTCAAACGGAAGTAAGGTGGAAACAAAATTAAGATATAAGGTGCCACGACAGAGTCGGGTCAAAACCAAATCATAAGTGGGTGATTACCATTTATAACGAGTTAGTGAATTAGCTAGGTTCTTCGATTCGCAAAAAGGGAACCCTATCATATAGACATCGAGCACTCAAAATCTGCAGAAAATACCTTTAAAAGAAGAACGGGAAAAGGAGTCAGATCGAGCCACTCATGCGGGACCGGCAGTCCTCGCTGAGGCCACATAGTATGTGCTATAACTAATAAAGATGCTCTAATGCAGTACGAAAGTCAAGCACACTAGCATGCTCCTAGTTAGAATAATGTGTAAAATACTGTAAAGGGCCCAAGACAATGCCAAGTGGCATATCCCTCTCCTACCTCCACCCCCTTCCGATAGGGTGGAGACTGGCCAACTCGTGAATGCATTCCATCATAATCGGGTGGCACGCATGCCTAACCCGCTCCACAATAAAGCCCGCATGCATCTCATAATATAAGGAAGTTCATGACTCGATTGACTCAGGGTACCAGATGAGGCTGGACTACCCTATGACCCTAGCAAAGACTCTAGGACTATCACAGATAACGGCCGTTCTGTTTCAAACACATAAAGTAAGCATATGCTCATTCAATTAGTGAAACCTAACATGATACTACATGACATGCTTTTATCCATATGCAACACCTAACATAAAATGCAACAACAGGCATGAATGTTCAACCTGAGTAAGCCCCCTAGGGAACTTACCTGAAGATGCAGAACAACAGGATAATACAAGCAAGGGCCCAAATGCAAGTCCAGAGTAATCCACTAGCAATACACACCTATCATCAAGTCATTGTCATAAGACGATGGACCAACATTCATACTCGCACAAAACCCAAGTTCTCAATATGTTCAAAACCAACCGGTAGTAAAACCATTTCTAAAACCCTTCCGATACAATCGACATCAACCAAAACCATTTAATCAAAACCATCGATAAATCTCACCAACAATATTTCCAAACTCATTTCCCAAAGTTTTCCGACTCTTAAATATCAAGTTGAGTCAACTCATATGCAAAACAGTTTCTCAACTCATAATTGGCCAAAACCCATTTATAAAACATTAAATCTTTAATCAACTTGTAAATTTATACCATTAAAGCAATTCCGGCATTTTTATTTCAAAACCTAAAACCCTTTAGATAGTTTGCCAAATTGTATTAAACTAAAGTAAACACCAAACCATATTTATAAATTAATACAGTAGATCCTCTCATAATTTCCAAGATCACATATTTACTCATCATAAAATACATTTTCTAATAACATTACGTTAAGATACCTCAAATGAATAATAAAAAAAAAATATAATATCTCACAAAACAGAATAATATGATGATAATATTTAAATACTCATCCGATTATATATTATAATGCTATGACACATTTTTATAACAACAATACAAATACACATTTAAATGCAACAAATCCAATAACAATAACCCAACACTCAGCAGCCCATAGCCCGGAAGATTAGGCCCAACCCAAAAAGAAAGGAAAAGCCGGATCTTAACCCGGAAAAGAGCCGGATCCAAACCCTTCCCTGAACCGAAAGAAAGGGAAATCCGGAAAAAAAAAGGGAATCCAGATAGTGAACCCGACCCGGAAAGAAAATAGGCCCAAAGCCCAACTGAAGAAAGAAAGAAAATATCATCTCCTTCAAGGCTCAACAGAGCTCTCTGAAAGCTCGCCGGAAGAACGGGAGAGAAAGGGGAAGAAACCCAGGGCCTCCGGCGACAATTTTCCCGACCCTAACCACTCTCAATCAGACCGAACCCCGATTCCGACCACCACCCAAATCCCAGGAACGAAACGCGCACAAGGGAGGCAAAAAAAAGGAGAAACTCACCGAGCTCGCCGAACATCGCCGGAAACTTCGACAGCGGCGTGAATTGGCTTCGTCGGAGTCGGATTAGAGCGGGATTGGCCTAAGACGGAGAGAAATCGGTTAAAGGTGAAGCTTTAGGCCCTTCTCGAGCGAATCGGAGAGGAAGGAGGCTTACCGACCGGAAATGGATGGAAATCGAGGAAGTCGAGAGGAAAGATAGCTTGGCTGCTGCTCCTGGCCTGGTCCGGGGCTTCTCGGTGGCGCTGGCGTACTCCGGGGTTAATCGACGTCGAGGAAGACGATGGAGATGCTGCCGCTTCTGCTCGCCGGAGAATGGAAGGAAAACGGAGGCCTTTGTGCTCGAATTCTTGGCTTCGAAACAGAGGTGAGGAGGAAGCATGAGTCTTCGGCTCCAATGGAAGGGGAGAGGGTCGGAGTTGGCGGTGCTGCAGATCCGAGCAGGGAGGCGACAGAAGAGGTGGGTTTGTTTGATGGATTTTTCAAAGAAAGGGGAAATTGATTGGAATAAAGAATGGGTGGAAGAAAGGAAGAAAGAGAAGAGGTGTTGGCGTGTTGATAGATGTTCATTACAGGCAAGAGGACAAACTGCAAAACCGGAAAATCAACTGGGGACAAAAGGGTGTGCTTTTACATTGAAGGTAGGAAGGAAAAGAATTCAACTTAATATGGTCCCAAAACTCAAACGTAAAATACCCGGAATATAAATCTGAAACCCGCTCACTCGACCTTATCCCGACGTGTTTAAAATATTTCTCTATTTTTGAAATCCGAATTTAATAAATAAAATCCGAACATTATTTTTCAAATTTTTGGTATATAAAAGCAGAGTATAACATATTTTAAATTTTTAATTAAATAACGCCGGAACTCGTTTTGAAATATTTAGAATAAAACCAATAGCTCAAGGACGGAAATTCCAAACGTCCCGAATCTTAGAAATCGGAATGATTATAAATCACTATTTATATAATTTAATATTCTGAAATTTCCCGGTCTTTACATCATCCACCTCCAAAAACAAGTCTCGTCTCCGAGACTAAAATCACTCTGAAGCAAGGGGATGAAGTTTTAAATTGGTGAGTCCAAGGATCATGTCATTGATTCTGTAACCATCTCATAGGGCCCGTATGAGATCCTTACAGCACCCTCAATGCGATCATAATATTCCCAATTGGTCGTAGCAAGTATACGATATGGGCCCCTATCACATCCTTACTCCGACTTTTCGGTTATATCATAACTCGAAAATCAATCATAGCGTCTCTACTAGGTCTTAGCAAGCATTCTATATGCGCCCCTATAAAATGCTTGTATCCACTTCGTGAGACGTTACAATATAAAACCGGGTTCGAAAAGTTTCAAAAGGGATTCCGCAGTTGAAAGGATTGGCCTCAAATCGTTGAAATTCTATGTAACATATATTCTTTAAAATTCCAACTAATTCCTTTTCAAACCGCTCAAAATCTTCAAATAAGACGTTTAACCAAGCAAATTTACACCAAAACATGTAAAATCTTTTTGATCAAAATTTCGTCAAAGTCCTCCAGAACCAAATCTATTTCCCGCATAACAATCAATCAAATTCAGAAGCTTGGAGGTGGAATCATCAACCTCTAAGGGCTAATCCCATATTCTCTTCCTAATTTCCAGATCATGCAACATCATTCACAACTCAATAAGTGCATAAACATGGCAAGTCTCATATCATATCATAGTCGAAAACCATCACATAACCGTTTAACATAAACATAAACATGCCAACAAGTCTCAAGTAACAAAGGAACAACAACCCTCAACATACTACATATCATAAGGTCTATCTACATCATACACTGAAGGCATCACAAGTGCATAATCGAATGTTCATCACTCATCACGTAAGCACACATGTCCAGAAATCAACGTGTTAGATGTTATAGGGTTAGTACGTCAGTACACATCAAATCTCACTATCACATATCGATATTGCAACACAAGTAGAACAGATTCATCACGTTAACATATCAACACAACAAGGTCATGCTATTAAGATTCAGAAAAAGGAAAGATCCAACCATATACCAAGCATCACATGCTAACATACTCACAAAACATCATTTCAACTCCTTATAATACCATATAACGATCATTTTGTCATCATGCACCATTATCTCAGATCATGCTTACCACCACATACTTATAATCATGCTTCCCTACCATATAATACAACATCATGATTACCACCACATACTATAACATCATGCTTTCACATAATAACACATTATTGTCTTATGTATCATATCACAACACATCCTATCATGCTTCTAAAATAATATAACAGGATAGCAAGCATCAATATATCATGATAACACTTGCCACTATCAATTAGATTTCAACATGTAGTGTCATTCCATATAAGGTCTTATCATGTTCGCTATTTAACATCATGCCAGCAGATATAAATAAATCACATAATAAAGAAATCCTCACATCATACCAGTCAAAATAAACTCAATCCCCACTCGCCCATCTCCACTCTCAAGCCAAGACTAATCCTCTTCTAGACTCGCCAACGTCAACTCGGACAAAATTTCCCCCAAAGAAATCTCAATTTATTTTGATACTCCAATCTCACCCCTCATTCCATCAAGCACTACCATACACCATCCACCTCTAAGAACCCAACTCTTATCCCTAACTTCACACCTGAGCACCCTCTCATACTATGTCCTTAATACTCTCAAAAGCCATTCCCTACACTTCTCATACTACTCAAGACATCACAAGCATCCTACCCTGCCAATATTTCTCTCTCGTGATTTGCCTAATAAACCATCGGTCATCCTCATCGCTCAAATTCTTTCACCACTCTTCAACCACACTACAAAATGATCTCACCCACAGGTTTAAAGGAGAAACAATCATGGAATCATAAGACATAAGATCTACATCAGGTCAACCAGCATTTATAAACATAGCATCATGGGTTCAACAAGTCTCAATTTACCATCATGCTCAATAATCATTGCAAACATCATATATGAACGTAATCAAGTCAAGCTAGCATGTTGCATTATAACCTTATCAGATACAATTCAGGCTTCTTAGCATATGTAGTTCACATTTTACAGGCAAAGGAATTCAAATCATGCTTAGCAACTCAGCGTAGCAACAAGTCAAGACATCATGGTATATGAGATCTATAAGTCATCAAAACATAACATCATAGACAACAGGCAATCAAGTAACAGACATCACCAGGTCAGCACATCAACACGTAATCTCATCGTCAGGTTAGTGCAATATCATTGTCAATAAATTCAAAAGGGTTAGCAATTCGAACGGAGAACACTCCCGCTTGCAAGTCAAATCGTACTCCGTATCCGCAATTCTCGATGCGTGCTCGTTCCACCGACATCATTGATCCTGACGCATGTGGGTTATGGGCCCAAGCTTCTACTGCACTGCTCTATCGCTATCTAACTTTTCGTTCCCTCTTCCATGCGGTCTCTCTTCGAATGTATCGCATAGGGTCCAAGTTAGCGGAGATAGGGGAGTGACAAGAGAAGAAAACCCAAAGTTCCTCTCGGAAACAACCACAGACCAATACTAAGACGATAACTAGAGACAAAACTTCAACCCGAGAATAACAACGACGCCCTTATGAAAGTCTATTAGGTTATAATCGCGACAAGTAACACGAATTCATCATATTAATATCAATTACACTAACCCACACTAACATGTACCTATCTCAAGGAGAACAACATGCGTATTCATTCCAAAAGACACAATCAAGTCCTACACTGATGCATGTGAGACGAGCTAGCAGTTTATTACTCCATGAAAGCAGATATGCCCAGTAAATTCAAGCAAATTATGCGGAGCTAGTAATGGTCGTGCGGGGTTTAACGAGGATGGCAAGTATCATGTATATGAACAATGAACGAGCATGGTATACACGTCAACAAATGAGGTCAAATATAGCATGACGGGGTACATTATAACAATCAAACCAAGCGTCATAGGAGGATACATAAGAGCGGCATGGCAATTATCACATCTAACAACAATGACCATAGTCAGGAGTCATTTAAAAGAGTTCAACATAATATTCATAAAGCATGAGGCATCATTACAGATAGTAACCAAGAGGACATTACCAGTGATAGATTATAAGCATGCTAGGAACAACTGTCACAGTGCACATAAAACGGTATAACGACCATCATCACATTATGGGACAAGCATGTTCACATAATCAAATAAGTATGGCAAATCATCATTTAGCGAGTCGTATTGGGGATCATAAGCCCTACAGGACACTACCGACACATATCGAACATGGATACAATTAATCAAGATAGTGCGATTAGATTCATCCTAACATTTAAGTGTTATGCGTATGTAAAATCATGGTATAGCGTAGCGTGGTGTGTGATCATGCGATTTGCCAAGTCTTACATTCATGCAAGTGCGAGATGATAAAACCGAGTAATAGGGAAACACTACCGAGAGGTAACATGTAAGCATGCTAAGATATTCATCACGAAAAGCAAGTCGCTCATCGAATTCAACATCAGTCTAATAATGAGTAAAACACCTAAGATGATATGAAAGAGGAGAATCACACTATCAGGGACCTAGCTCAAGAGAAAATCAGCAACAACCTAGGCAAGATACAAGTTCGCACAAGTCACTACCGAGGATCCTACATGATGCTAAAAGCTCAATATAACGTACGATACATGCATGCAACTAATCATGATGACGCGTAAGAAATCACTCAATCACATTCCACGATATAGAAGCATGAGAAAAGTTAAATGATGCATAATATGAGTCTAAGTAATGGGTAATACGATTATAATACAGGGCATGAGTACAGATCAACACATACTAGGATGAAACATGCATTCACCAAGACTAAATTATACCACATACTCTCCATCCAAAGCACGTAATCATACAACAATATTAACTTGCAAGATCATCAATAATAGTCAATTTAACGAATACAAAATAGATGGGGATGCTACATATTCACGTCACAAAGGAGTAATAAGCATTGACACGTCAACATCAATCATGCTAAGGCGATCATGTACAAGCATTCATACAGGGAGGGTTAGATCACACTATCATTAACCTAATCCAGGGGGGAAATAACGATCATGCAGGTTAATATCATATGGTTCATGCTTCCAATCAATCATACGATCTGTAGGCCAAGTAAACATGCTATAACAACAAACAGTCATGATATAAGGCAAGACACAACGTGAGACTTGAGCAAGGTAACTAACCACAACATGAGCTTAAACAATAAAACCATGACAGAAGGCAAAGCATAACATGAGCAGCTTCCTACTAATGATCATTGGCAATTTACATGCGGGAGATTACAAAATCATGTCATGTAATTCAGAGAGAGTCACCATTACAACTGGACAGAGATCCCTAAGGGCAACCATTGACTTTTCCCGGCTCACTTATCACCCCTCTTTCCCGTGAGACTTTGGTATGACTCTTTGTGGTAAGAAAATAAAGGTTGACCATCATATGAATCAAGAAGGATAACCCCATGACACCCTACTTTTGACTCAAAATGCCATCAAGAACCACCTTCTAATACTCACTCAGAGAACCTTCATATCCATACATGATTCCGACACAATGTGTTTACCAACCTGATTTTCCCCGTGGGAGACACTGACATCCGAGAGGAAGACTCGATAGCACCGTCAAGGGTTAACAAACATAGTGGAAGGGCTCGTTCCACAAAAGCTGGGTTTGACCACACAGAAACAAGGGTACTCCCACTATCCCGTTTCCACAGATCAGTCAATACACATTTACTTGTTAGGCATACCAATTAGATCTCTAGCATAACAAGCATTCAGCACAGAATCAGTTAATAACACTCATAATGATCTCCTTGGAGTCTCCCAACCCATCTGTAAAGAACAAACTGATATTTTGCCTACCGTTCCCAACTACACCCAATAGGGGTGGTTTAACGCCTTTACTACCCACTCGTGTTCCCGTTTGGTTGGTTTTTCTCTTTTATTACAAGTCGAGATCATTACTTAGTCCAATTTCGGTTATGCATCTTAAGTTCATTTTGCCCTTTTAAAATACTTTCAAATAATTTGAAATTCTTGGACGGTTTTCCAAAACATACACTCGACGCTTGTGTACACGAATTGCACAACCTCAGCTCTGATACCATCTTTGTAACGGCCCAGAATTATGATTTCCGGGTTACGTTTCAAGGGATAAAACCCCTTGTTCGGATCTTGCAATCCAGGTCCGGATCGAGGTTTCAAACTCATTTTTAAGGTCAGTAATAAGGAGGGATTTCGAACCCTAAAAGTATCGTAGGGTCGTTGGGTACCCTTAACCTGTCCTAGGGGCTATATCGCGAAAATCAACTCAAACTGAAGTAAGGTGGAAACAAAATTAAGATACAAGGTGCCACGACAGAGTCGGGTCAAAACCAAATCATAAGTGGGTGATTACCATTTATAACGAGTTAGTGAATTAGCTAGGTTCTTCGATTCACAAAAAGGGAACCCCGTCATATAGACATCGAGCACTCAAAATCTGCAGAAAATACCTTTAAAAGAAGAACGGGGAAAGGAGTCAGATCGAGCCACTCATGCGGGACCGGCAGTCCTCGCTGAGGCCACATAGTATGTGCTATACCTAATAAAGATGCTCTAATGCAGTACGAAAGTCAAGCACACTAGCATGCTCCTAGTTAGAATAATGTGTAAAATACTGTAAAGGGCCCAAGACAATGCCAAGTGGCATATCCCTCTCCTACCTCCACCCCCTTCCGATAGGGTGGAGACTGGCCAGCTCGTGAATGCATTCCATCATAATCGGGCGGCACGCATGCCTAACCCGCTCCACAATAAAGCCCGTAGGCATCTCATAATATAAGGAAGTTCATGACTCGATTGACTCAGGGTACCCGATGAGGCTGGACTACCCTATGACCCTAGCAAAGACTCTAGGACTATCACAGATAACGGCCGTTCTGTTTCAAACACATAAAGTAAGCATATGCTCCTTCAATTAGTGCAACCTAACATGATACTACATGACATGCTTTTATCCATATGCAACACCTAACATAAAATGCAACAACAGGCATGAATGTTCAACCTGAGTAAGCCCCCTAGGGAACTTACCTGAAGATGCAGAACAACAGGATAATACAAGCAAGGGCCCAAATGCAAGTCCAGAGTAATCCACTAGCAATACACACCTATCATCAAGTCATTGTCATAAGACGATGGACCAACATTCATACTCGCACAAAACCCAAGTTCTCAATATGTTCAAAACCAACCGGTAGTAAAACCATTTCTAAAACCCTTCCGATACAATCGACATCAACCAAAACCATTTAATCAAAACCATCGATAAATCTCACCAACAATATTTCCAAACTCATTTCCCAAAGTTTTCCAACTCTTAAATATCAAGTTGAGTCAACTCATATGCAAAACAGTTTCTCAACTCATAATTGGCCAAAACCCATTTATAAAACATTAAATCTTTAATCAACTTGTAAATTTATACCATTAAAGCAATTCCGGCATTTTTATTTCAAAACCTAAAACCCTTTAGATAGTTTGCCAAATTGTATTAAACTAAAGTAAACACCAAACCATATTTATAAATTAATACAGTAGATCCTCTCATAATTTCCAAGATCACATATTTACTCATCATAAAATACATTTTCTAATAACATTACGTTAAGATACCTCAAATGAATAATTAAAAAAAAAAATATAATATCTCACAAAACAGAATAATATGATGATAATATTTAAATACTCATCCGATTATATATTATAATGCTATGACACATTTTTATAACAACAATACAAATACACATTTAAATGCAACAAATCCAATAACAATAACCCAACACTCAGCAGCCCATAGCCCGGAAGATTAGGCCCAACCCAAAAAGAAAGGAAAAGCCGGATCTTAACCCGGAAAAGAGCCGGATCCAAACCCTTCCCTGAACCGAAAGAAAGGGAAATCCGGAAAAAAAAAGGGAATCCAGATAGTGAACCCGACCCGGAAAGAAAATAGGCCCAAAGCCCAACTGAAGAAAGTAAGAAAAGATCGTCTCCTTCAAGGCTCAACAGAGCTCTCTGAAAGCTCGCCGGAAGAACGGGAGAGAAAGGGGAAGAAACCCAGGGCCTCCGGCGACAATTTTCCCGACCCTAACCACTCTCAATCAGACCGAACCCCGATTCCGACCACCACCCAAATCCCAGGAACGAAACGCGCACAAGGGAGGCAAAGAAAAGGAGAAACTCACCGAGCTCGTCGAACATCGCCGAAAACTTCGACAGCGGCGTGAATTGGCTTCGTCGGAGTCGGATTAGAGCGGGATTGGCCTAAGACGAAGGGAAATCGGTTAAAGGTGAAGCCTTAGGCCCTTCTCGAGCGAATCGAAGAGGAAGGAGGCTTACCGACCGGAAATGGATGGAAATCGGGGAAGTCGAGAGGAAAGATACCTTGGCTGCTGCTCCTGGCCTGGTCCGGGGCTTCTCAGTGGAGCTGGCGTACTCCGGGGTTCGTCGACGTTGAGGAAGACGATGGAGATGCTGCCGCTTCTGCTCGCCGGAGAATGTAAGGAAAAAGGAGGCCTTTGTGCTAGGATTCTTGGCTTCGAAACAGAGGTGAGGAGGAAGCTTGAGTCTTCGGCTCCAATGGAAGGGGAGAGGGTCGGAGTTGGCGGTGCTGCAGATCCGAGCAGGGAGGCGACGGAAGAGGTGGGTTTGTTTGATGGATTTTTCAAAGAAAGGGGAAATTGATTGGAATAAAGAATGGGTGGAAGAAAGGAAGAAAGAGAAGAGGTGTTGGCGTGTTGATAGATGTTCATTACAGGCAAGAGGACAAACTACAAAACCTGAAAATCAACTGGGGACAAAAGGGTGTGCTTTTACATTGAAGGTAGGAAGGAAAAGAATTCAACTTAATATGGTCCCAAAACTCAAACGTAAAATACCCGGAATATAAATCTGAAACCCGCTCACTCGACCTTATCCCGACGTGTTTAAAATATTTCTCTATTTTTCAAATCCGAATTTAATAAATAAAATCCGAACATTATTTTTCAAATTTTTGGTATATAAAAGCAGAGTATAACATATTTTAAATTTTTAATTAAATAACGTCGGAACTCGTTTTGAAATATTTAGAATAAAACCAATAGCTCAAGGACGGAAATTCCAAACGTCCCAAATCTTAGAAATCGGAATGATTATAAATCACTATTTATATAATTTAATATTCTGAAATTTCCCGGTCTTTACAACATCCACCTCCAAAAACAAGTCTCGTCCCCGAGACTAAAATCACTCTGAAGCAAGGGGATGAAGTTTTAAATTGGTGAGTCCAAGGATCATGTCATTGATTCTGTAACCATCTCATAGGGCCCGTATGAGATCCTTACAGCACCCTCAACGCGATCATAATATTCCCAATTGGTCGTAGCAAGTATACGATATGGGCCCCTATCACATCCTTACTCCGACTTTTCGGTCATATCATAACTCGAAAATCAATCATAGCGTCTCTAGTAGGTCTTATCAAGCATTCTATATGCGCCCCTATAAAATGCTTGTTTCCACTTCGTGAGACGTTACAATATAAAACCGGGTTTGAAAAGTTTCAAAAGGGATTCCGCAGTTGAAAGGATTGCTCTCAAATCGTTGAAATTCTCGGTAACATTTATTCTTTAAAATTCCAAGTAATTCCTTTTCAAACCGCTCAAAATCTTCAAATAAGACGTTTAACCAAGCAACTTTACACCAAAACAAGTAAAATCTTTTTGATCAAAATTTCGTCAAAGTCCTCCAAAACCAAATCAGTTTCCCGCATAACAATCAATCAAATTCAGAAGCTCGGAGGTGGAATCATCAACCTCTAAGGGCTAATCCCATATTCTCTTCCTAATTTCCAGATCATGCAACATCATTCACAACTCAATAAGTGCATAAACATGGCAAGTCTCATATCATATCATAGTCGAAAACCATCACATAACCGTTTAACATAAACATAAACATGCCAACAAGTCTCAAGTAACAAAGGAACAACAACCCTCAACATACTACATATCATAAGGTCTATCTACATCATACACTGAAGGCATCACAAGTGCATAATCGAATGTTCATCACTCATCACGTAAGCACACATGTCCAGAAATCAACGTGTTAGATGTTATAGGGTTAGTACGTCAGTACACATCAAATCTCACTATCACATATCGATATTGCAACACAAGTAGAACAGATTCATCACGTTAACATATCAACACAACAAGGTCATGCTATTAAGATTCAGAAAAAGGAAAGATCCAACCATATACCAAGCATCACATGCTAACATACTCACAAAACATCATTTCAACTCCTTATAATACCATATAACGATCATTTTGTCATCATGCACCATTATCTCAGATCATGCTTACCACCACATACTTATAATCATGCTTCCCTACCATATAATACAACATCATGATTACCACCACATACTATAACATCATGCTTTCACATAATAACACATTATTGTCTTATGTATCATATCACAACACATCCTATCATGCTTCTAAAATAATATAACAGGATAGCAAGCATCAATATATCATGATAACACTTGCCACTATCAATTAGATTTCAACATGTAGTGTCATTCCATATAAGGTCTTATCATGTTCGCTATTTAACATCATGCCAGCAGATATAAATAAATCACATAATAAAGAAATCCTCACATCATACCAGTCAAAATAAACTCAATCCCCACTCGCCCATCTCCACTCTCAAGCCAAGACTAATCCTCTTCTAGACTCGCCAACGTCAACTCGGACAAAATTTCCCCCAAAGAAATCTCAATTTATTTTGATACTCCAATCTCACCCCTCATTCCATCAAGCACTACCATACACCATCCACCTCTAAGAACCCAACTCTTATCCCTAACTTCACACCTGAGCACCCTCTCATACTATGTCCTTAATACTCTCAAAAGCCATTCCCTACACTTCTCATACTACTCAAGACATCACAAGCATCCTACCCTGCCAACATTTCTCTCTCGTGATTTGCCTAATAAACCATCGGTCATCCTAATCGCTCAAATTCTTTCACCACTCTCCAACCACACTACAAAATGATCTCACCCATAGGTTTAAAGGAGAAACAATCATGGAATCATAAGACATAAGATCTACATCAGGTCAACCAGCATTTATAAACATAGCATCATGGGTTCAACAAGTCTCAATTTACCATCATGCTCAATAATCATTGCAAACATCATATATGAACGTAATCAAGTCAAGCTAGCATGTTTCATTATAACCTTATCAGATACAATTCAGGCTTCTTAGCATATGTAGTTCACATTTTACAGGCAAAGGAATTCAAATCATGCTTAGCAACTCAGCGTAGAAACAAGTCAAGACATCATGGTATATGAGATCTATAAGTCATCAAAACATAACATCATAGACAACATGCAATCAAGTAACAGACATCACCAGGTCAGCACATCAACACGTAATCTCATCATCAGGTTAGTGCAATATCATTGTCAATAAATTCAAAAGGGTTAGCAATTAGATATATATTAATAATAATGGGATAAGATTTATTTGTGAAATAAATAATTAGTTAAAATGGTATAAATATGAGCTTATAAAGATGGGCTTATAGTGACTTGACCTAATTAACAAATCCCAAAAGACAGTGAACGAGAGTTTTGCCGCATCAATAGACGTGAGGGCGGAATTCTACCATCATCAATCAAGAGCAATTTTATTGTTCACCTTTTGATCTTCATCCTAGAAGTAGAAGGCAAAAGAGATCCAGACCGGGCTCTTGTGGACCAAGTAGAGGAGCAACGCGTGGGGCTCTCATCTTTCCGTTCATATCCGAGAAGGTCCGGTTCACGCATTAACAGGTATCTCCTTGAATTGGTAAATAAAGAGCGACCATTCCGGGGTTCGAACCGGGGACCTATGGGTACTACCCACAAATCCTTATCAACAGGTATCTCCTATGAACAATGATTTGATCTATCGATTTTATGTATGAAGATCTCGCGATTAGATGATAGAAAATAGTTTCTAAAACTTCCGCTGCGCATCTAATTTTCCTTCCGTGACATCAGAGCCTCTTGCATAAATTGATATGATCGATTGATTTTCTTATTAGTTTTGATTCGATTTAGTAATATATTTGCTATATAGAATAATTTGTATGATTAAAATTATGATTTTAATTGATTGGATTTAATATGTGAAACTTGTTTACAATCGGAATATGATTCCAATCATAAAGCCGCTAACTTGTTCTAATTAGGAATCAACGTACATGTACAACACTTGATCAAAGTCAATGATCGAGATTGCCGATCATTAATTGTACGTCATTGGCATCAACTATTTTGTTTTTCGAAAAGGTTGGTTTTGATGTTGTTCCGTAAATCAATTGCTATATTTTATACAATAGATATGATTTATTGTATAACTCACGCAATATTTTATTTTGTAAGTATAAGTTGATTTGAATTTAAGAAATTGAGAATTTCATGATTTTGATGTCAAGTTGATAGATTTTGTTTGAATTTGATTCGTATATATTAATTCATCAAAATTTTAAATTTCATGAAAATCTACCGTCTTAATCCTACAATTATCAAAAGTTTTGTAATGGTTACAAAATTTGAGTGGGAGTAGATAAGGCGACAATTAGGGTTAAGAAAGGTATATTAGGGTTTTAGTGTAAAATCTTAAATTACCTTAATTAGATATGGTAGATATCTTATCCCTAATAAAAATTTTCTATCCAATTATACAAGGTAATAGTTACCATAAAATTAATTCCATATATATTATTGCTAGTTTTTGAATTAAAATATCAAGAATGTTCATGAATTTATTATGCTTGTTTTATATTATGATATATTGCTTGCATACATAAGGTGACTAGTATGACCCATAAATACGATCTGCGTATCGTTATGTTTTTTTGTACACGATCTGCTTATCATTATATATTTTTGTAATTTATTTTCAGTAACTAGATTAGGCCGATTTGCAGAAATACACCAAAACGGTGTTCGGTTTGCAAAAGTATACCCGTTTTCTGAGAATAGCAAAAATAGAACAGGTGGGTTATTTGTGCTAAAAAATAGGTCATTTGTGCTAAAATATAATGACTGATTTTACCTTTAAATTTAAATATAAAAATCATTAAAAGTAGAATTATGAATTAAAAGAAAGTAAAAGATATATAAAAAATGAAATATATATTAAAATAATGTTTTTATATTTTTTTCTCAGAAATTTAAAAATAATAAAACTAGTCGGATGAAAATAATTGCCTTAGTAAGAGAATTAATACTGACAGGAATAAAATTTCTTTTTTTGACAGGATATAAGTTCTTTATGACAAAGCTGATAATTAATAATGACAGGATGGAGTCTATAATAGGGAAGAGAAAAAAGATACGATTTTATCCATATCATAACTAGAAATTAAAGATCTGTCCAAGATGACAAAGTTATTTGTTCACAACGACAGGAGGAATGTTCATAGTGACAAGGCTATAGGTTTACTTTGACAGGATTGAAGCTATAATCGGGGAGAGAATCACTGAAGATATGGTAAATCACATCTTCAGGATTATTAACCATATTTACAAAAGAATTGTCAATATATATCTTGAAACCATAATATTATCACATTGACATGACGAATATTGTTCTTGACAATCCAAAATATGAACATTGACAGGATATGATCAAAATTCGGCGAGAGATTGAGTAAAGATACGGTTTTGACCTAAATCATAACCACTAGATTATTAACTCTAACCGCTTAATTGCCGCCTCCTACTAGATTAGTCACCAGATTATTGATCCTGTCATTACTGGAAAAAACACATCAAGGATATTTTCTTTTCTGAGACAGTTTAGGTAAAAAAAAAACCTCATACAATGGCTATAGATATTTTTTGACTAGAGTTGATGATTTTCCAACTAACTAAACTTAGCCTCCGTTTAAATCGAGTTTCACAGTCTCAAACTTGGCTAGTTTAGTAAAAATGATGAAGCCCGATTAACAATTTTCAAGGCTTTGAAAGAGAAGGAAGTGTTTTCCCTTGACCCTAAGTTTGAGATGACACAAGACTAATCCAAAACAATCATATAGAGAGTTTGATTTTCTATACAAAATGGGGAAAACCTTGGGTCAATTATATGTAAGTACTAAGTTAAACTACTGTATTGTTAAAAACGGGACCAAAAACTAATCCTAAACGGGCTCCTGAAATCCAAAAATAGACAAACAACTTTGTGCATATCAGCATTGATAGAGCAACACAATATTGATTGAACAAATGAGAAAAAATGGAGCCACAAAAAACAAGTTATAAGACATCATATCATTTGATTTCAAACCTTCTTAACATTATCTAAACAAAGAAGAAAACACAACCCCAAGTATCCAAAAATAATTGTACCATCGTACATGAACCTATTCATGTCGAACCAAAACAATAGATAATATATAGAGTCTTAGGCTAAACGAAACAACAAGTTTGCGCCACAAGATTGTTAGTCCCTGTTCCACTTGTAGCTGAAGATGTTATGCGCTAGCTCATTCCTAAACAAATCAACATTCTTGTCTGAAACATCCAACAACTCCGTCTTCCCAGCAATTAGAAGTTCAGTCCACTTGAGCGTGTACACCCCACAATCCCTCCTGCAGATTCATTCAACCCAATAAGTAGCATAAATTCTTTAAGGGAAAAACGACAAATTTTCCCATCCACTTCATACCATGTCTCCCATTTCTTTGCACACTCTACTTGTCTAAACAACACATGGTGCAACAACTAAGACGATAGCTTCACTGACTTTATCATCTTCACAATTTTGCCGAATGGCCCATCTAAAACTAGTTGCCATATTCTAGGGGATAATTTGTCCTCAATTAGCTCAAGATATGAAAGCCTAGAGTTTTGGTTTATTCTCCCATAAAACATATGTTCTTATATTTCAATTTCACCTGCATGATGAAGTTCAGTTATAGACTAACTAAATAACATAGAGAAATGATTTGAATTATATTAAAGATGAGTTGTACTAACTTTCATCTCTGTTTGAGGAGTAGATGTTTTAGGTTTCAACTTGGTTGTACTAGTACCCACATCTTCCATGCCATTTGAGTCATCTGACTCAAGGATCCTCTTCCTTTTACCCTTTTCCCCCGAAGGACTTGCTTTTGCCGCCTTCCCTCCTCTTGTAATAGCCATAGAGTTAGCCGGTTCTCATCTGTAATCAAACCATCCACCATAAACATTTTATATCCAATAATACAGACTAAAGCATATAAAAATTACAACCATCATGACACAATCATCTATGCTGCCCAAATACGATTCAAATCAATACAAAGTAGATCATTTCAAGTTATGATGATCTACACATAACGAAGAGATAACACTGCAACCCAGGAAACACAAGTTTTGGATATAATCAGGAAAATCATAGTCTTTAAGCATATCGGAAGGAGTTGCAAGGAGTTTAAATGACCTTAGATGTATAAGAAACCTTCATTGGATAGCTCAAAAGAAACCGGCAAGTAGAGTTCATTTAATCACTTCAATCAGCTAAATTTCAGAGATTATGCAACTTGTTTTCACCCTAACCCAATCCATACATATAGTACTCAAAAGACACTTTCAACATCAACTTCGATATTACAAAAGGTGGCTAACCTGATCTTCAAGGATGATTCCTGCTAATCTTGCTTTAATGTATCCCTTCACAATTCTCTTCATATTCGTTGCATTCCCATACCCGTTGTCACCATCCCCTATGACAGGTATTGAAACAGCTTATGTAATTTTTTTCCCTTGATCCACCATCTCTCCGTAGGATATAAGCCCAACATCAGGCAATCCCAGTCTAGCTGCTGATACCGAAAACCCTAAAAAAAAGAAGGTAGAACTTGGAATAAACTTTTTTCTCGACTACCAACATACTAAAGATATGCTTTAGAGTTTGAGACCTAAGTTTCATTGAACAACTTTGTCCAGAGACATTCATAGATATATGTTGTTACTTAGAGCATAAACAGTTGATAACAACGTGCATTAGCATATATGCATCACAAATTTAAGATATTGTTTATCATTGCAAAACTATTGTAGGTTTTTAGTACCAACAATGCCAAATTCGATTTCAACCAGATATTTGGGGAAATTTTAACTAAACACATTAATCACTAATCACCTATCAAGCACACCACTAAAGGATTCATCTCCGGTACTTCCCTAAAATCAATTGCAAAACAAGTACTGTGAGAACATCCAACAATCAACCTCCTGCTTCAACTTTTGTAATCTGATGATGATCGCAGAGCAAACAATAACAGGAAGAAATCGAAATGAAACAGGGGAGAAGGTGATTACCGCTGGTGAAGCATAAATCAAAGCCGGCCTGTTCGACGAGCTTGGTACTAAGAGCATCAAAGGAGGATGGACCAAGGTGGACACCGGGGGAATCAAGCAATCGACGAAGGGACTTAACAGGGGGTTCAGAGTCGCCATTGATGACTCTTCCAGAAGACAAGGAGGCGACGATGCCGAAAAGCATTGTTGGTCGTCTTTGGAATCAGAGGGATCTCCTATCGCTCCTTTCGCTAGTGAAGTTGTTGATAAGTGGAGGAAGCAAGAACCACCGTGAGAAGGCGGCGGATTTGGGATCTCCAATTGCCAAGAGCTTCATTCCATATTCTCTCTCTGGCAAGCTTCAGGACCAATTTTGGGATTGGGATTTCATTCCTGGGTCGGGGGCTAACTAGGGATTGGGATTTTGAATTTTTTTTAATTCCAACTTTTTTATTATTATTTAATTATTTAATATAATTTAAAAATATAGGAAAAATGATAAATATTAAAAATATTTAACATTTTTTTTCCTATTTTTTTAGGGTGGTGGGTTGTTTTGATAATTAAATAAGGTATTTTTGTAAATTTTCATATATTGATGCAATTGTTTTCAAACCTAGGTATTTTTGCAAACCAATTATCAGAGTGGAGCATTTACTAGTAATTCCCCATTAGATTATTAGAAAATATTGTAATTAATACAAGAAGACATAAGAAGTTCAAGGATGGAGATCCATGAAGGGCGCGGGGGTGGAGACCCATAAAGATTAGATCTTTATTTTATGCATCGTAGGGGTCATAGGATCACAATTTCATTGCATTTTGAATGCCTTATTTTAAGTTTTATGTTGTTTTATTTATGATATTTTTTCACTTATAAATAAAGACAAATAAATGACTTAAGTTCCTAAGGTAAATTGGGGCAATGCCTTTTCATATCATAACCCATTAAGTTCTGGATTTTTGGTTGGATGGGCTTCACAAAAGTGAGGGTGTGTTTCCATAATCTTGGGCTAATGAGGGTGAATCTATACAAGAGGTTCATGAGCCTTGATATGGTTGTACCCAACGAGAGACCAAAAGACAAAGTTTTGGATCTTGAGGCATAGGATGATTTTACATTGGATGTGGATCATCAACCAAGAATTATAAGGAGTTATAATTAGTAATTGTTACTTACCTTGAGCATACAAGACTCAAGGCAGTACAAAAGTATGTTGGGTCTTGTGTGTAATGGGATCTTGGAATCATTTTATTCACCAGGAACAATAACAATTTGAATAAAATGCGCATTTACTTATTTTAAAGGTGTTTAATCCTAAGTAATTTGCATTTTGAACATAAACTGATTTGTATGTCATTTTCTTTTTATATGGCCATTATGTCGAACGATAGCGTGAAATTCACCTTGCGCTCAATAGTTGAGAAAAAAAAATTGAATGGAACGAATTTTCACGATTGGGAAAGGAATCTGAGACGTCCTCAGGTTTGAAGGGCGTGAAGATGTCCTATCAACCCCTATCCTTGTCATTACTAATACCTCATCAGATGAGGAGAAGGCTAATGAAGTAAAGCTTAGGAGTGAGTCTTTGCCTGTCACTTGTCTGATGCTAGCAAGCATGGAACCTGAAAGTGTTGTTTCAGGAACAGGCAAGGACTGAACGATATGAAACTCACAAGGCTATACTGGATAGCAAGCTTGTGAAAGGGAAGCCAGTAGGTCCTCATGTGTTTAACATGATTGGGCTTTTTAGCCGTATGGAGACACTAGGCACCCCATATGACCAAGAGTTGGCCACAAATATCGTGTTGCACTTATTGCATGATGGATTTGCCTCATTCAGGATGAACTATCATATGCATGGTCTCAAGAAGAACCTGAACAAACTCCATGGTATGCTCAAAGCTGCTGAGTAGAATACTCCTACTGACAACAAGAAAGAAGTTCTTAATGTCAATAAAGGGAAAGAGTTTAAGAAGGTAGCCAAGAATAGGAACAATCCCCAAGAGAAAGGCAAGAAAGTTGCAAAACCTAAGGGAGGTGAGAAGCCAAGAGTGGCTGCAGAACATGATTGTTTCCATTGCAAGGCGAAGGGACACTGGAAGAGAAACTGTCCCAAGTACCTGGAAGACAAGAAGAATGGGACTTTGAATTCCAACACTTCAGGTATTTATGTTATTGAATTACTGTCAACCAATGTTTGCACATTAGATAATGGTCCTACTTGGGTATTAGATACCGCATGTGGTGCTCACATTATTTCAAATGTGCAGGGACTAAGAAATAGGAGACAAGTGAAGAAAGGGGAGATAGAGCTACGAGTTGGAAATGGAGCAAGCGTTGCTGCACTTGTCGTAGGAGATTTTAGTTTATCTCTTCCTTCTGGTTTAATCTTAGAACTGAATAATTGTTATTTTGTTCCTAGCATTACAAAGAACCTTGTTTCGGCTGCAGTAATTTATTCTGAAGATTTTAAGTTTAGCACTACAGATGAAGGTATAATTATTCACAAGAATGATATCTTCTATGCTCGTGCTCAAGATATTAATGGAATATTTGTATTCGACCTTACAACAAAATCTTATAACATAAATACAAAAAGGCAAAAATCAAGTAAGTTGAGTAAAGCCTACCTATGACACTGTCGTTTGGGTCACATCAGTTTAGACCGCATGAAGAAGCTCCATAAAGATGGACTTCTAAAAAACGTGGATTGTGAATCCATTGATACATATGAGTCATGTTTGATGGGCAAGATGACAAGGTCACCTTTTAAAGGAACAAATGAAAGGGCTACTGAGCTATTGGGCATTATACATACTGATGTATGTGGGCCAATGAGTACAGAAGCTAGAGGTGGTTATAAATACTTCATCACATTTACTGATGACATGAGTAGATATGGATATATTTACCTTATGTCACATAAATCGGAATCCTTTGAAAAGTTCAAGGAATTTCAAAATGAGGTAGAGACTCAAACTGACAAGAAAATAAAAGCACTTCGATCAGATCGTGGTGGTGAGTACTTGAGCCATGAATTTGATCATCATTTAAAAAATTGTGGGATAGTAACACAGTTGTCTACTCCAGGAACACCACAACTTAACGGTGTATCTGAAAGGGGAAACAGGGCCCTGTTAGACATGGTCCGATCTATGATGAGTTTTGATGACCTTCCGGTATCCTTCTGGGGATGTACCCTCACAACTACCGTACTTACACTAAACAGGACTCCGTCTAAAGCTGTAGACAAAACTCCATATGAGATATGGACTGGAAAGGTTCCAAAATTTTCTTTTATGAAGATATGGGGATGTGAAGCTTATGTAAAGCGTTTACAAACGGATAAGCTTGCCCCTAAATCAGATAAATGCTATTTTATAGGGTATCCAAAAGGTAGTTTTGGATATTACTTCTACAATCCCGCTGAACAAAAGGTGTTTGTTGCAAGGGATATTGTCTTTTTGGAAAGAGAGTTCATTTCCAATAAGTCAAGTGGGAGAAATATTCATCTTGAACCAGTTCACGATGAAGAGCAACAAACTCAACAATGAGATGACACAGATGATGTCGAGGACGAGTTGATGGTTTTGGAAGGCCAAGGGCCCTAAATCATCCAAGAACCGGAACAAGAGGATCCACAAATAGTTATGGAAAATGTTCCAGCGCTAGTTGTCGAACCAGTTGAACCCACTCGTAGATCAGAGAGGAAAAGGGTATAACCAAGACGTTATGATGATTTCATCTTGAATGTGAACCTTGATGTTCTTCTGCTAGAACATGATGAGCCTAATACCTATAAGCAAGCAACGACGGGTCCAGACTCCAAGAAATGGCTTGAGGCCATGAGATCCGAAATGGATTCGATGTTTGAAAATCAAGTATGGGACTCGATACATTTGCCAGATGGGGTAAAACCCATAGGGAGCAAATGGGTTTTCAAACTTAAGACAGATAAGAATGGAAAGGTATCTGTATACAAGGCAAGATTAGTTGCCAAAGACTTTAAACAGATTCATGGTATAGACTATGATGAGACCTTTTCACATGTTGTCATGATAAGATCCATTAGGATAATCCTTGCTATTTCCGCTTATTATGATTATGAGATTTGGGAAATGGATGTCAAAACCGCCTTCCTGAATGGATTCTTGGAAGAGGATGTGTATATGACACAACCAGAGGGTTTTGAAGATGCAAGTAATGTCAGGAAGGTATGCAAGCTTAAGAGATCTATATATGGACTTAAGCAAGCATCCAGGAGTTGGAACTTTTGATTTGATGAGAAGATCAAAGAGTTTGACTTCATCAGATGTGAAGAGGACCCTTGTGTGTACAAGAAGTTTAGTGGGAGTAAAGTGGTCATCCTAGTTTTATATGTGGATGACATACTACTTATTGGGAATGACATTCCTTAGCTGCTAGTGAAGCAGCTAAGGAGGCTGTCTGGATGAGGAAGTTCATAGATGAACTCGGTGTTGTTCCTAGCATCTCAGGGCCTATTGACATCCATTGTGACAACAATGGTGCCATATCCCAGGCCAAGGAACCGAGCTCGAGCTCCAAATCCAGACACGTTATGAGGAAGTATCACCTTATTCGACGCATAGTCATTGAGGGTGACATTAAGATGTGTAAGGTGCATACATATGACAACATTGCAGATCCATTGACAAAGCCTATGCCTAGGCCCAAGCATGATAGTCACACTAGGGCTAAGGGTCTCAAACACATTGGAGAATAGCTTTGAGATTGCTTTCTATTACGTTTTATGTTTAGAGTGTTAGACACTAAGTTTATGTTCGATTGGATGATTTTATTATATATGATATTTCATCTTTATTTATATATTGTGTTGAATGATATTAAATAAAATGTCCAAATAATTCGTAGTTCGCAAATGGGTTTATCTTAAGTGTTCTGGTAAATGAAACACTATTAAGTGAAATGCAGTTATGAATTATCACAAGTCCGTAGTGTGAAATCATAAAACTGGACATACATGATTTTATTAAATGACTATATTGTAAGTTGACTAATAGCGCCAGGTTTCATGGGCTATAGGGACATGGAGATGTCTAGTCAATTACATATATATGTATGGATGATACATATAGGACAGACCCACCTTAAGACTCTACAAAAAGGGATTGCGGAGTTTTAAGTTAAACCATGGTTAATAGATTCCTCATACATGAGTGTGTTATGGTCCCTCTTCATGATTGATATTTCTTTGACACGGCTAAACGCTTTCCGTAACAGGGAGTTATAAAGGTCGTAGTTTGGATTTCCAAAAGTTGAGTGGGAGCCATAGTCATACAATACTGTAAATGTCCTCCTTCTTCATGCATACTGTGATGCATTGAAAAGGAATGGTGTCTAGGCCACTTGAAGAGCAAGAACTGAAAATGCATGGCCATGCTCGGATGGATTATTTGTAATCATCCGTTTAATTGACAGTTCGAACTCGGAGTTAAAGGAATATATTTGATAATAGATATGAATGTCACCATATCATCAAATATGACATTAAGAGACACGGGTATCTGAAATTGCACACTTATTTAAGGACAAGTGGGAGATTGAAGGAATTGTGTCATTTAATTTAATGTGCAATGACTAATTATGGAATAGGACAATTGATAGAGATATTCAATCTAATTATTTTAGGAGTCGTAATGCTTTGCTAGAAGCCAACTACGATTAATGGGCTTAAACAGGTTAAACCCATGACTATTATAAACGGGTCCTATGCGGTCACACACTTAGAGTTGACGGACTTGGTCAAAAGATAGATGATTTTATTATTAGTGTATATTAGATATATATTAATAATAATGGGATAAGATTTATTTGTGAAATAAATAATTAGTTAAAAGGGTATAAATATGAGCTTATAAAGATGGGCAGCTTATAGTGACTTGACCTAATTAACAAATCCCAAAAGACAGTGAACGGGAGTTTTGCCGCATCAACAGACGTGAGGGCGGAATTCTACCATCATCAATCAAGAGCAATTTGATTGTTCACCTTTCGATCTTCGTCCTAGCAGTCGAAGGCAAATGAGATCTAGACCGGGCTCTTGTGGACCAAGTAGAGGAGCAACACGTGGGGCTTTCATCTTTCCGTTCATATCCGAGAAGGTCCGGTTCACGCATCAACAGGTATCTCCTATGAACAATGATTTGATCTATAGATTTTATGCATGAAGATCTTGCGATTAGATGATAGAAAATAGTTTCTAAAACTTCCGTTGCGCATCTAATTTTCCTTCAGTTAGGAGTATGTTGCTACTTAATTCATGATTTCAAAGGAATATATGATTTGTTAGATCATTTGCACTCGAAATGTTGCTTAGGTCATTTTGCTATTCATACATTTGGTGAAATATAGTATTTTAACTTGTGAATCCCTAAGGTTATGTTGAATGTATAGGATAACAAATAGTTGTTCTAGCTGATGTAAATTAGTGATTTCCAGTTTATGTATATTAGTGATTTTGAGCTATTATATACATTTGGTGAAGTGTGGGCTTTTGTTGTTTTTCACTTTTTAATTTTTTTTTTTTTACAGATTTCTTGCTATTTTTGTTGCTTTATTTGCTGTTTTTATGTTGTTTTTACATATTTCTCTCTGTCGTAGTTGCCGTTTTTGCTATTATGTTGCTATTGTTTTTACATATTTGTTGTTTTTTCTGTTGTAGTTGCGATTTTGATTATTTTTACACTTATGAGTTAAGTGCTTGTCTTTATAAATAGATAGAACAATAGATAAAACAGGGGTACGGCTTCTTTTACTCGGACTCTGAAGCGATCTGGTAAGTGGGATAAACCCCCACCAAACAGCTATAAGCTAAACTTCGACGGTTCGGTTTTACCAAGTGGCACATCGTCTTATGGGTTTGTTATTCGAGATTCTGTCGGTATAGTCGTCTCTGTTGGTAGGTCTGTTTGCACTCATATTTCGGTAATCTATGCCGAAAACCTTAGACTCAGAATGGGGTTGCTACGAGCTAAGGAGCTACAACTTTCGAACCTTCTGATCGAAGGAGATAACTTAATAGTGATTAAAGCTCTACTAGGGGATTGGAAATGCCCCTGGACAATAGAGATGCTACAAGCAGATATTCTGTCTGATCTCTCATCCTTTACTTATGTTGCTGTTCGTCATATTTTCAGGGAATCAAATGCGGTGGCCGACTACCTTGCTCGTAGTGCACATGCATCCCCTGCCGACGTCAGCTGTGAGGATGATCCAGAACTACATGTTCTCGTCCGGAAGGATGCGCTAGGAAGGGCCTCTGTTGCGGCCGACCCGACCTAAATCTTATATTGCGTCAAAAAAAAAAAAGAAAAGATAGAACAATTTTTCCTCATGAGGGAAATGTTCGTCTTTTATCTTACTAGATTGTCTTTATAATTTTCTGTCTTGCTTGTTTTATCTCCTTCAAATTTTTAGGTTCCTACCTAGGCCGTGCAGTATTAGGAGTATCTTGTTCTATTACTTTAGAGGTAAGCGTTTACGTGTGTACTAGTAAATATATAGATTTTGTATTGGTTTTTTATTTATTTATGCAAATAGCTACACCTAGTCATCTAAAACTTCTTGAATCTCATTATCATTGTGTACTTCTCCTAAATTAACAAACTTGCAAAAAAAAAATTGAATTGACTCATTGCACTAGATTATGAAGTGATCATTCAAACTGAATGGCAAAATCGCAGCAAGCTTGCTTCTGCTGTCATAGCTTTCCTCATTTTCTTTATTTGGTATCATACAATCTTGTTGTTTCACCTTCTAGCTAATTTCTTTTGTTCCTGCAACTTGTTTTCCTTTTCATGTTGTCATAGTTAACCTTTTCCTGTCATGTTTTCATAGTTAGAGCTTGTTTCCTGCAACTTCTATTTGTACTCATTTGAGCCTGCTACGTATACACTCTTATCTCTTCATCCCCCCCTCCCCCCCACCCCAATAGCCACCGCTTCACTTCTTAGCTTCCTTTATCCTTAATTCGCTTTCATGGATTTCTATTCCTTATACGTCACACTCTTTTTTCCTTTGGCTATCATGCATTCCCTTTCACTATCTTTCATACTCCCCTCCTTGTGAACCTGATTCTTTATTTATTTATTTATTTCTAACACCAAAGCATTCAACTTAAGGTAATTTGTAATGTTTGCATCCAGTTGTGCCTAAAACGCAGGGTCGTTCCGTTAGGATTTGAGGCATTGTGCAACTCACGGGTTGATGCTTTTTTTTAACTAATTTAAAGGGAAAAAATAATCCACCAGATCCACTAACGTACAAAAGAGATGTTTTCGTAGATGTAAAGTCATTACAAAGAATAATTAACTAAAACTAAACTTTTATCAGAGGGCATGATAATCTATCTAATGCAATTTTCCAAGGTAGAAAATTGCAAACTTGTGAATAGCTAATTTTTTAGCTTCAACCAATTTTCTATCTTTTTTTTTTTTTTTAAAGATATCTTTCTCTTTTCTTTTGCGGTTGGCATGACCACTTTCGAATCTTGTAGGAGGCATTCTATATTTTTAAATCCCAACTTAGTGATTTCTAAGGTAGAAAGGTTCAAAACAATAAGAAAAATAATAATAATTATGATCATCTAAGAAACTAAAAAGTAAAAACTAACAAAAGAATATATTTAAAATATGAGATTACCTATCGAAATCGTTAAACTTGAAGAGACGATTGTAATGGTTGAATTGATTTCCCTATATTAGGTTTCCTTTCTCTATATTCTTTGTGACGACAAAAAAAAAGTAAACAAAATGAAAAATCGTTCAACTCAATGTAATTTTTTAGGGGAAAAAATTGGAATGGGCCTAAAAAAATCGAAATGATGGTGACTGGGCCTAATTTAATGGGATGCTCCTTTTATGTAATGATTGTTTGAAGAAAAAGAACACAAAATCTTTGCTGCCACCGAGAATCAAACACCCGCCCTGAACGATACCAGTGGCGCCCCTTTACCATCTCCTCTACCGCGCCCACTTTGATTCACTTTGCAATTTGTATATACATATATACATATGTATTGTAATACATATACGAGGCCCCCAAATTTTTGAGGCCCTGTTCGATTGCACTACCTGCACACCCCATGGGCCGGCCCTGCTAAAACGTACCTTTGGAAACGGGAAATAACCTCCCCTTTTCATTTTGCTGGGTAGCATTCAACTTAAATAATTAGTGATCTATTATTTTCACTAGAAAAAAGAATTATAAAGTGATCTGAACACATAAGTGAAATTTGATTTCAAGGCTATGCATCTTTTAATGGTTATTGGAAAAAAGTTTATTTGCTTTTAAGCCTATTAGCTCAAATGGGGGAGTTAGATGCTCATGCACAACAACAACAACAATAAAAACAACAACAACAACAATAACAAGTTGTATGTACTTTTCCCTGACCACGTTGAGAGAGTGTTTCTTAGTAGCCAAGACTCCTACATAAAGACATAGCAAAACCAAAGACATAAGTATAACAAACAATATAATAAAAATGATTAGGAGGGTGTGAGAACAGAGGGAAAGGATGCGATCTATGTCACTCTTCTAAGGCCTAATCTAAACCTCTATGACATGGATGATGCTCTTCCACTGCGTCCTATCCCTAACCATGCTCTCATTAAGGTTTAGAAGAGCAAAATCTTGTCTAATCACCTCTTCAGCTTTTCTTTGGTCTCCCTCTGCTTTGTTATACTCTATTAAACTCCAAACTGTCACACTTACGCACTAGTGCACTTAGATCTCTCCTCTGCACATGGCCAAACCAACGAAGTATTGACTCCTGTAACTTATCACATATGTTGCTTACTTGTACTTTATCACGAATAACCTCATTCCTGATCTTGTCGAGTCTAGTAAAACCACTCATCCAAGGGGAAAAAGGGGGAGCATTTATAAGGGACAAATTGAATGATTGGATTTAAGGGTGTCAATCAAAACATATATAAGCTGGATTGATGGATGTCAATCACCATTAAATGATCTGCAAACAATGTTCTAAAAGGCGCTAGGCGGTGGGTGGCCGCCTAGCGTCTAGGCGGTTAGGCGGGCGTCTAGGCGGTGCCTAGTCGGACTTAGACTAAACTTGATTATCTCCCTATATTTCAATGGATATAACATGTCAATAATTTATATAATGTAGTAATATCTATAATATCACTCATAAACTCAAATTTGGTGTGCTTAACTAACACTAAAGTCAATAAATGTAAAAGCGCTCGTCCGAATAATAACTTTATATCTCCTAAAATCCAAAACCATAGGTTTGAATCAAAAGTAAATGCATCCCGACTTGGGGGATAAGAAAAACTATAAGCTGACTAATCACTCTCCTAGAAACTAAATCTAAATAATCACCCACCTAGGCGAGGCTAGGTAGGATTAGGCGGGGACTATACAACACCTAGGCTGGATTAGGCGGCACTTAGGCGAAAATTTGCCTAGAGACCGCCTAGGCGTAAAAATTCCTAGGTGCCTTGCCACCCAGCGCCTAGGCGGTGCCCAGGCGGCACCTAGGCGCGATTTTTAGGACAATGTCCATAAAAAGAGAGGCAAAATAGAAGAGAAGTGGAAAAGTGAGGGAAAAATGCTCCCGTTCATTTCAAGAAACTACACACTTCCTATCTTACCAATAGAAGGAAATGGTCCTACCAATAGACAAAACTTGTCCTTCCATACCTTGAGAGATTTTGGAGAGATTTTGGAGGGGGTTCACTATAGCTGATGTGGTGGGCTATTAGGGCAGTTTTGGCGCCAAAAGAGGCTTCCTCCTTGGGGGAAAGGGGGGAACATTTATGAGGAAAAAAATGCAATGATTGCATTGATGGGTGTCCCCCAAGAACATATATAAGCTGGAGAGGAGGATGTGAAACACCATAACCTGCTCTGCAAAATGTGAGGCAGAGTAGGAGAGAAGCGGAAAGGAAGGGGGAAAAGCCATCCGTTCATCCCAATAAACGATACAGTCCCCATCCTACCAATAGAATATTTCGGTGCTACCAATATTGTACAATTGTCATTCCATCCTTGGAAAAGTACAAGAAGTTTGTCCGGTGGCAGTGGCAGTGATGGGTAAGTGATCTTGTACCTATCTTTTGTAGTTGTTCCTTTTTCTTATAACAGAACTACCCCCAGACTGATCCTCTGTTCTCGTGTCGTACCCCAGGTGATAGGGTTTGTCGGTCATCTTCGGCGGTTGGTGGGATCCCGGGAGTGGGAGCTTGGTGTTCAAGGGAGAGGCACGTAGTGCAGCTATGGTGGCGCCACAGAATATTGGCTACGACCAACTGAAGGAGAAGATCGTTTCCAAATTTGACGTAGACATGGTCTTATACGACATTGAGCTCACCTACCTCCCTCCTTCACGTCGCTTGTCCCTGTGGGCCTTGAGGTGGTCAGCCACAATCTTGTCAAAGAACACGTCCGGATGCTCTCTCTTGTATGAGGCCTGGTGCAGACATCTTTCTATTTAGGACAAAGGTGCAGAATGGGCTCTGGCTTGGCGAGGAGGGCGTGTTCGTTTATGTCATCGTCAGCATCCAGGTCTAGGAATGATTTGACATTCTCATATTTGATGTGGGTGTCCCGAGTTTCCCATCGGAGATACCTCGGGGTGATGGTCTCGTCAATGTTATGCCCAAAATGATTCCCTATCTCAGGAAACGACTCGTACACCCATAACTGCATGTCATAACAAGGAGTGCATTAACAATGCACATCAAAATCAGGAGCTGGGATTAAATTAGGCATGACAAATGAACATTTTGGAAGGATAAAAACATACAGTTGACATGACAACTTAAAACAGCTGGTAAGATAAAATTAAACATTTGGTAGGACAACATTATTTACTGCATCCCATGCTAACTACATTTGGCACGATAAAAAATCCTTAATTGGCAGGACAAAATTAGACATTTGGCATGACCCACAAACACAATTATTCGCAATTGGTAAATAGCAAACACATTTTTGTCAAAGGTTTTTAACCCTTTTCAACTTTTCACTAACTTGGAAGGCCATCAGGAACCCGTACAACACGTATGTAGGCCTATCCACTTTGTGCTTCCCGACATCAACCATGGTCTTTAATGTCGAGGCTGTCGTGTAGCTTCTCATGCACCAGCATACCCAGGGGAAGTCGAGAAAACGACATGTGTCCTCCAGCAGCAGTTTCACCACACACCCCTTGATATGTGTCTTCTTCTCCAACCCAAAAAGAATGCCATCCACTATGACTATGAGGGAAAGCTTGTACTTTTTCATTAGTGAGCCCACATCCGTTTCCTTTTCCCTCGACCAAGCACTCCCCACATCCTTCAATAACACCTTCTCCTTCTTAAACAACTGATACAAAATGTCCTTGTGGTCTCCCTTCATGAGATCTCTCGGGGGTGGTGAGCAGGTTAGCCTTGTGATGA
This sequence comes from Persicaria tinctoria, assembly GCA_037127255.1. Classification (NCBI taxonomy): domain Eukaryota; kingdom Viridiplantae; phylum Streptophyta; class Magnoliopsida; order Caryophyllales; family Polygonaceae; genus Persicaria; species Persicaria tinctoria. The sequence continues at coordinate 54,399,636 of JBANSL010000016.1, read as the reverse complement.
GCGCGAATTTGTGCAAAGAGAACCGTGCGTGATGTCCCTGCAGGGAGTACCACGTCTCGTGTTGCTTCCTTGTCTTCAACTGTCATAGAAGGCAAAAGTGCACCGACTGTGCAACAAACTTATTCCTCGAGCCCATCCTGACTATGCCTCCGATCTGGCTTTTCGTAAGGACCTTATAATCGTCCCGGTCTTATTCGATAAGTCTAGGCCGTCCAGCTGCTCAAAAGTGGCAAGCGACAAGGCCCTGCCACTGAAGTGGTCTTCTTCAGCAACCGCAAGGACAACCTGCAATACATGTAACAATATGAGGTTCCAAATTTTTTTGTCAACCATTACAAGCACAACCATGTAACTATCTCAGTTTCCTTACCCCCTGGATGTTGGGTCCTACGCAGACTTTCTTCTTCCCTGTCTTTGCCATTTTTTAATGTGAATAAACAATGGGTACCTGCATCACAATTACCGCCAACAAAGAATTTCAGATATTTAGGTCACCTAATCTAGCATACTAACTATTTTAAACTTTCCTACCAATTTCATTTTACTGTCTTACCAATTCCGCTTTCCTCACCGCTGTCCAACCAATTTCATTTCAGACAAGTTTTTCTTGATTTTGCCTATGTCCCAACACAATAGATAGCCAAAGTAACCCATAATCTGCTTGTGACATTTCATCAAATAGTTGGTGGGCACTAAGAGTTTCAACACTACAAATCGATTTCACTAAAAATCTTGACACCATCGTCGACATACCAATTGTTCAAATATATCCTACCATTTACGAATTCTGCTGTCACTGAACAAACCTAATCATCAATCCTCCGTCCTACCACATGTGCAGTCTTCCCCTACCAATTGTCCTCAAGCTTCTGGATTGCTTAGTATCCCTCCCCATCTCTAAACCCCTCATTGCCCATTTGTCCCCAATTTCTTCCCCGACATTCCGTGCCTCTAACCGATTCGATTTCCGATACCCACAAACCCTAATCGCACCCCAAGTCCCCAAAATCGTAGTGGCAATCACAACTGCAATCGCACCCCCTAACCCATCCTATTTCCTTCCTCTAATGCTAGGCAACCACCCTCCATCTTCATTTCTTCCAAAACCGCCCATAACCGCACCCCCATGTACCCAATTTCGAATATAAATTTACACAACAAGTCACTTAACTCCTTATTCAACCGGTGAGTTCCTCCTTTGGAGAGTTGAGAGTGTATGTGAGCCTTCCTGTCTTTCGCCTCTTTCTTTTCATCTCTGTGTTTTTTTGGTCTCTCTCCCACTTCAACTGAACAATGAACCCTTTTTTGCCCCAAATCATGAACAATTACCTCTCAAATCATGAACAATTACCTCTCCCTCCCTCACCTGTGATGGCCGGTCATGAACAGTTGGTTGCAACCGGCTCTTTTTTGCCCCAAAATTGGGCTTGTTTAGTTTTGCAAATTTTGGCCATCAGGTGAAACTTTTGCAAATTGGCCAAAAAACTTGTCTATTTAGTGCCAATTCCATTTTTCCCTATAAATTCACTGTTTATCCCGTTTTACACATGTTATTTAAAAAAAATCAAAGATATCAATACTCATATTTCATTCATTATCCATTAGAAAATTTATTTTTTATTTTATTTTTCACTATAAATTCATTATTTATCCCGTTTTACATATGATGCTTTTCTAAAAAAAAATTAAAGATATCAATAATAATAATAATCTTATTATTATGAAAATATTATTATTATTACTAAAATTACGTAATGAACAACAACAACAACAACAACAACAACAACAATAACAACAACAACACCAAGAATAATAAGAAGCAGAATAATAGTAATAGTAATAGCAACGGGGCTCACTGATAAACATGCTCTAAGACTTCTGACGCAATCCTCCACTTCTGTCATCCCATTTGAATCCGATGTCTAATATATTTATCCACACCACCGTCAATCGACATCACCAACCCTAAACATTTAAAACTATCTTTTCTAGGTATAACATCCTCACCAAGCATCACGTCTTGGTACACTTATCCAACATCCTAACCAAGATCTTTGATGATCTTGGTGTATGATCCCGGGACATCCTTGTCTTTCATAGCTCAACTGGGAGTGTTTGGAAGCCAATGATGTTTCGGGATCACACACCAAGATAATTGATAATGCATATTTTAGATAGGCATTATAGGAAGGTTTAGTCTAGTTAGGATGCATTTGTTACATGCTTTAGAGCTAAGTCGCATACTATGCTTTTTGGAGAAAGAGTTTGGAATTTGTGCAATGTTCCGTTTATTTTGCAAAGATACAGATTCGAACATCAGAAGTGGAGTCAAGAAGGCTTGCATGGAGTTGGGTCAAGAAGGACCAAACTAGGAGAGGAAAGAAAGAAGAGAAGAAAAGAAGATGTCGAGTGGTGAGAGTGAGAAAAATAGATTACGACGACCACATCTGGATGCAGTGATCGACGCAAAGAAGGAAATTTGCACAGTTGCGTCTAGGGTTTATGCGGCTTCGGATTAATCTATCATAATACACTTTTAACTATCTTTTTTATCCTAAACACGATTTTCGTTTGCACTATATAAGAAGTTTAGCCTAGGGTTTCATTGAATCTAAGATAATTTAATTTAAGTATAATAGCGTTGTTTATCATTTGCAATTAAACTCTCGACGTTCTGCCTGTAATTTGAAGCTTTATTTGAATTAAGTTGTGAGTTTCTAAATCTTGTTCTTATTTCATATATTGAATATTTTGACTTCTTTGCGCATAAATATTTAATTGTTTTATTCGATTAGCTCGTACAACTAGTTAGATTTAATTCAATTGGTAGGGTTTTGTAGATTCCTCATTACGAACCTTAACCCAAGTAGCAAACTTATCCCTTTAGGGCTCGTTGAACTAATTGGACAAGCAAGAAGTTGAATGTGTGTAAAATCCTTCTTTAGGGGTTGCAGATATCTTGGTTAATCTCTGAACTTAACGTTATTAATTGGGATAAATCTTCTTTTGAGGACTGCTCAAGAAATAAGGGTCGCTAGGACTAGTTGGAGTAGTAACTAAAATAGGTCTGGACATGGATATTCATAGGAAAACTAAAAAAACAAGAGGAAGTTACAAGAATCAATTTAACCAAATAAAGTAGGCCAAACTATTTCTCTGAATTGTTTTGCATCAACTTGTTCATAGTTCATTTTGTTTTCCTTCTAATTCAATCACCATAAATCCTCATTTCTACTAATTGGTAAATATGCATTACATAGGAATATATTATTCTTTGTGGGATCGACCTCTTACTTGCTTGCTATACTAGTTTGTAGGTTTGATTTTTATTTTGACGGTAACATCAACAATTTTCCGCTATCAATCATCAAAGACATGTACGAAGGTGATATGGCAAGTGTTTACACCTCTGTAAGGGACACTGAGTACTCCCGGTGACGACAGGGATTGACCCTTACCCCTTTCCTTTTCACTTTGATTGTGGGCGTGGTGTCGGGACCTATTCGGGACGAGGTCACATGGTGTACGCTTTTTGTGGGCGACATTGTGTAAGTGGATGAGACGAGAGCTGGGGGAGTTGTAAGTGATGAATGATTTTTAGTCGCGTAAACCGTATCAAAAGTAAACTCAAACTAGTATAGCAAGTAAGTAAGAGGTCGATCCCACAGAGAATCAAGTTCCTTTGCAATGTGTATTTACCAATTAGTGAAAAGGGGGTTTTGGTTGATTGAGATTGAAAAGAAAACAAAATAAAATAAAAACAAATGATCCAAAACAATTTAAAGAAGATCTCTCTACCTACAACTATCCATTTTATTTGGTTGAATTGATATTGTAACTTCCTCCTGACCTTTAAGTCTTCATATGAATGCCCTTGTCCTGACCTAATATAGTTACTAGTCCAATCAGTCCTAGAAACCCTTATCAATTGAACAGTCCGTAAAGAAGGATTTAACCCAATTGATAGCTTTAAGTTCAGAGATTAACCAAGGTATTTGGAGTCCCTAAAGAGGGATTTAACAACACATCCAACTTCCTACATATCCAATTAGTTCAATCAGCCCTAAAGGGACAATTTTGCTACTTGGGTTAAGGTTCGCAATCAGGAATCTACAAAACTCTAGCAATTGAATTAATTCTACCAAGTTGATCAGGCAAGATAGAATAAAACAATCAACAACAAAGCACAAAGAAGTCGAAACATTCAATATAGGAAATAAGAAACAAGATTCAGAAACTCACAACTCAATCCAAACAAAGCTTCAAATTGCAAGTTTCAAGTCATGTGCCTTCTTCCGTAATTCATCAGGCCAGTCCACCTTGGCTTCGAATTTGCAAAACAATTCCATATGTTATGAGTAACCTCCAAATTTATATGATCCAAACCAAAAATACATGAAATATATAAAAGCACTAGTGTAGACTCCGAAAATCAAATAATACAAAATAAGCTATAAAAATATGTAAAAATACTATAAATTAATATGCAAACCTATACTTAAAACATGACTAAAATAGACTCATCAAACTACCCCATGCTTAGACTTTTGCTTGTCCTCAAGCAAACTATCACAAAACAAAGACACCTTGTACTTAAACCGTGCATGATATGCATCATAACTAAGCTAAATGCAACCTATTATGTCTAACTAAATGCATGTTATCAGTAAGTTAGAGTGTTGGAAAGAGACATTGAAGGCAATATCTTCAAACTTAGCATAAAAATAAGATTATAAAGTGCATAAATACCAACAATGTTTACAATATTATTGCTTTCTTCCAGTCCACTAGTTTTATGCACTTTATAATAATATATGAAAATAGTACTATTTCTTAGCCGTTTCTCTAATAAGTTACGGTCATAGTCCACTAAGTGCCCCTACCATGTTCTCCCTTATTATTTTAAAAATAAAAGGACTTTGGTTGAGTTTAATCACCAAAATCAAATAACTTAGAGCTGAAGTAGAAACGTCAAAAAAAGCCAGAGCTTTATAATTGTGGTCCTTGGGATCATTACCTATGTTGGCTATCCAATTAGTGTTGAAACTTTCTTTACCAAGTAGAAAAAATATTACCATCATGTTGAAATAGCCATATGAATCTAGAGTAAAAAGGATTAGAGAAAATGAATCTAGCTACCAGTAAGCTTTATATTAATGTGTCTTATTTTTTCACATTTATATTCGAAAATTGTATTAACATGTCTTCTTATTGCACTTTTAAATATATTGGTATGGCTGAAATCTGAAGGCCTTTTTGTGCATTTCACATCCCCCCCCTCCCAATTATATCATTGCAACAGCGAAACTCTGAAGGTTCATGTTTTGTCCTACTAAAAGCAACACTCATCATTATAATGGACCTGAGGACTGAGGTCTCTCATTAAAAAATAGGAATTTACTAACCTAAAGCATAGTGGCATGGTAAAGTGTAACGACCTAGATTTTTAAAACCCGAGTTACGTTTAGAGGGAAGAATTATCCCTCTGATAGATCTTGCAATCCAAGTACGAGTTGCTTATTTATTATCTTTAAGTTATAATCATGTTTATGTCATAAAAAATTTGATGATATAGTTCAAGAAAAAAGGGGATTTGATCAAACCCTCAAAATAATCAAATAATCCAACATGATTTTGTACTTCCGCACGGGAACCTGTCCTATTTCAGCTAATCAAATCTCACCAAAGAACAAAACAAGTGTAAATCAAAGTAAATACAAAATATTTCTAAATGACAACTTAACCAAAACGTTTGTAAAGCCAAGTTGAAATGGGTGGGTCTTCTTAACACTCTCGTCCCATGAGAAAACCCCACCATAGAAGCAAATCATCAAGCAAAAGGGAGCAGATACCTGAAGCTAACCAAAAAGTCAGGTCAAGAGACGCATGCGGGCCCTAAAGACCTCGTTGAGGATATTTAATACGCCTAAACCTAGAATAAATGATGCTCTAATGCAGCAATGAAATATAAATCACACAAGCATTCTGACAGTTTATATATATGCAGAAAGCAATTAAATGGATCCACACTCGGTCGGTGCCCACTCCGTGGTCATACATGTCCGTACCCAACTCCGAGGTAGGACACTCCGTCGGTGCCGCAACCATCATAGATAAAGTAATATGTTTGTACCCAACTCCGAGGTAGGACGATCAATCACCGCCACAGCATATTATCATATAACACTCAACTGAGGACCCAAATGATATGAAACATGAATGCCCCAATGACCCTAGCAACGAATCTAAAGACTCACAAATAACGCCCATTCTGTTCCAAATGCATAAAGAATACAGATGCTCATTAGTAAATGCAAGTCCTAAGCATGATACTATATGGCATGCGATATGCAACATCTACATACTATATGACACATCAGGCATGAGGTCCGGTCACTGAGTAAGCCCCCATAAGAAACTTACCCGGAGTCTTCACATCCAATTAACTAGCAAATAAACCACTCAGATAATCATCCATCGGCCAACAAGCCACTCAGAGAATCATCCAGTTACACTAGCAAGTAACAAGCAAGGAACAACTCATCAATACATATTTAATTAACACACAAGCAGGCTTTCAAGTCAACACAAGATTCAACAATATTTCATTCAAATAATATAACATTCTCATCATGACCATCATTCTCAATTAACCATATTCTCATCAAGTATGAAACTAAGTTCAAAGTCTTACCAAGATCATCACTTAAAACATCTTACTTCATATCAAACTCATGTTTTGCTTAACAATTGCTCAAGTAATTCATAATTTATCAAATCCTCAAATACTCAACCAAATTCATAAGTTCTTAAACCCAAGGATCGACAAGTCTTATTCATCAAAACTTGTATAATAAATCATACTCAATGAGTAAACCAAGGGAAGTTGATATTTTAAGAAATCAATTATAGTTTCAATTATAAGAACCTACACAACAACAAGCACTATAATTTGTAAAACATCTTTTATAGCCTTACTAACCAATAATCATAACTCAATAAGCACAATAACAAGCTTACAAGTGTAATAAGTTCTCAAGATGTCCTTTATATTTTACATGCTTAACCATATCTTAATTAAGTACTCTCATAGGGTCTACTTATCCAATCCATTTGTCGAACAACACACAAATACGATGCATATTTCAAGTCCTGACATAAGAAAGCGGAAGAGATATTTTTTTAAACCGAATTCAAATATATGCCGAAATTTTCTTTGAATAAAATAAAATTCATTTTGATCGAGTATGAAGATTTTCGAAATTTCAGGAATTTAATATTGAAATTAAATCATAATTCATAAAATAATATTTTTAAAATTTCGGGTCTTTACATAAAGTTCTTCCAAGCCACTTAGACGATCATTTCATCATTTGTTACCTAAGGCTTCAATTCGTTGGGAAGAAGACGAAAGAGTCTCCTTAATTTGTGAACAATAACTAGTAGAAGTAGGAGGAGAGGACCAAAGCCGCAAAATTTTGCACATTATCCTATATGGGAGTCAAACTCACATGTGTGTGTAAGATCATCGCTCTACCATTTAGCTATTAGGCTTTCAAAAGCAGTTTAAGTACTAGAATATAGATAGAAATCAAATACTTGTACCATACTAACCCCATTCAAAAATATAAGTCATTTTAGACATTTGCACACTAATTAAGGAAATCATAAACTTATTACATCTATAGCCATCATTAATTATCCAAAACCTTTATCAATCAAGAAAATTTAAGCAAAAAGTAAAAAAGTAACAATTCTCGTGCAATATTATAATACATGTACAATATGAAAAAGTTGAAAAATCTCTAATTTTAAAAAAAATATAATCCAAAAAATACTAATATTTTTGAGCGGATGGAGTATCATCTAACATGAAAAAGTTCAAAAATAACATATACTAGGGCAATATTATAATATAGGTGTGCAAAAATCACATTTTTTATTTCTATGATTTTTCTTCATATTGCCTTATAGCTGTTATGCAACGGTTACAAAAAATACTATTTCCTCTGTTAATTAAAACTTGTCGTTTACTATTCATGCACTCTTTTTTATAATGATAAAAACTATATCAAATATTAACATTTTTTACATTTGTTTTTATAAATTTATACTTAATTGCAATAAGTAAAAAATTATTAAAAATTATTTAAAAAAAAGATAATATTTTATATAGTTTTTAACCTCTAAAAAAGCATGCATGAATAGTAAAACGTCAAGTTTTAATTAACGGAGGGAGTATATGGTTGGGGGAATCGGTGGTAAACGTCATAGTTCTAATTGGGATGCCTTTTAGATTCCAAATAGTGTGTGGCCTCAAACTAGATTGTGATAAGAATAGAGACAGTGCATCTTTTCTTTCAGCTTAAATATATCTTTGTTTCACTTAGAGAGAAGATGATTTCATATCCGAAATGGGTCAAATTATTGTCTTTTGGTATTTGTGTAAGAACTTTATTGATTGTTATATGCTTTTGTTGATGTCTCTGATTTAGTTTTTTTACATCGTTGAATGTATCATATATATATTGTTGTTCAGATATGTGTTTGATTACCGGTTTATTTTTTTTTATTGGCGAACTTCTCTATTAGTTTCGAATTTAACTGCTTCAAACATTGAAAGTATGCAGATTTAAAATGGATATATACCAAATTAAACCAAGTAACTCTTAATATTCACAAATTCACAACTCACACTAATTAGGGAAATGGGTTAGGAAAAAATAAGGCTCATCCGGGCATGTGTTTCACTATTGAGCTCAAATTATATATACTCTTAAATCATAACTACACAATCCTAAACCGATCCTAATGATCTTAGACCAATCTTAACTCCATCCTAGCACTAATGAGTATTTACCCCCAATATGGATCAAGAACTGAATAGGATCATATGATCATAAATCCTATCGATTTGAATCACCATCATAATAACTATGGTGTGATGACACCCAGTGTGTTTAGAGTTCTACATTGGTTGCAGATGCAATTGCTCTCAAAAGCGGCATTACAAAGGCATCAATTTCATTTAGAAATGTTTTAGTTGCCCATGGATGATCGAGATATATATTGACGTTGACTAGTCTTCTTCTACTTCAACATTTCAAGTTAGCACTTTCTCCATTCCTTCTGCTAGATCAACATGGTTGCGGACATGATTGATGGACTTCTCCATTCCGTGACCCTCCGAAGATATTATCTCCGACCTAAAATTACATGTTCTTATTCAAAATGATGCATTTAGGTGGTTGTCTAACATTGCGTAACCTAGAGCCGACAAGATATGACCCGACCTGAGAACCCAACCCAGTTGACTTGAACTAAAATCGACCGAAACTTAAAAATCTAGTGTCATGCACAACTCAAACCTAAATTTGAGATCGACCCATTTTGAGACAGTGCCCCCAGACACAAACAAACTTGACACGACCTAAGCATGGCCTGACCCAACCCGACCCAACTCCTAACCCACCTCATACTAATTGTACAAGGGGGAATAGAGGCGCACCCAACACGCATCCAGGATGTGTGTAAAAGCGCACCCAACACACACGCATCCAGGATGCGTGTATGTTGTGTTTTGTGAAAAATAAATGGGTTATATAAGGGAATCGGGCTAAAAACCTTGTGCAAAATTAATAAAAAAAAACCCTACACGCATCCTGGATGCCTATATCAAACCCTAAACCCTAAACTAACCCTACACTAACCCTAAACCCTATAGCTTATAAATTACACGCATTCTAAATGCATGCCCAAACCCTAAACCCTAAACCATAAACCCCAACACTGAAGTCCTGATGCACACATATCCAGAATGAGTGCACACTCATCCTGGAAGCGTGTGCACTATTATGCCTAACAACATTTTAACTTATCATAATAAGCCTAATTTATACCTTTTAACTTATATCGTATGCACTATGCTATAAGCCTAACAACATAGCCTAACTTATACCAATCATATTATGTCTAACAACATTTTAACATATTTTAATAAGCCTAATTTATACTTTTTAACTTATAATCGATTACAAACACTCATTATAAGAGTGTTTATAAAAGATTTCCTAAATGTTCATCCAATCTTATTTGATATATGCTAAATGTTCAATATCGACTATATACCCTAACCCTAAGCTTAAAATCCTAACCCTAACACTAACCCTAACCCTAACCCTAACTCTAACTTTAATTAAACATAAATAATAACCTAATCAATTTAATCTCCTCTATTGTTAGATGAAATTCAATATTATCTAATGTAAACTAATAATTAAATCGCATCTAGTATTTTATAGTGATTTACATATAATCGTTATCAAATATAGCGAAAAATTAAATCAAAGTATTTATTTGACTATCATTCTACATATTAACCACCTATACTAATTATTCTATCTCATGTAGTATAAATGAAATCTAATCTTATTTGATATATGGTAAGTGTTCAATATCGACTATATACTGTAACCTTAACGCTAACCCTAACCCTAATACTAACTTTAATTAAGCATAAATAATAACCCAATCAATTTAATCTCGTCTATTGTTAGATGAAATTCTATATTATTGAATATAATTAAACTAATAATTGTATCTCTTCTAGTATTTTATAGTAAATTACATGTCATCGTTATCAACTATAGCGGAAAATTAAATCAAAATATTCATTTGACTATCATTCTACATGTTAACCATCTAAACTAATTATTCAATCTCATATAGTATAAAATGAAATCCAAACTTATTTTATATATGGTAAGTGTTCAATATTGACAATAATAATCTAATTCCGATAAATCCTAATGAACAAATTTCTATAAATTCTAATCTATAATACAATTCTAATTAATCCTAATTAATAATCATTTCTGAACAATTCTAATATGATTTTCAACAAATATGAATCCAATATAATCGAAAATTTGAATGATTCAATTATGATATAGGGTGCATTAAACATTACAATTTTTAAAAATTCCCAATACACGCGCACTCATTCGGGATGAGTATGTGTTGGAATTAAAAAAAACTAGGGTCTACACTCATCCAGGATGCGTGTTGACCCTATTTATTAGCTCGGTTTCACAATGTTTATACCTCATTTTTTTTCACCAAAAACTCTTACATGCATGCATCTAGGATGCGTGTGGTCTGGGTGCGCTATACAGGCACATATCCTGGATGCGTTTTGGGTGCACGACTTACCACCCTTGTACAAACACTCATAAAAGATCAACCTAATAATCATAGCTGAATAGAAGGATGAAAGTTATATGGATTAGTTGTTTTCACATATGCAATATGTTATGCCCAAGTGTATGAGGGGTATAAGAGGGGAGATGTGTAACTGAATTGGACATCTTTGGAACAACACTGTCATTCTCCTATCTTTGTCTCTCTATTCTCTCTTCTATTCTCTTCTGTCTTCCTACTATCTCAACCCTATTCTATTCCTCTTCTATGACATCTATCACCACGCCCTCTAACTGAATCTCTAGTTTGAGCTCGGGTCATTACAATTTGGTATCAGAGCCTCTTTTCTCGGCACACACAAAGCTTTGCAACCATGGCAAATGGAACAAGGACGAAATCGACGGAACTGCAAATCCAGGAGTTCAGGGAAGAATTGAGGTCTTTCAAGGAAGATCTAAAGGCAATTGCAAATTCGACGGTGCAATTTGTAGCTGATTCGCAAAAAGCACCGAAAGGATCATGCCCGGAAAATGGCAGAATTCAAGAAACATTTGGTGGATCAGGCTAAAGAAATGTGTGAATTCCGCTTTGGAACTGATCACCGCTTAGAGCAACTTACATAGTCTGTTCGTAAGCCTCCAAAAAAGGATGTACCACCGGAGGAGCAAGATCCAGGTGGGAGGATAGGTAATTGCGATTATGGCATTGACACCAGCTCAAATAGTCGCGAGGATCGGAGGCCACATAAAGAAGCGGAATATTCGTTTTCAAATGGGGATTGGACATCAGTCATGGGAATGGGACCGACTGATAAAGCACTTCACGGTCATCAAAGCCACCATGGAAGGCACTAAGATTACAATCAGAAGGGAGCCCCATTCAATGACATTCGAGGTAACAAATTTCCAAAGATTGATTTTACTTGTTTTGATGGAAAGTTGGCAGGAGGTAGACCGTCGTGTGTAAACCTCGCCAAAGAAATTCCCACACAAATATCTAAGTATAGCGATAAGTGCAGGGTCGATCCCACAGGGAAATCTAAGACTCAATCTAAAAACTACTTCACCAAAAAGTGGGAAATAAACAAGTAAATAAGGGACATAGAACTAAAGATCAAGATTGCAATTGAAGTAGCAAATCATAAGAATGATGGTTTTGGTAACAAATCAATGGGGAAAATAGTTCCACCTGCACATTCATCGACATTGGTTTGCTTAATTGGTCCTAGACATAAACCCAAGTTGTTTGATTCCTTTAACTTACATTCTTCCCATCTTAGTTTGAATCGATTAAGGCGCAAAGAGCACAATTAATACCTTACACCTTTATGCAAGCTAAGCACGGAGAAAGATTTGACATAAAGATGGCACAAGTTCCTAAGAATTTAGGCATATGAATAACACCAAGTATGTAAGGTAACCGATGTTTAAGACATATGTTGAAATCTCTACTTAGTCATGATCAAACGAAGGTTCTCAGAACCCTAAGCATGCTACTACGGAATTCATTCAATGACGAAAGAACAAAAACCTAGCTAGACACTATTATGATGGCCAATCACAACAATATCATCGATATGCGCAAGAGAAATCAAAAGAACAGTAGGAAACAACTAAGTTTAAGCCTCACAAACCACCAACCAAGTCTCTGAAACACAGGTGAAACAAATAACAAACTTAGCCACTCATAGCGTACCTAAATCTCCTTCGAATTGATGGAAAAATAAGCAAACTTGAATGGTTGATTGAACTACTGCAAAATATGATTCAAGTTCTGAGAATAATCGTTTTCCAAGTCTAATTTCGTGCCTCCCCTTGATAGGAAAGAAGAGACCCCGAAAACCTAGATAGTTTCCTTAAAGATAATGTGAAAATAATCCTAAAATAATATAAAATATCCTAAAATTATTAAAACTGAAAATAATACTAAATAAGTCTCAGAATGTCTTCCTTAAACCCTAAGGAATAAGTCTTTAAAAGATTGGATCGAATTTCCCACTGAAAAGATAGCATTTGGATCTCGACCTGATGTTCTCCGGACGAACTCACCGCTGCGACAAGGATCTCAAGGCCGCGACACATAGCTTTCAGCAAACCTCTCACAGGCATCTCTCCATGGTGAACTGGGTGATCTAGCGGCGGCGACATGTGGATTTTGTATGACCCTTCTCACGGGTTGCCTTGACGGTGAAAGACGGAGACTCGCGGCGGCATCATGGTACTCGCGACCGCGACTCATGACAGAACCGTGTATTCTTGCTCTTCTCTTCTCGGCCTTTGCTCTCCAATGCTTCTTTTCTCCTCTTTTCTTCTTCTTCTTCACTTCAATGATAACTTTTCCAAGCTAACAACAAGTCGGATCTACAAACCTACATAAAACAATCGAAATATCATAGTTTCTGAACTTTCCAACCAAAAGAGCAAAATATGAAATTAACTCTAAAACCTGACCAAACAACTATAAAACACAACTAAAACTACTCTATAATGCCTATCTAAATATGCATTATCAAACTCCTCCACACTTAAGTTTCGCTAGTCCTCGAGCGAATCAATAAAAAGCAAACTATATCTACGAGTTCATCATCCATGCAACAACCTTAATAAAAAAATATCAATTTGAAAAGAGCGCATGATCAAGTGAATAAACATAATAGCATGTATTTAGCGATCAAAGCATAGAAGTAGAAATCATCAAATCTCACAAGGAATATGTGTTTCACTCATGCTCTCATGTGTTTAGACTTTTAAGTTGAACTCTCAACTCGATCCAAAATGCACTAAGCTCATAGACATTGACAACAATATAATCAATTCTCCACCGAAATTCCATCACTTGTGGAAAACCATAAAAATAAATAATTTGGCTCTAAACTTATTCACTTTTTTTTTTTTTTGATTTTTGGTTTTTTCATTTTTTTTTCTTGATATGGTTTCTTTCGGCTTCGATGTATTCCTACGCGAGTCGAAAACATGGGTGTCATGAATGAACCCGGTTACTCAATGATCAAGCTTCCTTTCTTAGTGGATAGTTTTCAACACTGTTTTACGCGAATCATACCCATGGGTGTCATGCGTAGATCCGGTTACTAAGTGTATCAACCATTTCCACTTTATTTCACTCAAACACTCTCAAGCAAATAAAGCCAAATATTAAACATAAAGCACACACATTTGCAAGCAACAAACATGTGAGAGTAGAAACACAGGAAAGTAAATCACACAATTAAGCAAAAGGAATATAGATGAATCCAATAAGGTTAAAAAAATCGCACAAGGGTCATGTTTTGTAGTATTTCAATTATACTTTAGCTTAATCATACATGCTCAATTACATCACCAATCATGCTCCATACGAAAACATTTTAGAGCAATAAGGCTAAGCAATTCAAACTAATCGTAGGATTTACAAGTTCATGCCATAAGAAAGCATAGAGTTTCACTAACCAAGGTGGGTGTTTAGATAACAACATATATATGCAATGCATGATATTTTTGGATTTTTTGACATTTTCTATTTTTTCTTTGATTTTCTAATGCATAAGTAAACTAAAATTGAAACATGAAATGCATACAAAAATTGAAATATGACATAACTAGACACACTAAATCCCTCCCCCATACTTCAATCTTTCATTGTCCTCAATGAAATATAAAAGACAATGAAAATAAACAAATGAAACCGAGGTGAGGGAAGAGGAAACTAACATGCTCACTGAGGTGGTGGATGGGGTGGATAGCCTGGAATCTGCAATCCACGGAGCATAGAGCAAAGATCATCAAAACTCGTCCTCTGGGCCTCCTGAGCAGCTCTAATCTCAGCATGAGAGTCGCGCAGGACAACCAGTTGGTTGTCAATATAATCGAATCGATGAGCGACATGGTGATGAATAGGTAGATTTGGATGTTTGGAAGCTTGGGGCGGCTATGGTGGATGAAAGTTTTGTGTTTTGGGGTTTGGGAAGAGGTATGGGATGATATGGGGAAGAGGCCAACGGGAAACAAGTAATGGTTATGGAAACGGGGCCCACATGGGCCCGTTTTATTTTTTTGGAACTGACCCAGTCGCGGTGGCGGCTTGAAGAAACTCGCTGGAGGATGGTCAGCGACGGTGTGGCAGCGACATGAGATGGGTCGCGGCCGCGACACAGTGTCTCGCGTGAGCGACTTGAGTTGAAAAGTTGTCGACTCGGTATGTCTAAATACCGAGTCGATATCTGGCCTCTGCATAACCGGCACCCTCCATGGCAAAACACGACGGACAAAATTGGACAAACTCGCTATTGTTTTGAAGGAAGGCATTCCACCACTAGCGTTCATTCCATACAGATACCCACATTTTCAAAAAGCTGAGATAGAGAGGCAAATATCTGAGATGATATGTAGTGGGGTGGTGAAGGCTAGCCGTAGCCCTTTTGCTTCACCTGTGTTGCTAGTTAAAAAGAAGGATGGAAGCTAGAGAATGCATATGGACTATAGGAAACTAAATGAGGCTACATTGAAGGACACGTTTCCCATCCCACACATTGAAGATTTGTTGGATGGGCTAAAGGGTGTTAATATTTTCTCCAAGCTGGACTTAAGATCTGGATATCATTAGGTGCATATGGTTGAGAGAGACATTGAAAAGACTGCTTTCAGAACTCATCACGGCCATTGTGAGGAGAGTCATGCCTTTCGACATTAATGCACCTGCCATATTTCAAACACTAATGAATGATGTTTTCTCTGAGTGGCTAAGGAAGTTTGTGCTTGTCTTTTTTTGATGATATATTTGTGTATAGAAGTGATGTATTGCAACATGCTCAACATTTTAGAATTGTTTTGGGTACCTTGAGAAAGCACAAATTATTTGTGAAGAAATCCAAATGTGTGTTTGCTTAGCCATGAGTTGAATATTTGGGTCATTTCATCTCCAAGGAGAGAGTGTCCACTGATCCTAGGAAGATCGATGCTATGTTACAATGGCCTGTGCCCACCAATTTGAAGGCATGGTGAGGATTTCTGGGTTTAACATGCTACTATAGAAGATTTATCAAGGGACATGCTGTCATTGCAAAGCCCTTAACTGATTTTCTAAAGAATGATGCATTTGTATGGTCTCCTGTGGTAGAAGATTCTTTCAAGCACCTTAAGTTGCTTCTCAGATCACCACCGGTTTTGGGCTTTTTTTCTGATTTCTCCAAGCTTTTTGTCATAGAGGCATACGCTTGTGATGGAAGAGTGGGAGTTGTGTTAATGCAAGAAGTCCATCCACTGCTTTCCTAAGCCAAGCCTTACATGGGAAGAATTTGTTTTTTTCTACCCATGAAAAAGAGCTTCTTGCAATCTTGCTAGGAGTAGAGAAATGGAGGCATTATTTGGAAGCTGGGACATTCATCATAAAGACTGATCATCAACCCTTAAAGCACTTTCTTGAGCAACGGATGACCACCCATCTACAGAAAAAGGCAGCAAGGAAATTACTGGGTTTGACATACACTATTGCTTACAAGAAGGGATCTGAAAACAAAGCTGTTGATGCTTTGTCAAGGAAGATGGGGTTATAGCATGGTGAATGTCATGCCATGATAGTTGTACAACCAGAGTGGACAAAGGAGGTGATTGACAATTATAAAAGGATTAGTTGGTGCAACAACTGATGGTTTCAGCTACCCAAGATTCCTCAGGTCTGTTTACAGTGACTAAAGGGTTATTACGGTATAAAGGTCGTCTGTACATTGGAAACAATGACCAACTACGAGCTAAATTGTTGGATGCCTCCCATGAGGAGCCGGTAGGTGGTCACTCTAGGATTCAAGGAACATACCAGCGGCTTAAGCAACCATTCTATTGGCTAGTAATGAAGGGAGAGATAGCAAAGTTTGTTAAAAAAATGTGATATATGTCAGCGTAGCAAACCTGAGAATGTCTTATCAACTGGCTTACTCTAACCATTACCGGTCCCAAATGCAGCTTTGAGTAAGGTGAGCATGGATTTTGTGGAAGGGTTGCCACAATCAAAGGGTAGAGACACAATTATTGTAGTATTCGATCGCTTGACTAAATATGCTCATTTTGTGGCCCTTCGTCACCCTTTCACAAATGAGAAAGTTGTTGCATTATTCACGGATCATGTCTACAAGTTACATGGGTTGCCTGAGTGTATTGTGTCTGATAGAGGCAGGGTGTTTTTGAGCCACTTCTGACAGCATCTCGTTAAATCTTTGGGGACAAAGATTCATAACGAGTCCGACTCAAACTCGACCAAATCAACCCCCTGAACACACACAAAAATACAAATAAAAAAATAAAGTGCAAGTAGTCCCGAGGAAGAAGGGAAAAAAATTCCCTAAAAATGATCTACTCATACAAGTCAAAACGCACATACGTACTATAATAAACTCCTCGAGGCAGAGGCGGACCTAGGGGGTCCTAGGGAGTCACGTGATCCCCTCCTCATCCGACAAATTACCTAGGTGTATTCTCCTCGTCGATAGCTTCGTTTTGATATATAATACGACGTAATCCCACATCCGAGTAAAAAGTTATGAATGTTTGAAAATTACACAAGTATTTATCACTTTAGTTTTATTTCAATATACTATAATACTTTAATATTTCACTTAAATTGATATTCACATATTATAATTCATCTCGAGAGCTTCGAAACCATAGGTAGGGGTGGACATTTCTAATTAATTGTAAAGCAATTAATTGATATTTCAATTACCAAAATTTCAATACCATAATTGTATTGAAAATAGCAATTAATTGGATACCAAATAATTGTTAATTTCAATTCAATTGCTCAATTAATTGATAATTGTTTTTCCTTTTTATATTACCAAATTTGATTGTTGTACTGAAGCCTGAAGCGTAAAGAGTGAAGATTGAAGCCGGAAGGGAAGCGAGAGGCCGGAGAGGGTGAAGGCGGAGGCGGAAGGCAAGTGCCGCCGTTCCCTTTTGACACCGCCTGCTTCATCTCTTTCACCACCCATCCACAAACCTTCCTTCCATTTCCATAACTCGCCCAGATCTGACCCTTCCCCCAATCGCTGCTTTGAAATCGCACTCTAGGAGTGGGCTTCGTTTGCAGATCCTCGGCTCGCCGGAGCTCCCCTGGTGACGCCACCCCCAACATTGGTCTACTCTATCCTCTACCACAGCAATCGAATCTGGTGAGCTTGTCTTCCCGTCGCCGGAATCAAATTTGACTCTTGAGGCACTGGTAGCGAGCGAGATAACAGAGAGAGAGCGATGAGAGCTTCTGTCTTCTGAGGTTGGGCGAGGCGACGAGAGACGATAAGAGGTCCAGTGGCGGAATTCGAAACGCGAGTGGCTCTCCCGACCAAATTGCAATCGAAACCGATGACGAATCTGACGATTGAAGCCTGCGGGAGTTTCCAAGTAGAGTATTTGGGGAGCTCGTTCTCTATGTGGGCGACGGAGGACGGAGTATCGTGAATCTGATGGAGAGAGAGGAATGAAGAAGATGAGAATGATATATGCTGGGAGTTGGAGATCAGATGGGATAGGCGCCGGCGATGCATCCGGAGGCGCGTCGAAGGGCCGATGGCGAGGAACGGAGGCGTGACGACGATGGAGGAGCTTCGTAATTATAATGGAGAGAGAGGCGGCTCATGAACGAAGGGGTGGTTTAGGGTAATAGTTCTCTCTTTTATCAAATTAGCAATTCATCAATTAATTGTACCAATTAATTGATATTGTTTTGAATTGTAAAATAAAATCAATTCAATTAACTGTTTTGAAATTTATTTTTATTTGAAGACAATTAATTGCAAAATGGAGCAATTTTCCAGTTTTTCAAATCAATTTTTCAATTTCAAGTAATTTTTCCCACCCCTAACCATAGGTTATATTACTTATTTCGAGAATACGGTAAGAAGTTACGCAAGTTTAAATTTTTTTTATATGTAGTTATATATTATTACATGTTAATAATGCAATGTTTATTTATTGCGTTTTATATCTTTATTTTTCGTTTTTTATCCTTATTTTCCTATTATATATTTGTAGTATTTTTGAAACTATAGGTTGACACTAGTTTGTATTATCGATCACGTTGTGTTTTATGAATTTTTTTTCCGATCTTATTGTCGACTACTATGATGCCTCCCGCTAAAAACTTTATGGGTCCGCCCTCTGCCTCGAGGAATGGCGAATTCAGAAAATGAAGTGCTTGTTTTGATATGAAATCTTAGTTGTTTTGACTTTTGGGGGGAGTGAAAATTAGCTCAAAAATCCGTCTTCTTGTTGTTGTACCCTTTCATTCCTTAGCTTGTCGCCTTTGGTTGGAGTTTAGCTGCAATGGGATGTGTTTTTGTTTAAAATTAAATAGATGTACCTTAAAATTCAAGTGATGTCCATTTCTCATTTGTCTTGCTTTGTACAGCCATTTTTGAGCTTCTTAATTAAGTTATACCCACATGCTTTTATGCCCTCCTTTTCTTCCAATACTCGAATCCGACACTAGCATAACGTTGCCTTTCACCATATAAAATTGGTTCTCATTAATTACCTTCCGTGCTTGTCTCGTTCTTACACTAATCAATACTTCATCCTTCTCAGAATATAAGTCGTTTGATTTTTAAATATATTTTTTAAAATTAAAAAGTTTATAAAATATCAATTTTTTTTTAAATAATTTCATAGTCATTACTAATAAATATGAATAAATTTTATAAATTTATATTTAATAAAATTTTAAACTTCTAAAAAAAATGTGCCAAAAATCACACTATATTTTGAGATGAAGGGAGTGTATCTTGAATCTTGATCATCCATGTCTAATATTAAAGGA
Source organism: Persicaria tinctoria (assembly GCA_037127255.1). Lineage (NCBI taxonomy): Eukaryota > Viridiplantae > Streptophyta > Magnoliopsida > Caryophyllales > Polygonaceae > Persicaria > Persicaria tinctoria. Next base: position 54,379,635 of record JBANSL010000016.1, on the reverse strand, counting down.
ATGTTTGTCAAAACTTTTAAACAGTTTTTATATTTATTAAATAAAAAAACTTATGAATTACTACTTCCGTCTCAAAATATAGATCGTTTAACTTTTTACACGTTTTTTAAGGAGCTAAAAAATATATAAAATATTAACTTTTTTTTATAATTTTTTAATAAGTATAATATTATTTTAAAAACATCGTTGGCAAAAACAGCAAAGAAACAATCCGCTGGACGCATGTTGGCAAGCCTACACACCATCTTGTTTAATTGACTAGACTATTTTCTTAATTGTTAAATTCTCACTAACATGTTTATAATTTTTTTTTAATTATTCTCAATCACAAACATCCTCGTTCTCTTAATTGATAAATATATGTTACTTAGAAATACTTGATTATTTGACGGATTGACCTTGTACTTGTTTAATATAATAGTTTATAAGTTTGAATTATATTTGGATAGGAATAAAATAATTTTCACTTGTTAAAATTTTTTATATGCTCTCTAAAAAAAATTTAAAATATAACTATAATATATTAATTTTTAATTAATATTTAAAAATAAATTTGTAATAAGCTACCTAATAAGATTATTAAAAAAACTCAAGTTTTTAACTTTCTTAAAAAATATTTGAGTGAAAAAAAGGAAACTATGGACCCTACATTTGGATGGTTCGCTATCATCTTTCATAAGCTTCACATGCAAAGGGTGAAGGAAGGAGAGAACAGTAGCTAGAGACTAGAGAGGGTATTTTTGACTATGGGATGGGCGAATATATACACTTGTCTACCTATCTTAATTCTGACATTAATATTAGAAGTAGAACCCACAACTCATATTTCTCTCCGATAGTCTCAGATCGAGAGAGTGTGAAATTCAAATTCATATTAATATTCATATTCATATCCTCTCTCTCTCTCTCTCTCTCTCTCTCTCTCTCTGTTTCAGATCAACCTGAATTTCTACTCCATGCAACCTTCGTGCCTTACTTTAATGCTCCTCTTCTTCTTTTTTTTTTTTATTATATTATTTTCTTTTTATTTTTACTTGTAACCACAAGCAAATCTTCAATTCCATAAACTTGTATTTCACATATTTCAACTTAAATTCTCCTCTACTCTTAACATTTTTCAATTCTCTTGTGTTGATCGAATGCAACCTATTTGTTCATTCAATTGATGAATCTCGCATTTGGAAAATATCGATGCATGAATGCATTTACATTTTACATAATGGGTAAAACTCAAGCATCACTGTATAAAAGTTTATATTCTTTCCGTCTCATAATTTATGTTGAATGATTTTTTAACACATTTTTTTAAAAGTTAAAAACTCTATCAGAATTATATATAAAAAATTAATATTTTTTATTATCTTGAAGAACATATAAAATAAAAATGATTAAAATTATGTTAATGACAACGGTAAAACATTGTATGTTTCAATCAGTACTTTTTTTTTTATTATGAAATAATTCGAGCCCGGGTAGATTCGGAAACTCGAGAGGGGCGAACCGTCTAAACATACAACATAGAAACAGAAAAATGGTGCAATACAAACGAAGGGAGGCACACAAATGCAGTCGAACAAGCGATTCAAGTCCAACCATGCTGCCATGCTGGAGACAAAGTAGACTAAGAGCCGATGCCAAGCACCACAAGCAGTGACACCGCTAGTTAGCGGTACATTAGGAGTCCATGTGGGTGGTGAAAACGATGAATGGATAGATTTTTTTTTATGTATCATATTGAAAGTGATATAAATAGGATATTTCAATATGAATTTCCTCAAAAATATGAATTTCATTCATCTAGTTGACTATGAATGGGTAAATTTTTTTTAATGCATTTTCTTCGTGAGACAAATATAAAAGGTCAAGAAAAATGACAAATGTGTTACTGTTGTATATGTTTCGATCTCTCTCTTTTTTTAGGCAAAAATTACATAAAATAACCTCAACTTGGAGGTAGTTGTTAAAAATACCCTAAACATTAAGATATTGATATTGCAAAAAATACAATCAACTATGTGATAAATTGTGAATAATACATTGTCAAGTGAGTTTTCTAAATCAGGGAAAATCAATATTTAACCTCTATTATTTTCCAAAACAATATTTAACCCAATCTGACCCAATACTCGATTCAAATTGTATTGAACAAGAAAAATAAAATTGATTTATATCATTTACTTCTATTATGAAAGAAAAATAAAATAAAAGATTAATAATTCTTTTATCTTATTATGTACGTTTGTATGTGTTCCACACAAAAGAAATGAATAATCCCTTCTTTTATTACATAAGAAGTGATTTTGTGTAAATTTTGAAGCATAAAGAGTAGTTTTACGTAGAGTATGGTTTTGTGAAGTTTTTTTGGGCTAAAATATTTTAAATAATGTGTGATTTTGTTAAATTTTAAAAATAGAGATGGTTTTGTAACATTCATATTGAATTTAGTTAACTAATAGGTGGTTTTGTTCAATATTAAAAGTAAAGGTGAGTTGTGAAAAAAAATGAAAAATAAAGGGTGGTTTTATTCATTAAAAATGAAAAATATGAGTTTTGGGTATAAACGGAATTTTTGACAAAATTCAGGGTAGTATCCGGATAAAAAGAAAGTATCGGACACCAACCCTGATTGTCAAAAACTCAGGGTATGAAACGGAATTTCCCCATTATTGGGCCCACTCCAGTTTTAAACCTGTATATTGGCCCCCCTCCTCCCGGGTTTCCATGTTTGAAAGTTGGGAACAAGAGGTGATAAATAGCTGAGCCGTAGAGGCAAAGCTCTTCAAGTTTATGAGCCTATACCCTTTACCACTTGACCACTAACCACTGTCTTCCCCTGTGAAACAAATCATTTCAGACTTTAAGATGGGTTTACAAGGCCCAAAACCCCAACCACAACCCTCCATTTGCGGCCTTGATTTCTTATATTGTCATGAACAAACCCGGGTTGATGATGATCTTAGTAGACTGAATCATTTCGAAGACGACGACGACGACGACCAAGAAAGGGAAGCCACCAGTACCACTTCTTCATCATTTGCTTCTTTTGGCAATGATGATGAACACCTTGTTGAGCTCATCTCCAAGGAAGAGAGGGAGCAAATCTCCCTTGATCTAACACCATTGATGATGGTGGCTAGTAGTACTATAAGGACAGATGCCGTCAAGTGGATGATGATGGTGAATGCCCATCATGGCTTCTCCAGTCTCACCCTTGTCTTGGCTGTCAACTACTTTGACAGATTCATCTTGGGCAGCTCACAAGCTGAGTTGTTCCACAAAATCCCAAACCTTCATGCCCACTGTGTCCCTTGGGTTGCCCAATTGATTTCCATTGCTTGTCTTTCCCTCGCTTCCAAGGTCGAAGAAACCCATGTTCCCCTTCTATTGGACTTCCAAGTATGGATCAATCAAACAATTTAATTAATGCATTTCCAAACCTTGCCCCTTTTGAACCATTAGAGTTGAAGCTCATTGCTATCATTTTTATTTTATTGCAGATAGGTTCCAAGTATGTTTTTGATGCGAAAACGATAAGGAGAATGGAGCTGCTGGTTCTGTCCACACTTGAATGGAAGATGAACCCGGTAACTCCATTTTCCTACTTTGAGCATCTCACAAGGAAGCTCAAGTGGAAGACCCATTTGCAGCAAGATATCCTATGGAGGACCCAAACTCTAATCCTCTCATTTATTGCAGGTAATTCTCTCTTAAAATGAATGGTGATAGTATTAGTAGCTACTGATTATGACATGTTTTCTGATCTCAATGTGGGATTTATCACCTTGTTTCCAGACCCAGGATACATGTGCTATACTCCATCCGCAGTGGCAGCTGCTGTAGTTCTACAAGCCATGAGAGAACTGGAGCTTAAAAGCCCAATGGAATCTGAAATTCAGCTCATGGATGCCCTCAGGATCACCAAGGTTTCTCTCTAGCTAATCTGAAACATGCTTTCGCCTCTTTTGTGTGCTTTCTCGATCCATGGGACAATTTTATTGAGTAGTTGTTTGTTTCCGTCTTTGGCAGAAAAAAGCAGAAGAGTGTTGCCAATTCATATCAGAAATGTCGAACAATAACCAAGCAAATAAGAGGAGGCGCACATGCTCGTCGTTCAGAGGCACCATCCGCTTCAGAGAAGAAGAAACTGAAAAGAGCCTTTGTCGCTGGATGATATTTAACTCGGAGGCCACAGATCGGATTACTGTCTGAATCTCCTCCTAATTAGGAATGCCATGGGAAACTGTTGGATAGGATCATTGAAGGTCTTCTTTAATTTAGAGGGAAATGCTAACTGACTTAACCTTCAACCAAAAGTGGTTTGAGCTGGGAAATTGTTTTTGCCAGCCATTTGCTGTTAATAATGTTTTTATCATCTTTTAAGAGAGCTGCTAAAAGAGTGATGAATTTATTAAAATAAGTTTCAGCATTTGTTTCATGGATCAGAAGAATCAATGAACTTATAGTTATTAACAGCAAGCCTGAGACATCACCCTTCAGACATATCTAAATCAGCAATATTCCAAAGGCACCAAATGAATGGATATCTCTTATTTCTGGAGTACTTGCACTCACAGGAAGAGAGAAGTTGAAAGCCAATATAGTAGTTTCTTCGCAAATGTCGTTAATTTGATCACAGACTATCAAACTAAGATGTATTAGTGGAGCAGAAATATATGCAAGTGTAGTGTCACCCACAGACGTTTAGCTTTTGTTTCTCGCAGTCTCAAGTCGCATGAAATATTAGTGGCATAATCTTACCATAGCCATTTTGTGCTAGAAGACCCGGATTTACATTAAGATAAGCTTGCATTTACAACTATGGCATTACCTTAAAACCCACCTTAGTGTAGATATTGTTGGACAACTGATCAATCACTTGATGCAGTAGTACGGGTTACATCTCGGAATAGATGAACTGATCTGCCCATACAGCGAATTAAGGTCCACAGGCACTGTGTACATACCTGGAAAGCAAGCAAGAAAGGGAAAACAAGTTATGGCAGGAATCTCTTGAAATGGATATATCATGACATTGGAATTCCAGTCTTTCATGATCTGCATTGATGGAGAAAGTGGAGCCCAAGTTTATCAGTGATTAAGAAACATTCAAAACTGATCCTCCTTAACCTGAGCATAAGATCGATCAGCTTCTCAAAAAAGATGAAGCATTATCAAAGAACCAACACCTTTGACGGAATGCTTGACAGTTAGCAACTCAAATCGCGGTAATGAGCTCTTAATTGAAAACAGCTTTGACAACTCCATTTAGTGCACTGACCTCACTGAGCATCCCATTGAAGCTCAACTCAGCTGGCCCTTGACAAACCTGTCTCTGTCATTTCTATCGACGACAAAGATGAGAGCCAATGGGAATTTGGGAGGGTAGCGTCTCTGCAGTATGGTCAAAACTTGCAAGGACAGAGAGAAGTTCTGAGACAGACAGCGAAAAGTGGAAGAGCCCTACCCTACAAGTTGCAAATATAAGGACCCATTCTCAAGACATTAATGAGGAGTTGTGTACTTGTTATCACTTCACATACTTTTGATGGGTACCTTGAATTTCAGAAACTTGCTTTGGTGATCAATAGAGTGTGAAGGCATGCATGAGGGTCATGCTACATAGGCAGTCCTCATAACTCCATATTTAAACTTGACTTCATTTCCTTGGTAGAAGAAATGGATTTCTCCATTGAAACGACTCATATCTAACCTTACACTAGACTAGCAGTACCTAAAATCAGTTTTCATGTGTATAGATCAAACCAAATTCCAATTACAATGCCTGCTCAAAATTAAACTTGGACTTGCAAGACTTGCGAAAATGATACACTTGTGAAAATGTTTAATGATTGATTTAATATCTCTCACAATTAGTTCTATTTCTCATGGTCATTTTCCAACATTATTTAAATGATTGATGATTATATGGGAATCTCCTTCAATCTCCAATTCTTTTATCCGAAGTTCTTTTGCCCTTAAAACACCTTCGCGAAAAGCTAAAGCCTCTGCCGTTATTGGTGGTTGTTTTCCGAATGTCTTGTATCCTATGGTAATACGATTTCCTGCCTAATCTCTGATTATGCATCATGTATTACAATCCCCATTTGAAATAGATGATCCATCAAAATTCAACTTCATATGTCTATGTTTTGGTTTTCTCCACTTAATTTTCTTTTGCCTTTTGTTTTTGCTATCTTTCTTTATTGGGGTTAAACTTAAGTTATCTTTTTTGGATCTAACATGTTTTTCACCAATCTCCCGGATAACTCACACAACGTTTTGGTTTCAAAAATCATTTGCTAATGGCCGGACTTGATAGAATTTGAGGGATAAACAGATTATCTCGAACAGCAGAAGCGGAATCTAGATCGTCTTGCCTTCAAATTTGATCACCGGGTAGATCTCCATAGCACTAAATCTCGTTAAAGATTCAGGAGCAGTGGAGAACCTACGATTCACAGCCTACTCACCATGAGAGAGCATTGGAGAGGAAGGAGACTATCTCCACGAAGGAGAGTTCTCTGTGAGTTTTCTTTCCGTGAGAGGAACGTCTGACGAACAGACTCTCTAGGTTTAGATATCAGGAGAGAGAAGTCTCTCCTATATATCCCTTTATTTATTAGGTAAATAAATATATAACGAATATATATATATATATATATATATATATATATATATATATATATATATATATATATATATATATATATTATTTATCCTAATATGACTTAATTCTTAACGTATAAGAATTAACTCCCTAATTAATTAGGTTATTTATCTTTTGGGCATATATTTAATTATGTCCGAATTATATCAAATAATTCTAACATCTCCCACTCGCACAAAAGATCATATACATTCCCCAAAACTCATTCTCATACTTGTCATGTATAGGTCGTGCGACCCGACAATACTACCTGCATAAAAATCCCGTTAGGGACTAGGTAACAACGTTAGTTGAAAAGTATTGCTGCATCCCTAGGATTATTTTTCATCGGACTAGTTGACACACAAAACTGGATCCCTCTCAGTTTGGTCCAACTATAATGGCGATTCACAACAGTACGCAACTGTCGGATCTAGCAAATCCCATTTTCGTCAACGATTACTCATAATACATTCCTTTCGCATTGACATCACTTTCATGTAAATGATGACCACTTTCCCAAAAGTGCCCCACTTAGACCGCATTACTCATGGCCATCAGAACACAACCAAAGAAGCGCATCACCACCACAATCAGTAACCCAAGCCGTTAGTCACTAAGGGCTAACGACTAGCACATATATCCTTAGCTCACACAGTGATAGAGATGGGATCAATCTATCACCTCATAGGGTCAACTAGCACACACTAGTATGACAGTGTGCTACAGGGAGCGCTTCTCCAAAGCGTTGTCCACTCAACTGGTAAATGTGTTTATCTCATAGTCACGTAAACTTGAGAACCATTTACCCTACAACACCTTGCTTTTCTGAACGAATGGGCGCAAGAGCATAGTTACAAGTCATATGAATGACTAACTATAAATTACCCATTCAGTCTTTCCCTATCGGAGAGACTTCATCATGACATCCAAAGACATTCAATGCGGTTATCATCTCATTCTGTTCCCATAAGAATTGAGATACCTTACACCTACAATGACGAACACTTATAGGAACGTTTGTTCGTGTGAGAGAACAAACTATGGTTCATTGACATGTAACATATTTCATATTTACATCACCAGTTTTTTTTACCACATCAATGGCACATCCTATGAGTTAATACCAAAGTCCCCCACTTGCTAAAAAATTCAAATCAGAGAGGTGGCTCGCATAACCATTAAAAGTCAAACATATTATGACTACGTTGTCCTTGAACAACGTCTCTGAATAGACAGAGTTTGATTTGAATATCATTTGATCTTCAACATCGTTTTGGAAATCTTGGTATTGACAAAAATGGACAATCATAACCTATAGTCATGACATATGCTCACCATATTTCACCACAACTGATGTATAGCAATCGGCTAGGCCGGCCAATTGCTAAACTAATCCGTCGATCTTGCTTAGCTCCTTGTATTTTCGTAAATTGATGCCCGCGTACACACAATTAGTTAATTCGGAACTAACTAAATCGATGGTTGCCGCCTCTAATATATATGAATTGAAACTGATTTTGGATCGGCCTGAATGAATGAACGTGAGGGATGACGGCAACTGTAACTCGGTTGAATGAAAGAGCGCAAGGAATGAATTGCTCCTCCAATGTGAGTCAACAATGGTGGCTAGTAATTGTAATTAACTTTGATCGGAACAATATATGGAAGGTATACGAACTAGAAAGTAATCGGATGCGGGTGGATTGATAATCGAAGAACCCTTAATCCATAAAGGGTTTCTTCAATTCTATATTCAATCTGCATAATTCAAAGTGCGTAACATGAATTTATAGTAAAGCTTCTAAGAGATCTAATCAATCCTTCCTTGCAAAGGAAAGGGGTTTGGATAGATTAATTCTATCTAAAGATAAATAAAATAATATAAGATAAATAAATCCTAATGAGATAGAAATTTAATAACTTGGTGGACAAGAATTATATCTAGAAGAGATATAATTATTTCCACATTATTTTCCTAAATTCATAAAATAATTAAATCTAATTTAATTAAAGAAATTCGAAAATAATTAAATAATTATCTAGAAATTCGTCCTAACAGTGACAGCTGTAAAGATGATGAATTTCAGCCATTCTCGAGGTCGATTTTGGAGAAACCTTCAACAGCAAAGTTGTAGATCTTTTCGTCCTCGTTCCAACAAGGTATGGTACAACCTCATCCGATAAACATGGACTCCGAACGACCCATTTTACTGAGACGTCGATATGCTGTCAACCCATTAAGAACGAACTCAAACTTGAACATTGGATCACCTTGCTCCTTTGAACCTTGTTCCATGGTGGAGCCTTCTTCCTCCTTTTGAGAATGACACTCTTCGCCATCAATGGCCCTCGAATCGGTCTTGAGAGCTCGCCTGGATCAAGATCATTGTTTGACCCACAACAAGCCATCTTGATCCACATCATTCTCCCCTTCTTAGCTTCGATTCGTCCTCGAATTGAGTCGTTGATGATCAAAGGGGAAGGAGCAACCACCAAAAAGTAACTTCCTTGACAATCAACTTGAGATGGCGCTAGCAGAATTTGAGGCAAAGGAATCTCAAAAACAACACCTAACATAGGGAACATTGAACAATCAAGAGGAACAATATCAATAGGCTCAATAACCCTATGAACTTCAGAATTCTCAACATTAGGAACATTCTCAAGAGGTACAATTTTGTGTTCCCAACGTCCTCATCGTTGTCGTCAGAAGCAACCACATCATCTGGCGCAGCACTGCAGTCCACTTGCAGAGCGATTTCGGAGGTCTTCCCGGGAGAGTCTTGCAGCGTGTGACCCACCGTTGGAAATCTCGTCGAGTCAGCTTCGCAACAAGACTGAGTTGACTCAATTTTGAGGTCGGAGTCAACGGGAATTTGCGAAACAAGTTCGACGCGCTGTGCTGTTTTCTGGGCAACGAAATCAACAAAAGGCTCCTTAAGCTCAATTACCTCGTCGTCGGTTGAGGCAACTATAGCCGTTGGAACAGGGGTGAGGGCTGAAGGAAGTTCTTGACAAATTCTATCCGAGATGGCCTTCGCCAATTCCTCCAAGTCCTCCTCTCGGCGACGTTCCTCCTCCTCTTGATAAATTCTATCCGAGATGACCTTCGCCAATTCCTCTAAGTCCTCCTCTCGGCGACGTTCCTCCTCCTCTTGATAAATTCTATCCGAGATGGCCTTCGCCAATTCCTCCAAGTCCTCCTCTCGGCGACGTTCCTCCTCCTCTTGTCGTCGTGCCTCCTCAGCCTCTCTTTGTTGGAGAAGCCGAATCTGATAGCGTTGTCGACACCTCTTATCTTCGATCTCCAATTGACGTTGTTCTTCCTCTTGACGTTGAAGCCAAAGTTGGCGTCTTTTGACTTCGCGTTGATGTTGAAGCCAAAGGCGGTGCCTTTGAGCCTCTCGTTGTTGTTCTAAAGCTTGTTGTTGATGCAAAGCTCTTCTCTGGAGCTCTCGTCGGCGTCGTTGTTGTGCAGCCCATGGATCGGGATCATCATCCCAATCTCCTCCCCAGATTTCGCAAATCATATCAAATCAAAACATCAGTAACATCAACGAAACAAAGAGCGTAGCATAACCCGTCTCTGAATACCAATTGATATATAGCAATCAATTGATGTATAGCAATCGGCTAGGCCGGCCAATTGCTAAACTAAAAGCGTCGATCTTGCTTAGGCTCCTTGATTTCTCTTGAATTGACCAATTTAACTAACTAAATAAACAATGTTTCTTAACTTAAGAATGTCAACACTACTAAAACTATCGATGGACTAAGCACATAATTCTAAACTAATTAACTCAACTAAACAAAAGTAACTAAATAAGCTACGGTATTAAATTGAAAGCAATTACAAGTGATGACAGGGGAAAGCAAGGAAACGAGGACGCAACAGGCTCCGGGTTCACCGGTGCGGGAGCGCAGGAGCTTGGCTCCTCAGGGCGCTGGATGCGAGCACGGGTAGCCGAAGACGCGGGCGATGCCGGGGACATCACTCGTTGAGAGCGAGAGCTGGTGCGAGCGCGCGAGAGCGAGAGCTGCGAGGGCACCGAGGAGCGCGCGCGGGACGACGATGCCGCGCTCGATGGGAGCGAGCCTAGATGCCGGTGTCGCCAAGGGCTGTGTTTAATATTCAAAGGCGGTGTTTAATTAAATTTAATCAAGGAAGATCAAGGTGAGGGACGGTGATGGTGATGATTTTGTGAAGGCCGAAAAGAACATATAACATAAGAGCTAAAGGCTTTTGGGATTGATAATCGAGAACCCTTTAATCCATAAAGGGGTTTCTCAATTCTATTCAATCTGATTTAATTCAATAGAACTACAATGTTTAAATAGAAAACCTAAGAACCAATTCTACCGTGCAAGATAGAATTTAGGTTGATAAAGATAGAAATTTAATCCTAAAGATAAATAAACCTAGAAGATAAAACTTAATCTAAAATCTTAACCATCTTATTTAATCTAACTAAGAAATACTAAAAATAAGCAATTCTATAATTAGACTCCAACTAACATAGGAGTTACTAAAAATAGAATATATATAAGAAATATAAATAATAAAATAATTAACGTCGTTTCTTCAACGACTCCCAAGGTGGAGCCTTCTTCTTCCGCTTGAGGATGACATCATTCTCCTCCATTTGAAATCGACTCATCCTCGAGTCGTCGCCTGGATCAAGATCGTTGTTTGACCCACAGAAGGTCATCTTGACCCGCATCATTCTCCCCCTCTTATCTTCGATTCGTCCCCGAATCGAGTTGACGATGATCAGCGTGGAAGGAGCAGCAACCTTCAAAGAAGATGATGGAGAAATGGGTGGAATAGGTGCCAGGAGAATTCGAGGTATAGGAACCCCAAAAACAACACCTTCATGCGCGATCGTTGAACGGACTTGATCTTCAATAAGAATAGGATCAATGAACACACAAATCTCAGCAACTGGAACTTCATGAACATGCCCAAGAGGTACAATCGCTAACTCTTGAGACACGTCATCAAGTACCTCATCCTCGTCAACGGAATCAACATGCTCCACCTCCTGCACAACACTGCAGTTTACTTTAAGTACAGATTCGGAGGTCTTCCCGGCGGAGTCTGACAGCGTGTGACCCATCGTTGGAAAGCTCGTCGAGTCATCTTCGCAACAAGACTGAGTTGACTCAATTCCGAGTTCGAAGTCAACGGGAATCTGTGAAACAAAATCATCGCGCAGGGCAGTCTCTTGGCCAACGAAAGTATCCGAAACAACCTCCTTTACCTTCCCGTCATCCGTATAGTAAAGAAGAATCACGTCCACATCGGGGGAGGATATCTCCAAGATCTCATAGGTAGGTGACGCGTGAGGCTGACTATCAAGAAGTTTGTGAATATAAGCCTTCCTCAAAGCGTCATCAAGCCAATTAGCTTGCCGTTGGGCCGCTTTCTCCAACTTTCGTTTTCGTTCCTCCTCAACTTCTCGTTGTTGGAGAAGCCAAATCTGACGGAGGCGACGTTGTTGTTGTCATTTCTCCTCCTCAATTGCGGCTTGACGTTGACACTCAAGGAGTTGTTGTTGAGAGCTCGCCTGGATCAAGATCATTGTTTGACTCACAACAAGCCATCTTGATCCACATCAACAACCAGATTTGTGTTTTCAGGAGAATCTTTTTTCATAATCTCCTCGGAAGCTACTGATGATGCTAGAACCTTAGCTTCCGTGGTGGAAGGACAAGCAAGACAGTTTCTTGGTAGACAACAACATCTCTTCTCCTTAGAGATTAGACCTACGGACTGATGTTGATACATACATCAGTGTTTACTCCCTTAGATCACTAAGATTCATATCTATGTTCCAACATGGACATAGACATCATCCACCATAACACAATACATAGTCTACAAGAGTACTTTTGCAATCATTTACTGTGTTCAGTGCATAAGACTCGAATCAGTTTGTAAACAAACACATGTTTGCTTGTCTCATCTCAGCATACAACAGAATGCGAGATTGCACTCAATTCCTCAAGTGTTCCTCGCTTAATCCACTTCCTATGCAAGTCCATTTACACATTTCCATATATGAGAATGACATGCCTAAGATTATACGAAATAACCTCATAGACAACTACCCAGTTTCTATGTAACAGATTCACCTGACAATTGTATCAAAGTTGCCATGCTAGAATCACAACATAGTTGGCTATCAATGTGTCATCTGCATCATCAGAAAGTTAAACTTTCCAATATGACATACTTACAATGATTCATATTTTGAACACAAATTACAAAACATCTTTTCATTGTCATCTAGATGCATGTTTCAATGCTTACATAGGTGTGAGTACAAGACTAGAGTCTTTCTCAAAACCTTAGCAGAAACTTTTCTAGAAAACGAATTTCCAGAAGCCCTCCCACTTGGAAAAACTTTGCTATCTAGGTCCACTTGTAAACGAATACAAGCTTTTGTAGCCATTCATCGGTGTGATTGAACACAATCTAACCATGCAGAGAGAAGGTTCCAACCTAACTCTCTTGATTTAGGGTATAACTCTCAATGGATCATTCCGCCTATAAAGCTTTAAGAACCTAATTATCTCATTGCTTTATGTCTAGACAGGACAGAAACCGGTTCAAAACATGGCTTCTTCTATAGACTCGTTATTTGTCATCACCATCCGCTCGTTGTGTCTTAGATCTACCAACAGATCACAGAATCTAAGTGTTGATTAGTTCTATCTCATTTGGATACTTTTGGAGCAACAACATTTAATGTGTTTATGAGTTATCTCATGTTCAAAATAACTCCCACTCTAAAGTGGTTTCGATATGCTCAAAATTGTTCTAGATGAAAATCCTGAACTCAAAACACATTCTCAGGAACACTAGATCACGATTGATCCAGAACATCCTGAATGTTAATTTGGCAAGACTTGTATTACAACTATCATAGGACGATGTAATGACTTAACTACCAGAGGCTATGCTGTGGTTTCATCAATCAAAACCCATCCTAAGTTTTCTTAACAACTGTCTCAAAATCATGATTAAGGATCCCTGAGCTACGAAAACTCATTTTCCTTATCGCATTTCCAAGATGATTTAAGAATGTGATCATATACCTAGCACCATGCCTAGTACACACATTCTTCATGAAATGTTTTATCCAAATGGATTTGGCGCAACTAAACAGATATGGCTAAAATATATAAGAACCAACTTCTTAAGCTTATTCTATATCCTAAGGTTCACCAAGTGAACCTTAATCATAAGTACATCTCCCAGAGATCCTCTTATGTCTTTAGCCTTTAACATGACACTTGTGCTATCTCCAGGAAGTAACTGACCAAGGAGTGTCCAACAAATGAACCACTCTACAAATCAGCACAATACGCACTCAGCAGAAACCAATGTTTGGTGCTCGGATTTGACCATTTCGTGCAACTTCAGTCAACAGAAGAATTTAACACAAAAAAACTTTTTGAATTTCATCTGATTTCTCCATCACTAAATGTGAGAGAAAGCATGAATATATGTTAACCAACAAGGTCACCTTGTATATCAACATCCATTTATACACCCTTAGATCCATATTGATCTTATGAGATAATGAAATTCAAACAACACAATAGAATTTGTGTTTTAAGCTTCTAAATTTTGTAGAACGTAACCTACAAAAAATGTAGTGATCTGTTACAAGTAACAGATTACCCTCGAAGCCTCAAGAGAAGTGCTTAACGCAAGCATCTAATCTCTTTGGACAATCCCAGAATGATCATCCTGGACATACCCCAAGGTGTTTCACATCATTTTCAGATAAGGAAACATCATCTTCTGACAACTCTGTCTTCTCTCAGGTCCCGTTGAACCTATTCTCCCACTCGCTAGTAGAATACCTTTTAGAGTATGCATTTCATCTACCCTTTATCACTTTGCAAAGTGGTTAAACTATGCTTCCATAGTGACAGTTCTCATGAATTATAAAAATTCAGTGAGGATAAGAAAATACCAAGATCTGAACTTGACATCATCTTATACGATTGGCTTCAGCTAAACTTCGAAGTTCAGCACCAATCCTTGGGTATACCCTCTGATCTAGTTGCCTAGTGATCAACTTGAACCCAGTAGATCGCAACTTCATCATTTGGACCTAGCAACGACTTGCTTACTCCCAATGATCAGATTATGCATAAGTTATAATTCTTATTTGCAACCATTATCACAAAAGTGACAAAATTACCTCTTGTTACTGAACCAAAAATTACCAAACTTCTGATCTTAACATTGGAACCGAAATCCAATAAGAACTCAAGGTATGTTCCATTACTAACATCATGACATCACATGGTCTTTGTAAGGAAACTTCAGAAGCCCTTGGCGATTTCAAGAAAGCTAAACTTTTATTACTACGATATAAATCGATGTAACCTCAGTTCTGCTAACTTCTGATTCAGATCAGTGAATTGAGTATATTACCCGTCTATCACCATTGATCAGAAACATGTTACCCTTTATGAAAGAAGCATAAACTAACACATATCATCATTTACCACGGACCTTCGAAGCAAAAACATTGTTATAGCATGCAATCAACTCCGTTAGAACACAGATTCATGACGACATTATCATCCGTCTGACGATTTTCAAACAACGTATGTTCAAAGATATCTTCCAAACCGTGTGAACCAGTCTAAAGATTTGCTCCCACTAGGACCATGTCCCTAAGTGAAACAGAGTATACTTAATGACAATCTTCCTTAGCATGAAAATACCTTAGAACCATGAAATTCAGTTTTACAACTATTTGATTTGAGAAAAATTTAAAATGAGCTTTACAAATTGGAAAATAAATTTTAAAGCCTAGGACTCGAGAGTCAAACTCTCATCAAGTTCATCTTCTCATTTTCAAATTTTCAAGGGAACTGCATTATTGTTGATGTACCTGAAATACTCAACAACAGCTCATTTTATTCGTATGTCCAACGTATGAATATAAACTAGAACAAATCTAGTCTAATCAAGCAAAGTCAGATAACATGTCTTGATGAGGACTATCGACTTTTAGGATCCTACACGTATAGGTCCTTACCCCTTAAAGGGTTTAATCAGATTCTCAGAACTACGTTTAAAAACGCTATTCAAAATTACTGAACATTTTCATCCATTTAATAAATGAATTACTTGCTCGATTACCTTGCAATCACACTCAAACAAATCAAGTGTCTTTTCATTATTTCAAGTACATCACCACGTTAGCAATAAAAACAAGAAATTATTGGCAAGGTTCAGAGATGCATCCGAAATGCATATTTCTTATACAATCTTTACATAAAAGATTTATTTCTCAGATTTTAACTAACTTACATAAAGTCAATTTTCTATTTTAAGTTAATAAGTAATACGCAATAACTATCCGTTAACTCAAAATGATTTTAAACAATTCACGATTGAATTATTTAAAACCGCTAAATTTTCAAGTAAAACGATATTCAACCAAAGTTAAACATCCTTAAAAAACAAATTCTTAGAAAAAAGAATTTTAGAAAGCTCAATCCATATGTGAACGTATCAACATAACTTAGGACTCGTCATCGCTCGTTATTAGATAAAGGTCCACGTAGATCGATATATCACATAACTTTCAAGTTCGTTCGCTTCTATACAAAATTCAATTAGACACATGGTCCGATCAAAAATTTTGAGAGCAAACATAATCGAAAAGCTGTTTCAACGGACCTAGTTCACTTAACTTAGTCAGAGCTTGGTCATATAAAAGCGATGATTCGTTTGCCTGATCCGAATCAGGATAAACCCAACTCATCAAACACAACCCAACTTATCTCAGTCTGGGTCCGAACCCGACCAAGATAACTCCAACACTCGGTCAAACAAGACAAGTCTAGTCCAAAACGAATCCGGACAAACTAGTCAAGTTCAACCATAACAACAAAGTCCAAAATGCTCAATTTTATTTTTCAGTTTCATATAGCCCCATACATAAAATAGGCCCAACTGAAAATAACTCTCAACCGGTTCAACAAACAGGCCCAGACACATCCCGAAGGCATGCTCAAGCCCGTGACTATTAGATCACCATCTAGCCCGACTCGGCCCGAGGACGGCCCGTGGTGACCCGAAGCTCGCGAAAGCTCCTAGTGCCTATAGGGCTGTTACTTGAGCCGAGTAGCTCGAGCTTGGCTCGGGCTCGGCTCGGAAAAAGCTCGACTCGGGCTCGCTCGAATTAAATATGAGCCAAGCTTGAGCAGAATTCTAAGCTCGAGCTCGGCTCGAGTAGCTCGTATAGCTCATTTTATGGGTGATTTACAGTTCTCCCCCTATGTTTTATTTAACCCCATGTAAATAGGTTTTATTTAACCCCTTGTAAATAGGGCGTATATCTCGTTTCGTATGTGAAATTACAGTTCTGTCCCTAGGTTTTATTTAACCTCTTCTTCTAAAGAGTCTGTCGGCCGCTTTGCCTTTTGGACTCCATTCACTTTGAATCACAGATTTACATTTCGTGAGTAGCTCAAGCTCGACTCGGCTCGGCTCGAGAAAATGAGGCTCGAGCTCGAGCTCAGCTCGTTTGTAAACGAGCCAATCTTGAACACCCACTACTCGAGCTCGTTAGCTCGTATATCAGCCCTAAGTGCCTGCCTCCTTTATGCCTTGCTCGCGGCCGTCGGTGACAACCACAGGCGATGGCGCCCGACACCACCATCACCCACGAAAGGTGGGCAACATCAGCGGCGCCACCTTGCTCTTGGTCGTCATCTCCGGTCACCTTCTCCTTCTTCCACTGCCCTTGGCTGTGAGCTTGGAGCTTCATTCATCTCCACCTCCGACGGAACTCGCTGTAGGCAGTCCAGCTGGTGGCGCCGCTGCCACCAGCTACTTCGCCGAGGAGCAGGGTATCAAACCAAGCGCCGCCATGCCTCAGACCCGACGAAAATCCCTGCGATGAAGAACAAGAACGAGAACCACCATTAAAGCCCCAAATCTCAAACCATATCTCAAAATTCAATCAAAACGACCAAATTGAGCATGGGTTTGCTCCAAATTTCAGATCTAGGGTTTGTGCTCACGAAGAACAACCCCTCATAATCGACCACGAAGATCAATCGATCCAAGATTTATAGATCACCTGCCATCAAAGCAAGCAAGATCAAGCCTCAACCAATTCGTATTCAACCCAAATTGCTCTCGACAGTCGAACCCTATTCCGAAAACCAAGAGGACGAAATCCCCTAATTTTCGTGCGATAGATTTCGACTCGAACAAGTGCACATCATATTGAAAACAAAAAACAAATCAACACAAGCATGCCTGAATCGAAACCGATCCTGATATTGTGGAGAGCACAGAGCAAGAAAGAGGAGGAGAGCAAGAGGTTGAAGAAGAAGCCTTTTTCAAAAAAAAAAAAAAAAAAAACAGGTGCGGGTCTGGTATGACCTCACACAAAATCAAGCATATAATTGTTTCAAAAAAAAACACAGTAGCCTAGTTCATCAATGAGAATACAATAATAAAAAAATTGGACCTTTTAATCGAAGTTAGTTCTAAGAACTTAATTCATGTTTTTATTCAATCCGATTGAACAAATTCAAAGGCAATTTGAGCCTAAGGCTTTGATATTAATGATAGAATTTGATGGATAAAAGGATTACCTCAAATAGCGAAAGCGGAATCTAGATAGTCTTGCCTTCGAATTTGATCACCGAGTAGATCTCCATAGCACTAAATCTCGTTAGAGATTCAGGAGCAGTGGAGAACCTAAAATTCACAGCCTACCCACCATGGGAGAGCATTGGAGAGGAAGAAGACTTTCTCCACGAAGGAGAGTTCCCTATGGGTTTTGTTTCCGTGAAAGGAACGTCTGACAAACGGACTCTCTAGGGTTAGAGATCAGGAGGAGGAGTCTCTCCTATATATCTCTTTATTTATTAGGTAAATAAATAAATAACGAATATATATTATTTATCCTAATATGACTTAATTCATAACGTATAAGAATTAACTCCCTAATTACAGAAATTTGGTGCCCAACTTCTTTCCTGGTGAGTCCCAGCCAATGTAGATGTCCAAGCTTCCTCTTTTTTTTTTGGGTGAATTACATTTTTGGTCCCTGACCTTTGTCACTTGTTTCACTTTAGTCCTCAACCTTTAAAACGTTTCAAAATAGTCCTTAACCTTTCTATTTCGTTTCATTTTAGTCCGTAACCTTTCAAATGTTGTAAAATAGTCCCTAAACTTACATTTTTTTATTCGTTTTAGTCTCTGATATTAAAACAATATTTGAAATAATTATAAAAAACCACCCTAAAGTTTATTTTAATGTATATAAATGAGTAAATTACCCATATAAAGAATAATTACAAAACAAATATCCAACTTTATGATTTTTTTTAAAAGATCTCTTTTATTATTCAAATTTATTATTTTAATGGATTAATACACATATATTGGATCTATGTATTGGTAAATAAGAAAAAAAAATATCCCACCATCTCTCATAATTAATCAGAAGATCTATTAATTTTATGAGAGCTTTTGTGGATAAAAATATTATGGATGATTTTATATAATATCAAATATGCTCTTATGATAAATACTAAAACAGTTCGAGTATTTTTCAAAATTAAAATTATAGAGTTAGATGATTTATATAATTTTTCTTTGTATAGATGATTTTATTTAAATTATAATAACTTTATGGTGGTTTTTTATAATTGTTTCAAATAATGTTTTAATGTAAGGTTGGGGACTAAAATGAAATGTTAGGGACTATTTTACAACCTTTGAAATGTTGGGGACTAAAATGAAATGAAATAGAAAGGTCAAGGACTATTTTAAAACGTTTCAAAGGTTGGGGACTAAAGTGAAACAAGTTGTAAATGTTAGGGACCAAAAATGTAATTCACCCTTTTTTTCTTGTCCTTCTTCCCCCTTTGATGTGTGGTTGTTACCAATCCTTCGCATATAGAGCTTAGATCGTATCCAATTACTCCTCTTGCGGATCTTGCAATATCTTAAGGGCTGATCTTGATGTGTTCTTGACGGATCTTAGAGGATTCTTGCACAACACCAACTCGCACTTAGGGTTCAAGACTACCGAGCCCTCACGAGCCTCTACCGGAGTGAAACCGAAGCCTTAGGGCCGACTAGGGATCAGAAGAACTAGGGTTTAGTTCGGTACCAGGGTTATGGTTTGGATGGTGATTCTTGAGTGAAGATTGTTTAAGGATTCAAAGTGAAATTCATGTTTTGTGGAAGAACTAGAAAGAGATGGAGAACGTACGCTTTTGGGATGTAGAGGAAGAGAGCACTTAGCCAAGTGCTTCTTCTCAATTTTCAACGTTAGTTTTCTAAAGGAAATTACAAGACTTCTTAGATGAATTGACCTCATATGCAAAGGAGAAGCCCTATCCAACTCATCTTTATCTATCTAAAAACTAATAAAGGAAAATCCAATATTATTACATATTCTATCTATCTAAATTAAATAAAGATAGATAAAATATTTTTTTCTTAATGAGCAAGGAGATAAACATCTTCTCACTTTTATTTACCTAAATAAATAACATAAATAAATAAAAATAGATAGAAGTAGATAGATAATTTTGTCTACCCAGTGCACAACTTAAAAAATGGAAACTTTCGAGCATCTTCATGGTCGATTCTGGAAAAACCTTCAAAACAAAATTTTTAGATCCGAGTCCTCTTTCCAACATGGTATGACACGATCCAATACGATAAATATGTACTCCGAATGACTCATTTTACTGAGATGTCAAAAAACTGTCAAATATGCTTGAACGAACCAGAACTTGTGCATTAACCACATTTGCATCTTTGAACCTTCTTTCCATGGTGGATCCTTCTTCTTCCTCTTGAGGAGGGGATCTTGGAATCTTGAATGCATCACCCTTTTTCTTTGCTTCCTTCTTCAATCGACCTTCATCTTCTCGGACTTCCTAGCTTTGCGTTGTCACAGAGTTAGATCCACGAATCTACATAAATTAACTAAGACATCGTAGATTCCGACCTCTACCACAAAAGTGTAAAATACTAAAATAACTAGAAAGAGTGGTTATATATTACAATGCAAATATGCCTAAAACTACCTATAATGCCTAATAAAGTATGCCTCATCAAGGAGCATGCATTATTGACGGGTGATAATAATTTCACTGCTAATTTTTACTATTTTCACCGCTAATCACCGCATAGGTATGCGGTGGATTTAATGACAGTCAACGATCCCACCGTATAGGTGTACGGTGGGCCACCGCAATACTTTCCTGTGGGGCGAGGTGTATACAAAACCACCACCATACTTTGCAGTGGCCCCGCCCGTTCCATTTGAACCCCATCGCATAAGTATGCGGTGGGTTTTGGTTGACCCAATTTCTGGTGGATGTTTCCCGGTCCGGACCGGACCGGACACGTCACTCACCGCAAACAAACAAATATTGCATAGGGAAAAAAGCAAACCGAAGTGTGAGAAATGTCAAGCATCATAAAAAAAATGTGGGTCAAAAAATGTCATAGAACGCAGAACAAGAAATGGCACAGACAAATATATAGTACCCAACATATGGAGTTCGAAAAATGACACGGGAAAATGAAAAGTGCTAATAGCACAGCGGACTCCCACCATCACGACGGCGGTAGGCTCTGTATCATGCAATCGTCGCCGCAAACTGCTCGTCCCAACCGTTGATCATGGGATCGATATGCTGTGTCCATGTAGTGTAGACTGGCGGCATAGGCGAACCAGTCAACAACCAAATCTGTGGATAACAGGTGACTGTTGACAATAGAAGAGAGAAACGAAACTTTAAGAAATGAATGAATATGAAATTTGAAATGTACCAGAACGAAGTGATTGTTGTTGCCGACTAAAGCTATCCCATCTAACTCTTGATAGGCCGGTAATGACGGGCTTCCGGTGGCATACAGAGGTAGGCACAACATCGGCATCATTTGTGACAAAATCTACGTGAGGCAGATTCCGCGGCTGAAGCGTTGTAGGTGTTGTCGGTGGAATGTCACCTACAGGCTCCGACGCTGATCGACCTCAGCCACGTCCCCTCCTACAACCCCGTCCCTGACCTCGTCCTCTTCCTCTGCCACTAGGAGGGTCGTCGATGGCAACTGCGTTGGACCTAATGCCCTCTTAATTACCTTCCGCATCATTTGCTTCGTTTGATGAAGACTGACCCCGACCCCGACCTCGTGCCAATCCCCTGCTCCCTTCTCTATCAGATTGACGTTGGGCCTGAGCACGCTCATGTTCCCAAGGTAGAGGGTTCGTTTGACAGGGGTGGCGAGTCCTCGGTCTCCCGGTCAGTCTACGATCCTCGGGGCCAGGTGGAGTCAACGATGAATGAGAGGGACGATCCCCATCGTTGAATGCCGACGCGATCCTCCAACGAGTATCCTCATCCACAACTCCACTCTAGAACAACGTGATCATGCGCGACATGTCGACATC
The DNA here is from genome assembly GCA_037127255.1 of Persicaria tinctoria. Lineage (NCBI taxonomy): Eukaryota > Viridiplantae > Streptophyta > Magnoliopsida > Caryophyllales > Polygonaceae > Persicaria > Persicaria tinctoria. The sequence goes on along the minus strand of JBANSL010000016.1, from coordinate 54,357,510 downwards.
AGCTCTGGTGAGCGGAGTGTTATCCTGGACGTTGTCAACAAGCGGACAATTCCAATCCAATTGCTTCAAAAAAAATGTGAATCTGGGACGGTCTGATGGGTATCTGCGTGTCTCGACAAGCTTGCATCTCATGTGTGCATGGGAGACCATAGACGTCCCTCCACTATCTATCTTTACATTGTATTCTTCTTCTCACTTATTTGGCCCGCCATCATCAAATCGATTGTGGTGATTACGTGAGTAAAATCACCGACTGCAGAGTTTAAGCTCTTCTTTATCACCGAATGAGCAGACTCCGCCCTACAACAAAAGTGGGATTCGCATGTGAATATCGATATATATTGTAAACAAAATACGCGTACCATGAAATTCCTAAGCAAAAAAGAGGTGCACCTGTTTGTCGTGGTCGTACCAAAATGCTGGATTGCATTTGTCCATGCACGAACTATATTCTCCGAGTAATCTCGTAACCACGTCGCCTCCAAATACAGCATAAACCCTTCAATATGGCCCTACTCTGCATGCATACCCCTCTTTTTGGCGGCGAAAGTTTCAACTGATCTGGATTGGAACAGGCCATAACACGCTCTCTTCAAACGCCCAGCAACATTAAGATTCTTCGACTTCTGGAGAGCAGCTTCTTCGCATCTTCGGAGGACATGCACTGTGCACAACATATGTCTGACACTGAGAAGAACTTCTCGCAGCGCCGCAATCAACCCCAGCTCTCGATCTGTGACAACAACGTTCGGAAGGTTACCTCACATGAGGTAAATAAGCTGCTCCAACGCCCAACGGTACGTATCTGTAGTCTCGTGCAAGATGAAGCAGAACCCGATGACGAAGTTCTTCTTTGTGCAAGTGAATCCAATGAACTCACAGAAAGGGATCCCGTACTTGTACCATGAAATAGTTTAGTTTGCAAAGCTTGGTCAGTAGGGGTAAACGATTAGTTTCATATAGAAACATACGCATTCGTCCGGTATGTACTGTCGTCGAGGACGGCGTATGGAAACATGTCCAGAAGATGGCGAGCGTCTGAATGCGCGATGAATAGATCTTGAAGCCTGTTGAGATCGTCAGGGGATCTCCTCATAGAGTAGAAGTAACCCCTCTCTCGCAATACGTGAAGTGCTTCCTGCGTGACTGTTCGATCTTCTCTCGCTTCAGCTTTAAACTTCACCCTAGCATTATACACTTGTCGTCGCAATGTGAAGTTCAACTTCTGACGTGACTCAGCTGTCATCTTCAAGGTTGCTAAAATCGGTTTCGGTGGGGTACCGACCACGGTGAGGGCCAATGTACCGTCCTTCGCCTCTGTATCCATCCGACCGACGTACAAATGACCGTCCAACGAACCTGAAAGGTCATGGTTGTGCTTGCCGTGAAGAACGTCCAACCCCCATTCACCCCGTTTGAACTCCACACCTGACAACGCAAACGGACACCCCTCTATCTTCGAAATAGCTCTGCGAATGTTCCTGCCGGCCACATCTCCGGCAACTCGCGACGTCTTGCAAGGAGTGTACTCGCCGTACTTCTCAAATGCGAGCAATACACTCCCACGCCTTGCAGGAGTGCTCCCCCAAGACCGCTTGATTGTCAGAACCATATTTAGGTTTAAGGCAGTGCCACGACAATGCTGTAATAGGTCATCGCGATTGGTTCACGTCTGCACTATAGCTAAATCGGCTGTGTAATCGTGGAACTCCCGGTTACGAGGATCCATGTGGTCACACTTGTCCGACATCATATTAGCATGCTCCTCCAATGGTTGCTGTGGCGATGTCATACATGTATTTAAATTACGGTACAGTAACAACCTTACACTACATATATATTACGGTATAATTTTAGGTCGGACTACGTTACACTACCTATATTACGGTACCTATATTATGGTTTCCATTCGCCTTGATTCTAAACCTACGTTATGACGTCCTTGCTAATACAAGAATATAACCTCACGTATACGGGAAAGATACAGTATGTACCGAAAGACGAGCATGTGGAGAGTCGTCGGCCATTGGAGTGGGTGTCTGCGCTTCATCCTCCCCACTTGAAGTCGCTCGATTAGCGTTGTTGTTTACCATAGGAGAAGGATGTTCTGGATGGTCTACCAATTAAGAGTGGATGGCTTCTTATACAGGTACACCGCATAGGTATACGGTGGAACAATTGACCGTTGAACCGGCGAAATTTGAATTTGGGGGCTCCATATGGATACGGTGGAGTGCACCGCATACGTATGTGGTACATTCCACCCCATACGTATGTCGTGGCCTTACCGCATATGTGTATGGTGGAATTACCGAATACGTATGCAGTGGAGTTGCCTATACATACTCGGCGCCCGATCGTGAGTTGATATTGTGGATGCCCAATATATTACACAAGCAGCGTGTCATGATCCCATGAGTGGCAGACTGGTTGGGTAGTCGTTCGTAGTCTTAGTCGGAAAAGCGGTGATAACCCCGGCGACGTGTCACGCCAAACGATTTATGTCTTCGAATTGAAATCGTGGGGCGTTGGCATGTTGCTAGAGTTCAGGGATTTTCGTCGTAGGATGGGGATCCCTGGCCGCTGGCATGTTGCCAGAGTTATCCCGCTCGGGAATGTACAAGCGGTGAGGTGAGCGCCTATAAAACGGGCCTTGCCGGCCCTCATTTGACCAATCCAGTTTTACGAATTATTACACGGGCCATGTGTAGAGGTCTTACGCTACGATGTCGTCGGATGATTGGAGGTGTGAGGCCTTTTACATGTGGCCTATGTTGTCGTTCGTATGAGCACATTTGCTGGATAACGTGGTGATAAAGTAGGCAACGTGCGACGTTCAACGATTTGTGTCTTCGGATTGACACAACAAATAAAAAAATAAAAAATAAAAACTATCCAAAGAACGGGGAAAACCTAGCGCTGCCCCGTTCTTTGGGCCCAATGTGAAACCACCGCATACGTATGCGGTGGCCTTACTGCATAGACATGCGGTGTGTCCACCTCAAGTATATGCGATGGGTGGATTTGTGGACCCAATGGCACTATTTATACACCCCTACAGTAAGTTTCTGGAGTGTGTCTCAAAAAAATGTCCCCATTACAAACCTACAATAGGTCATCAGCGGATCTTGATTACAAGGTTACCTTGATTCATCATCACGAGCCAAGGTAGGCAGAGGAATGCACTTTTTGCCATCCATCGTACATGGAGGGACATTCGTGCTTTTTAATGCAGTTTGAGTGTGAATCGGACACTGTGATAGCTTCCCCGATTGAGTTTACTTGGTCTCATTATTACGACGACAGAGGAGAACCCGAGTCTTACTACATAACGGCCGAGGCGGAGATCGTCCGCCGCTTGCTTACGTATTTCCATGAAGATTTCATAACTGTAAAATCACTCGAGATTAGTAAGCATGTCACCGATAAGCTAAGATCGTTCAACGACAACGAGAGACGTGTGGCCTTCAACATCATGCGGATTGAATTTTCGCTTAAGGAGACGACTTCATCTGTTGGTAGCTGTTAGATGTAGTGCGAGTAATGTACGTAGTGGTAGTGACGTTAATTTTAGCGTTACTTATGTGACACGTCAGTACAAAATTTGGTCGATCTTGATGGGGGCGTAAGAGTCTATAAAAAGAAATCCATTCGTCACATGTTCTTACATTACATGGTTTAATACAACAACAATACCGCATTTTTTCCAATAACCCACCTCCTCGCTACCTACGCTTGAGGCAAATATGGTATGGAACAACTACCATTAGACTCCTCCATAAGCCGCTCGTGAATGTGGATCTCCAGACGGTTAAATGCGTACTTCTTCACTTTCTTTTTTGTCGGATGCATTACGCTGTCTACAGCTACCCTTGCAATTCGTAATACGCAGCTCAGTCTGACATTGGTGAGGAGTTCGTTGATCAAGCATTTGATTGCCTCAACCGCCTTACAGTAGTATGACTCATGGTCTTCCATGTACGAAGGCTCACCGTTGACACACGCCAGCTCCACTGTTGAACTCCTTTATAGCATACGACGTGAAAAAGGCGGCATGGAAATGATGGAGACCACATCTTGTGCTGACAATTGCACAAATAATCCTCGTACGGACGAGAATATTTGACAACGATAACTTTGATATACCCCTACTTGTCTCACCTTCAAACTCTTTTATTCTCACCATATTTTTTTTTACAAGCTAACTTGTTTTGTAGTGCTAGGTAAGCGGGGGGGCACATTTATATGCTCCCCACCCATACACATGCGATGGTACCCATCGTATTCCCATGCGGTGGTACCTAGCGCATACACATGAGGTGGGTGTAACCCCTATTCCACCACTATAAAATGATATCCAGGCTTTACATAAACGATCATCTCCAAAGTAGAAAAAATGGCAACCGATGCACCAAATCAAAATTCTAGCCACCCCCTCATCTTCGACATCTACCTAGTGGGTGCTGAACAATACATACGGATGATGCTACTTTATTGTTTCGACGAACATTTCATACCCCAGGTGTCAGAGCAAATCTTTTTATCTACTCGTATCGTAACAGACTTCCATGTTCATATCACAGGAGGCTCTTATGGTACTCATTGGGTGGCCCGAGGATGGAGAGACTTTGTCGAAACTCACAGCCTCGAACTCGAAACCTCAATAGTATTCACCCATCTATGCGAATCAAGGTTTCAAATCCACTTTCTGGACAAACAAGGTTATAACATCGAAGAGAAGATGGACGCTGCTGGATATGACGGGCCAGAAGCAAATGGGTTCTAATTTATCTTCGTCTATAGTTCGCTATGTAACAGGTTTTATTGTAAAATGCAATGCTATGTAACGCGAACTATTAATAAAGAACAGCACCCACCGTTTTGTCCGAGCATACTACACAATTCGAAACAGGTTTGTCTTGCCAAACATTCTTGCAGAGAGTCTTACTAGGATGACTTGTTGGGAATCGCGATAAGCGGTGCGATTCCCAACAAGTCATCCCAGCAAGACTCTCTGGACAATGTTTGGCAAGAGAAAGCCACCGCATACATATGTGCGCGGGGGATACAACTGCATACCTATGCGGTAGATATCTATATATAAACTGCCTACTCTCATCTCATTTTCATCAACTTGTTCGATGCAATAATATCTATTGGACACGTCTAAGGCGTTGTGGTAGTACACACATGAACTACCATAACGTCTTTGACGTTGTCCTGCGGATGATTGTTGCTGATTTACACTGTGTCAATTTGATGTGACGTGCCCGTACGGCTATACGATGGAAATGTGAACGGCGTAATTGTAGTTCTATTACATCGATGCTTTATCCGATGAAAATGATCTACCATAACCTCTTTCACAATGTCCAGTTTGTAGGGTTGTGCTTACGGGGAAAAAAATCCAAAGGAAAGGGGCAGCCTCCCACCGCATAGGTGGCAGGAGGAATGCACCGACATCCATCTTACACGGCGGGAAATCCGTGCATTATCCTTCTGTGTTAGTGTGAAACGGACACTGATGTTGCTTATCATATGGAGTTTGCTTGTGCGCATTATTATGACGACATAGGACTCCAAGAGTCATATTACTTAGCAGCGGAGGCGCATATCGTGAATCACATTATGAAGTATTGTCGTTAAGATCTCATTAGCGAAGGCGCTATGGAGCTTTGTCAGCATGTAATCCAAATGCTAAGATCATTCAACGAAAGCAAAAGACATTATGTTTTCAACGATATGAAGATTGTATTATCACTCAAGGAGACGACATCATCTGTAGGCAGTTGGTAGACGTGTATTACCAATTATGGAGTATGTGCGTCATGTAGTATTTGCGTAAAGTATCCAGTTTCGGTACTTAATAATGTTGTACGTGTGATGTGGAATTTATAGATTTCAATCAGAACTTGGTCAATGAAGTACAAACATTTTTTTCAAATGAAACGTACCAATTGCTGACACCTCGCATTGCTCACTATGACTACATGGTACCATATGGTACAGAACACAGAACAACTACCAACCGACTCGTCTGCATTGCTCGGGAACATGTGAATCTCCAATCGGTGGAATGAGTACTTCTTCAGTTTGACATTGGCACGACGCACTACTCTGTCGACTGCGTATCTCGCTACCTGTGACGAGATGGCCATGACGACATCAGAGAAGAAGTCGCTAACAAGCTCTTTGATCGTCTCCATCTCCTGAACATAGTATGCCTCAAGGTTGTCTATATACGAATGGGACCTGGTCATGCGGACATCGGAGTAGTGTTCTCCTTGCACGTACTCTAGGTCCATCGACCGCGAAAGCCTGGTTGTATCGCGTTCGACGCACACAACTTGAAAAAGGTAGCATGACCATCCTTTCCAGCTGTTGTGCTGACAGTTGCACAAATAATCTTCGAACGGCCTACCACAACTTTCAACTCTAAGTTTGAACCTATTGCCCGATCTTGTCTCCCTTTCAAACACTTTGATATTAGGCATGTTGGTCAGAACTTGAGGATACGTAGGGGGCGGGGTCGGGGTCGGGGGCCACTTTATAGCCCTGTGTAAAGTGGCTCACTGACTCACAACATGGGTATGCGGTAGTTACCAATGGCATTGTCCCAATTCAGGCCTTGCCGTCCCGGTTTATGCCGTTGGAAAACGCCTTTATTTATAATTTCCATTCGATATTATAATTTGCATTCGATATGATGGGTGTATGTACATCAAATTCACTAAATGAAAATTTATCTAGTATGAGAACTCTTTAGTCTGTCGGACGAATTGGGTGGAATTATCGAGGGGAGACACAAGTTATGGTGGTTTAATAAGACAAATTACACAATCAACATAATGACATTGTACAATCAAAACACCAAAAAATGGTGCTAAATAGTGCCACGTTGTTACAACTAGAAAGATTATAATAAAAAGAGTTTGAGCACACAAAGACAACTACAGATGATAATCGCAAATGACTTAGACCTTGTCGGAATGTTTGTTGGTGATGTGCCTCTTCAATTGTCCGTACTGTAAGTTATTCGTCACTTTGTAGCGATGACCACAATGACGACATGTTGCTTGGAAGGCACCACCTCCTAGCACCTCCTTCTCATAGTGACGGGTGAACAAGTACTCCCGTGGAATTTGAATTTCGTGAGAAGACATTGTCGGAAAATGACGTCGTTGTGGATGGCAATGTGTGAACCGACGGATGTGCCTATTTTTATAGCCCCAGGTAAAGTGGCTCCCTTACCCACCGCATAGGTATGCGGTAATACCCACCGCATACCCATGCGGTGTTTCCACCTCATGCCTATGTGGTGGCTCCCCTATATATATGTAGCCCAGACGAATGGTGACCGAAGTTCAGAATGTCGGACGACAGCGGCGACAGCTCGAGCAACGACACAATACGTCAAGGCATGATGGATGAATTCGAGGCGGCTCTATACACGGGAAGTGATGTGATCCTGGACGATGGTAGCTTGGTCGATGAACCTGGAAGAGAATATGACACCGTTGATGGATCTTGGAGGGATGAACATGTGATCCTAGCCTTGACAAGGCAACCTCGGAAGCTCTTACCTTGGACGACCTCATATTTCCGGAAGAAGAAGACATCAAATTCTTATAACTTGATCAACCGACATCTTCTCGCTATTTTGGCTCTAACTGGAGTTGTGTTTGTCCGAAGAAGACGCAAGAGAACTCGTTGGAAAGCTGATTTCGAGGGCTACGACATTGTTGAAGACGTCTCCCACCAATTTTACTCCAAAGATGGTCCTAAGTATCGTTCTTTGCAGCAACTCTAAGCTGAACGAAATTTGAAGCTTTTTCTTTATCCCACATCAATTACAAATACATGGAGATGACAATAAACTCCTATATGTGTGTAAACGCTTTTCATTTGAAGACAAGTTGAATTTGAGAAAACTAAGCTTGTGCTTCCTTCCTTTCGGGTTAAGAAACACAAATCTATCTTGGTGAGATGCCGGATAAACCCTCTTGGTGAGATGCTAAGAGCGATTCCTTAGTGAGAGACGACGGAATCAAAGGGTCTAAAACACTCAGAGTGCGAGGCCGAGAGTGCGGAAGATCGAGTGTTGGAGAGAGCTCGGAGTGCGAGGCCGAGAGCTATCTTGCATCACATATCCCTCAACCCCCATTCCCTTCTTTACCACCATTCTAAGGCCTTCCACAGCCCCATTATCACCCTCAATCATCCCCAAAACGTCACCCAAAAGCAGCCCTTCAATCCCTCTCAAACAAGCCCCGTTTGGACTCGCCTCTGCACAAGCGACATCTCGGTAAAACGCGATTTCCCGCTTCGCCTGACCTCCGATGGACAAGATCTGCCCCAATCCACGACCGCGACTTCAAGATCTACAAAGGTAGTACTTGCCCGTCCCCAGAAGCCGAGCCAATCGACAGGAAATCAGAAATCTTTGAAGACTGACCTGCTGCTCCAGAAACTGTCCAATTTTTCCCAACTTCTCGGAACTCTCGTCGCCGGTCCTGTTGCTCGAGCCCGGGTCCGAGCATGTCAAGTGGTATCAAAGCAACGACAAGGGTTCCTCAAGCTTTTGGGGTACGAATTACTATCTCTTTCGCATAATCTTTAGCCTATGCAAAATTTGTTCGATTAAGCCCGAGAGATTGCATTTTTTGTTCCTTTCTATTTCATTCATCATTCATCCAGAAAAATTATCTATCTTCTTGTCTTTTCATCCTTCCATTAGCCATGTTGAGTTACCAATTGTTGGATTGTCTTGTTCCTAATTGTGGATGACTCTTGATTTTACATGAGTTATGTTGAAGGTTGTCCAACCGTTGTCTTAAGTCTTTGAGCTTCAAAAAAAAAAAAAAGAGGGGGAAGCTCCAGCTATTAATTAAGGAAAACAAAAAAAAACAAGACGTGAGCTCGTTGGGTGTTCATAAAAAAAAAGGTGAGCTTGTTACTTGTCTTGTGTTCGAACAGGGAAAATTTTGGCAAGAAATTTGTTTTAGTTGCTCCATTTCCATCGATTGAGCTATTGAAGAAACTTGCTTCTATGCAATCTTTACATTGCAATCTCAATTTTTATTCGGGCTAAATCACATGTTTTGCATTCTCTAAAGATCATAGCGGTTTTGGTAAATACTCGCCGAAAGGCCCTTGTGTTTTTGCTTGCGAGATGTTTAGCTGGTCTGTTTTGGAGCTAGTGAGTGATTTGGGTTGGTTATTACTGAATACTTTTGCCACTATTATTGCTGTCAGATTATCCATTTCTGCCGGTGGATTTTAGGTGATTTGTTCCTCCTTGTTTGTGCTAGTTGCCACTCGCTTGTTACATGTTCTTGAGCGTCTTGCCCTTGCACTAAGAAAAAGGGGAGTTGAGAGTGTTGCTTGTTGCAACAGAAAAAGGAGAGGTGAGAGCAGCACCGAGTGGTGTTGGAAAAGGTGAGTGAGAGGAGAGTACCATCTAGAGTAAGGAGCGGAGAGATCAAACACCGAGGAGGTCAAACACTTGGAAGCCTTTATATACTAACCCTCTCATATATGTTGTTTGCTCATTTTGCAGGGTTCGAGCCTCTTTCTTTTCTGGAGAACATTATAAAAAAGCAGAGTGTGTAAAAGAGTGTGAGCGTCCACCAAAGTGAGAGAGAGATTTACATTTTCTCTAACTTGACGTGTTTGCTTGTTTTGTATGATGTTGCATCATTTAGGCCAACCTAGTATGGTGCATGGTGGAGGAGGTACTACGATCAAGGCTCTAGCAACCCGGATTGGACGGATGGAGGATGATGTGGCTGAGATCCTACGACACCTGCCTTCTACTCCAAAGAACAAGGTCAGTGACATCGACATACATGATGATCCGTATCAATTGGGACGAGACCGAGAAGGACGTAGTGGAAGTCATCATGGGCACCATAAGCCTTGACATGAGTCATCTACATGCTTTAAGGGACTCCTTCTAGAGAGCACCGCCGAGCTAGGCGTGGAAAACAGGTTGACATTCAGACATCATTGCTACAGATTGAGAAGCTAAGACAGGGTCCTCGCTCTCCTGATGATTACTACAAAGATCTTCATGATCTTCTGCAATGTTCTGGGACAAGGTATGATGAGGCTTATATACTTGCTAAGTTTCTTGCAGGGCTTAATTCGGATGTGGCAGATTTTGTCTTGCACTCTCGTCATTCCCATGTTGTTGATGCTTTGAACCATGCTACTCGTGTCTATGAGAAAGTTCTTAAGAAGACTATCGGTGCCCCTCCTTCTCGACGTTGCTCTAGTCGAGATAGCACCACCAAGCATCCTTCTGGCCTTAATTCACAACGAACAAAGACATTGTCGGCTATCACTATGAATTTTCTCCCTATGGCTACACCGATCCCTACAACACATGTTGTTAGATCCAAGTCTAGTGGTGTTTATGAGGGCCACCCACCTAGCTCCAAACTGGATGTCATCGAACCCCTTGTAAAGGAGAAGGAACTAGGGATCACACCGCACCTTGCTGGAGAGTTATATGAAGCTACAAGGAAGAGGAAGATGGACACTTATTCCCCTGTAGGGCGACAATTCTTACCTGAGGTCGACGATTCTTGCGACAAACGAGATGTTATACAGGGGACTCGAGTTTGTGTACTTGTTATGCTTCCTAGTGATTTATTTTTGTTGTCCTCATCTTATATGGCTAATTTGGTTGCTAGGGAACACTGCATCGTAGAAAAGGAAAATGCTCGGAGGGTTATAGAGCAACTGGTGCTAGTTTTAGGGCCCTCAAAGGACCCTGGGAATCAACTAGTCACTCGTTTGCAGGATGTTAGCCGAGTTACCCAGCGGAGTGGTGTTTCTTACTCTTTTAGTGATGTTTTGATTTGTCAAGTGTTCTTTGGTTCTTCTTCTATGAGTTTTCATGTGATTCGTGCAGGTACATGTTTGATAGGCGACCCACCGGATTCGAGGTCGAATCCTTTTAAAGGGAGGGAGGATGATGTGATCCTGGACGATGGTAGCTTGGTCGATGAACCTGGAAGAGAATATGACACCGTTAATGGATCTTGGAGGGATGAACATGTGATCCTAGCCTTGACAAGCAACCTCGGAAGCTCTTACCTTGGACGACATCATATTTCCGGAAGAAGAAGAAATCAAAGTCTTATAACTTGATCAACCGGCATCTTCTCGCTATTTTGGCTCTAACTGGAGTTTTGTTTGTCCAAAGAAGACGCAAGAGAACTCGTTGGAAAGCTGATTTCGAGGGCTACGACATTGTTGAAGACGTCTCCCACCAATTTTACTCCGAAGATGGTCCTAAATATCGTTCTTTGCAGCAGCTCTAAGCTGAACGAAATTTGAAGCTTTTTCTTTATCCCACATCAATTACAAATACGTGGAGATGACAATAAACTCCTATATGTGTGTAAACTCTTTTCATTTGAAGACAAGTTGAATTTGAGAAAACTAAGCTTGTGCTTCCTTCGTTTCGGGTTAAGAAACACAAATCTATCTTGGTGATATTCCGGATAAACCCTCTTGGTGAGATGCTAAGAGCGATTCCTTAGTGAGGGACGACGAAATCAAATGGTCTGAAACACTCAGAGTGCGAGGCCGAGAGTGCGGAAGATCGAGTGTTGGAGAGAGCTCGGAGTGCGAGGCCGGGAGCTATCTTGCATCACATATCCCTCAACAACCATTCCCTTCTTTACCACCATTCTAAGGTCTTCCACAGCCCCATTATCACCCTCAATCATCCCCAAAATGTCACCCAAAAGCAGCCCTTCAATCCCTTTCAAACAAGCCCCGTTTGGACTTGCCTCTGCACAAGGGACATCTCGGTAAAATGCGATTTCCCGCTTCGTCTGACCTCCGATTGACAAGATCTGCCCCAATCCGCGACCGCGACTTCAAGATCTACAAAATAAGTACTTCCACATCTGCAGAAGCCGAGCCAATCGAGGGGAAATCAGAAATCTTTGAAGACTGACCTGCTGCTCCAGAAACTGTCCAATTTTTCCCGACTTCTCAGAACTCTCGTCGCCGGTCCTTTTGCTCGAGCCCGGGTCTGACCACGTCAGGAAGTCCACAATCACAGAGTGTGGAATCGATAATAAAGAGCCCACGGGAGGAGAATTGATCGTTGCTTGTCGCAAACCAACAACACCGTTGGCAGATCAATATTCTAGAAAGTCGTGTGGCAGTTCTCGAAGAGGAAAAAAAGGCTTTAGTGATACAGCTAGAGAAGTCGAGAGTACCTAAATCCTAAATATATTAGTCTTGTATGCGATGTGTTGTAGTTTCGTGAAGTTCGTGAGGAATAATAAAATTTGAGCGATAAATTATCGGTGCTTAACAGAATCTATATACAAATATATCCAAAAGTAGTACGGTGTAACAAACCACAAATATACAAAACAGACAAATCCGAAATAGATAACAAACCAAATAAATCCCAGCAAAATCATAAATCCAAGCAAATCAATCAGAAAAACTAACGACAAGCAAATCCAAAAATCCAACACGATCAGCCACGGCGGGGGGTCAGACCAAAAGCACACATAAATGTGCTACAAATGCTCTTCCGTCACATGTACTCCAACGGATAGAAGTCGCTGAATCTTCTCCCTAGCAGCGCGGTGTCGCATCTCCTCAATCGTCAAATCGGGCGGTGGCGGCAGGATGATGGGGCGGTGTCGGGGAGTGTCAGGGAGTATGTATGGACGACTAAAGCGGTGGAACCACTCCACATAGTCATCCACCACACCATATGGGTACTCCGGACTGGTTCGTGGCAACTCCATTATAGGGAACAAATGATCGAACCTATGCGCCCAGTGGTTGTCGATCGCCTATAATACAGCCTCCTTCTTGCCCTTCACGGACTTCGGCTTGTGCACTCTGTCAGGTCTGATAGGATCGGTGGGAATGTGCTAAACCCGGCCAACTGTCGTAGCACACGGTCGGGCATGTACGGCTCCTCCTCGAACAACCAACGGATGGTGCCCCTGTAACGTGACAGCCGCAGATGTCCATCAAAATCCAAGTCCCTACCGAAGGACATGAACTCGATCTGCAACATAATAGAAAGTGTTATGACGATTCATATATGTGTCGATTTTATTGTAAAACATATTTACGCAGCTTAATCCAATTCATGCATACCTCGTCGACAGTCATCTCGTCTAGCCTCCGCCGCAAAACATCCAGTCGCTCAATGTGAGGTCTATCATCCCGGGAAACCGTAGAGGTCCAAGGTGTTGCCACCTCGACGTACCGCACCCCGTGTCATGGATCCCGAGAAAGCCTCTGAACGAGCGTCATATTCCCCTTGAACACAGTGAAGTACAACCATATCCACACCTACAATTGAAGAAGTCTATGAGCCACATATTCATTGTAACTTATTTTTAAAATTGGGAAATTAAATTATCAGAGAATGAATCAATTACCAGCAACAGTCGCGTACAATTGTCAATATCTTTGGCCAACTCTCTGGTCGCCTCGCCCAATCTGCGATACAAGCAGGCCAAGACCCCTGCCGCTAGAGATAACTGCAGAACCTGCGCGACATCCATAAAGCAGAGAAGCACCGCAGGGCGCACTTTTCCGCCCGACTTGTCAATGAACAGCATCGCAGACACAATCATCCCCATCGCAAAAGCCACGATGCACTCCATATCACGCTCAAGGGGGACGCCATCTCTCACCATCTACATCATCGGTGCTATCTTCTCAAGAAGGGTCGTAACAGTCGGACCTCCATGGTCGTTGGCGCTATGCCACTCCGTCTGGGTGGAGTTGTACAAATCTCCAACTAGATCCTTCTCGGTGAGCACGTCATGCAGAAACACACACTCTTCCCCGTGCAACCCATACCCAAGTATGAAAAAGACATCGTGCAGTGTGATGGTGATCTCTCCCCATGCAAAGTGGAAGTTGTTCATCTCCGGATGGCAGTGATCAACGAATGCACTAATGAGATTGTGATCCACATGATCCCACTCGAAATCCCGCAGCTCCCATAGGCCACTGTCACGCAGTGCAGGCAACCATGACTCATGTCCGTCTACCTCCAACATCGCCTCAACACGGCCCAACCACTGTCCCCGTGAACTACTACCCTCGCCCTGCTCTCGCTGCCTCCGCTGCACACCATGAACCGGAGCATGTGCCATATGCTCTCCTCTCATGTCCTGACCACGATCGTCAAGTGGCCCATACTGCGAATCGTGGAAGTCACCACGCATCGGCACACCACCTCCAGGCGCAACTCGTTGTAACTCTGCCGCATGCGTCGAATCATCAGGAGGACCCCGAACCTCAGTCTGCGGCGGGGACTCACTCGTCTATCCTTGTACATCCTCCTGCTGACTCCCAAGCGTCGGCGCCCCACCATGATCAACTAACGGTGTGAACGCCATAAAATCTATCTAGCCCATCACCCATGGATCGTGATCTCCCTCCCTAGCATGGCTCATCCCTACACCATAGCTGATCCCAACACCCACATCTCCGACCAGCAGTGTCGTGTCGTCATACGAGTTCAGCTCCTCGCTCTCAAACACAGTCCCAAAGTACGCTTGGAACCCATCGTGATGAGTCTACGGCTGATCATGCACTCGCTCAGCTCCCGCGTCCAGTGCTGGGTCAGCCCGAAGGAACTTCTTCACCATCTGCTCAGCCTCCGCTTGGGTAGACTCATTTGTCGGCTGCACCGCTGCGTCATTGGTGCAGTCCGTCGTAATATCCATCTCTATCTGCGTCAAACTCTGAAATGTCTCTATAGACGACTATGACATCTGGCCACATCCGTCACTGGGGTCGATAACTGACTGACTCAATGACTCAACCCCAAAATCTACACCTACCGGCTCACTATCCCTATGCATAGGATCCTCTACACCCTTCAAATGTAAATGAATAGACTGATTCTCTGCACGTGACTCACTCAACGTCTGTATCTCCCTGTCGGCAGCCCTCCTGGCAGATTGTAGAACCACCATATCTGCTAATCTCCTTAATAATGTGGTATGTGTACCAGAAAAAATATTTTTCTAAATCCTATTGATCATAGATGTTACTCTCTAATTTTCACACACACTCCTATATCGTATTACTTCTAAAATGTTGAACGATTTCCCACAGATAATTAATGATTTCATCCTAATACTGTCGTTCACTAAAAAATAAAAAACTATATTTAAGCAATTTCAACATACCTGTGGTTGTGGCGAGCCGGATGACCTCCTCCTCCTAAGTGTTTCCATACAACCACTACCACGTCTCTGAATAGTCGGATCCGGCTACATTATATATAACAATAATCCGTTAACGCTATCTCCTTACGATTACAAATAATTTAATTCAAATTTAATATAGTTTAATTTTTACTTGTAAAGGATGTCTCTGACCACGACCGGCACCAGCAGCCTCATCTCCCTCACAGCCGTTATCTCTCACCATCTCAACACTCCGGTAGAAAGTGGGAATAGAAAAAAATACACTCGGAAAGACACGAGGAAAGAGGGACAGACACGCGGGAAAATGTGTGAGGAAGTTCGAAATGCGGGGGATTGAAAGAGGGGGGAGTCGAGGAGAGAAACGACGGAAAAAAAGGTCAAGCTCGAAAGGCCAGGGAAGGATTAGAATCGGAGAAGAGTCGGAAATCGTGCGAGAGAATGGGGCCCGCACGCCTATTTATGGGCCCCAGAAACCCACCGCATATGTATACAGTGGGTTTGAACAGTTGCTATAAAGGTAAAAAACCTACCGCATACATATGCGGTGGGTGTTTTTAAATTTTAAAACACCACCGCATGGGGTATGCGGTGGGTTTCGGATATCTTCCAAAAATCGGATCAAGATATCCAAAACACACCGCATGGGTATGCGGTGGTGTTCCATCGCATACCTATGTGGTGAGTTTTGGCATAACGGACCCCATTTTACCCAGGTCCACCGCATATACATGCAGTAGGTTCGTATAGGATCAACGAACCCACCGCATGTATATGCGGTGGCTTAGGGAAAAATAGGATTAATGTCACCCCATATCTATGCGGTGATTAGCGATGGAAATAGTAAAAATTAGCGGTGAAAATATCCGCCCCGATTATTGACACACACGGTTATTCTAAACTCATATGCGAGGATGCCATCAAATATGCTTTGTTCCAGCCGAATCTTTTCCTTACAAAAAATAAAATAATAGTAAAATATGGAGTATATAAATTAGTCATTTCAAAGAAGAAATTAGTTGATTGGCATTTTGTAAATATTTATTTTATGAGATTTGTTTAAAGCTTCGTTTGGCATGTAATCTAATTTTTTCGGAATTTATAGATTTGATATTATATCATTTTAAATGAAATAAATATAAGATTTTAGTTTAATTAACATTAGTATTAGTAGCTTTTAAACAGCTACTCGCCCAATTTTTTCAAAAATTTTGATATTGTATTCTCATGTTTATATTAGCTACCTTAACGGGTAGATTTACCAAATACTATAAAGACCGAAAAATATTTTAATAATATTTTAATCAATTAATGATCTAAATTGATTAAATTAGGAATATTTGTCCTCGAGCTATCGGATTATTTGAAAATCTCCTAAAATAAGTTCCGTTATTGTTTTGAATGGATTTTTTCTGACGGATTTCAATTCCGCTAATTTGACTTGAGATTTTGAAATACGAGCGAGATTTCATCTGATTAAATATTTCGGTCTGAAAATTCGATTTGAAATTTTGATTCAAGATTTGGTTTGAGCGATCGAATGTCTGGATTCGAATTCCGAGTATTTGAATGGGTTCCTTTGGAACCACTTCTCTCTCTCTCCCTCCCTCCCTCCCTTTCTCTTTGTCCTCTTCTTCCCCTTTTTGTTCAAACGACCACCCACAATACACACCACCAATATTGCACCTCTATATAAGGCATGGTTCTCCAAATCCCTAAACCCTTATCCACTCTTAAACCCTAAAACACACCCCCTCCTTTCTCATTTTCAGATTTCAAACACCCTAAAAAATCCCACCTTTCTTCCTTATTGAATTTGTAAATAAAGAGCGGCCATATCCGGGGTTCGAACTAGGGACCTTTGGGTACAGCCCGCAAGCCGTTTCCGGTGAGCCGTTCCGAAATAGTTGACCTTTGTATACGAGTAACAAGTGATAATGCATATTTAGATAGGCATTATAGAGTAGTTTTAGGGTCATTTATATGTATATATTTTACTTTAAAGGGTTAGTTTACTTGTTTTCTCATTTGGTACTTAAGTGCGGAATTTACACAAGTTTAGCGAGTAATTGCAGATTTTGGATTCGAAGTATGGAGGAGGTCATTCATTAAAGTCATATGGATCATATGGAGGCAAGAACGAGCTAGAGAAGCCAAGTTGGAATGCACAAGGAAGAGGCAAAGGGCATACAAGAGAGAAAACGGCACCCGCGGCCAGAGGAACAAGGGAAGCCAGAAACCGCACCGGCGGCCAGAGAGGCAGCACCCGTGGCCATTCCAGCAGAACACCAATTCTGGGCAGCACCCGCGGCCTAGGAGGCAGCACCCGCGGTTTTTCTGGGCCGGATTCAACGCCGATTTTCTATCCTCTTAAGTTAGGCCTATCTTTGGGAAATACTTTCTAGGTTTTTATGACGGTATTCTTAGGTATTTAAAGACCGATTTTAGATGATTTTCGGTAATCTTTTATCCTTTGAAGAATTGAGAGCCGTCGTTTAGGAGCATGAGCAACTAAACTCTCAAGGTTTTACCTACGATCAAGACTTGGTTTTGTTGAATTGTGACTTTGGAATTCTAGTTTATTTCTATTATCTTCTTCAATTTCCTTGTGCTTTAATTGCTTGATGGTGTTGATTCTACTTGATTCGCGACCTCGTTAGAATTGCATCATTTCTAGGGTTTTGATTCATACGTTTGTGAAGCCTAATCCAAAGTAGCAAATACAATTAAGTGGATCTCATTGAAAAGCTTGATTGTATAGGAAGTTGACTATAGGTTAAATGTTAGTTCTTTAGGGAATTAATATTGCTTATAAGCTTTATATATCTTTAGACTTAGTACTATTTCTAGGATTAAACCTTAATCCTTGTTAAGATTGCCTAGGAATAAGGGATTATTAGGACTCATAGGACTAATAATCTATTTAAATCAAGATAAGAGTGGATATAGAAAAGATACAACTAGAAGGAAGAACTATGATCAAGGAGACGAACCAAAGTTGAGAATCGTAGGTGAAACATCTCATTCATCATTGTCTACAACCATCACCTTTATTCACTTCTTGAGTTCTTTTCATCTTTACATCTCTACAACCCCCCTTGTTTACTCTCGTTGGTGATTATAACGCTTAAAGTAATGGTAGTTCCCTGTGGACCGACTCCGGACTTACTAGCTATACTAGTTGGTTAGTTTGGATATTCTTTTGATAGGAAACACAACGATTTTGTCCTGTCAAAATTTGGCGCCGTTGCCGAGGAACTATTTTTTGTTTACTTTGTGTGTTTAATTACTAACCTTGGTGTGGACCACTTACATGGTCCGCACTCGTGCTACTAACATATGTTGAAGGTGAGGTTGTTGCAGTTAGACGGAGAGAGTTTTCATTAATATTTCATCAGACTGCAGGAGTACATTAATGATGTTTATTCATGGGGATATCAAGCTAGTATGAGGGAAGTGCTTCTATGCATCTTTGATGACATGACTTATGAGACACGGAGTCTTGCCGATCGCCTGAGTGATGGAGGTTTATTAGATATGGGACTCTCGGAGATGTGGGAATTTTTCTGCTACATGGATAATCAATGTGCGCAGAACGAGTCACTTCCTCCAGTATCTCAAATCGTTGAGACCTCTGTTGCACCTCTTGAGGTCATTGTGGAAAATCACACTGAGAAGATAGAGGAAGAAGACACTCCATCTAATGAGATCATCCCTAGCTCGCCCATTGATGAATTGGGTCCAGAGCTTATTGCTGAGGCTACAAAGCAAGAAAATGTTACCTTCTGCACTAAAAAGAATATTGGTGTATACTTTGATCCATTTGACTGCTACTTTGACAAGCCACCAATAGAACTGAATTGGTGGTATTATATACCCTCTGTGGGTAGTCAAGCTCATGATTACAATAAGTCGAAACGGTTCTTAAATGTATTATTATTTAGTTTCTATTTTTTTGTATGTAGTGCATGCTTGTTTGTTAGTTGTGCACAAGAGTTAGACAGGTTGTTGAGGGATTTGACTATGTCCGATTAGTGTCTTAAGCTTCAACATAACTCCAAGCCAAGGGCGAGAAACAAAGGCGCTTCTCGGGAGGCAACCCGAGGTAAGTAGACTATAAGTTTTCTTTTCTCTATTAATTTTTCATTTTTCTTAGCGTAGTTAGAACCGTCGTAGATTTTAGGAACTTGATTTCCGCCATGTTAGACTAACCTTTCAGGGGGAAGAACGAAGAAGGTAGGAAAGGCAACGCTTTGGAAAGGCAGCGGTTGCGGCGAATCTGGGCAACAACACAGAAACCGCACCCGCGGTCCAAAAACCGCACCCGCGGTCCAAAAACCGCACCCGCGACCAATATTGGGGAGGGTTCTGGAATGGCAGCACCCGCGGCCCAGGGGGCAGCATCCGCGGCCTCAGCCTACAGCCTCCTCTTCATTTGTTTTCGACGCTTTTCCTTTCGTACCAGTCTCCACCACCGCCATACTAATGAGCTTGTGAGTTTTACGTTTCTCCTCCCTTGTTCTTTCTAATTTTTGTTGTTTTAATTTCATTGGGACAATGAAAGTTTCAAGTGTGGGGGAGAGGATCAATGTACATAGTAGGTTGCATTGCATATCGAGCATGTTTTAGATAGTCTGCATAACATTCATGTTTTAAAGCTTTGCATCTTAGGTTTATTTTAAGAAAAAGAAAAAGAGAAAAAAAAAAAGAAAAAAAAATGGAAAAGAAAAAAAAAATCATGCATCTGCATAAAGTATGTCATTATCTAAACAACCACCTAGTCTAGTGAATCCTCAAAATTTTATTGAAATTATGATCATATAAGTCCCATGACATTTTTGAATTGCTTTAGCCTTATCCCACTTATTCTTTTTATGTGAAACATAGCTAGGTGAACATAATTTAGCTTGTATGATCTAAGTTCCCAGGATGACTGGAATCCAACAAAAATTTAACCTTGTGAGATTGATTTTTGGCCTTATTGGGACTACACTTTATTGAGTCCTTTTGCTCTTGTTTCATGTGTGTGAATACTCTCCAATGCTTCTACCTCTTGGAATTGATTTTGTTATCTATGTCAAGGTTGTACTTATATGTTTGTTATTGGTGAATTTCACATGATTAGGGCACCTTTATTAGCCCTATTTGACTCTATTCCACCTTACATATGATCCTTTGCTTTAAACCAATTTGAGCCTAATTGCCTATTCTTTTATATCTCCACAAGATTTTCCATAGCCAATTATAGCCTGACCCTACCCGGGAATTAGGAATGGTTGGTGAGTATTTATATTGTGGATGACGGTTTTTAGTGGTGGATTGTATGGTTAATATTCCCTTATGAGATGTGTGATTATTGCTAGTACATTCATTACTTGGGACCTAAGGAGAATAAAATTCACTTAGGGGTAAAAGTCAAGGAAAATCATTTGATATAGCATGGGAAAAAAAGGGGAAAAAGAAAAGAAAAGAAAAAAAAAGAAAGAAAAAAAAAATAAAGGGATGAGTTGAGTATGGTTTGTAAAGTTATATGCTTGAGATTGGAGTTGTATTACATTTTAGAGTTATGGTATGAGTTTATGAGTTGTATTGTGATTTGGTTGCTTCCTTAGTTCCTGGATTATGAGCACCACATGGCCTAAATTGTTCCATACCTTATGTTTTCTACCTTGGCCCCATTACAACCCAGAAAAGACCTCATGGTGATTTTTGCCGGTAATGACATCCACGGTGGAGATTGTGGTTCAATTTTGATTCTTATGTAGCTTAGTTGCATTTTAAGTAGAGTATGAGTGTTAATTGATAAACCTAAACACTTGAGTGCGAGCGAAAACACTTTATTCCCGGTGAGGTTGGATGTGTAAGCATGCGGGTTACTTGATCACATAAATACTTGCTATGACATTTGTTTGCCTTGTCTATGTTTGCACTTTGATGAGATGTTGCTTCTGATGAGGCTATTGCATGAAGGATTGTGTTTGTGGGATGAATGACTCATAAAAGATTTGTTTTGCTCGAGGACAAGCAAACGGCTATGTGTGGGAGGGTTTGATAATGCATATTTAGATAGGCATTATAGAGTAGTTTTAGGGTCATTTATATGTATATATTTTACTTTAAAGGGTTATTTTACTTGTTTTCTCATTTGGTACTTAAGTGCGGAATCTACACAAGTTTAGCGAGTAATTACAGATTTTGGATTCGAAGAATGGAGGAGGTCATTCATTAGAGTCATATGGATCATATGGAGGCAAGAACGAGCTAGAGAAGCCAAGTTGGAATGCACAAGGAAGAGGCAAAGTGCATACAAGAGAGAAAACGACACCCGCGGCCAAAGGAACAAGGAAAGCCAGAAACCGAACCCGCGGCCACAGAGGCAGCACCCGCGGCCATTCCAGCAGAACACCAATTCTGGGCAGCACCCGCGGCCTAGGAGGCAGCACCCGCAGTTTTTCTGGGCCGGATTCAGCGCCGATTTTCTATCCTCTTAAGTTGGGCATATCTTTGGGAAATACTTTCTGGGTTTTTATGACGGTATTCTTAGGTATTTAAAGACCGATTTTAGATGATTTTAGGTCATCTTTTATCCTTTGAAGAATTGAGAGACATCGTTTAGGAGCATGAGCAACTAAACTCTCAAGGTTTTGCCTACGATCAAGACTTGGTTTTGTTGATTTGTGAGTTTGGAATTCTAGTTTATTTCTATTATCTTCTTCAATTTCTTTGTGCTTTAATTGCTTGATGGTGTTGATTCTACCTTGATTCGCGACCTCGTTAGAATTGCATCATTGCTAGGGTTTTGATTCATACGTTTGTGAAGCCTAATCCAAAGTAGCAAATACAATTAAGTGGATCTCATAGAAAAGCTTAATTGTATAGGAAGTTGACTATAGGTTAAATGTTAGTTCTTTAGGGAATTAATATTGCTTATAAGCTTTATATATCTTGAGACTTAGTTCTATTCCTAGGATTAAACCTTAATCCGTGTTAAGATTGCCTAGGAATAAGGGATTATTAGAACTCATATGACTAATAATCTATTTAAATCAAGATAAGAGTGGATATAGAAAAGATACAACTAGAAGGAAGAACTATGATCAAGGAGACGAACCAAAGTTGAGAATCGTAGGTGAAACATCTCATTCATCATTGTCTACAACCATTACCTTTATTCACTTCTTGAGTTCTTTTCATCTTTACATCTCTACAACCCCCCTTGTTTACTCTCGTTGGTGATTATAACGCTTAAAGTAACGGTAGTTCCCTGTGGATCGACTCCGGACTTACTAGCTATACTAGCTGGTTAGTTTGGATATTGTTTTGATAGGAAACACAACGATTTTGTCATGTGAACAAGTCTCATGTTCGAATCTGGATTCCTTATAATTTTTATAATGATGGATTGATTTATATTTTACACAAATTTAATGCAGCACAGTTGATAAGAAGAGTTGAGTGGTTCAATGGTTGAAGAAGTGTGGGAAGTGAATTTAAACCACCTTTCTTCCTATATTGTCAAGCTTCAAACACAAACCAAACACCTCCAAGCACCACCTTGTTCTTGATTTTCTCCAAGCTAAAACACAAGCAAAATGCTCTCATTTCCCTCTCCTTTTCGTGTCCAAGTGAAGGAAGGAATCTAGCACCTCCATAGACGTTGTTTCCACTGCAGCAAAAGCTCCAACAGCATTTCGCCACCGCGAAGAGCCCTTTCGCCGCCGCGAGGAAGAACCCAGCAACCTCCCTTGTTCGTTTTCTCGCACGGGGAGCCTTCGTTCTCATTCCTCTAGCTTCCAAAATCAGTAAAGTTGCACATTTACTCACTTCCTCACATTCCTAGGCCAAAAGGAAGCCATTTCAGCATCGAAGAAGCTTGGCCGAGCCCACACATCCCCTCTCTTTCCCTGTTTTCCAGTGGTAAGTCCATGTTCCTCCCTTTCCTTTTATTTTCCACTCAAATTTTTGTAAAAGATGACTTTTATTCAGCCTCTATCCTTCCTAGGCCCGATCAAGCTTCCTCGCCGTCCTTGGAGCTCGGAATCCCGCATTGAAGGTCATTGGAGCTTTTTCGAAGAATTTCGGTAATCCCTCTTCTGCTCTCCCCCTCTGGTACTCATTTGATTCTTTTCTTGATGTTTGAGGTCAGGGAATGATGTCGGAAAGGATGAGAGTGGGTTGGGAAAGTAAAAAGCAAGTTTGGATAAAAAAAAAACGAGCCGCAGACGCTTGCTTCGCCACGGCAAACAAAATCTGGGAACTAGGAAACAGATGGTGGCTTTCGCCACGTTGAAAACCCATTTCTCCGCGGCTAAAGAGGTCTCTTGCAGAGGTGAAAGTCACCACTCGCAGGAATCCAAGAGCCAAGTTTCGCTGCAGTGACCGACCATTTTTTCATGGCAAAACTCTATTCTAAAGCCTTAGCCGAGGCCGGTTTCCTTTCTTTCTTTAGGTTTGACTCGGTTTGGTTTAAATCTGTTTTGAGGTTGGTTGTATGTATGATTTAAATGATATGTGTTATGTTTGTGTTATAAAATGATTTGTTATGATGTGGATTTATGGATTTGATTTAAAATATGGTTTGCTATGGTTTATCGGCTTAGATGCATTTGATCTTGAACTTTAATGCTATACCAATTTGGTTCAAGCGATTGACTGTGAACTTATATAAATGAGTCTTGGTAATTGAACTGCCATTTGAAACTAAAATGGTTTGACGATATCTTGCTTGAATGATTTTCTGAACCCCTTTTTAACGTTATAATTGTTAAGAACAATTTAACTGGACTAAACATTTTGAGACCAACCTTTTGGATACTGGTATTTAACGAACTGACATATTGGACCCTTGGACTTTCGAACTATTTAACCGAACCTTTGAACTTTGACTGGGCATTTTGAACTTTAATTGTCGGACATGAATTGGACCATGGGCTTATGACTTGATTGTAATTACAACTTAACTGATATCTTGAGACATAAATGCTTATGTAACAGGATTAAGGAATTTGATAACTATTTGATGAGATAGTTCTAATAATGATCTGGCTAAACTTTGATGATGCCTTCCTTCTATGTTTGCTTATTTCTATGTAGCAGTTGATGGGTCATATACTCCTCGGACTTATACTCTGTTCTTATCAAACTGCTAGGTGATTTGTGACGTGTTTGGTTGCCTACTGCTGGTTATTAATTTTGCTGATCTGCTATTCTAGGTAAGTTCCCGAGGGGGCTTACTCAAGTTGGACTCTCATGCTTATTGTTGCATTTTATGGTAGGTGTTGCATATGCATAATCACATGGTCATGTAGTATCATGCTTAGGTTTTACACCCTTGAATGAGCATCTGTTTACTCAATGTATTTGGTACAGAACGATCGTTAATTGTGAGTCATTACAGTATTTCCTAGTGTCAGAGGACAGGCCAGCTGATGGAGGACCATCCCAAGAACCACCCGATGCCCCTCATTTCGGAGATGGAGATAGACCTATCACTAGGTCACGAGCTAAAAAGATAAGAGATGAACTTAACGCTTTCATCATCCACCATATGAAGTTGGTGCTACCAAAGGAGCCCGAGGATGACTTCATCGCATTGCTGGAAACCGCACCATTCTCGGGTTCGACTAAGAGTGATTCAGCCACCACCCATACTTAGCCTTTCATTTGCTTGCTTGTTTTGGACTTAGAGTTTTGGGCCTTTGTTTGGGTTTAGTTGGACTTGTTGAGATCTTGTGTTTTTGGGCCTTTGCTTTTGGGCTGATTTTCTCTCCTATTTAAGGCTTGTAAACTCTCATTTGAAGACACTTTGAATCTTGTTAATGAAAACCTAGTTGGTTTCACTCTCCAAAGGTGAGAGCTTCATGCCTTGTGTGCATGTGTGTTGTATTCAGTTCGGTTGTTCTTGGTTTTGTCAATTTCTCGAAGATTGGTGATTCCGAGATGAGCACGAACCTCCTCCTTGTGCTTCCATGGCCAGCCATGGTTGTGTAAGGTTGTATAGGGTTGGTTTTGGTGTCATTCAAGTTGGTTCTTGGTGCATTGTCCCAATGGGTCTTCTTGTTGTTCATCAAGGTTGATTCCTCCTATCTTTCCCTTTCATTTCCCTTTGTTTTATTCTATTTTTCCTTTTCATTTGGTCAAGCCTTGCTCCCAAGGTTTAATCCCCCTTTGCTGCGTTTTTCTTGTCTCACTTGTGCCATTTCTTTGTGTTCTTGTGATTCCGAGTCCACAACGTCAAGAAAGTCGGGAAAACAGCGGCTAACCCCGCATCAAATTGGCATCAGAGCATAGGTTCACTTGGCGTTGTTTGAAACAAGAACGATCAAACCAAGAATCACTTTCTCTTGGTAAGTTTTGTAAGAAATTCCTTGTTCAATGTCTTGATCTTATTCTATTGTGTTGATTTTGTGGTATTGGCGCTTGTGCATGCAATTTTTCATTTTCGACCACCCTACCACCACCACAGCCCCACCGGTGCACCACCACAACCCCCATCTCAGCCCCCAGCTGTTCATTTGTGCTTCCTCAAGAAGCTTGTCCTTGGAACTTCCACAAAAAAAATCAGATCTTGTGTTCCCCATAAAGTTGTCCACTTTATTATTTCTCCAAAAAGTTGTATCTTGTTTGCTTTTCCAAGAAGCATTGACATTTGGTTATCTTTTCAGATTTTATTATTTACCTTTTCATATTTGTGTTGAGAGAAAGAGGTAAAACCGAAATTAAAAAAAAAAGTTCATTATGTCGATCGTTCATAATTGTTTCGGGTGTTTGTTTAGCCATAATTCTATTCATCAAGTCTTTAGCCGCACCTAGAATCTGCGTGTTTGGTATTAAGATCAACCCTTATTGTCGTTGTGTTGTTTAAAGTTTGCTAATCTTGTGGTTGATTATTGACTATACCAAGGCAAATTTGAGTCTAGGTTACAACCCCGCGGCTTGTATTGTCCATTACCCATTCCTGCAGCCCCTTGGGAGGACATATCCATGGACTTTATTGTTGGGTTACCTAGGACTAAGAAGAGGAGGGATTCGATCTTTGTGGTTGTTGATCGTTTCTCTAAGATGGCTCACTTTATCGCTTGCCATAAGACTGATGATGCCTCTAATGTAGCTAACCTTTTCTTTAGAGAGATTGTTAGGCTTCATGGAGTACCTAAGACTATAGTGAGCGATCGGGATGTGAAATTTCTTAGCCACTTTTGGAGGACTCTTTGGGGTAAAATAGGGACGAAGTTGCTGTTTTCCACCTCTAGTCACCCACAAACCGATGGGCAAACGGAGGTAACCAATAGGACCCTTACTACCATCCTTAGGGCCATCATTAGGAACAATTTGAGGTTGTGGGAGGATGTTTTGCCTCATGTGGAGTTTGCTTATAACCGGACTGTGCATTCATCGACTAAGCTTACACCATTTGAGTGTGTTTATGGTACTAACCCACTAACCCCTTTAGATCTTACCCCATGTCCCATGAGGGAGAAAGAAGACTTTGATGCGGGAAAACAGGTGGAATTCATTCGGGAGCTTCATGAGCGTACTCGTGTCCGGCTAATTCAAAAGGCCGAAGAGAATGCCAGACGAGCCAACAAGGGGCGTCGCAAGATGATTTTCCAGCCCGGCGATCTAGTTTGGGTGCATTTGCGAAAGGAGCGATTTCCAAAAAAGCGCAAGTCTAAGCTCGCTCCTCAAGGAGATGGTCCATTCAAGGTATTGCAAAGATTCGAGGATAATGCCGACAAGATTGACCTACCGGGTGACTATGGAGTTAGTGCAACATTCAATGTCGCCGATCTCACCCCCTACCTAGATGAGGATGAAGACATGGATTCGAGGTCGAATCCCTTCCAAGAATGGGAGAATGATGGAGGACCATCCCAAGAACCACCCGATGCCCCTCATTTCGGAGATGGAGATAGACCTATCACTAGGTCACGAGCTAAAAAGATAAGAGATGAACTTAACACTTTCATCATCCACCATATGAAGTTGGTGCTACCAAAGGAGCCCGAGGATGACTTCATCACATTGCTGGAAACCGCACCATTCTCGGGTTCGACTAAGAGTGATTCAGCCACCACCCATACTTAGCCTTTCATTTGCTTGTTTGTTTTGGACTTAGAGTTTTGGGCCTTTGTTTGGGTTTAGTTGGACTTGTTGAGATCTTGTGTTTTTGGGCCTTTGCTTTTGGGCTGATTTTCTCTCCTATTTAAGGCTTGTAAACTCTCATTTGAAGACACTTTGAATCTTGTTAATGAAAACCTAGTTGGTTTCACTCTCCAAAGGTGAGAGCTTCATGCCTTGTGTACATGTGTGTTGTATTCAGTTCGGTTGTTCTTGGTTTTGTCAATTTCCCGAAGATTGGTGATTCCGAGATGAGCACGAACCTCCTCCTTGTGCTTCCATGGCCAGCCATGGTTGTGTAAGGTTGTATAGGGTTGGTTTTGGTGTCATTCAAGTTGGTTCTTGGTGCATTTTCCCAATGGGTCTTCTTGTTGTTCATCAAGGTTGATTCCTCCTATCTTTCCCTTTCATTTCCCTTTGTTTTATTCTGTTTTTCCTTTTCATTTGGTCAAGCCTTGCTCCCAAGGTTTAATCCCCCTTTGCTGCATTTTTCTTGTCTCACTTGTGCCATTTCTTTGTGTTCTTGTGAGTCCGAGTCCACAACGTCAAGAAGGTCGGGAAAACAGCGGCTAACCCTACATCACCAGCTCCATTGGGTTTGTCCTGATAGAGTCATATGAGAACATTAGCATGACTTTGTACATTTATTATGATATGGTTCAGCGGAGACTGCTGTGAGCCTATTTCGCCATGTTTTCTACTTACTTTTATATCGATTTCTGCAGGCATTTCATTGCATTTGGGTTAGAATAGTACAGAATCTATGTAGTTTATGCTTATTTTCCAAATTATGGAGTCTACACTAGTTTCTGTTTAATTTCACATAAATCGAGGCATTTTACAGCAATTCAGAGAAAGGAGAAAAAGCTCGAAGTCAACTACAGAAAGTCCAAGGTCAAGGAGCAGCGGAACCAGGACGAATCGAGCAAAGAACAAGGAAAGACCTACTCGACAAGGCTGGTCGATATCGACCACTTTAGTCGATATCGAGTAACCCACCAGAAATATACATGGAGTCGAGCAGAGTCACTCGAGCAGAACAATCCTAGTCGACGTCGAGTAGACTTGGTACAATCCGAGGAGAGAAAACCCTACTTGATGTCAAGTAACTTGGTCGACGTCGAGTAGCCATATCGAGCAGTCCGAGTCCGAGATCGAGTGGAATCCGAGCATGAGGAGTTACTTGCAAGCCAAGGCACGACAAATCTATCAATATGGAGTCAAGATCTATCAAGATGGAAGGATTTATCCACATTAGAGATAGTTTCCTTTTAGATTTAATTATTTTATTTCCAAGTTTTATCTTAATGTTATTAGATAGAAAGTTTTAGATTTAGATATAACTAATCCTTCCTAGAATAGCTACATGGAACACTATAAATAAGGCTTTAGGGGTTGGATTTTAGAATCATCCAAGCCAAGCCACAAGATAACACATAGAGAGAGAGAGAGAGAGAGAGAGTGAATAGGAGAGAGAGAGAGAGAGAGAGAGAGAGAGAGAGAGAGAGAGAGAGAGAGAGATGGAGCCGAGTGCAAGTTTGTGAAGCGAGAGCGGAGTTGGCTTTATTCGATTGTAAGTCTTGTTTGATTTTATTAATGCAATTTAGTTCCTTTTTTGTTATTGATCTATTTCTTGATGATGAAGAGCGAGTAGTCACCCAACTTCTAGGGTTGGGGTGAGCCCGACGGTAGCCATGTAAGGTGATGCGCTGAAGGTATAATCTTTTGATGCGATTTCGTCTTATATCCCTATGAGCATGATTCTTTTCCGAAAGTTGAAGGTGT
Source organism: Persicaria tinctoria (assembly GCA_037127255.1). Classification (NCBI taxonomy): domain Eukaryota; kingdom Viridiplantae; phylum Streptophyta; class Magnoliopsida; order Caryophyllales; family Polygonaceae; genus Persicaria; species Persicaria tinctoria. Next base: position 54,328,381 of record JBANSL010000016.1, on the reverse strand, counting down.
TCCTTGTTTGTGTTATAGAAGCGAAAGTGATCTTAATGCAACTTGGATTAATTATGTGAAAAAGGGTTAGTAACAATTAGGGTTTATGCGAAAGCATCTATCTTCCTATTTGTTAATAACGAAAGTTATTTAATGAAAAGTTTGATCTTTTATACCATATGCATTATTTTACATGGTTATCGTTGTGGTGTTGATGCCCTGATTCTGGGAGTCTTTAGTTTATTTAGTTAATTTCGTGTTTACATTCGTTTCCATTTGAAAAGTTACGATTTTGGTTTCTGCGCTAATCGAGATCAACCAGAGCTTGTCGACGTCGAGGACTGTTGGTCGACGTCGAGTAGGTTTAGTCGACTTCGACCATATTTTTGCTTTGTTTTCGTTTCTATTTGTTTCTACTTTCTATTTTACTCGACATTGTGGTCGACGTCGAGGACTCTTCTGGTCGAGATCGTGCTGAGTTTTCTGGAACTGAAAAGGCGAGCGCTGACACGCTTCCTCGTGGATCGATCCTGACTACCTGCTACTACAACGGGAGGAAGTCTTGTATTTATTTGCTGAGACATGGAGTCAGTTTGATTTCATATTTTTTATTTTAATTTCATACTCGACCATCCTCCTTCAACAACAGCGACTGAGCATCCTACCTCGGTGTGGGTATGGACATTTAACCCCGGGTTGAGGATAGACATTTAACCCCGATGTGGGTATGGACATTAACCCCAATGTGGGTATTGATTGAGAGATATATCTAACCCCGATGTGGGTATGAATTGAGAGATTGGGACATGCCACTTGGCATTCTGTGTGGACCCATTTACTGCATTTCTGTTATTATATCTATATATGAAATATCAGCATGCCTTCTGTGTTTAAGATTCAGTACTGCATTAGAAACATCTTTATTAGGTATAACACATACTATGTGGCCTCAGTGAGGACTGCCGGTTCCGCATGCGTGGCTCGACTTAACTTCTTTCATCGTTCTTCTTTTAAAGGTTTGTTTGCAGATTTATGAGTTGCTTTGTGCTACTTGAGATGGATGTCCTTATGGCATTACATGACCGAGAGACTGACTAGACTCTACCACACTTTTGAGACTTCACACTTTATACTTATCGTTTGGTTTTGACTTGGCTCTATCGTGGCGACTATGTATCGTATTTTATGTTTGCATGCTTTTCGAACCAAATCCGTTTGATGCGGGACCATCCAAGACACCTCCGGACACACCTATGATTCGAGCTCGTGAGAATGATGTCATCCTCAAGAGGAGGAATAAGCCTCCACCATGGGAGAAGGTCCAAAGGTGCAAGCTTGCTTAATGACGTTTTTAGATTCGTTCTGCACATTTGACAGCTTTTCGACATCTCAGTAAAATGGGTCATTCGGAGTCCGTATTTATCGGATTGGGTCGTGTCATACCTTATCGGAACAAGGACGAAGAGATCTACAACTTTTATGTTAAATGTTTTTTCCAGATTCGACCTAGAGCTTGACCGAAAATCACATTCGTTGAAGCTGTCACTGTTTTAAACGGGAATAAACTAAGTGTTGAAACTTTCTTTTGTTACTATTTTTAGAGACCTTCTTTACTTATGTTATATTAGGTAATTTTTAGGGAATTTATTTTAATTACTTTTAATTGTTATTTTCCATCTAAATCAGCCTAGGTTTATTATATAAGCGGCTGATCTCCATTGTAGAAACTTGGTACGTATTCATTATTAAGAAAAACTCTCTTTTTGTGTGAAACACATGAGTGAAAGTCGATCGATTAGAAGTGTGACTCATCGATTGCAAATTGGTATTGATCTCAGCTTGGTTTGCCTTGAGTTCATCAACCTCGCGAGAGCTTGGTGATCCTAGTATCCACAAGTCCCCTCCTTGTGCCTCCAAGTTGTCTGCTTGGTTGTGTAAGGTTGTAGAGGTGGGTTATATAGTCATTGGTGTTGGTTCCTACCCTATATGGAGGCCTGGGGTCTTCATCTTGTTCTATATAGATCGACTCAGTCCACTATCGGTCCTGTTGTTACTTAAATTTCGAGTCTTTACTTGTCTTTATCGAGTCATTGTTTTCTTTCTTGTTATCGATTTCGAGTTCATCTTTTTTCTTGAAGTTCTTGTCGAGTCTTGCATGTTCTTGGTCGATCTTAATCCATCTTGGTCGATTCTTTACTTTCTTGTTGCGATTTCGAGTTCATCTTTGAGTCTTGTCGCGACTTAGATTCGGACAGGTGTCAGTCCCCAATGGACCAACGCGGTTTTAGGGTTCCATAATCCCTCCTTTCCATCTAACTCTTTGGTTTTGAAACCTCGACTCGTACTTGGATTGGAAGATCCAAACGAAGGTATCCGACCTTCGAAACGTAACCTGGATTTTATATTCGGGCTGTTAAAAATACTATATTAGCTTATTATCATATGTTTAATATAAAGAATTTATCAACTTTAATTACCCAACAACTTTTACTACCTCGTTGCCTTTTAATATTAACGTAGCAGATGTATGTAAAGAGTTGTAGTTTGAGATTTTGGGGTTGCTCACCATGTTTGGTAAGATCTTCTACCTGAGCTTCCTGAGTTGCAAGTGGAGATTTTTTCAACTGAAAATGGAAGCTACCCCCTTTCTCCTCCCAAAATATTTATTAGTTTCGGGCTTCGTTAGTATCTCCAGCCCAAGCATCTCTTCGTCACTCTTTGTTGTGGGCCTAATTTGCCATGTTTTACACTTACTTTTATATCGATTTTTGTATGCATTTCATACATTTGGGTTAGAATAATACAGAATCTATGTAGTTCACACTTATTTGCCAAATTATGGAGTCTACACTAGTTTCTGTTTAATTTCGCAGAAATCGGATGCACTTTGGAGCTTAAAGGAAAGTCATGAAGAAGCTAAGGATGGTGCAGCTAGAGAAAATTTTTTCACCATTCATCGTTCTGAATCAAGTTTTGATGTCTTCATGAAAGTTGTAGCCCTCAAAAAGAGCTTTCCAACGCATGCTCATATGCGTCAATCTGACAAACGAGGACTCGGGAAAGTGCATTTCAATAACAGAGCAAAATGCTGAAAGCGCACATATTTAGTCGAAGTCGACCAAATTTTACTCGACATTTGCTCCGGAGGACGAGATCGAACACGAGCTGAGCATAGGACCACTCGAGACGAAGAATTCTACTCGACGTCGAGGAGATTCTAGAAGTTGTCCAAGTCGAGATCGAGGAGAAATCCGAGCATTGTGGTTACTTGCAAGCCAAGATTCATGGGATTCTATCAAGACACATCAAGTTCTGTCAAGAGAAGGAAGATCTATCCACAATAGTCCTAGTTTCCTTTTAGATATAATTATTTTATTTCCAAATTTAATCTTTAAGTATTAGATAGATAGATTTAGATATAGATAAAGTTTCTTTCCTATATTAGCTTGGAATGAATCCTGTAAATAAGGCATTAGGGGCTGGATTTTATTAATTCAATCAATCCAAACTACAAGCCACAATAGAGAGAGAAATTGAGTAGGAGTAGAGAGAGAGTCTTGGAGCCGAGTGGAGTTTGTGAAGCGATAGCGGAGTTGGCTTTATTCGGTTGTAAGTCTTATTTAGTTTATTTAATGCAATTTATTTTCTTGAAATCTTTGATGAGTTTATTCATGATGAAAAGCGAGTAGTCACCCAACTTCTAGGGTCGGGATGAGCCCGACGGTAGCCATGTGAGGTGATGCAATAAAGGTACAAGCTTTTTCTACGATTTCTTCTTATATCCCTATGAGCATGATTCTTTTGCGAAAGTTGAAGGTGATCCTTGTTTGTGTTATTGAAGAGAAAGTGATCTTAATACAACTTGGATTAATTGTGTGCAAAAAGGTTAGTAAGAATTAGGGTTTATGCGAAAGCCTCTATATTCTTATTTGTTAATAACGAAAGTTATTTGATGAAAAGCATGATCTTTTATGCCTGTATGTGTAATTTTACATGGTTATCGTTGTGGTGTTGAAACCCTGATCTTGGAAGTCTTTTATTTTACTGATTTATTTCACAAATTTCGAGTTTCAAGTTTATGTTCTAGTCGATATCGACTGCATTGGGTCGATATCGACCAAGTTTCTATCTTTGTCCTATTTTTCTGTTTTTCTCTGTTATTTCTGTTTTCTGTCGACGCAGTGGTCGATATTGACTGGTAAGGTCGATATTGAGCATTCTTCTGGTCGAAATTTGCTGAGATTTGGAACTGAAAAGGCGGGCGCTGACACGCTTCCTCGTGGATCGATTCTGACTGCCTTGTACTATAACGGGAGGAAGTCTTGTATTTATTTGCTGAGACAGGGAGTCAGTTTGCTTTTATATTTATTTATATTTCATACTTGACATTGAAATACCCCAAATTATTTTTGGGATATTTCTTTAAATAATATTACACTATACTATGTGAACTTGGGAAACCAATAAATTCACATAAGATATATAATATAATTTAGAATAATTATATTATTCTAATTTTATCATCTAAATATTCTTGCTATTTAATTTATAAAGTTAAATTAAATAATATTTTTTTCCGCTAATATATATGATATATATATAATATATAGTCAAACCCATACTTCATTTCTACAAATATAAACCCAAGAGAAAAATGCCTATTTTTCAACCCAATTTATATATTTGGATGCCCAAAATTTTCAGCCCAATGTAAGCCCAGAAGGAAGTTGCCCAATTACCTCTACTAGAAGGTCACATCTCTTCCTTCTAATTGATAGAATACGTACGGTAAAACAAGAAGGAAGGATGGAAATTCCCCCTTTTCTTTTACCTCTTTCCTTCCTCCCCAATTTTTATCTTTCTCTCAAGATCAACTCAAGGGAATTTATCCCCAATCCTAACCAATCCTAACCAACTGGCCGGATCTTATCAATTGGAACGGATCAGCCCCGTCCTCCCTATCCCTTTCAATTTCAGTCCTATAAATAGAGGAGGACCACGTTAGCTTTCCATCATTCAAACAGAAGCCATCCTCTCCTCTCTCAAAGTCACCGTGAGTAGTAGCGCCGGAGCTCCGCCGCCCACCACTGCATTGCACCCTCGCCGGACTTCCGCAGTCCTCCACCGCCAGCAACCGAGCCATTGCAGCACCGCCTGGCCGGAGAACAGAGGGTCGAGGCCACCCGAGTCGCTCTGATTTGTCACTGCACTCGCGCATCGACGCCGGAGGAAGAGCACCGCCCTCGATCCTTGTCCGAGGGCCGCTGCTGTGCCGTTACCATCACCACTGCTGCCCTTCGTCTCCACCGTCGTCAGTCGCCTCGCCGAGCTGCTGCCTGTGCCGTGAGCCATCGCCGCCGAGGAGTTCGTCAGTTCATCCCCTGTCCCAGTACGTGAATTCAAGAAGAAACAAATGGGGATTTTAATCTCTTTTGATTAAATTACAGAAATCTCCCTTGTTTTTATTCTTTTTCCGTTAATAATTAAGTTAAGTGGCCAATATTTCTAAATTGTTCGATTCTTGCCCGTTTCAGCGACACCAAGAAATCTCGAAGTACTCACACCGGATCCCGCTCCCCGAGGAATTCATATTGGTATATAATATTTAACTTCATAGAATTAATTCAACTTCAAATTGAGTTAAGTAAAGTTAATTTCATAAAATATTAATATTAATATTCCTTTTTTCGTTGGTTTCGATAGGTGCTAAAATCTCGCCTGGTTGTCATCAGCTGATCATCGAAAGTCAAGGCAAGTGATTTCGTTCAACGCCCTTTGCGTGTTTCGTGATTCCTTTTGACGTGCCTTTTTAACTCTTCAGTGTCGAATGCGGCCCTATGGCAAATTTCCTTGCCAGTTTTGATAAATTGCATACCCGTCTGCTTGATGTAATTTATCTTTTTAATCGTAAATTGGCATGAGTTAAATTAATGGGCAATTATTAAATAAATTATAGTGATATGCGGAGTAAATGTGATTGTTTGTTTATAACACGAGATAAGTAAAGATTGCCCATTTTCTTCTTCCTAAAGTGCATGATATCCTGCTTGTTTCTTTCATGCAAATTAATGGCATGCGATATTAAGATCCTTTGAAATATCCGTGCTTGTACGTCCTTGTTGGTTTAATGTCGTTATTATGATCACCTATTATTTAACGTTAAATTTTTTATAATTAAAATGTGCATCTCACGTGGTGCGGATTAACTTAAAGTCAGCTGTGAGGGCTATCTCGCAGGTTGGGAATAGTGTAAAGCCCAATCTAAAAGGTTCCATGGAATATCTAGACTTCAAACAGTCTCAGGTCGCAGTCCTAGTTAAGTCTGGACCTGTGGTACGATTAGAATTCAAAGTCTCAGGTCGCAGTCCTAGTTGAGTCTGGACCCGTGGTACGATTAGACTTCTTAGTCTCAGGTCGCAGTATTATTTGAATCTAGACCCATATCACTACGTTTTATATTGTGTTAATTGCATATATACATTAGTGTCATTATCGAGATTATCGATAGGTGATCAATTCAGTTATATTATACTTCACTTTACTCGAGGTATAATTCCTCATCTTATCGTATCATCGATCCTCACGATCATCTGAGTCATGTTTGGAATTTTGCCTTTTTACCAGTTTTCACTTTAAATATTTGTGTCTTTCCCTTAACATATGACATACCATTTTATGGTCACTGCATGGTTAAAGTCTGAACATTTTCCCTATCATTTGATAGTCTTAAATGTACTAACCATCCTATTTATTGGATGGCTGGTGTCCTTCGTTCTCACGAAACACCAGGCCATATTCCGCATGTCTAGTGAGAGCAGCGGAACAGGAGAGAGCTGAAGAGAGGACTATCATCAATGGACTTTCGAACTATGGTTTTATACAATTAGAGTTTCCTTAATGCTACGTTGGTTTTAGCCACTTTGAAGTATATTTATACTTTATGGTTTCTGGTATTTTAGCTATGTTGTTGTGATTGAATATTTCAAACTTTGATATTGAATTTACTTCCGCGTTATTTTATACAACTGCTTGTGTACCGTCTTGTTTATGGGAGCATGGTTGCATGTCTCTATAAGCCTCATGTGAATTCAAAGACATTAAAGTCTGCGGATTCACTGGCGCTGTAACATTCCCTTAGGATTTAAAAGGGGGTGTTACAGAGACATCCTCCTGGAACAACAAAATTTGGCGCCGTAGCCGGGGAAGCAATCAATCGCAACCTTTTTAGTTCCTTTTGCTTTTCTTTATTTTTGTTTTTATTTTTAGTTCCTTTTTACTTGCTGTTTCTTTTTGTTTTTGCTTTTCAGGTGCATGCGAAGAACTGATCGCACGCCTATAGACCCAGTTCTCGAGCCTGGGCGATTTTTCCATCTTTAGCAAAGGCTTAGGAGAAGACTCATGTCAACATCCAACGACGAGAATGCGGTCCTGCTCACACCTGCACAGGAGCTTGAGCAACTCCGCCAACAGATTGAGGCATTGACCACCAGAGAGGCTGAACACGCCCGACGAGAGGCAGAATATGCACAGAATCAGCAACGGTGGGAGGCAAGGGTAGATCGCGAGTCAACTTGAGAAGGGAACTTGAGGAGCGGATAGAGCATGTCCCAGCCAACGCAAAGGAATATATGCATCCTACTCTGGAAGTTCCAGAATCGGCGATCGTTCTTCCCTCTATTAATTTTGAAATTCGTCCTTCTTTTATTACCGAAATTAGGAGGAGTTAATTTAGGGGAAGAATCAATGACTGTCCTTTAGAGCATGTCACCACTTTTATAGACTTATGTGAAGCTATAGCTGATGGTGCTAATTTGGAATATTTAAAACTAAAGAGTTTTCGTTGGTCCCTTGTAGGAATAACACATCATTGGCTGGAAGGATTGCCTGCGCGATCAATTCGCACTTGGAACGAACTACATGACCTGTTCCTCAACAAGTTCTTTCCTCCTGCAAAGACAGCTGCCCTCAGACAATAAATCACGTATTTCAAACAAAAGCAAGGAGAACCATTAGCACAGGTCTGGGAGCGCTACAAAAGGCTTCTGGAATCCTGTCCTATGCATGGATAGCCGCCCTACGTCATCCAGGAGATCATCTTCAATTGCCTTGATGCGCCTACTAAGGATCGGATCAACAACTACACCAACTATGAGTACCTCGGATATACTCCACGCCGAGCATGAGAGGTATTTGAGACACTAGCCAACTACGACAACACATATGGGACTTCTGCGACCTCTTCTGACGAAAGGTATGAAAGGCATGCCCCATTTATGCCTTTATATGTTCCACCCAAGGAGGTTGATCCAGACATCAGGGCCAGTTCCACAACGATCAGGTACCCCGTCTCACCAAGAAGGTCAAGTTTCTGTCTAAGGATAAGCCTTGCTTGGAATGTGGGTCAGTGAGGCACAACACTACTGCGTGCCCACACGTCGATCAAGTACAACAAGGAGAGACCCACGAGGAGGTAAGGTATGCGGGGGGACACTACTTAGGGCCACATCAGAACCAGAACTGGAGCTACTATCGCCAGCCCCAGCATCATAACCCTCCTCCCTACAGAGCCCCTGGTCACCCTGATAGAGAAGGAAAGAAAGATGACATGCAGACCATTCTTGAGGAGATGCGGAGGAATCATTCAGACACCAAGCGGTATATCAATTCCATCTACACTCAGATGCATGGTGTCAACTCTAGGCTTGGGGAAATCGATATCTGGAGGAAATCAATTGACACACAGATTGGCCAGCTAGCAACATTCGTCCCCAAACAGTCAGGTACGCTCCCTAGAACCTCTGAACCTAACCCTAAAGGTAAATCTACTGGACAGGTGGCAGCTATGAACCTAAGGAGTGGACGGTAGATGCAAACGCCCGAGCAAAATAAAGACGGAGAAGCTGCTGAGGAATACTCGACGTCGACCAAAATCAACTCGACATCGACCAGCAGGAACTCGACATCGACCAGAACGAAAAGTCTGCCCCGAAGTCGACCACTGTACTCGACGTCGAGGAAACCTTAGTCGACATCGACCATCCTTCTGCCCTATCGACCAGTCTTCTGCACCTCCGACGAAAAAAAAGCTGCCTTTCCCAACGAAATCTCCAAAGGATCCAACAGAGAAGAAGTTCCAGCATTTCATAAAGATCCTTCAAAGGCTCAACGTCACCATACCCTTCATAGAAGCTCTTAATGAGATGTCATCCTACGTCAAGTTCCTCAAGGAGATCCTAGCAAAAAGCGATCAATGGCTGAGATCGCAGAGGAGAGCAGCCAGATGGACGTAATAGAGAAAAGGCCAGATCCAGGTAAGTTTGCTATAACCATTGGATTTGGTCAATATAAATACAATACTTTATGTGATTTGGGAGCCAGTGTGAGTATAATGCTTTTATCAATCTGGTCCAAGATTAAGATAGGTGCTCTAGAGCCTATGGATGCAAAGCTATGCATGGTGAACAACATGGTGGTCATCCCAACAAGCATGGTGGACAATGTACCAGTGCAGGTAGGTAAGTTCTTTGTCCCTGCTGATTTCTTAGTTATTGATATGGCAGAGGACCCTGCTTGTCCAATCATTCTAGGAAAGCCCTTCTTGGCGACGGTGAATGCCAACATAAGCGTAAGGAAGGGAGTGCTCACTTTCAACACCACCGATGAGGTAATTGAGTATTTCTTTAATAAAACTTAAAGGCATACATGTCCCATGGAAGAGGTCAAGTCTATATCAGCTAGGTACATCACTTGTGTGGAGTCTATGGTAAGAAATATGACTCTCGGGGAGCTGGAAAAGAGGGATATGGAAGCTCAGGCGGAGGAGATCATGGCCATTCTGACCGACGACACAGATGATCTACTCGACATCGACCAAGGTAAGTCGACATCGACTAATTATTTTTCAAATACCTTGCCAGGATTCAAGTATGGGGTCGAAGTCGACCAGAGTTACTCGACGTCGCGTAACTTGGTCGACGTCGACCAGAACCCGAGTCCTTCACCGACTGCAGCTTCGTCGAGCAACCCACCCGAAGCCGAGTCCTCCTCGACATCGACCAACTTGGTCGACGTTGACCAGAAATCCTCTTCGGCTCCACCTTCCTCGACCAGCAGTCTACCCGACGAAGGTAAGTCCTCGACGTCGAGTACCCCTACTTGATGTCGACCAGACTCCGAGGTCCCGAAATCCAATTCTGTGAAGGTAAGCCAAGGTATGGATCTTTCTTCTCCTATTTCAATTAAAGATCTATCTATACATGGGAGAGGTTTGCCTTGGTATGTGCGCTTATGCAGGGTTTCCAATGATGATCCCAATGAGTATGAAGTAGGAGACAAGGTCTATGTCTCCAAATCAAATAGTCATTGGTTCCCTAACAAATTCAAGAAGAAGAAGATGGGCCCCTTTACGGTGAACAAGATCCATTCCGGAGGAGTGCATCTGATGGACAAGAATGGAGTCTTGTTTGAAGCCCAAGCTAAATGGGCCCTGCAGATGCCACCTTGAGCTTAATGGAGAAAGTCGGTCTAACGACTATAAAGTCTAGAGCTTGTAAATAGACATTTATTTTTGGGATTTTTGGACATTGTTGCATTTGTTTTTGGTTTTGGACATTATTTTCTATTGTGGGTATTTCTCTTTTAATTTTTGCAGGAATAAAGAAGCAGCAACTCGATATCGAGTACATCAGGTCGATATCGACCTGCCCACTCGAAATCGACCGGTCCCACAGAAGCATAGCACTCGATTGCTGACGATTAGCACACATGTCTAGTGAGTTTCTTTCTTTACCCTTAGTTTTTGTATAGTGAAGACATTGTAATGTTTAAGTATGGAGTGGGGGAAGGGCTTACTTTGTGCATATTTGATATATTTAACATTATTTGTGCATTATTTCTTGAATTGCATATACATGGCTACATTGGATTTCATATTCTATTCATTTGCCCATATGCATGTTTTCCAAAAGTTTATAAAAATGACCCCCATTGAAATTTTTTGATAAGTGTCATGGGAGCTTTATTGAACTCGACGATGCAAAATTGGATTCATTAGAGATATAGCATGAAATTGCCTAGTAAAGAAAAGTCACAATGAAGTGCATATTTTAATGAAAACCATGAAAGGAGATAAAATTTGATGTTGCTTTTGACATATTCCATGATAAAAGGATGGAGGACTTTATATTTCTATATAATGCTCATATTGTTATATCCTACCCTTACCTATGTTTATGTATCACAAAAGCCATATTTATGCCTGATTTCATATTATGCTCCACATGATCTAAATATGCCCATTTTCTACCTTATTCCATCCGGGGATTATGTTGAAAATGAAAGTACACTATGGAGATTATTATATGGTGTTTGTGTTGTTATCATATTTGGAGTTTGGCAGGAAATTGAAAAAATATGGAAAATTTAATGAGTAAAAGAAAATCCGATCACCTCAGGAGATAAAGTTAGATCGACCCTGCTCGCTGAGAAAATAGTTCGGCGAGATGGGACACAAAGGTGATGAGTCCGAAGCACTAAGTATCCGGGGTCATTCATGACACCCATGTTTGCGACTCGCGAGAAGGCAGTGTTGAGGTTAGAGAGGTAAAAGCATAATATTGAAAAAAGAAATGAGCGATGAGAGAAAGGTGATGATTCTTATGAAGAAGGAATGTGGTATGACAGTTTGGAAATACTCCATTTCCCCGGATTATTAATGCCTTGTCACTTATGACAGTTTGGAAATATGCCCATTTTCTACCTTATCCCACATTTAGTCTTTTACCAGTTTACTCCTTATTGAGCTTAAATTAAACTCCTCTTGATTATTAATGCCTTGTCACTTATGAATTGTTTAGCATAACCCTCCTTTCGTGGGTAGATGTTGCTTTTATTTGCACATGCACGGATTTGTGACATTAGTACCTTTTCGAATATGGTAATTAATTGCAGGGTTATATAAGAATGAATCTAAGATGTTTAGAGTTTTTTTTTCTTCCCCTGTCTGACAATTAAAATTATTGCTTTAGGACAAGCAAGTTTAAGTATGGGGTGTTTGTTGTGAGCCTAATTTGCCATGTTTTACACTTACTTTTATATCGATTTTTGTATGCATTTCATACATTTGAGTTAGAATAGTACAGAATCTATGTAGTTCACACTTATTTGCCAAATTATGGAGTCTACACTAGTTTCTGTTTAATTTCGCAGAAATCGGACGCACTTTGGAGCTAAAGGAAAGTCATGAAGAAGCTAAGGATGGCGCAACTGGAGAAAACGCCATTTTTCACCATTCATCGTTCTGAATCAAGTTTTGATGTGTTCATGAAAGTTGTAGCCCTCGAAAAGAGCTTTCCAACTCATGCTCATATGCGTCAATCTGACAAACGAGAATTTGGGAAAGTGCATTTCAATAACGGAGCAGAATGCTGAAAGCGCACAGATTTAGTCGAAGTCGACCAAACTGGACGACGTCGACCAAATTTTACTCGACATTTGCTCTTAAGGACGAGATCGAGCACGAGCTGAGCATAGGACCACTCGAGACGAAGAATTCTACTCGGCGTCGAGAAACTTGGTCGACGTCGAGGAGATTCCAGAAGTTGTCCGAGTCGAGATCGAGGAGAAATCCGAGCATTGTCGTTACTTGCAAGCCAAGATTTGTGGGATTCTATCAAGACACATCAAGTTCTATCAAGAGAAGGAAGATCTATCCATAATAGTCCTAGTTTCCTTTTAGATATAATTATTTTATTTTCAAATTTAATTAGATAGATAGATTTAGATATAGATAGAGTTTCTTTCCTAGATTAGCTTGGAATGAAGCCTATAAATAAGGCATTAGGGGCTGGATTTTATTAATTCAATCAATCCAAGCTACAAGCCACAATAGAGAGAGAAATCGAGTAGGAGTAGAGAGAGAGTCTTGGAGCCGAGTGGAGTTTGTGAAGCGATAGCGGAGTTGGCTTTATTCGGTTGTAAGTCTTATTTAGTTTATTTAATGCAATTTATTTTCTTAAAATCTTTGATGAGTTTATTCATGATGAAAAGCGAGTTGTCACCCAACTTCTACGGTCGGGGTGAGCCCGACGGTAGCCATGTGAGGTGATGCGGTAATGGTACAAGCTTTTTCTGCGATTTCATCTTCTGTCCCTATGAGCATGATTCTTTTGTGAAAGTTGAAGGTGATCCTTGTTTGTGTTATTGAAGCGAAAGAGATCATAACACAACTTGGATTAATTGTGTGAAAAAGGGTTAGTAACAATTAGGGTTTATGCGAAAGCCTCTATATTCCTATTTTTTAATAACGAAAGTTATTTGATGAAAAAGATGATCTTTTATGCCTTTATGTGTTATTTTACATGGTTATCGTTGTGGTGTTGAAACCCTGATCTTAGAACTCTTTTATTTTACTGATTTATTTCTCAAATTTCGGGTTTCAAGTTTCTGTTCTAGTCGATATCGAGTGCATTGGGTCGATATCGACCAAGTTTCTGTCTTTGTCCTATTTTTTTGCTTTTTTTTGTTATTTCTGTTTCTGTTGACGTAGTGGTCGATATTGACTGGTAAGGTCGATATATATTGAGCATTCTTCTGGTCGAAATTTGCTGAGATTTGGAACTGAAAAGGCAGGCGCTGACACTCTTCCTCGTGGATCAATCCTGACTGCCTTCTACTACAACGGGATGAAGTCTTGTATTTATTTGCTGAGACAGGGAGTCAGTTTGCTTTTATATTTATTTATATTTCATACTTGACACATCCTCCTGCAACAACTCTCTTCGTCGCCAGCCTTCTTCTTCAACAAGCTTCTCTTAATCGGTGTTTCGTCTTCGGTACAAGTACTAGTTCTGGCTTTCTTCCGCTCTCGTCTTCCTTCTACTCTTTCATTCTTCGATTCATTGCGTTGGTTAGGGTATTTTCTTTTCAGATCTATGAACCAATGACATGAACATCACAATTTTAAAATAAACAGCAACAATTAGAGCGAAAATTTCAGATCTCTATGCAAAAATTTAGATTTTTGTTATTCTCATTCCTCTTATCTGTCTATTTACCTTGAAGTTGAAATGAGGTTAGGAGCTGAAATTTAGGACTCAACTTGATTGTATCTACCGCGGTTTCAGTTCATTTGAGATCTTTGTCATCATGTGTGTTGTTTGAGTATTGAATATTATGCTCAGGATAGGGCATTTGTTTGGGTTCGAATGGGGTTCCATGTCTTGTTCAACTAAGATTGATTAGCACTTGTTCAGGTTTAGCATTACTTTCACAATGTGTTCATTCAGTTTTTTTAGATAGGTACTTCACATATACAATTTTATATTCACTCAAAGATCATATCCAAGTTGCTTGAACCAACAGAAAATAACAAGTCTGTAGTTTACAACTTTGTAATTCAAGAATTATAATACACTATAACTTTGTAGTGATCCATGATTTTGAGTCTTTTAAGATCTTGAATTTCCACATGAATTTTTAATTGCTCCAAATGACAAGCAATTGAGATGGAGTTTTGTGCACTACTTCAAAATTCACTTTTTTTTGTTTTGTTTTTTTGTTTTGTTTTTATGCATTACCTCATTTGCATTACTTTCGCTGTTCATAGTGGTTTTTCTCTTTATCGGCACGAAACGGACCCCTCGTCGACTTTACCTACCGGATTTGGCCTCCACCTTCTTCGACTTCTCTACTGCTCCACCTTGATGCTATTGCACCTCGCAGTCGCTCGCACGTTGTCTCTCAACGAGTCGGACTTGAAGGCAATGGATAAAGATGGCAAGGGTTAGATTAGGGGTAGAGAGTGAGGGTAATGAAGGAAGATGACGGTAATGGCGAGGCAGGAATAGGCAAATGGCTGGATTCTGTCGTTCACAACTGAGGATATTAGAGGTAAGTCCTTAGGGAAATTTTGTCTTTTATTAAAAAAAACAACTTCCAAATCAAATATCCACCAAACACCATTCATATTTCTTTTATCATTTTTTTTTACAAAACTTTTTGCCTTCTATGGATCGCTAATGGGGTGGAGTTGAAAAAATAATTACATTTTAAAAACAGTTAAAATTAAAAAATTGTGTGTAAATTAAAGGTTGAAAGATTATCATATAGTATAAACTCCGTATATGGCGAAAAAGAGTTTACATGTAAAAAGTGGAGTTTATTTGGTTGTTATTAGGGGTATTAAGTTGGACATGAGGTGAAATTCTCAAAAAAGGTGAGAGGCTGTATTGTCTTGTTGATAAAAATAAACACAAAAAAGCTATCACTATCAGCTTTAGTTTTTTTTAAACACTTTTTTTACCTAAAAACTCACTAAAAACTTTTTTTTTTATAAATTTGTTTTTTAAGTTTATATTTATGACTACCAAGTATTAAATTATTAAAAAAATAATTAAAAGAATAATATTTTATCACGATTTCCGTTTAGCGCATGATCATTTTGATGTTTAGCGCATGACCTCATGTTCGCAACGACCATATGCCAAATGGTCGTTGCGACCACTATTTTTTTTTTGAAATTACAAAGTGGTCGCAACGACCACTCTCGCTGACCTCATCATCTATGGAAGGCTACAGACAGTAATCGGAACCCATACATGGTGGCCCTTGACGATCCTCGCCGTAGGATCTACGGCCGTCCCATTGTCCCTCGGAATCTCCGTCCCTCTCCCTCGTCGGACCGCTATAGGCGGTTGTCGGCGTACAATTCGTCCGCTGCTTGGGGCCGATTGGGAGCTACATCATCTCAACGGGGTTAGCCCTTGCCTCTCGCTGGAGCGCTGCTTAGGTTTTGCGGTGACGGCAGAATTGTTCGATCAATTTAGTGTAAATTAATGGCGGATTGAAGCCATTATTCACTAAGAACAATCCCACCTTCAATTTCTATAAATTTCTGGAATTGTGGTTTTACTCATTAAAATTACTTGTTTATTTGTTTGTTATAGATTTGTATACACTAATCGATCCTCCAAGTTCACCAACTCCAGATTGATCGTTTATTTGTTTGTTATAGAGTTGATTTTTTGTTTGGTACAGGGTTTGATTTGGAGTTTTGACGGGATGCCATGGCTAGGGTTAGTGGTCAATTTTGAATAATGACATTCCGTAATTAATTGGAGATAAAGGGTAAATAATTTTTATTTTAAAGAGTAAAATGCCTTGTTCTAAAAAGCACAACTCTATTTTATACTTCCTTGGTTCCATAATACATGTCCCTTTGCTTTTATTCACACTTTTTTAATGAGCGAAAAACTCCATAAAATATTAATTTTTTATATAATATGGTGCTTATTAGTAATAAGTATCAAATTATATAAAAATAATAATTAAAAAATTAATATTTATAGAATGTTTTGCTCGGTAAAAAGCGTGGCGAAAAACAAAAAGACATATATTATGGAACGAAGGGAGTAGTATTTTTTCCTTCTCAAAAAATGTACATAAAAGGACAAACGACATTTATTTTGACATGAAAGGAGTACTCCGTAACCGCTTCGTAATAATTTAATTGGAAAAGAGTTGCGAATAATATTCTAAG
Organism: Persicaria tinctoria; assembly: GCA_037127255.1. Taxonomy (NCBI): domain Eukaryota; kingdom Viridiplantae; phylum Streptophyta; class Magnoliopsida; order Caryophyllales; family Polygonaceae; genus Persicaria; species Persicaria tinctoria. Next base: position 54,311,865 of record JBANSL010000016.1, on the reverse strand, counting down.
ATCTCTAGTGGGAGGTTTGTGAGAAGGGCAGGGAGGAGGTGGATGAAAACGCTCGATCTCTCAAGGCCTCCATTTTTAGTGGGACTCGGGAATTTACCCAGTAGGACCCTTAATATTCCCAACGGGCTTAGCTGACCCGCGTCGAAATAATCGACGCGGCCCAACCTGTGCTGCGGGAATAATCTACTTATGAATACTGATGTGTTATTCCCTTATCAAGTTTTCTCTGGACAATTCGGGAATCAGATTGTTTAATTACCTTTCGTCGTTGATTATCGTGAGGACCAACAACAACAGACTCTCGATTTCGGTGGAAAATTTTACAAAGGGTGGAAAAAGGTCTATATTCGCGGAGCAATCTAGTGAAAAAGGCTTCGATCTTCCTGAAAAGAAGTTTTTGGTGGTGTGTTCGACTTCTTCTCTCTATTCTCTCTATTCCACTCTTCTTTCTCAGGCTCACTTGGTTTTGATCCGCTCATTTCCTCTCCTTTCCTCTCCTTCCTTAACCCCAGAAAAGTCCCCTTTCTTTAATGTCATTTCTGCCTTTCATAGGTACAAAGCGGTTTCTAAATGACATGCCAGTGATGCCACGTGGGGTTTGCCATTCAACACGTGTTCTACTCGTGGGGGGTGGGCATGATTACCACGTGCCCCTCTTTTCTATCCGCGGATGATTCTGTTTAAGTGAGCTTGCCGTTTTTTCCTGTTGGATGTCTATCCGCGGACGGCCTTTATGATTATGTTTTTGCCAACTGGTTGTGTTTTATTTTACCTTTATTTTTTTACAGATGTTTTTATTGTTTTGGTTTAGTCACAGCTCCTCGGGCCGGATTGATTCCACTCAGGGATTGACGCAGATCGATCAAGCTTTTTAAGAAAAAACATTTGTAGTTTTGCTGCTGCTTCAACTCCGGTTTAGTGATGATGGGCTTCTTCTTGTCGAGTTTTGGCCGAAGTAGGGCCCATTAGGCCCATTTATGTCCGAAAGTTTAAACGACGGTAATTTCCTATAAGTTATCCCGTTCCGTTTCTTTTTATCTCACACTTGTCTTCTTCTGCTTTCCCAAAGATTCCTGTTCTTATCCATCTCTTGGTTTTCTAGCGGCGGTCTTTTAGGTTTTCGGTTGTTCGCTTGAAGTTTTCGGCGGATTTCTTCAGATCTTCAAGGTATTTTTCCTTGTTCTAAGTTGTTCTTGGTTTTTCTTTGTTAATTCTCTTATTTTTTTATGGATAGATCGAAAGTTAGGGTGTGAGTTCGTCTCTGAATGTGTTTTTGGATGAGGTTTTGCTTTTTGTAAGTAAATCTTCATACGATTTTCTTCTAGCTTCTTTAGAAATGGCTAGTCTCAATGGGGAGCACGGCCCGTTAGAAGATTTCGAGAGAGGTGAAGGGTGGAAAGGTGGTGTCGCTTCATCTTCTCGAGCGCGTCCAACACAAGAGACCCTCTCTTCTTCTTTTGAGAGTTCCTCTTCTAGCTCTGGTGGTTCCTCATCAGAGTCGTCTTCTTCCACATCCGCGTCAACTCCAAATCGAGTTGGTCCTACGGGTAGTCCTATTAAGGTGAGAAGGCTCCGAAAGCGTACTGACCCTGATTACTATTCTTCTCCTTACTCAGTTTCTTCTTCTTCGAAGGGATGCGCGTGAGATGAAAATTTGAGGGATGCGGATGAGTCAAGTGCTAGTTCTTCGGTGGACGCGGGTCCTTCTTCCACTTCTCATTCAGCGGATCAAGAGGCAGAGGATGTTTGGATTCCTTATGAGGCTCCCCCAATTGGCTTAGCGGAAAATCCGAAGAAGATTTGTTCTAAAGAGAATTTGACTGATTTAGACACTCCAGTGTATGACTTAGGGGATTTGGACACTTGCCTCTTCTTGGGAGATTTTAAACCTCTTCCGCCTCCATCCGACCGTCCATCAGTCGTAACTGATAGGATTCATCCGTGGAGATCTCCCGTGGGTGAGTTGAGGGGTTGTACTACTCTGTTGAAATTGGAAGATCTTGATGCCATTTCACAAGTCTTCCCATGGCCTGAGGGTGTAGAGTTATGTCTTCCTGAGGAGGGGGGAGGTTGCCTGGACGCTTATGAAGATTGTTTGGTTGTATACGCGGCTAGTTTATCCCAAGGCTTCCGGCTTCCCCTACACCCCTTTTTTTCAGGGTTTTTAGATGAGTACAATTTAAGCCCTGCTCAGATTGTCCCCAATGGTTGTATGTTTTTTACTAGTTTTATTATGAGGTGTAAGGAGATTGGTGTTGCTCCTTCTTTGAAGTTGATGCTCAGTATCTTTTCCTTAAAAAAAGGGACACAAGATTCAAGGTTTTATCAGTGCAACTCGAGTTGCGGATAAATGGATAGGTTGTCTAGCAAGCCGAATTGGAAGTATAAGTGGTTTTTGGTCCGCGACAGATCTGGAAAAGGCTTTAATTGCCGAAGTGTTCCAGGGCGTTTCTGCTCTGTGAAGAAACCAAATGTTTCCAATCTTCCTGAGTTCAAAAAATCTTTTTCTCATACAACTAGATTCCCATGGGATAAAATGTTATCCGCGTTTCGTCTTGAGATGACTGGTTTGAGTTTGCCTCATCCGCGACTAGGTGGCTCTTCTTGTTTTACTGTTTCTCTTGGTGTATAAATTTGTGTTTCATGTTTTGTCTTGTTTTGATGGTTGAATTTTCATTTAATATTTTCGTGTTCAGATAAAATGGATTTGGACGCACTTCTGAAACGACACAAAGCTAGATGCGAGAAGAAGAAAAAGACAAGTTTGGAGGTCAATGATCCTCCCGCCCCTCCTCCGGCTCCGGAAGTGGTGCCGATTGTTGATATGACCGTCGCGGAAGAGACTAGTGCTCTTGTAGTGTCTTCTTCATCGGTTCCTGCGTCTCGGGAGAAACACATTCGTTCGTCCGCGCCTGAGACTTCTAAATCGAAGAAAAGGAGGGTTAGCATTGCTGTTGGGCCATCAGCTGTGGAGGAAAGGGGGCTCTACCTAGAGGGTAAAGCGACTCTTCGCGAGTTTCCCATTCCAGGCTTTGATCCGATTGATATACAAGGTCTTGCTTTCCCAGCAAAGAAACGTTGTCTTCCCGAGCAAGGATATATCAGTCGATTGGATGTTGTCACTCTTTCAACTAACCTTGATCGTATTATCCAATAGGTTGGTTAACTTTGCTTAGTTGCCTTTTGTCTTACCTTTTGGAATAATTTGACGCGGTTTAATTCCGACTTTCCTTCTCTATTTTCTCCTGTCACAACCGAGGGTAATTCAACCGGACGTTGAGAAACGTATGGTGTGTGGAGAAGAAAGTCTTAAAAAGAAGGAGGAGGAGATTAAGAGGTTGGCTCATTAGCTTCGGATCATGGGAAACATTGTTAGTGACCCAGCCTCAATGGAGAAATTCAAAAAGAGGTATGCGGAACTTCATGAGGAAGTACAGGCTCAAAAGGAAGCCATGATAATTTTTAAGAAGAAATATGATGATCTGAAAGTTTCTCTAGATGCTTCTGTTTCCCGCGTCAAAGAGCTAGAAGCGGCGGAAGGGACTTCGCGGGAGCTTCTTCAAACTAGGCAGGCCAACGTTGATAAGCTGGAAGAAGATCTCTCCATCCTTCGCGAGGAAGTGTCCATTACCAAGCAAGAACTTGACACAATCAAGGCGCGTCCAGATCAAGATGTGGCCCTTCAATGGCTTCAGAGTCCGGAGGGTTTGGCTTATCTATCCTCTGAGTGGATAAAAACTGAGGCCGGCGTCTCCTTCCTGTCTTCTGTGGCCAAAGCTTGTCTCCAGACTTCGAAAGGCACCGGTATTTTAAAAGATAGGTGTTTTAGCTATTTCCGGAAGGGAATGGTCGTGGGGATCAACCAGAGTGTTGCGCGTTCGGCTATTAATCCTGGTGTCCCCCTAGAGAAGTTTGAACCTAGTATGACTAGTGCCGACTGGGGGCTTTCAAAGGAAGAGATGGCCGCAGAAGATTCCTACTCTGAAGAAGAAGATGCTAAGGACACGGAGGAAGAAGTTGAGAAGGCGGCCGCCACCAATTAATCTTTGATTTCTCGGTTCTTGTTAGATGAAACTTTTATGGATTTGGGGACTTGTTGTGAGGAGGAAATCAAGTATGAAATATAACAAAATAGATCAAAGCAGATTTAGGCCCACACAAATAATTACAAGACTCCTCCAATGCAGTAAGGGAAAGTCAGGATCGAATCCACAAGGAAGCGTGTCAGCGGATCCTAGGCAGTTGTATATCTCACAAAAAAGCAGAAAAGACAGAAACGAAGAAACAAAGAAAGAAAGACAAACGAAATCAAGAAATAAAGCAAAAGCAAGGACAGACGTACTCGATCTCGACTACAGCAACTCGAGATCGACAAACAACAGTAAAAGACAGAAACTTCAAATCGACGACAGAAAGCAGAAACTCAACTCGATACAGACAAGAGCCTACTCGAGATCGACTAAGGCTGTACTCGATCTCGACAAGCCCCTTCTCTGTCTCGACTAAAACACAGAAAATATAAATTCCAGATTCGAACACAGATTTCAGAATTTCGACAGAAATAAACTCAATATAATAAAGAACTTCCAAAGCCAGGGTATCAACGCCACAACGATAACCATGCAAAGTAACACATAAAGGCATAAAAGATCATGCTTTCCATCAAAATAACTTTCGTTACTACACTACTAGAAAAATGCAATTATACATCTGTTGTAAACAGATGTCTTTCAAAAAAAATTCCGATCTCTTTGTGCGTGTAGTAAACGATCAATTTTTCCACATCGGTTTTAAGCAGATGTCTTTTCTTGGTTAAAACATCTATTTTTTTTTTAACACCGATATAAATCAACCCCTCAAATTTATTTTTGACATGTTCACTTATTGTTAAACCTCATTATTTTTCATTTATAAGCTTTTAAACATGTCCACACATGCCTAAATTTTACATTTACATCACTATTTTTAAAATAATCAATGTATTAAAACAACATAGACATCTTTTTAAGTGTATTGATTTTTTGTATATTAATTTCATATATATAATTTGTAATTTTTTTATTATTTTAAAATAATCAATCGCATGAAATAACTACATAACTGATGTATTAATATGATATGAACATCATTTTAGATTTTTATAAAGATGATGTTAGCAATATATATCAATTTATATTAACATTGTGATGTAAAAATATATGTTACACATCACTTTAGATTATTTATACGATCTCTATAATGATACTAACATCCGTTTTCCCATAATGTTTTCCTACCATAGTTCGATTTCATAGCTATTAAGACACAACATTTTTCATTTAAAATCTGATGTTTATTCGTTTGATACACAACACCCTTGCAAATCAGGACCAACTCGTTCTTCTGATTTTTTATTATACAACGTTGCTTCAATGTCAGAAATTGCCTTCGCATCTCCAGATAAAACTACTTCTTTATAAGCTTTAAGGAGTTCATCCACATTCAGAACTAGGGACTTCAACTCCGCCTCACTTTCTTCATCTTGGATATCATCCTGCTTATCCTTGTTTTCCTCTTCCTCACCTAACTGCAGAGTTAAAAAAGAGGTGAACAAAGAACCGATCTTTGTGCCATAAATATCAATTCCCAGGGTTTCAAATTACCCTGCTACATTTCAAATATAATCACAGATGCACATATGTTGTCCGGTCTGATTCTAGTGGGGGCTATTAAGTTTAAGGCCTTCTGTCTCTTGATTAATAATTTCTCCAAAACACAACACAGACTATACGCATCTGATTGCTTGAGAAATCTATACTTTAAAATGCAACAAAACTTGTTGAAGTATTTTCCCATCCTGCTAATCTGAAATATGAATTAAAAAACATACAAGTAATAGACCCAAAGTGGCATGACATGTTATTAACAGAACAGTTTCAAACAATCACCTCACGAGCACCCTGTTGTATGTCACCATGGAAGGCAAAGCAATCCAGCTAGCTGAGAAGCAGAGTCCTTTATTCCAGTGAAAATAATGGTTCAACCTCCACTGTAACAATGAAAGATCGTGAGAAGTGGGAATAATAGGGAGAACAAAATTAAAATAGCACAATAACAAACAAAAGTTGTCTCCAATCTGCTATAACAACAAATAATATTAGGAATCAGTTGAACTAGCAGAGCTAGAGCAAGGTATAACAATGTTCAAACAAGATTCAAATTAACAGTTCACTCGTGTTCAAACACGCAGTTAGTTATCACCCTATAAAATACTTCCTGATTGCATAAAGACAAGAAAATAGATAGTTATCACCCTATAAAATCTGCACACAACTGAACTCCCAAACTTAAAGGCTACTGATTGCAAGTTTAATATAAAATTACATACATTCCGTCTAAGGTGCTCCTGCAATTGAAATTGAAGGAATTATAACAAAACTCCATCTAATTGATAACCATCTTATAGAATTATTTGAACGTCAAGCAACTTGAAATCTCTATGCAACTGCTCAGAAGAAAATTATTATAAGACACTAAAAATATCCTGACATAACCGACCATCAATGAATTGCTAGAGAAGGAAAACTCAAGAAGAAAGACATCTACCATCAGGTTGAGGGATCCTAAATAAACAAATAACTTTATCGACAAAATGGCAATAAATAGAAACAACAAAAAAAGTTCCTCCTCCCAGAAACTAGAAGAAAAAAGTCCAAATTCCCTTGTTTACATATTGGAAAAGAAAAGAAAAAAGTATGAGCTTGAAATGTAAATTTTTATCTTTATTTTGAATAGAAATGTTTGACAAAAGGTAACTAGTAAGTTCATCCGTCATAGAGATTTCCCAAAGGAAAAACCCACAAAAAGACCATAAAACAAAAACAAATAGCTATGCTGTCGTGAAAGTAAAATCAGATAAAACAAAATGAAGATTACCTCATATCCATGGTGAGGGGTCATTACAGGAATATTCTTCTCTGGCTGCTTCAATGCTAACTGCATTAGAAAAAAAAACTAAAAATTAAATTTTAAAAAAAAAGTCCAAACAATCTTGAAGCCACTGAACTTGAAATGCTAACTGCATAAAATTCACGTTGTCCTTGTTCACTCCATTAGCGCTTCCCGAACCTGATATGCACCAGCAAAGAAATGGTAGTGGATGCCTGTAAGAGGTGCCATGATTGCCATCTGCTGGTGATGCTCTGCAAGTCATACCCCGCATGCCCAAATTGCAAGTTCATGAACCTACCACCCGACTATAGCCTTTTCAAGTTTCTGAAGACAAGACTCATTCTTCTGTGTTAGCCCATCTGTATTTCTTCTTTTAGTAACATGTATTAGTCTATGTTACCCGGACACGGCTGGGAGGTCTGTATTTTGTATCCGATACGGTCGGATACGCGGATACGGGCTGATACGGGTCCGATACGCGTATCCCATCATCGGATACTGTCAACGTATCATTGACTTGGACAAAGCCGTTCAGATACGGCAAGGATACGGTATCCTCGACCTCTGAGATCTTGTCGATTGAGCCCTCATCGTCTCCCTGCGAGTTTCCACTGCCACCGCCACTGGAGATGGGCACCCACCGGCCGACCACCTGAAGTACTGTATTAATCGCCATATCTGAGGTTGAAGATGGAACCTTGCGGAGCGGCGGAGCGGCGTAGAAGACGATGAACAAGAATAGGAAAACAGTCGATCTTTCCCTTGTTCTGAGTCCGTACAAGGTTTAGGGTTTGTATTGTAGTTACTATATGTGGATTGGGCCAAGCCCAAAGTTAAAGTTCAATTATAATCAGATCAAAAAACTAAAATCCTCCCTTCTATATCTAATATGTCAACCGTAATAAGTAAATGTGGATTGAATTTCTAAAAAAAAATATTATGGATTGAATTTATATATGTTTTGATAATAAATAGCTATTATTTAGGCTTAGACCTTTAAAACAACGTATTATTCATGTTGCCGTATCCTGACCGTATCGTATCCTATATTTTTGGGATTGCCGTATCCCCGTACCCGTATCGTATCGTATCCCCGTATCCGTATCCGGGTAACATAGGTATTAGTACGATAAGAGGGGAGGAAAAGCAAGTGTTAATACAATTATTAGCTAGTTATAAGATATAGATCTGCTCGAAGAAATATCGTAGGATCCCTTATAAGTTTGATACGATATTGGAGATTCCCGATGTAGTTTGTTCGAGTAGGTTAACTATATCATGTGATTAATGTATAACGTAATATTGGCAAGCAAAGCAGTGAATGTCAAGCTGAACTAGTGCACTAGTTCAGCTTGACAAGTGCATACATGTTGCTATACAAGCTGAGCTATCAGTACTCTAGTTATCAAGTTCTTCAATCAGCGTCTTCATTTTAGTAATACACACCCAATCAAAAGACCAAGTTTTTTCTACCAAAAATAAACACCAATTAGTTTTCATATATGTCAGTCTTTAAATTGTTATCGCTAAAGGAATAAAAGTTTAAGTTCAACAGGTATTGGAACCTTTAGAAATTCATACAATGTCACTCTTTTAGCCTTTAGGTGTAAGTGAAAGATGACACTTCACTCCTACTTGGGCCATTCTCCTTTAACAAATAGAAATAGAACTTAGGCATTACACATCCTAGGAAATATCATAAGCAGTGCTCTGACCACCATAATAAGTTTAAAAGTGTACCTTCATCTTTGGCCAGTTGCAGATAATTAGTGCCAGATTCCCTTTGAAGTTTGAACTAGTCATCCTGTAGGTTAAAAAAGATCAATTTAAATCAATTCAAATTAAAAGCAACTATATTAGTTGTATGAATTAGCAACCATAACGAATCCAGATCGAACTTATAATAAGTGAACCCAGTGGTAGTGAGACTATAATGTAGATAACCTGTGAATGCTTAATGAACTTAAATAAAGAGCTAACTTTCTAAATTTTCTGAAAATTTCAATGCTATCCCAAACCTGTCCTTTTCAGCTAGCTACACCAAACATATATATCACACTTATGCATATGTATATGATTAAATTTGTATACATATAATTCAAGATATTTTGAAATAAAAAGCTATGACGCGATATCATGAGAAATAACTAGTTAGCCACTCGTAATTCACTAATACATGAACAACATGAGTGCAGAGAAGAACCATAACAAGTAGCATGAACATGCCTATACAACTAGTAAGCAACAATATTTTGAGTCTAGCATCTCTGACACCTTTATAAACTGAAGAACTGAGAGTTGTTCCATGTTCTTTGTGTGTGGTAAAAAACAAATTATACCTTCGTCAGATCTGAGTTAAATATTATACCTGGATGAGATCTAGAAGCTCAGACCTAGGTTTTGAATCAGCAAAATCAGCTTGATGACTGGCAAAAAAAAAAAAAACCAAACTGATGAAACCAAAACCCTAAAAATCATATCTTTTTACAAGTGAGTGAGTTTTGGCAGTAAATCTGAGAAATTAAAGGGTAGAATTACCTCATGTGGCGGCGAGTAGGCTCGAGGAGGAGGCGGGAAGTCATCTGTGGGATCAACACAGCTCCGGCGAGCGAAGGTGGCAGTAGAGAGGTCCGACTAGACGGAGACAGACGGTGAAGCGTCGACAATGCTCGGTGGTCTGGGCTTGGGAAAAGTTCGAACAGGTGGAGGCATCAAGTGGTGGTGTGGTGTCGATGAAACCGGAGAAGGACCGAGAACAAGAGAAGACGCCATGGGCGAAGCCGAAGGAAGGAGGGAAGGAAGTAGGTAGTGGTTGCGAGGCGAGAGAGACCAATCGACGGTCAGACAAGCCGGAGGAAGGAGGGAGCCGGAGATCGACAAGGAGCCGCCATGGGTGAACAGTGGCGAACGGGGTCGAGAGAGCGAGAGGTAGCAGATGCCAGATAGGAATTTAGGGATTGGGATAAATGTTTCCCTATCTAATGGAATAAATGTGAAGTGTTAGAAATTTCCCAAATTTGAAAACCCCTCCAATTTTTTTTCTAAGTAATCCACGTGTTTCTGTCAAAAAAATTCAAACTCGCGCGTTCTAATTTATTTTAGAATCAATAATTCTACATCTGTCACAAAATTCAACGGTTGTTTAAATGTTTTTTAATATCACTAAATTATTATTTGATGTAATAGAATAATTTAACATCATGTATTTTAATAACAGACTTTAAACATGTGATATCTAATTACATTATTCTAGTAGTGCTAACAAATAGGCATATAAAGGCTTTCGCATAAACCCTAATTGTTACTAACCCTTTTCACATAATTAACCCAAGTTGTATTAAGATCACTTTCGCTTCAATAATACAAACAAGGATCACCTTCAACTCTCGCAAAAGAATCATGCTCATATGGACAGAAGACGAATTGCATAACAAGATCTGACCTTTACCGCATCACCTCACATGGCCAATGTCGGGCTCACCCCAGCCCCAGAAGTGGGTGGACTACTCGCTCTTCATTATCAAGAAAGACATCAAATAACAAAAGAAACTAACTTGCATTGAATTAAATAAAGAAAGCTTACAACCAACAAGACGAATCCGCTTTCGCCTTTCCACCTTGCTTGCCACAAACTCTCTCTACTCCTACTTGAATGGAATTGCGTGTGTGATTGAATTTGAATGAATAAAAAAACTAGCCCCTAAGACTTTATTTATAGCCTTCTATTCCTTGCTAATCAAGGATAGAAATATCTATCTTTATCTAAACTTATATCTAAAGGCTTAAAAGATAAATAAAAGAAATTTAGGAATTAAATCAAAAAAGGGAAATTCTATCTAAAGAGCAAAATCTTCCATGTGTTGATAGGTGTGGATAGATGTTGATAGATCTCGGATATCTCGGACTCCTTCGGCCTCAAGGAAAGCCAAATCGCGTCGGACAGCAAACCGCGTAACGCGGCTTCGGACACGGCGCTCGTCGATCTCGACTAGGGCTAGTCGATCTCGAGTAGGACTGACGTCGACTTGGCTGGCTGGCTTGGTCGGGTAGCTCTGCTCGACATGACTCGGATCTAGGCTCCTGTGTCATCGATCTCGACAAGCTCTCCTCGAGATCGAGTAGAGGTGGTGCTCGGCTTCTCCGTTTTCGGCTTCTCGACTTGGCACAACTCGTCGACTCCGGACATGACGTCGAAGTGTGGTCGATCTCGACAAGAGTTACTCGAGATCGAGTTGGCTTCAGGAGTCGGGTTGTCTCTGACTCAGTGTCCTCGATCAGCTCTGCTCGACCAGGTGTGCTCGGACAGCCTTTGTCGAGATCGACTAAGTATACTCGAGATCGAGTAAAGTTCTCTCAGCTTTCTACTCTGTTCTTGAAACGCACTTTCCCGAGTCCTCGTTCGTCGGATTGACGCATATGACCATGCGTTGGAAAGCTCTTTCCGAGGGCTACAACTCTCATGAAGACATCAAAGCTTGATTCAGAACGAAGAATGGTGAAAAATGGCGTTTTCTCCGGCTACACCATTTTTAGCCTCTCCATGAGTTTCCTTTAAGCTCCAAAGTGCGTCCGATTTCTGCGAAATATAACAAAAACTTATGTAGACCTGTATATATTGTAAATAAACATATAATACACAGATTCTGTATTATTCTAACCCCAAATGTATGAAATGCATGCAGAAAACGATATAAAAGTTACTGTAAAACATGGCAGATTCAGCTCACAACAGGACTCGCGTTTGGTTCCCTGTTTTTGGTGTTCCATTGAGATACTCGTTTTATTTTGAGAATTTGGGTTTGAGATCTCTTTGGACAAAGTCTAGTATCGCTGTTTATTTTTGCCCACAGTAAATATTTATCTGTTCAAGTCTTGACCTTTTCCAAGTGTCGAAAGGGTTAATCCGAATGTATGAAGTCTTCTTCCACTTGTCTTTATGCTTCAAGGTGGATTTTTCCTTTTTAAAGACTCAATCTTCTCATCTCCTTTGTCGCTTCTTATGTGTTGGCAACCGATCGTGCCATCGCATACGTTATGTCATCAGGAAGTTTCAACCCTTGGGCCTTTTTTCAAAAGATCGAGAATGTTGAGCAGCTTTCTCGGCTAGTGTGTTTCTTTCATTTTTATCCAACAGAGCTCGGGTTATCTTCATTGGGTTTTAATTTTACCCATGTGCAGGTTATGCCTCCTCAATTTGAAGCTGAATATGGGCCACTTCCGCCTCGATGGGCTTTTCTTTCATCGTATCTTGTCCGCGACTTTCCAGTGGTTGTATCCTGGAGTGAGAACGGTCTTTTTCAGATCGACAGTGGTTGGGATGAGTTTCTTATCCTTCACCATCTTGGGATAGGAAGTGCTATGATGTTTTTTCATAGGGGCAATGTCTTCTTCCAAGTCTGTCCGCGTCGCGAAATTGGGGACGACAATGAGGCTACTTTTGACTCGGTTTCTTCATCATGCAGTTCAAATTGAGATTCCCCCGCATCATGCTTTGGGAGTTTCTATACTGGTCATAGATTATGTTTTCGTGAGTGAAGAAAAAGGGGATCCACGATTCTCATTCACTACTTATCGTGTCTTTGTGATTTCTGAAATAAAATTAGAGGGGGTATCTTTTATTATTCATAATACGAAGTAGCGTACAGAAACCTTCCTAGAGGTTGGATCCCTTTAAAATTGATACATCATATCGGAGATAGTAACGCGATGGATAAAGTAAAAACCTAAGGATGTCCTACTTCTCCATTTTCCTCGCTGTCAGGACTAACAACATCGACTTCAAAGATGGAGTCTCCCATGTAGGTGAAAATCAGAGCTGATCCTACATTGACTCGATTTGCTTGTGTGAAGTCGCGCCATCCTTGTGTTAACCAGAAGAGGCCGTCTCCGTCCCTTTCCACTTTTACTTAGTGTTCCTGGTTGGAGCGAGACCAGAGTCTAGCTTGGGTGTGAGCATCCTCGTCGATTAGGACATACATGAGAGGGAGCCGAAGTGTTTGAAGTTTCTCCTCCCGCATGATGACTCTATAGAAAGCCCTTGGCGGCAAACTTGGATCCATTTTGTTTTAGGATGTTCATCACTTTAGGACATCCTAGCGTGTTTTATACCCGCTGCGCGAGGTTTTCTTGCCCTCGGTTTTATCGCTTTTTATCGAAAAGTAATTTTAGTTTACCCTTTTTCAATTTACTTTTGCTTGTTTGAGAAAAGATTCTTCCCTGATTAATTTTGTGTTTAGAGAATAAAAGACGCGTGCCCTTGGTGACTGTGTCACCTGTTGCATGTCATGCATGCAACTCTTCTTTCTTTGCTTGACTGTTCCCTCGTGAGTGATGATACAAAAGAGAGAGATCTTACTGTTTCTCTCCAATTTTTATCGAGATGCGGGGATCCATTATAGTTCCTCCTTTATCATTTAGGGCAGACAGGGTTTTCGGGCAAGAACCACGATGGGCTTTTTTCCAAGCGATTGATTATCCCGAACAGTTCTTGCGTTTGGTGAGATTTTCGTATTTAATTTCTATTTTCCTTATGAACTCCCTCTTTGCTTATACTTCTCTTCTACTTTTTAGCTGCTACCACTTAGGTTTGAGGAGGTGTACATGGATGCTGTACCTAGCCGGGTTTTACTTTACTCCCATCTGTTGCGCAATTTCCCGGTTTGCATAGAGCGACACAACGGTGGCCTTCTCTACCTTGGCCGCGAATGGAAAGATTTTGTGGAATCGCATGGTTTTGAAAGGGGGGTTTCTATGATTTTTACCCACATGAGTGAGGCCTGTTTCGAGATTTGGGTGGTGGATCCACGTGGGGGTGAGCGTGAGGTTCATCATGACGATCCTCATCCCGATGACGCAGCTTCGAATGGTCCTTAAACTAGATTTTTATAACCGTATAATGAAATAAAGATTTAAGCTTGTTCGTTAGTTTTATTTAGCCTGTGGATGTGTTTGAAATTCTTGTTTGACACACTTTTTACCTTTCGTCTTGGCCTGTTACTGGACGCGAGCAGCCTTCTCCTAAGTGGAAGTAATTGAAGGATTGGCTAAAATTTTTATTAATTGCGAAGTCTTTGATTACTGCTCCAGGGAGTTTTTAAGGTCATGCATGCCAATTGTGTGAACGGTTTTAGTCTTTCGATGCCACTTCGTCGTGATGTGTTGCTCACGGGACCTCTGAGTTTTTCAGCAACAGTGTTCACTGTTTGTTTCATGCATGGCGCGCCTGTGGTTTAGGCTCATTAATTGACCTTTCGAACTTATTGGTCTCGTGTTCCTGTCTATGAGATGTGTCCAGTTTTGTCTGTGCGCTCTATAAAAGAGAGTATGAGGGAAGGGGTGCCTAGACTTGATCTCCCATCTTTAACATGCCTTCCTCTGTTAGTCCTCCCTAGTCATTTTTCGAGAGGATCAGTTTTCCCGAGCAACTCCTCCGCTTGGTTAGTTCCTTATTATCTAAGTTTTTCTTCTTATCGGGTTTGTTTATTCTTTAACTCCCTTCTAACTTTGTCTTTTTCTAGTCTCTTCCACTATGTTTCTAGGATAAGCTATGGCCAGATCTTCCTAGGAACATTCTTTTGTCAACTAGGATTCTTCGCGACTTCCCGGTGGAAGTCGTGCGCGGAGATTACAGGGTTCCTTTTTTAAGAGGAGGTTGGAATGATTTTGCGGAGTCGCACAACATCAATATTGGTTCTTCTTTGACCTTTATTTATAAAGGAGGAAATCGCTTCGAGGTTCAGATTTGAGATGTTGTGGGAGATGAGGTAGACGCTGAGTGGACCTCTCCGGAGTCAGGAGGTCCCCCCTCGAATGGATTTTGCCTGAGTTAAGGTAGAACTCGTCTCATCCCGGGGAGGGCTCGGCGAGCATGAGCTGATGCCTGCATGTTTTTCTTTCTAAGCGGATAACTCTTTGAATGTGTTAGCGTACTTTGTCTCTGGTTGTTTTTGTTTTATGTTTAATTATAGGCCTATGGCCATAATTTCCTTTGAAACCCAAAAAGTTTGGGTGCTCTTGAAGGGCGTATGAAAATTACATCTTTCTTTTCTAGAATGTCCTGAGCAGAGATCTGACGCGGAGTTCGGATTCTGGAATTTTAGAATTTACCTCTGAGAACGCAGCTCCGATTGAAGGACTAACGCGAAGCTAAGCTTCAGCGACTTTGGGACTTAAGTAACGTTTCATCTCCGAGAATGCGGCTTCAATCGGAGGCCCGACGCGGAGCCAAGCTCCAGTGTCTTTGGGACTTAAGTAGTATTTCTTCTCCGAGAATGCGGCTTCAATCGGAGGCCCGACACGGAGCGAAGCTCCAGCGTCTTTGGGATTTAAGTAATATTTCTTCTCCGAGAATGCGGCTTCAATCGAAGACCCGACGCGGAGCCAAGCTCCAGCATCTTTGGGACATAAGTAGCATTTCTTCTCCGAGAATGCGGATTCAATCGGAGGCCCGACGCGGAGCAAAGCTCCAGCGTCTTTGGGACTTAAGTAATATTTCTTCTCCGAGAATGTGGCTTCAATCAGAGGCCCGACGCGGAGCCAAGCTCCAGCGTCTTTGGGACTTAATTAATATTTCTTCTCCGAGAATGCGGCTTCAATCGGACGCCCGACGCGGAGCCAAGCTCCAGCGTCTTTGGGACTTAAGTACTATTTCTTCTCCGAGAATGCGGCTTCAATCGGAGGCCCGACGCAGAGCCAAGCTCCAGCGTCTTAGGGACTTAAGTAATATTTCTTCTCCGAGAATGCGGCTTCAATCGGAGGCCCGACGCGGAGCCAAGCTCCAGCGTCTTTTGGGACTTAAGTAGTATTTCTTCTCCGAGAATGCGGCTTCAATCGGAGGCCCGATGCAGAGCCAAGCTCCAGCGTCTTAGGGACTTAAGTAATATTTCTTCTCCGAGAATGCGGCTTCAATCGGAGGCCCGACGCGGAGCCAAGCTCCAGCGTCTTTTGGGACTTAAGTAGTATTTCTTCTCCGAGAATGCGGCTTCAATCGGAGGGCCGACGCGGAGCCAAACTCTAGCATCTTTTGGGACTTAAGTAGTATTTCTTCTCCGAGAATGCGGCTTCAATCGGAGGCCCGACGCGGAGCCAAGCTCCAGCGTCTTTGGGACTTAAGTAATATTTCTTCTCCGAGAATGCGGCTTCAATCGGAGGCCCGACGCGGAGCCAAGCTCCAGCGTCTTTGGGACTTAAGTAATATTTCTTCTCCGAGAATGCGACTTCAATCGGAGGCCCGACGCGGAGCCAAGCTCCAGTGTCTTTGGGACTTAAGTAATATTTCTTCTCCGAGAATGCGGCTTCAATCGGAGGCCCGACGCGGAGCGAAGCTCCAGCGTCTTTGGGACTTAAGTAATATTTCTTCTCCGAGAATGCGACTTCAATCGGAGGCCCGACGCGGAGCCAAGCTCCAGTGTCTTTGGGACTTAAGTAATATTTCTTCTCCGAGAATGCGGCTTCAATCGGAGGCCCGACGCGGAGCGAAGCTCCAGCGTCTTTGGGACTTAAGTACTATTTCTTCTCCGAGAATGCGGCTTCAATCGGAGGCCCGACGCAGAGCCAAGCTCCAGCGTCTTAGGGACTTAAGTAATATTTCTTCTCCGAGAATGCGGCTTCAATCGGAGGCCCGACGCGGAGCCAAGCTCCAGCGTCTTTTGGGACTTAAGTAGTATTTCTTCTCCGAGAATGCGGCTTCAATCGGAGGCCCGATGCAGAGCCAAGCTCCAGCGTCTTAGGGACTTAAGTAATATTTCTTCTCCGAGAATGCGGCTTCAATCGGAGGCCCGACGCGGAGCCAAGCTCCAGCGTCTTTTGGGACTTAAGTAGTATTTCTTCTCCGAGAATGCGGCTTCAATCGGAGGGCCGACGCGGAGCCAAACTCTAGCATCTTTTGGGACTTAAGTAGTATTTCTTCTCCGAGAATGCGGCTTCAATCGGAGGCCCGACGCGGAGCCAAGCTCCAGCGTCTTTGGGACTTAAGTAATATTTCTTCTCCGAGAATGCGGCTTCAATCGGAGGCCCGACGCGGAGCCAAGCTCCAGCGTCTTTGGGACTTAAGTAATATTTCTTCTCCGAGAATGCGACTTCAATCGGAGGCCCGACGCGGAGCCAAGCTCCAGTGTCTTTGGGACTTAAGTAATATTTCTTCTCCGAGAATGCGGCTTCAATCGGAGGCCCGACGCGGAGCGAAGCTCCAGCGTCTTTGGGACTTAAGTAATATTTCTTCTCCGAGAATGCGACTTCAATCGGAGGCCCGACGCGGAGCCAAGCTCCAGTGTCTTTGGGACTTAAGTAATATTTCTTCTCCGAGAATGCGGCTTCAATCGGAGGCCCGACGCGGAGCGAAGCTCCAGCGTCTTTGGGACTTAAGTAATATTTCTTCTCCGAGAATGCGGCTTCAATCGAAGACCCGACGCGGAGCCAAGCTCCAGCGTCTTTGGGACATAAGTAGCATTTCTTCTCCGAGAATGCGGATTCAATCGGAGGCCCGACGCGGAGCAAAGCTCCAGCGTCTTTGGGACTTAAGTAATATTTCTTCTCCGAGAATGTCGCTTCAATTAGAGGCCCGACGCGGAGCCAAGCTCCAGCGTCTTTGGGACTTAATTAATATTTCTTCTCCGAGAATGCGGCTTCAATCGGACGCCCGACGCAGAGCCAAGCTCCAGCGTCTTTGGGACTTAAGTAGTATTTCTTCTCCGAGAATGCGGCTTCAATCGGAGGCCCGACGCAGAGCCAAGCTCCAGCGTCTTAAGGACTTAAGTAATATTTCTTCTCCGAGAATGCGGCTTCAATCGGAGGCCCGACGCGGAGCCAAGCTCCAGCGTCTTTTGGGACTTAAGTAGTATTTCTTCTCCGAGAATGCGGCTTCAATCGGTGGCCCGACGCGGAGCCAAGTTCCACCGTCTTTGGGACTTAAGTAGTATTTCTTCTCCGAGAATGCGGCATCAATCGGAGGCCCGACGCGGAGCCAAGCTCCAGCGTCTTAAGGACTTAAGTAGTATTTCATCTCCGAGAATGCGGCTTCAATCGGAGGCCCGACGCGGAGCCAAGCTCCAGCGTCTTTGGGACTTAAGTAATATTTCTTCTCCGAGAATGCGGCTTCAATCGGTGGCCCGACGCGGAGCCAAGCTCCACCGTCTTTGGGACTTAAGTAATATTTCTTCTCCGAGAATGCGGCTTCAATCGGAGGCCCGACGCAGAGCCAAGCTCCAGCGTCTTAGGGACTTAAGTAATATTTCTTCTCCGAGAATGCGGCTTCAATCGGAGGCCCGACGCGGAGCCAAGCTCCAGCATTTTTTGGGAGTTAAGTAGTATTTCTTCTCCGAGAATGCGGCTTCAATCGGAGGCCCGACGCGGAGCCAAGCTCCAGCGTCTTTGGGACTTAAGTAGTATTTCTTCTCCGAGAATGCGGCTTCAATCGGAGGCCCGACGCGGAGCCAAGCTCCATCGTCTTTGGGACTTAAGTAATATTTCTTCTCCGAGAATGCGGCTTCAATCGGAGGCCCGACGCGGAGCCAAGCTTCAGCGTCTTTGGGACTTAAGTAATATTTCTTCTCCGAGAATACGGCTTCAATCAGAGGCCCGACGCGGAGCCAAGCTCCAGCGTCTTTGGGACTTAAGTAATATTTCTTCTCCGAGAATGCGGCTTCAATCGGAGGCCCGACGCGGAGCCAAGCTCCAGCGTCTTTGGGACTTCAGTAATATTTCTTCTCCGAGAATGCGGCTTCAATCGGAGGCCCGACGCGGTGCCAAGCTCCAGCGTCTTTGGGACTTAAGTAATATTTCTTCTCCGAGAATAGGGCTTCAATTGGAGGCCCGACGCGGAGCCAAGCTCGAGCATCTTTGGGACTTAAGTAGTATTTCTTCTCCGAGAATGCGGCTTCAATCGGAGGCCCGACGCGGAGCCAAGCAACGTATTTGGGACTTATTCTAAGAAATTCTTTCGGAATGGAACACTAATAAAAGCGCCCTCTAACCGCTTTATTTAATTTTTGCGGGGGCGACTAACACTTTCTGTAACATACTAGCCTTGGCAGTTATACATAGTACTTCTTTAAATTATCTGTATTCCAGGTCTTATTTAGAACGGTGCCTTCGGGGGTGCTGAGTTTGTACACTCCTCTTTGAAATTCCTTTATGATCACATAAGGCCCTTCCCAGTTTGGGTCCAGCTTTCCTCCAGTGGTTGCTTGGCGGAGCACTAAATCTCCCTCATTGAATTGCCGCGGGCGAATTCGTCGATCCCAATATTTGGACAGTCGCCTTTTATATTCTTGCTCCTTTATGGCTGCAGCCATTCTACGCTCCTCTATGAGATGGAGTTCGAGTTCTTATGCTTCATCATTGGTTTCCTGGTTGTATGTTATTATTCGTGTCGAAGGAACCAACCTTTCTATTGGAATGACCGCGTCTATACCAAAGACTAGTGAAAACGGGGTTTCTCCATTTGGAGTCTTTGCTGATGTGCGTTAGGACCATGAACTAGTGGCAGAAGTTCAGCCCATCGCCCTTTTGCTGTGCTCCCGAGCTTCTTTTGTATCCCATGCAGCGATTGTCGATTGGTAGTTTCTTCTGTCCGTTTGTCTGGGGATGGTCCACAGACGACATTTTGAGGTTTATGCCCAATCCTGCGCAGAAATCTTTGATTGTTTCACAATCAAACTGAGGTCCATGGTCCGTGATTATTGAATCGGGTACCCGGAAACGGCAAACGATGTTCTTCCATAAGAACCTTCTTACTTTCTCCGCGGTGATTAGTCCCATTGCTTCGGCCTCAACCCATTTTGTGAAGTAATCAACCAAGACAAGCACATATTTCAACTGTCCCGGGGCAGACAGAAAAAGGGCAAGCTCCAATTATACTTTTCAGTACCTCGGAAGGGCAGTGAATCAAATTTCCAAACCTCTGACACGCGTCGCATTTCTGGATATAATCTTGAACATCTTGCTTCATAGTCGGCCTGTAATACCCCAGTCTGGTTGCTTTGGCCACCACAGCCCTCCACCCTTGGTGGTGTGCACAAAATCCATCATGTAGTTCTTCCACAATGAGATTTCCTTCCTCCGTTGATATGCAAAGCAGATCTGGGAGATAGTAGCCTCTCTTGTATAGCCTTCCTTCCTTGATGGTGAACCGAGAAGATTTTGTGATCACTCTCCTAGCTGCGTCTCTTTCTTCGGGCAGGATGCCCTTCCCCAGATAGTCCGCGAGTGACGTTCTCCAGTCTCCCTTTTCAATCCCTTGGACTTGGTAGACTTCTTGGATAAGTCTTCGATTGTTCATCCTTTCGAGGATTACTTCCTTTCCTACTTCCTCAGGCATGACTGCTCCTAACCGAGCCAACACGTCCGCTTGCTGATTGTCACTTCTGGGAACGGCCGTTAGGCAAAAACTCAAGAAAGCTTTTGACAACGCCCTTTCCTTTCTCTGATAGTCAGGCATTAAACCAGTTCTGGCCTCATATTTTTCCGTTATCTGCCGCGTCACCACTTTTGAATCGGTGTAGACTGATACTTGTCTGCCGCCTTTGACCAAAGCTACTTCCAGGCCCGCGAGCAGGGCTTCGTACTCAGCTTCATTGTTTGTAGCTTGGAAGTCTAGTTTATAAGTGTAATTGTATTGTTGTTCGTCGGGTACAGTGAGAGTAACCCCAGCTCCGCACCCATCTTTATTGGCTGCGCCATCCACCCTGAGCGTCCACTCACTCTTTTCTGTTTGAGCATTTAGTTCAAAACTTGTTTCCCCAATAAAATCGGCTAAAACCTGAGCCAGAGCTGCCTTCCGCAGGGTATATTCTATTTCGAATTCTGTCAACTCGACTGCCCATTTCATCATCCTCCCCGACAAACACGGGGAGTGAAGGATTTGATGCATCGGTAGGTCGGTCATTACTCTGATAATGTGATCCTAGAAGTATGGCCTCAATCTTCTTGCCGTGAATACCAGACATAGAATCATTTTCTCCACTGGTTCATACCGCGTCTCAGCATCCTGTAACACACGACTGACATAATACACTGGGTATTTTTCTTCTCGCGTCAAGACTGCACTGATGGGAACGCTCTTTACTGATAAGTATAGATGTAGAATCTCTTGCTTCTCGGGCTGGTGCAGAGTGGGGAGTGTTGATAAGAAAATTTTCAAACTCCCGAACGCTTCCTGTAGCTCTGGAGTCCACTGTATTGGTCCCTTTTTCTTGAGCAAAGCAAAGAAGGGTAATGACCTGTCCGCTAGGCAAGAGCAAAAACGGCTTAGGTAATTTACTGCTCCATTTAAAGACTGCAATTCTTTGATCGTCCGCGACGGTTGAAGATTTTGGATTGCCGCCACATTTTGAGGATTCACATCGATTCCTCGATGGCTAACCATGAAGCCAATGAATTTTCCAGAATCAACCCCAAAGACACACTTCTCTGCGTTCAAGTTCAAACCTCCTCTGCGAAGGGAATCAAAAGTTTCTTGTAGATCTGCCGCGTGATCCTCTGCTTTCTCGCTCTTGACTACGATATCATCCATATAAATCGACACATTCCTGCCAATCTGTTTACGAAAGATCCGATCAACGGTTCTTTGAAACGTAGCCCCTGATCGGTGATGAAGGTAGTTGCTTTCTTGTCTAGAGGGTCCAAACTTATCTGATTGTATCCAGAGTAAACATCAAGAAAACTGAGGACCTTATTACCCGCGGTCCCATCGACAAGTTCGTCTATGGATGGAAATGGGTAACTATCTTTGGGGCAAGATTTGTTAAGATCGGTAAAATCGATGCACATTCTCCACTTCCCAATAGATTTCTTCACCAAAACCACGTTCAACAGCCAATCTGAGTCTTCTACCTCCTTTATGAACCCTGCTTCTAAAAGCTTGTCAGTTTTTTCTTTTGCCACGACAGCTTTCTCAGGAGCCATCTTCCTCTTCTTTTGTACTATGGGTTTCGTTCTTGGACGAATTCTTAAGGTATGCAAAGCAGTTGCGGAGGGGACTCCCAACAGATCTCGCGGAGTCCATGCAAAAACATCTCCAGTGCTTGTCCTAAATAGACTTTCTCCTCAAGGTTTGGGAATGGTGTATAGGCAACTCTTTCATCCGCGGTCGGTATTTTTGCTTCTGTCGGTCTTACTTCCAGTTCAGCTTTTGAGAGTTTTGATGGGTCGTTGTCTCCTACCACGGATTCAAATTTTTCACCAATACACATTACTTCTCTTCTTTTCTTGATAGAAGTCAGATAACAGCTTCTGCTTTCTGGCTGCTGGCCGCGAACCTCGCCGATTCCTCCTCCTGGTAAAGGAAACTTCCCAACAAAGTGATAGATTGATACTATCATCTGGAATTTATAGAGTGAGACGCGTCCCAGTAAAGAATTGTATACAGTAGGAATCTTTACTACCGTGAATACAATGTTTTCCATGCGCCTTTTTGGGGCTGTTCCCAAAACTACTGTAAGCTCGATTGTACCTGCCACTTGTACCTCTCCCCCCGAGAACGTGATCAATGTTCCTGAATATGGTTTCAATGATGTGGCAGATATCCCCATTTGAGAGAAAGCCTCCCATGGCAAGATATCGACTGATGAACCGGTGTCAATAAATACTCTTTTGACTGTCTTGGCAGCTATTTGAGCATGGATGACTAAAGGATCCGAGTGCGGCATCCTTACTTCCTCAGAGTCTTTCGGGGAAAAGGATATGTCTTCATGCTGTGAAAGAGAGATTCTCCTGCTTGACGCGGACGGAGGTTGCCTTCCTTTTCTTTCGTAATTTCTCTTTTCTTGTCTACTGGACCCTGCCATGGAAAAACCTCCCGCGAGGATATTGATGAAACCCTCAGGCTCTGGTATATGGCCTGCTTCAGGTTTTCGAGCTTCTCCCTGATTGACGGATCTCTGGGCTGCAGGTGTATAGTTTTGCCTACCTCCGTGTCCTCTTCCTCGGTTATGAAAAGAGGGATCTCTACGCTGATCCTGCTGCCTTAAGTAATGGTCCTGCCGATCACGAGAGTCGTCAAGCCTGGGGTTTCGGTCTCCCCAATCCGGCCTCCGGTTAGGTCGATCTTTCCTTCTTGGTGGAAATCTCATTTCTTGATCTCCATAGGGGTTCTCCCTCGGATGATAGGAACGCGGATGATCTTCTCTTCGACGAGACCCTTGCCCTCTCTCTGAATTCATGTGTACTTCGTCGCGGTGGGGATGAAAATCTACAGCTTCCGAATGATCTCTGGGTGGCTTGGCTTTCTCCTTCCTGAATTTTCCAGCAAGCTTCCCAAAGAGACCTTGATTCCCTGTGTTTGCTTTTGAACTGGACGCGGCTGCTTCTTCAGCCTCGATCTGCCTAGACACCCGTTCCCTCAAATCGTTGTAACTAGTTGGTTTCTTCCGAAACAGGTATGTCTTGAAGTCTCCCTCTGCCAAATTCCCCATTATTATGATGATCGCCGATTCATGATTAAAGTTGGGGATTTGTACTACCATACTGGTAAAACGGGTGAAGAAATGCCCCAAAGATTCTCCAGCTCCTTGCCTAATGGAATTCAGGTCGAGCATGGTCTTCTTTCTCGACCGTGCACTTCCAAAATGGGATGTGAAGACGTGGGACAACTGGATAAAACTGGTTACGGAGCCTTTCGGACGGTTTGTGAACCAGGTAAGCGCGATCTTTGTCAAAGTTGAGGGGAACGTTCTACATAACATAGCATCATTGTACTCGTTTATTCCCATCGCGGTTGTAAAATGGCAGAGGTGATATTTAGGATCAGTCATCCCATCATATTTCATAAGGTTCACATCTCTCCATCGTTTTGTCACTGTCGCGGAACAGATTTCCTTGGTAAACACTAATGGGAAAACGGCTGACATGTTTTCGGTTCTTTTCTCCGCTGAGTCGGACCTCGTAGAGGTGGATACATCTGTGGATCTCTCTCCACGTCGGTGTTTGTTCTCACGCTGCCACTGATCATTCTGCCACGCCTGACGCGGTATTTCCTGATTCTGAAAACCGTAATTCCAGTTGCTGGGATTGTCGTAAGCGGTGTTATATCTATCAAAATTTCCATGTTGCTCTTCCTGTCGATAATTTCCCTGTTGACACGGATTCTGTCCCCAGTGATCATAACAAAAGTATTGAGACTGTTCTTGCTGAAAGGGGTTAGACTATTCACGACGTGCTTCATAGTACCAGAAGTTATGTGGTATGTGTTCTCTTGCTAGTCCATGCTGATCGTAATGGTGATGCGGAGGGGTGCTGAGGTGCTGGTCTCCCATTTCGCCATCTGGATTTGGTTGCGGCGTTAATGGGATATACATACTTGAGGCCTCCTGATCCTGGTGGATCCCTTGGCTCATATTCTGCGTCGGATTGTTTTGGCTATCACTCATCTTCTCAGTGTCACGAATCTGTCGAAAGTGAAAGACTTAATTTCGTACGAATAAATTCATGCTTCTAAACTCAGACGCGTACCCTAGCTTTCTTCAAAGTTCTGAGGGTCTTTGCCTGATTTCATCGAACATAAAGAACTTTTTTAAAGGAACCCCTTAGTGTGAGAGGGTTCCCACAGACGACGCCAGTGAAAACGCTCGATCTCTCAAGGACTCCATTTTTAGTGGGACCCGGGAATTTACCCCGTAGGACCCTTAATATTCCCAACGGACTTACCTGACTCGCGTCGAAATAATCAACGCGGCCCAACCTGATGCAGATCAAGATGACCTTCTGTGGGTCCAACAATGACCTTGATCCAGGCGAGCTCTCAAGACCGATTCGAGGGCCATTGATGGCAAAGAGTCTTGTCCTCAAGAGGAAGAAGAAGGCGCCACCATGGAAGAAGATTCAAGTCTCGTGTCGAGTACACAAGGCCCATGTCGAGCACTTCCAATGTGTGGGCCGGTTCTAGTCTTCAAATTAGTTTATTATTTTATTAATTGTTATTTTATGCAATTACATTAATAATGTACAAGATTATATCTCTTCTAGATAAATCTTGTCCCATAAGTTTTAGAATTATATCTTCTTAGATTTAATTCTATCTTAAAGCTATTTTACTTATCTTTAGATAGTTTAGATCTATTCAAACCCCTTTCCTTTGCAAGGAAGGATTGGTTAGAACTTCCATTACTTTTCTATTTAAACAAACACGTGTACTTTGATTTTCTTAGATTGAATTAGAATTGAGAAACCCCTTTATAGGATTAAAGGATTCTCGGTTATCAATCCTAAAGGCTATCCGATTCGTGTGTCTAATACCTTTCGGCAACCATCATCATCACCGTCACTTTGATCCCTGATCAAAACCAGATCCAAACACAACCTAATCCCTAAATCAAACGGTCCCAAGAAGGAGCCTGGTTACGTTCTTGGTGTCGATCACGGAGGTCCTCGCTCCCAGCGAGCCCGGCGTCTTCGGCTCCGCTCCGGCGCGCACAGGCGCTCGTGCGCCAGGCATCTGGGACTCCCACTCTCACGATCGCGCTCCCCGGCTCCGCGTGCTCGCTCTCGCTCTCGTTCCCTGCGAGCGCACTTGGCTTCCTTGACATTGTCGCGCCGTCGACTACCCTCGCATACACAGCGCCCTGAGGAGCCTGTCTCATGCGCTACCATCTGCGCACACGGCGATTCCGGATCCGACCTCGCGAGCGCTCGCACCAGCATTCCGGACCTGCCCTTGCGCGCTCGCAGACCTGCGCTTCTTTTGCTTTCTTTCCTTTTCGTTTATTGTTACTTGTTAATTTGAATCTTGTTAATTAACTTCCTTAGCTTTAGCTTTGTTAGAACTTTCTTAAGTTATAAGACCTGTTGCTTTTAGTTAGTATTACTTAGATTAGTTTAATTTTTGTTAAGTTAATTTCTATCGTTGTATCAAGTAGGCTAATTAGTTCAATTCAATTGTTAATAAGGAGATATCGGAAGAGCATTGCAAGATCGGGCAAATATACGGTGTGGTTATTGATCTTGAGCCTCACAGGCGAAGGATCGGGTATCCCAAACGTATCACAATTACCTGTGCCGCGGGAATAATCTACTTATGAATACTGATGTGTTATTCCCTTATCGAGTTTTCCCTGGACAATTCGGGAATCAGATTGTTTACCTGTCGTCGTTGATTATCGTGAGGACCAACAACAACAGACTCTCGATTTCGGTGGAAAGTTTTACAAAGGGTGAAAAAAGGTCTATATCCGCGGAGCAATCTAGTGAAAAAAGCTTCGATCTTCCTGAAAAGAAGTTTTTGGTGGCGCGTTCGACTTCTTCTCTCTATTCTCTCTATTCCACTCTTCTTTCTCAGGCTTACTTGGTTTTGATCCGCTCCTTTCCTCTCCTTCCTTAACCCCCGAAAAGTCCCCTTTCTTTAATGTCATTTCTTCCTTTTATAGGTACAAAGCGGTTTCTAAATGACATGCCAGTGATGCCACATGGGGTTTGCCATTCAACACGTGTTCTACTCGTGGGGGGTGAGCATGATCTCCATGTGCCCCTCTTTTCTATCCGCGGATAATTCTGTTTAAGTGAGGTTGCCGTTTTTTCCTGTTGGATATCTATCCGCGGACAGCCTTAATGATTATGTTTTAGCCACTTTTTGCCAACTGGTTGTGTTTTATTTTACCTTTATGTTTTTACAGATGTTTTTATTGTTTTGGTTTAGTCAGTGGAGACATCAGATCCTCATAGACCTGTCAAAACACAACCCGGCCGACCCGAAAAATTTCCGACCCGAACCTGAAAATTTCGACCCGGTGACCCGATTGACCCGGTAATTTTGACCCGATTGAACCGGTGACCCGATTGATTTATAATTATATATAATTAAATTTTTTTATATATAATTAAAATTTATCACAAAATTATCAAACCATGATTTTTTTAATTTTAAAAAAAAATTGACAAACCCGAAATCAACCCGAAACCTGGTCAAACCTGAGTTCGAGTCAACTCGAAAAATCCAAAACTCGCTTTACCCGAAATCCGAAGTGACCCGACCCGAATCCCACCCGACTGACCCGTGTGACAGGTCTTCATCCTCACCGGGTTAATCTACCTAAATTAATTTGAGATTGGGGTATTTGTAGGAGACATGGATTAGACGGAACGGAAGTAACAAATTCAAACTAGAAAAAGGAGCGTTGCAGGGTCTTAACTTGTCCGTTAGTAAGAAGAATAATTATGAGAATAGATAGACATAGAGATAGACGGTTCATTCAAGCAAACACGGAAACAAGAGCCCCTTATGACTATGACTATGAGAGAATCTGAAAACGACACTCATTTGCTGCGTTTTTGTACCTCCGATGTGAGACGCGTCCCCTTTTACAGCTGTATCCCAACATCCCTCATCCCAACCAACCGCTTCCTCTCCAAATTTCCAAACCAACCTTTAAAAACTGAAAAAGGAAAAAGAAAAAGGAAAACAGAGCTCCCCCCAACCCAACCCCACCCATATTATTATTACCGGTTTCACTTCACCTGTCCTCCTTATCCTCTTTCCGTTACGACTTTCGAGTATTTATCAACGCTCCCTCCCCTCCCCATATACGAAATCTGTCCTTAAAACGACGCAGTTTAATTCACTCGTTCATGGCGAGCCACATGAACCGGAAGGAGGTGGACCGAATCAAGGGCCCCTGGAGCCCCGAGGAGGACGACTCCCTGACCCGGCTGGTCCAGAAGCACGGCCCCCGGAACTGGTCCCTCATCAGCAAATCCATCCCCGGCCGCTCCGGCAAGTCCTGCCGCCTCCGATGGTGCAACCAGCTCTCCCCACAGGTCGAGCACCGCCCTTTCTCTCCCGCTGAGGACGATGCCATTCTCCGCGCTCACGCCCGCTTCGGTAACAAGTGGGCCACCATCGCCCGCTTGCTCAACGGCCGCACCGATAACGCAGTGAAGAACCACTGGAACTCCACCCTCAAGCGCAAGTCCTCCGTCATCGCCGCCGTCGACGAGGATCCTCCGCAGCCGCTCAAGAGAGCCCTGAGCGACGGCGCCGATATTCTCAGGACCGTCTCCGCTTTGACCTTGAGCCCCGGGAGCCCTTCTGGATCTGACGTCAGCGACTCCGGTGGCCATCTCTACCGCCCGGTTCCCAGGACCGGTGCGTTTCTCATGGACCCGCAACCTAACGCTAACACCGATCTGAGCCTCTCTCTTCCAGGTGCAGGATCCTCCGACGACTCTCCGGCCGATACGAGCCTTGATTTGAAGGCCGCGCCGGAGATCAGCGATCGGATGTCCGCTCCGCTGAAACTGCTTCCACCTATGGTGCTGCCGCTTCAGCGAGCGGCTAATCCTTCGCCGATTGCTGTGAAACAGCTTCCGGTCGAGGAAGATCCGATTCTGGTGATTCCGCCTGTGGAAGCTGCGGCTGGAGAGAGTAGTTACAGGCCTTTCAGCGCAGAGTTCTTGGCGGCGATGAAAGAGATGGTAAGGAAGGAGGTGAGGAGTTACATGGAAGGGCAGGAGCAGCAGCGGAGCGGGATTTGTTCGCAGTTTGCCGCGGGCGCAATGAACCGGCTGGGAGTTAGCAAGATCGATTAGAAGACGCAAGATCAAATCTTCTGCCCTTTTTCACTTTCCTGATTTGATTAGTCGATAATCACCTTGACCAAAGAATGCAGAAATGAATTTACTGAGTTGTTAGTGTACAGTGTACAGTGAAAATGACATCAATCGGTTGGAAATTGCACGGCAATAGCGTGATCAAGGATGAAATATCACAGAAAAACAGTTCCTTACATACAACAACTGATGATCTGTTTCTTGTTCAGATCCTGTTTCGTCCAAGTTAAATTTGGTGTTTCAGTTGCACAATTCATGCATTAAACAGGGGGAAAAGGGGTAAATGATGATAGTTGAAGCAATTTCTATTCAAAATTTGATCAGTATATATATATGGATATTAAAAAACTGTTGATTTTGTTAGATGAGGCCTTCTAAAATGGTTTTCTACCGAACAGAAAATTCAAGAAAAAGCACTATGATCTTTGCATGTTCAGATTGTGAATAACAAAAAAGTTCAAATCTTTTGCTAAATTGCTACTCAAAACTTTAAATGTGTCGGTTCTTTATCACTTGTTATGATCTCATCTACTAGATGAAAGTTCCATCATTACACAGCTTGAATGTTTCTTTTCCTCAATTTGCACCAGAGACCATTCTTGGTATGAATGGTTGCCCCAGTGACGAGCTCTACTGAGTCTGCAGACCCTTTCAGCTCAACGTCAAACTTCTGTAGCAGCATGGCCAATGCAACTGTGGACTCCATCAGCGCAAATTGGTCACCCACGCACTTCCTTGGCCCTCCACCAAAGGGCAGGAACGCGAAATCAGCTATGATCTGCAAGCCGCTATAACCATTGTGATTCTTCAACCACACTAATAATGAAACATTCTTATGTTTTTGTACAAATTCCCAAGGGAGGCATGATATTGTCACCTCATTCGGATACACTGCTCCAGGGCTCCGAGATGGGTCTATGCATGCCCACCCTTCATACCCTTCAATCTTCTTTGGCACTAAGAAGCGTTCAGGTTCGAACACATTGGGGCGATCCCAGAAATGAGGGGATCGATGGAGATTATAAACCTGCATTACAAACAGAAGTAACACCAGTGGGACTTGCATCATGTTTTGTGATCATTGTAGTTGAATCAGGACAGTTTGTCTGAATGTATGATAGCAGAGAAACGCTTCTTGAATTGAGATAACAAAGACAATAAATTGTTGGTCTAATTGTTCTTACAGAGATGAAAACATCAGTTCCACGCGGAATTGCAAATCCGTCTTGGTTACCCTTGTAACCACCTGGAATAAGCGAAAGCAGCAGTGTAAACCAAACCGAAGCGAAGCACCACAATTGCCTAAACCTCTTGTTCGATCTAGGGTTTCTTACTTCGAATAGCTTTCGACAAACTCGAGTAAAGCGATAAACATGCATAAACGAGAAACACAAAGCTTTGTTTACGCGGTTCGGTTTCCCTATATCCGCGGAACCTCAGGAGGGGAGGTTCACCCAATTTCACTAAGCAACCAAAGGTTCAAGACAAGTTACAGAGGTTCTAGATGCACTAGATCTAAGACGCGATTCTAACAAACAAGGACAAAGAAGATAAACGAGGAATAGGGTTAGAGAAAGTCCGTGAAGGACACCGAGAAATCTCAGGGGAGATTTCTCCTTGCAGAACCCTCCATTCTTCTTCTTCTTCGTCAACCAAGCAGGTACTCTGGTAGCATCAACCCAGAAGAGCACCCTTGAAGAGAATCGCCGACGTTAGGTGGCCAGGAAGCCAAACCCTTGTGTTTTCTCCCAAACCCTAACCCTAGTCGCCCCTTGGCTTACCAGAGAGAGTGAGACGATGCTACAATTCTCAAAGGCATCCGGAAGAGAGCTTAAATAGGCTTAGGGTTACAATGCTGTAAGGAGGAGACAAGAGATATGGGCTCAGATTTGGGCCATATGGAATAGGCCCAAACCCATGTGAGCACAAGCCTGCAAACATCAACCACAAACGGACCCAACAAACAACTCTTATAAGGCATCATACATACTTAGCTTCACCTAATGGCTCAAGGCTAGCCATTGGACCTAATCATGGTGCAACCATGGGTCCAATGAGCTTTTCCCTGACCATGGCAATGGCTAAGTCATGTAGAGCCTTTAGAGAACCTGTCCTAGATTTCTAGTGCATCTTACAAAACCAAATAAACCATTGTCTTGTTTTACAACTTATTACAAGGATTACAAAACATTACACCTCTCATACCCAAATAATACTTTTGTATCTAGCCCAGTCGTCAATTGTTACAACCCAATAGAATTGCAATCTTTACCTGGTAAGATATACGGCGCTCACTAGCGCCTGATAAGCAATGGAGGTTGAGGGTACATACGAAGCGACTCTGCAATAATAAGCCTAGTGCTTCAACACATAAAAAATAAATTTTATTTTTAATAATTTCCATCAAGAAAAGGGGGGGGGGGGGGGGGGGGGGGGAGTGGAACATTTACTGCATCAAGGACATACTCCAATTTTGAAGGACTCCAAAGTTACTCTTCCCTGCCTAAGCACTTTATCAATCTCTGTCTGAGCCTTTCTCATTTTAGATGGATTCTATTAACAAAAAGTAACGACGACATATTAGCATGAAGACTGTTAAGATATTGCTAGCAAGCTTTGTAGCATCTCACTGGCAAAATAACTGAATAACAACAAATGAGGCATTTTCAGGACATACTTGAGCAAGCAGGAAAACTGCCGATGTAAGGACCGCGACTGTTGTTTCATGCCCCGCAATAAGCATGGTCATCAAATAATCTCTTAGCTATACAACACAATTACTGAAAGACAGTGTTAGAGATGCTTCAAGGCTATATACATTGATTTAGATGCTTCCATGTTACAAATGCCTCACAAAAGTATGTACCATAAAGAAACTCAAGTTTAAGAACCCTTGAACTTTCAAAAATAGATGAGACACAAATCAAGTATATAAATAAAATTGAAGGGGGTCCATTTTAGTAGAATGATACCTGGCGATCATCAACATCAGCTCCTTGCATATCAACAAAAAAACGTAAAAGGTTGGCGTCCTGCAAGCTTAAAATGCAACGTTTATTTCTAGGTTATTGACAAGAGGAAAACCTGTCGTTGTTCTTTCCAAAGAATACTCGAACTCACAACTAATATAGTGTATAAGTAAGAGATCGATCCACAGGGAAATCTATTAAATTCAAGTCTAATTCTAATCGCTAAGAGAGAAAAAGGGGGGTTTTTAGTGTGTAAAAGGTCCGTCTTTTATCAAAGCGGAAGCAAACAAACAAAGGAAATTGATTGTAGAATTAAGTGGAGAGAAATAGGTTCACCTACAATTTATCACTTCGATTGATGAATTCGATCATTGTTTCAGCCTCTAGTTCTTGTCTTTTCCTATCAATGTCCTTGTCCAGATTTTAGGTAAATTACTAGTCCTACGAGTCCTAGCAACCCTTATCTCTAAATAACCCTAACACGGTTAAGATTCAACCTAGAGATAGCATTAAAATTATGAATTAACCAAGGTACACATATCAAGCTACGAGTCGATATTCAACATGTATTCAACTTCCTACACATCCAATTAGTCCTACGAGTCCTAAAGGGATATGATTGCCACTTGGGTTAAGGTTCGCTACGAGGAATCTGCAAAACCCTAGCAATTGAATGAATCTACTCTAACTAGTTGATCAGGCTAGAGAGAATAAGACACATTCAAGCATGAAGAGTCTATATGGCGATGAATAATACTCTAGAAGGGAGGGATGAATAGAGTATGGACCGATTTTCGCAACAATAGAAATTTAGTGCAACTTGTCAAGACCTTGATATAGGCTATTAGGACTTGACAAAGTAAAATCGAATATGCCAATGTAAATGCGGAATATAAAAGATGAACACACGAATTGTTAACGAGGTTCGACACCAACTGGCCTACGTCCCCGCCTAGGATTATCCAATCCGTAGGATTCAAGCAACAAAAAGACAGAAATAAAAGCAAAGACAGAAAATAGCGAAAGAAAGTAAAGAACAAAGCAAAGACAAAGGCACTCGATCTCGACAAAAGCCTACTCGAGATCGACAACAGCAAGTCGACAGAAACTGAAAAATCGACAACAAAAGCAGAAACTCTACTCGACCTAGACAAGACCGTACTCGAGATCGACTAAGGCCTATTCGATCTCGACGAGACTCTCCTCTGTATTGACTAGAAAGACAGAAACTTAAATTGCAAATTTCGAACCCAAAACTCAGATTTCTGACGAAATAAATTCAATATAAAAAAGGACTTCCAAAGCTAGGGTATCAACACCACAACGATAACCATGCAAAGTGACACATAAAGGCATAAAAGATCATGCTTTCCATCAAAATAACTTTCGTTACTAACAAATAGGTATATATAGGCTTTCGCATAAACCCTAATTGTTACTAACCCTTTTCACATAATTAACCCAAGTTGTATTAAGATCACTTTCGCTTCAATAACACAAACAAGGATCACCTTCAACTCTCGCAAAAGAATCATGCTCATAGGGATAGAAGACGAATTGCATAAAAAGATCTGACCTTCACCGCATCACCTTACATGGCCACCGTCGGGCTCACCCCAGCCCCAGAAGTGGGTGGACTACTCACGCCTCATCACAATAGCAGACATTGATTGATGAAAAGAAACTTGCATTAAACTATATTCAAAGCTTTTACAATCCCGACAATCAACTTTCGCAGAATGCCAAAACCCTAAAAACTTTAGAACTCCTAAAACTTCTCTGTGGAACTACTTGTCTCTGACTGAAATTGAATTCATTAAAAACCAGCTCCTAGGGCTTTATTTATAGCCTTCTATTCCTTGCTATTCAAGGATAGAATCTCCTATCTATATCTAAAATTATATCTAAAAGCTTTAATGATAAATAAATGCAATTTAGGAATTAAATCTAAAAAGAAAAAGATAAATCTAAACTAGGTAAGATGTCTTCATGTTGATAGATCTCCCTTCCATAGATAGAACTTGATAGATTTTGGCCTTCTCGACTTTCTTCGTGCCCAAGGAATCCCAGCTCGACTCGGACTGCTCACGGCGATGCGTTTCCAGAACCTGGTCTACTCGACATCGACAAGGGCCCGTCGACATCGACTAGGGTTCATCGTCGGCTGATCTTCTCGGGTGACTCTGCTCGACAAGCTCGGATCTGGTCTCCTGGGCGTCGTCGATCTCGACTATCCGTACTCGAGATCGAGTAGGGTGTGTGGCCTTGCGTGGTCGAGCAGCTTCTCCTCGGCATGGACTCGGACTGGCGTCAGGGTTTACTCGAGCTCGACAAGGATCTCCTCGAGATGGAGTAGAGCTTCTCGGCATCTTCGTCCTCGGCTTCTCGATTAGCTCGTCTTCTCGATTCCGGGTGTGGTGTCTAGGCTTTGTCGATCTCGACCAGTGGTACTCGAGATCGAGTTGGCTTCCGGAGTCAGGTTGCCTCGGACTTGGTTTCCTCGACTAGGCTTTGTCGACCAAGTCTGCTCGGACACTCTCCTCGAGATCGAGTAAGGTGTACTCGATATCGAGTAGCTCTGGCTTCAGCTTGGTTTGTCCTGGTTCTGTACTCTCGGACTCTGGACCTCTGTAGCTGTTTTCCGAGCTTTTCTGACCTTCCTTAGAGTTGCTGTAAAATGCCTCGAATTCTGCGAAATTAAACAGAAACTGGTGTAGATTCTATAATTTGGCAAATAAACATAAACTACATAGATTCTGTACTATTCTAACCCAAATGCATGCAATGTATGCAGAAATCGATATAAAAGTTACTGTAAAACATGACAGATTCAGCTCACAACAAGAAACTTATGAAAAAATCGATAAAGCCCAAATCACATCTCATAGCCCAATATAAAGCCCATTATAATTTAGGCCCAAAAAAGTTGGCCTCAGATTCTTTCCTGTAAGAGAACAAGTCAAAATAGAGAAATGCACAAGTGATCAAACATTTTAGTATGGGTTTCAAGACCTTGAAACCCAGCCTTTTGTCTTTCATCATCCTTTAGTTCACCTGTACGTTAGTTCTCAAGATCTTACAATCAAGGTGGAGTATTCAATCTCCCCCTTGATGGAAGACAAAACCTGTTTCAATATTCATAACATATTTCCAGTAATCATAAGAGGAAATAAGCATATTATAATATAGGCATAAAATGTTTGGATCATTTAAGTTTTAAAACCGACAAGCACTTAACCAACTAGTGCCAAAACGCAGGGCAACCAAAACATTCTCCCCCTTTTTGTCTTCCAACAAAAGGGCAGAGAGGTGAAAATGTCTGAAAACACCAACCAAAACACAACCAAAGGACCAGGAGTTTTAAAAGACGAACAACAAAAGATGAGTTTTTAGAAAGTAGAGAAAGGAGGGTGGGAGAATAAGGCCTTGAGTCAGAATCCCCATCTGCAACCTTCTTCTTCTTGCTCCTTAGAGCCTTCTTGCCTTTCTTAGCAGAGGATGGCTCAGCAGCAGAGGATGTGCCAGGGGCGCCAGGAGCATTAGGATCTTCGGGAGGGGCAATGCTAGCGTCTTCCTCAACCCATTCGCCAAAGGTGGGGTACTGCTTGTTGGGTGGAAGGTATTTCCTTCTGACCTCATCTCTGCACCTCTTCCTCCACCTTGCAAGGGCATCTCTGGTGACCTTGTCTCGTTCCATCTCTGCAAGCTGTCTTTGACGCTCCACATCCCTGTATTTCTTGACGACACCATATTGCTCGACTGTGAGAATGGTGGGTTCATGATGAGTGGGGCGTAGGATAGGACGTTTCTTCACTTGATTTTCACAGTTGAGGATGACATTCCCTGTCTTCTCACGCACATGGTCGAAAGTTTCTTGCTCCATTGGCATGATCGAGCCTGTAGCAGTGTAAGTGAGAGCATTGAGAAGCATCATCTGATCAAGCTTGCAGTTGACCATAGAGAGTAGCTCATGAGTCTGGTCCTGACGAATCACCAAATCCGACCACATCCTGCTCAAATCAAACCTAAGATCTTGAAACTCAGTCTCCACAGCAGCCAATCTATCCTCACTCATATTAGGTTCAACAACCTGTTTTCCCTTCGAGTCTTTCCTCAGAAACCATTGCCCCCTCAGGTTTTTAGCAATCCCCAATCTATCTAGACAACCCTCATCAACAATCCCACTATAGGTTTGCTTTTCTTCTCCTGATGTGTCGATGTCAAAGGCTTCAAAGATTTTGGGCAAGAGGTTTGCATAGGGTAAAGACATAGGCCGAGAGGAGGTAGAGACATGGGTCATGTAGTCAAGGATGAGTTTGGGCAAGTCAGGCTTGTATCCGTTCATGATTAGGAAAAGGATCTCGAGAAGATTCTCGGTCACCAATTCCCTGGAATGGATGCGTGGGAAGATACAACGAGCCAGAATGGTGAAGATGAGCTTGGCTTGAAGGTTTAGGGCAGTGTGAGTGGGTTTGAGGGTGGATGAAGATCCAGGGCCTTGAGATTTTAGGAAGAATTAATCTCGTGCTCGTGAGAGACACTCAAATCGGCTTGGGAATTCTTTTGGGGGAATCTCAGTTGGAAGATCAAGGATGAGGGCAAGGCTTTCAGGAGAGAGGCGGATTCGGGTGTTCTTGACCTTGGAAACTAGGGTTAAGGTTCCATTTACCCGATGAACAGTAAGGTTGGCATAAAAGAGTCGGGTAAGTTGGGGATAGGCAAAATTGCCAGGGTTGAGCAAGGTCTAGAAACAGGTAGATTTGAGGAGGGAAATGCAGGGCAAGGGCATGGTTTGGAGGAGTTTGAAATCGATAGCATCACAGAAGCATAAACGACGGTTGCAAAAGTCCTGTTTCCAGGACTCCTCAACCTCTTTAGAGCAAAACCAATTAGGGGAAATGCCAGAAGATACCTGGGGAGGCCGAGCAGGAGCAGAAGTGGCTGGAGCTTTGCCTTTGGATTTCCTGATCAGAGGTGGTGGAGATGGTGAGTTCTTGCTGGAATCCTCGGAATGTTCTTCAGATTCCTCTATGATTTGCTTCCCCTTGTTGGCCGGCATCTTGTACCTCTTAGCAGAAGGTGCTGGAGACGGAGATGCTGAAGAGCGTTTTAATCCCACCATTTTTGGTTTCAGAAACAGAGAGGGTTTTAGAAACTCGGAGTGAGAGAGAGAGAGAGAGAGAGAGAGAGAGAGAGAGTGAGGGTGGAGTGGATTAGACCGTGAGGAGGGAGAGATTAAAAAGAAAAAAATCTGGAAACAGAATCGTCTCCCTACTTTTTCAAATTGGCAAGTACAGATTCATTAACTCACTTGAATAGTAAGTAATGATGATCTGATTTTTCTAAACCCAAAGTGTCACATCCACTTGCAAAAATTAAAGAGATTTGGGATAATTTTGAAATGGAAACCAAAATATATGAAAACCGATTTTTTGAAAGGGGTAAATAAAATCAAAAGACACTCTTGTTGAATATCCATAAGATACTAACAGAGTTTGATCCAATATAATTTTATTCGGATGATCATCTCGAAACCTTATGAAGTCAAGGCCTTGAGATGTCATTTGAATTCTGAACTTTCATGTAGGGAGTAATTACTCCCCCTAAGAAAGTGCTTCCCTATTAAGCATACCCAACTCCAGTCTAATAAAGTTGAAACGATCTTCAGGGAGTGGTTTAGTAAAAATATCAGCTAACTGAAAATAAGTGGATATGAAGGATATTGATACATCACCTTTCTCCACATGATCTCTTATAAAATGATGTCTCACATCAATGTGCTTGGTTCTCGAGTGCTGCACTGGATTTTTAGTGATGGAAATAGCACTAGTATTATCACACAAAATAGGAATACCTTTAAGATCAATTCCAAGGTCTCTAAGTTGTTGTGCTATCCAAAGAATCTGAGAGCAACATGCACCAGCAGCAACGTACTCAGCTTCTGCAGTTGATAAGGCTACTGAATTTTGTTTTTTAGAGTGCCAACTTATCAAGGAGGATCCTAGGAGTTGGCAACAGCCAGAAGTGCTTTTTCTATCAACTTTGTATCCTGCAAAATCTGCATCTGAGTAGCCTTTTAAATGAAAGTTACTCTGTTTGGGATACCATAGCCCAAGGTCTTGAGATCCATTTAGGTATCTGAAGATTCTTTTTACAGCAATAAGGTGAGACTCTTTGGGGTCCCTTTGGAATCGAGCACACATACAGACACTGAACATTATATCAGGTCTACTAGCAGTAAGGTATAGAAGAGAACCAATCATACCTCTGTACTCTTTTTGGTTTACATTCTTACCATTCTTATCTTGATCAAGGGAGAGAGTGGATCTCATAGGGGTCTTTGCTACATTTGATTGTTCCATTTTATATTACTTTAGTAGATCCCTGGTATATTTCCCTTGATTCAGAAAGATACCCTTACTTGTTTGAAGAACTTGTAAACCAAGGAAGAAGTTTAATTCTCCCATGAGACTCATTTCAAATTCTCTGCACATAATTTCAGAAAACTCCTTGCAAAGGGAATTGTTAGTAGCACCAAATAATATATCATCTACATATATTTGAACAATCAAAAGATCATTTCCACGAGTCTTGATGAAGAGAGTTTTATCAATCAATCCTCTTTGAAAACCATTTTCAAGAAGGTATTTGGACAATCTTTCATACCAAGCTCTTGGGGCTTGTTTGAGACCATAGAGAGCTTTATCCAATTTATACACATTATTAGGAAATTCTTCACTTTCAAAACCTGGTGGTTGAGCAACATAAACCTCTTCTTCTAAGAACCCATTTAGGAATGCACATTTGACATCCATTTGAAATAGCTTGATACCCATGAAAGATGCAAAAGCAAGTAATATTCGTATAGCTTCTAACCTGGCTACGGGAGCAAATGTCTCCTCGTAGTCTATACCTTCTTCTTGATTGTATCCTTGAGCAACAAGTCTTGCTTTGTTTCGAATGATCTTGCCTGCTTCATCCAGTTTATTCCGAAACACCCATCTAGTTCCTATGACTGATTGGTGTTGTGGCCTTGGTTGAAGAGTCCATACCTTGTTCCTTTCAAACTCATTTAGCTCATTTTGCATGGCAGTGATCCAGTCCGAGCCCTTGAGTGCTTCGGCTGGGGTTTTTGGTTCTACAAGAGAAAAAAAAGCATAGAAGGCACAAATATTCTTTAATCTAGATCGAGTTTGTACCTCAGATGATGGATCTGATATGATATCTTGAGCTGAGTGTGAAGAGGCATGTTTGAACTTTCGTGGCTTTGGACCCTGATCATTTGAAATAGTAGCAGGTCTCTCTTCAAGGTCTTGAGAGATAATTTGAGTGTTGGATTCTTCAATGACTGAATTCTGACTCTGTAGTCCCTTCTCAAGGTCTTGAGATAGCTCGTTGGTATCTTGGATTTGTTCTTGCATGTTTCTTTCTTGGTCCTGCTTATTTTCATCCTTGTCCTCTTCTTCTCCATCCGAATCATGATGATTTAGATTGAGATCTGCAACACCTTCACTTAACACACCATTGTTGCTTTCGTTGAATACCACATGGATACTCTCCTCAACAATTTTGGTGCACTTGTTATAAACTCTATAAGCTTTGCTAATAGTAGAATAACCAAGGAAGATACCTTCATCACTACGTGCGTCAAATTTCCCAAGATTATCTTTGCCATTGTTATGAACAAAGCAAGTGCATCCAAAAGGTTTGAAGTAGGAAACGCTAGGCTTTCTTCCCTTGAAAAGTTCATAAGGAGTCTTTTTCAAAATGGGACGAATTAAGCATCGATTCAAAATGTAGTTGGTTGTATTAACAGCCTCAGCCCAGTAGATTTTTGGCAAACCATTTTCCAAAAGCATTGTCCTAGACATGTCCTCCAAAGTGCGGTTCTTTCGTTCCACAACTCCGTTTTGTTGAGGAGTTCTAGGTGCTGAAAAGTTGTCTGAAATTCCATATTTAGCACAGAACAAATCAAATTTAAGTTGATCAAATTCTCTACCATGATCACTCCTAATGGAGACAATAGGTATGTTTTTCAAGGTCTGCAACTCTTTGCAAAGTTTAGAAAACTCGAGCAAAGCTTCTGATTTTTCTCTTAAAAAGGAGATCCATGTAAAACGAGAGAAATCATCAATAATAACCAGGATGTATTGTTTACCCTTTGGAGATTTGACACGCATAGGTCCACACAAGTCCATATGTAACAACTCAAGAGGGCGAGAGGAACTTACAACCTTTTTAGGTTTGAAGGAGTTGCGTGTCTGTTTGCCTCTTGTGCATGCATTGCATAGATCTTCTTTCTTGAAGTTCAGATCAGGCAATCCTCTAACAAGGTCTCTTGTTTTGAGTTTATTGAGGGTGTGCATGCTTACATGACCTAGTCTTCTATGCCATAGGCTAGGGTCTTCTGTCAAGACCTTGAGACACTTGAGTTTTGTACCTGTAATATGATTAGCATTTACAGCATAAGTGTTGTTGTGCCTGTGAGCAGTGAGGATTAGATCATCAGTCTCTTCATTCCTGACTTCACACTTGTGTCTGTCAAAGCCAACTTTGTTTCCTCTGTCACACAACTGAGAGACACTTAAGAGGTTATACTTTAATCCATCAACAAGATAAACATCCTTAATGCAACTTTCTGAATTACCAATATTACCAATACCAATAATGTTGCACTTCCCTTTATTACCAAGAGTGATTGTTCCAGTGGTTTGTTCCTTAAGATCTTGAAATAGAGATTTTTTCCACTCATGTGTCGTGAGCATCCACTGTCCATTATCCATTTTGGCTCTTTGCTCTTGATGATATCCTATAGTACCAACATCAACCTTTCCAGCTAGACCAATACATAGTTTTAGATTCATAAAGAGGATAGACCATGTTGGGTAGTCTTGTCCCTTTAGGAACCCAAACTTGTTTTATCTGTTCATTAAGTCGAACTGGAAATGTATTTCTAATGATGTAGGGATCTTTTATCCTATATGGACAAGTTTCTCTAACATGCCCTTTCTTACAACAATGGAAGCAAGTAGGTGAACGCCAATAGCCTTTAGCTTTAACAAAAGTGGTACTAGGTTTCTTTGGAAAATTCTTGTTGTATCCAATACCACTTCTATTAATAGAGAGTTGTTGTTCACCCAACATCTTATCAAGATTAGCTTTAGATCTGGTGAATTGAATGAGTGAAGTCTGCTGGTCTTGACACTTATCGGTTAGCTTTGCCATCTCTTTCTCTAAATCCTTATTACGATTCTTTAGAGAGGAGAGGCTTTGCCTGAGATCACAATTTTCGGAGCTCAAGGTCTTGACTTTAATGTCAAGGGCTGACCGAGATGTTTCAAGATTTTTCATTTCCAGCGACATATCGTTAATACATTTCTGTTGATCTGCCAGCTTTTCCTTCAAGGTGTTGATTTCACTGTTGTAAGCATCTTCATTAGAAATCATATTTCTTAGGACTTCAGAAAGAACATCGGGAGGAATAGACATTAGGTTTCTTACCACTTGTTCAAGGTCTTGAGTCTGTGATCCTTCGTGTTCAGCCATAAGACAGAGATTTGCCTGTTCTTTTTCGGTGTCTGAGTCACATGATGAATCTGAGTCACTCCAGGTTGCAAGCATAGCCTTTTTCTTTTGTTCATATTTCTTGAACTTATTTCTTTTCTTCATAGCGCACTCCTTTACGAGATGATCTGTCTCGCCACACTCAAAACATGTTAGCACTTTTGGCTTCTTTGACATGTTGGGAGACTTGCTTTTGAATCTAGATGAGTCGGTATTTTCACGGTTGGAAAATTGTTTTTTCATCTTCAGAATTCGAGCTAATCCCCGTGTGATGAGGGCAAAGGGATCATCTTCGTCGTCTGATTCATCACTCTCAGATTGTGAGTGATCTTTCTTAGCTTTGAGAGCAAGGTTCTTTGCTGTTGAGGGTACTTCTCCATCTTCCTCGTTTAATATCATCTCATGAGTAATAAGTTTCCCGAGAAGATCATCTAATGGTAGTGTAGAGAGATCTTGAGCTTCCTCAATTGCAGTAACCTTGGGACCCCACTTGATTTTTGGAAGGCTCCTTAGAACCTTTCGAACCTTTTCTCGGTTGGAGAAGGTTTTTCCAAGTGAGTCGAGGTTGTTTACAATTTGAGTGAATCTTGTAAACATCTCTTTTACTGTCTCATCAGGATTCATCTTGAATAGTTCGTATTGTCTAAGAAAGATATTAATCTTACTCTCTTTGACTTGACTTGTGCCCTCATAAGTAACTATAAGCTTGTCCCAAAATTCCTTGGCACTTTTGCAAGCTGAGACACGGTTAAACTCATTAGCGTCGAGAGCACAATATAGTAGATTCATAGCTTTGTAGTTCTTAGCAATGTTCTCAAGATCAGTCTGATCATAATCAGACTCAGTTTTATTAACTTGCTTTCCATCGACAATCTTTTTAGGAATGTGTGGTCCATTCTTGACCAGGCCCTATAGCTCAAGGTCTTGATCAATGATGAGCATTTGCATCAGTGATCTCCAGTGGACAAAATTATTGCCACAGAAAAGTGGAGGTCTATTGGTTGACCTTCCTTGAGCAAAACCTCCATCACCTATGGTAGACATACTGAAAACTCACAAGATTTGTTAAATCAAAATAGTGAGCCAAGCTCTGATATCAATTGAAGAGTCTATAAG
Source organism: Persicaria tinctoria (assembly GCA_037127255.1). Taxonomy (NCBI): domain Eukaryota; kingdom Viridiplantae; phylum Streptophyta; class Magnoliopsida; order Caryophyllales; family Polygonaceae; genus Persicaria; species Persicaria tinctoria. The sequence goes on along the minus strand of JBANSL010000016.1, from coordinate 54,269,752 downwards.
GCGATGAATAATACTCTAGAAGGGGGGGGGGGGGATGAATAGAGTATGGACGATTTTCGCAACAATAGAAATTTAGTGCAACTTGTCAAGACCTTGATATAGGCTATCAGGACTTGACAAAGTAAAATCGAATATGCCAATGTAAATGCGGAATATAAAAGATGAACACACGAATTGTTAACGAGGTTCGGCACCAACTGGCCTACGTCCCCGCCTAGGATTATCCAATCCGTAGGATTCAAACACTTCTTATTTCACTTCTCTTGAGCCTAGAACTTCCTAGAGAAACTTCCTTTTCTCTATACAAAGCCTCACCGCTTCTATTCTAGCTCTCAACCTTACAAGTGAAATAAAAGCTCACACCACACACTAAGTGTGCTTTGATCGAGTATGAAAACTCTAACTGTAAAATGAATGACTTGTACAATAAGTGCTAGTGTTTCTCTCAACTCTTAAACAATGATCAACAACTAGGCTTTTGAGAATGTAAGAGAAACTTGACGAATGCTTTAGGATGTTTATGATTTCTTGAGTGCTTGCTTGGTTAGTTCCCATCCTTCTTAGCCTTCATCTTTTTATAGTCGGAACACTTGTAGAGTTTCTTGGAGGGAAAACCGTTTGAATTTCAAATTCTTTCCAAGACATTTGAATTCCTTCCAAAACTGATTTTTTGTGTGCCTTCCAAGATGTTCCATCGACTTTCTTCTTGATCAAGTATGATCAACTATGGATCGATTCTTTCCTTGTATACAAAGTGGAATCCTGAAAGAACTTCCATAATATATCTAGTACATAAAGTGGGTTAGATGAGAAACTTATGAAAAAATCGATAAAGCCCAAATCACATCTCATAGCCCAATATAAAGCCCATTATAATTTAGGCCCAAAAAGGTTGGCCTCAGATTCTTTCCTGTAAGAGAACAAGTCAAAATAGAGAAATGCATAAGTGATCAAACATTTTAGTCTGAGTTTCAAGACCTTGAAACCCAGCCTTTTGTCTTTCATCATCCTTTAGATCACCTGTACGTTAGTTCTCAAGATCTTACAATCAAGGTGGAGTCTTCAAAGCAATTAAGCACAAAGAAGTCAAAACATTGTAATAGGAATAAGAACTAGATTAAGAAATTGACAATTCAACAATCAACGATCCAAACTGTAGGCGAAACCTTGAGAGTTTAGTTGCTCATGCTCAACGACGCTCTCAACAATGGAATAAAGTGCATAAGATGAATGAAAGAATAAGTAGAAAAGCCTTAAATAGTCTAGAGAAAGTCGGCCGAAATAACTTAATAGAAAACCCTAAGTAAAGTCCGAAATCGGTATCCAGCTACTGCACGGGCCGCAGGGCGGCCGGCGATCAGCGAAGTGCTCCGTTTCTCCTTGCGAGCCGCGGGGCGGCCAGCGATGCTGCGGGGTGGCCTGCGATTCTTCCGAGCTTCTTTTTTGTTTCCTTTAGCAGCTCCTTCTATGTGTCTTCCTTAGCTTATTTTTCTCTTTTCAAATCCATTTCATCTCCAATCTACTTTACCTTAAATAAACCATAAAATCATGTAGATTCCGCCTCTTCTAACTCAACAAGTGATAATGCAAATTCAACTAAATAAATGCAATATTCACAATTAAACTATGCTAAATGCAATCTATTATGCAATACTAAATATGCTCTATCAAATTCCCCCACACTTGAACCTTTGCTTGTCCTCAAGCAATAGAAAACTTAACTCTGCAGCCCCACAGAATAGCAATTAATGTATCCACACCTCAATATTCTTTAAGTGCATTAAAACTAGCAAACACAAAAGATTAATAACATCATAGCACATAATTGGAATAATCAATGAAATCAGGCAACCATATTCATTCTAGACCTCAGAAAGGATATGTGTTTCACTCTCGCTCAAGTGTTTAGGTTTAAATGTTTACGCTCAAAACTCAATCTTCAAAAACTTAGCTACAAGAGTCTTGCACCAGTGTTATAATTCTCCACCGCTGGTGACTCCATACACAACAAAAATCATGAGGTCTTTCAATTGGGTTGTAATGGGGCCAAGGTAGAACATATAACGTATGGAACAGTTTTGGTCATGTGGTGCTCATAATCCGGGAACCAAGGAAGCTACCAAATCATAGAACCACTCATAAACTTCTCATACCAAATCTCTATAATGCCAAACAACACCAATCTCAAGCATAACACTTTACAAACCAACTCAACTCATTCCTTTATTCTTCTCTTTTTTTTTCTTTTGTTTTTTTTTTCATTCATGCTATATCAACTGATTTTCCTTGACTTTTACCCCTAAGTGAATTTTATCCTCCTTAGGTCCCAAGTAATGAATGTACTAGCAAGAAACAAACATCTCATATATGTACCAACAAACATACAATCCACCACTACAAACCATCATCCACGATATAGATATTCACCAACTATTCCTAAATTCTCGGATGGGGTCAGGATATAATTGGCTATGGAATCATCTTGTGGAGCTATAAAAGAATAGGCAATAGGCTCAAATTGACTTCAAGCATAGGACTATATATAAGGTGGGAATAGAGTCAAATAGGGATAATAAAGGTGCCTCAATCATGTTTAAGTCATGTGCAGAAATCATAATATGCAGCCTTGAAAAAGATATCTAAATGCAAGCCAAAGAGGAAGCAATTGAAGAGAGTACACTCAACAAGAAAGAGGACTAAATAAAGTGCAGTCCTGAATAGGCTAAAAATAAGCTCACCGGGTCATGTCTAGAACTTCAAGATCACCCAAAAATTCAAGATTTTATGTGCTCAATTATTAATCAACCATGTCCACCAAATAGTATAAAAAACATATATCAAAGGCTTCAACAATCCAAGCACATCATGGGGCATAAATCTCAATAGATAAAATAGAGGACAAACGACATCCATATGGGGAAATAAGACCTATTCCTAATAATGCAAGAACTAAAACTATTTTTTTTTTCATTTTTTTTCTTTATAATAAGAAATAATGGTAAAAACTAAATATGCATACAACCAATAGAAATACACATACAACCTTAAAACTTAAAATGCAGTGCAAATTAGAACAAAAATACAGAGAGTTTGCAAGTCTTCTCCCCCACACTTAGTTCTGACATTGTCCTCAATGCAGAAAAGAGAACAAAAACATCAAAATAAAAATAAAAGGGAAAAGAAAAGAAACAACTGACATGCTCACTGCTGAGGTGGTGGAGGCGGCGGATATGGTGGGAACTGTGGATAGGCGAATCGATAGAAGTCCTCTTGCTTCTGCCATATCTGCTCCTGCATCCGTCGAATCGCCGCCTGGCTCTCAGAGACCTCCTCCAAGTGAGAAGTCAAGCCACGTACATCACGACGAATGTCGATGACCTCCACGTACAACTGCTGGTTGTGGTCCCACATCACGTCTTGGCGCTGGGACATCCGCTGCTGGTTCTCCCACATTGCGTCATGACGACGCGACATCATCTGCTGATGCTCCCACATTGTGTTCTGCTGGAGATATAAATCGGCCATCTTCTGCTCCAACGTGTAGCTTGGACCAGCACCAGCTGTGCCAGTAGGTCCAGCTCCACCACCTCCAAAATCCGTCTGAACTCTGGGAACATCCTTAGCATCTTCCTGCTCAGCATCAGCAACCTCCTCCTCCTCATCATCATCATCCTGATCCATCTCATCTCCCATATAAAAATCAGCAACTGTAGGGCCAAAAGGGATATGACGGGGCAATCTTAACTGGATCCTCCCCTGATGGCCTGCCCTCCAGATCCACATCGGTGCTCTGCCCTCCAGGTGGCCAGCTTTCCTCAACTGGGCCTCATCATACAAAAATGAGCCATGCTGAGCATCATGGACAGTGCTCACATCGATGCATGTGCGAGCTATGAGGGTGATAAGACCCCCAAAGCTGATGGTTGCCTTGTTGCGCTTCTCCAAGATATCCTTGCAGTTCAGCAGAAAAAGATACACCCAACCTGGAACTACTAGGCTCTCTGGCGTCAGACACCATAGAAATGACATATCATTCAGCGAGATCTTGTTGACCTCCGCCTGAGCAAAGAAGGTTTTCGCCAGAATCTTGTGAATAAGTCGTAGCGCAGGATGGCGAATGCTGGAATTGTACTAGCCCTTCTTGGCCTCAAAAGACACCCTAGTAGATGACATCCAGAAAGCCATAGGGCCCTCTCCCTTGCAAACATCAAGCCACCCATCAGTCGGCGCAGCAGTACTAACCAAAATCTGAGTCAATCTCTCCTTTGATAGGGTGAAATCTCTCCCAAGCAACCGAAAATCAATAGATGCACGGTTCACACTCAAAGTTGCTAAAAATTCTTTACATAAGCTTCGATAAGTAGGGGCATTCTTCCCTAAAAACTGTCCTAGGCCCCCATGCTCTAATAATTGCATCGTGCATACATCCATTTGTAACATTCTAAGCGTAGGTTCATGAAAGAATTTTGTTACAAAGAAATTTCTAGTATTTAGAGCATTCCATCTCTCCTTCTGATTTCTACTCATTCCATGTGGTCTCGACATTATGAATCGAAGCTAAGAGATTACCAAACAAGAATGAAATAGAAGGAAAACTCACAAACGGCGAGCTACTGTAGAGGCCGCTGGGCAGCCAAGGAGGGTGACGGGGCGGCCGGCGACGGGGTTGGCCACGGGGCGACTCGACTGGCGATGGGGCGGTCGACGATTTTCCGGATCTGGGCACTCCGATGTCGAATCTGCTCTCCGACGTCCTAAATTCTCTCACTCCAGCGTGGATCCGAAAGAACCTCCTTGAAAACCTCGGGATGAACGATTTATGTGTAGATCTAGAAGAATGGGGTAGTGGGGTGGAGTTTTTATGTGGAAGGAAGATGGGAATGTGAGAAAGGAGTAGTTTTGTGGAGATTTAGGTGAAAGTTAAAAGCTTGGAGGGGGAGTTTTAATGGAGGTTTTGTAAAGGGAGCTTGAGGAAGGAGGAAGAAGATAGAGGATAGAGGCGACGGGGGCGGCTTGGAGATAGAAAAAGATAGGAGATAGGGTTTTATGTGTGTATCAAGTGGGGGCCCACACAGGCCCCTAAAAAATTTCCTATCCGGCTGAGGCCGCGGGGAGGCCAAGGCAGGCGACGGGGCGGCCGGCGATTCTCGCGAAGGGACTTCGCTGTGACTCGGCCGCGGGGCAGCCTGGCTGGCGACGGGGCGGCCAGATACTTTTTCGTCCTTTTCCTTTGTTCTTCCTCCCTGCAGTGTTAGTATCCCAAACAAAAACCAAAACCAAAATAAAAAGTAGCAAAATGCACAAATAAAATAGAATCTAAACTACTTACCTTGGGTTGCCTCCCAAGCAGCGCCTTTGTTTATCGTCGTCGGCTCGACGTTATGACCCCCTAATTATCCTCAGCACTTGGTTAAGTAAGAACCAACTCATCACCGTCCTGTTTGACAAAATTCTCATAATAGGGTTTAACTCTATGACCATTTACCTTGAAGATGTCTCCATTCCTCTCATTTAGTAGTTCTACTGCACCATGAGAAAAGACATTAGTAATCACATATGGTCCCGTCCATCTAGAACGAAGCTTACCTGGGAAGAGTTGTAGGCGCAATTGAAATAGAAGGACCTTTTCCCCAACTTTGAGGTCCTTTCGCAAGATATGTTTATCGTGCCATGCCTTTGTATTCTCCTTGTAGGTGACGGAGTTATCATAGGCATCCAATCTCAACTCTTCCAACTTCTGCAACTGTAGTTTCCTGAACTCCCCAACTTCATCAATCTGCATGTTGCACTGCTTCACCGCCCAATATGCTTTATGTTCAAGCTCGACAGGAAGATGGCAAGCCTTTCCATAGACTAATCTAAACGGAGACATCCCAATGGGAGTCTTGTAAGCCGTTCGATAAGCCCATAGAGCATCATCAAGTCTGACACTCCAATCCTTCCTGTTTGGGGCAACAGTCTTCTCCAAGATAGTCTTTATCTCGCGATTTGACACCTCAGCTTGCCCATTGGTCTGGGGGTGGTATGCAGTGGACACCCTCTAAGTCACATGATATTTTTTTAAGAGCGCACTCACAGTCTTGTTGCAGAAATGGGTCCCCATATCACTGATTACTGCTTTTGGGACTCCAAATCTAGGGAATAGCTCATTGAGGAAACCTGCAACTACTTTTGAATCATCAGTTCTGGTGGCCTTCACCTCCACCCACTTGGAGACGTAGTCCACCGCAAACAAAATATATAGGTTTCCAAAGAAGTTAGGGAATGGTCCCATTAAGTCAATGCCCCAAACATCAAAAATTTCACAAAATATCAAGCGAGTTTGTGGCATCTCATTCCTCTTAGAAAGATTCCCAACTCTCTAACAGCGATCACAAGATTTGCAAAAAGCATAAGAATCACGAAATATATGTGGCCAAAAGAATCCTGCATCAAGTACCTTCCTAGCTATCTTTTGTGGTCCAAAGTGTCCACCAGATTCATGGGAATGACAAAAATTAAGGACAGATTGTACCTCATCGCCGGGAAGACACCGACGTATCACCTGATCTGCGCAATGCTTCCATAGGTAAGGGTCATCCCAAACATAGAAGCGAGCATCGTGGCGTATCTTGTCCTTCTGAGCCTTTGAAAAGTTGGGTGGAAACTCTTCCGACACTAAAAAGTTGACCAAGTTAGCAAACCAAGGGCGTGTAAGAACACTCACCTTGAGGAGAGATTCGAGTTCAGATTCTGCAGAGGCCGCGGGGTGGCCAGGGCTGGCTGCGGGGCGGCCGGCGATTGCGAGGAAAGCTTTCTCCGAGGATTCGGCTGCGGGGCGGCCTTGGGTGGCTGCTGGGCGGCTAGAGATTGCGAAGACCTGTAGAAGCTCTTCATCGGGAAAGCTCCCCAATATGCCTTCTTGTCCATTCTCCTCCTGCACAATACGACTTAGATGGTCAGCAACTAGGTTCTCAGCACCCTTTTTGTCCCTGATTTCAATGTCAAACTCGCTTAAAAGCAAGATCCATCTAATTAGTCTTGGCTTAGCCTCTTTCTTCGTCAATAGGTAACGAAGTGCTGCATGATCAGTATACACAATAACTTTGGTACCAAGTAAATAAGATCTAAATGTCTCAAGTGCAAAAACTACAGCAAGAAGTTCCTTTTCTGTGGTTGAGTAATTCCTTTGAGCTCCATTTGGGGTCATAGATGCATAGTATATTACATGAGAGCTTCTCCCTTATTTTTGTCCAAGCATGGCCCCCACAGCATAGTCACTAGCGTCACACATCAATTCGAACGGCTGAGACCAATTTGGTGCTTGTATGATTGGTGCACTAGTAAGACAAGTCTTTAACTCATCAAACGCCGTCCTGCACTTCTCATCAAAGGCAAATGTAACCTCCTTCTTCGGCAGTTCGCACAAGGGTGAGGTGATCTTTGAGAAGTCCTTAATGAACCTACGGTAGAATCCTGCATGGCCTAAAAAGGAACGCACTTCATGAACATTAGTAGGATAAGGCAATGATTGAATGATGTCAATCTTTGCCTTATCAACCTCAATCCCTTTATGGGAGACAATGTGACCCAAACCAATGCCTTCCTCAACCATAAAGTGACACTTTTCTTAATTGAGCACTAAGTTAGTGTCAACACATCTTCTAAGCACAAGCGCCAAATGGTTGAGGCAAGCATCAAAACTATCACCGTGGACTGTAAAGTCATCCATAAAAACCTCAATAAATTGCTCTATATACTCAGAGAAGATACTTACCATACACCTTTGGAATGTCCCAGGAGCGTTGCACAAGCCAAAAGGCATTCTGCGATATGCAAAAGTGCCAAACGGACAAGTGAATGTTGTCTTTTCTTGATCCTCTGGTGCGATGGTTATATGAAAGTACCCTGAATATCCATCTAAAAAGCAGTAATATGGACGACCATCAAGTCTTTCAAGCATTTGATCAATGAAAGGTAAGGGAAAGTGATCTTTTCGAGTTACCGCATTCAGCTTACGATAATCAATGCAAACTCTTCAGCCTGATTGGACTCTGGTAGGGACCAACTCACCTTCTTGATTCTCAACCATTGTAATGCCTCTCTTCTTTGGTACTACCTGCATTGGACTAACCCATTGACTATCAGAGATGTGATAGATCATACATGCCTGAAGGAGTTTGAGCACCTTCTTCTTCACTACATCCATCATAGGTGGGTTGAGTCTCCGTTGAGGTTGCCTTGAAGGTTTGGCTCCCTCTTCTAATAAGATCATGTGCATGCAAGTAGTTGGGCTGATTCCCTTGATATCCACTATTGTCCATCCCAGAGCTGTCTTATGCTCTTTGAGCACTCCTACCAACCTATCTTCCTGTTCTTTGGTAAGCTTGTTAGAGATGATGACAGGCAAGGTGTCACCCTCCCCTACAAATGCATATTTCAGATGCTCAGGAAGAGGCTTGAGCTCAACTTCAGGTGCCTGTACGATAGAAGGTAATAGCTTTTCATTTGGAATGGTTAATGCCATAAAGGTTTCTTCTTGCGATTTGGAAGGGAGGGAAGACAAGTCTCTTATGGTATCTTGCAAGTTAGTGGATAAAGCATAATTCAATGAGAACTCCTCAATAGGAGTTTCTAAAGCTACCTGCAGGTCATCTACACAACTCATGTCAAAGGTATCCTGCCTACAAGTATCAATGGCATCCATAAAGCATAAGGAATGATCATCAGAAGGGAATTTCATTGCATCATATATATTGTATTCAACCTTCTCACCATCGAATTCCATTGTCAAAGAACCAGAATAGTCGGAACAAGAGCTTCCTTGGAAACAACAACCTCGTCCTCCAGGGACGGTATCGCAACAGTGACTCGACATTCAATTCAAGCTCTGGGACAGGCTCTGTCGCGGCGGCGAAACTAGGTTCTTGCGGTGGCGACTCGCGGCTCAGGAGGGGTCCAAGGGTAGGTTTAGTCGTGGCAGCGAGAGCCGGATCTCTCGGCGACGACTCACGACAGTCAGGTGTAGGCTGGTTTGGTTCTTTCGCAGCCGCAAATTCAACATCTCGCGGCGACGACTCTGGTGATTTCGGCCTTCCTTTTCTGAGTTCATCATCACTCTCTACCCAATCTTCCACTACTCCTTCTTGAGGATAATTGAAATGTAGAACCTTACCACTTCTCAAATGTATGGTGTTGACATTCTCATGCGGCGGAGGCGGAATAGATTACGATGTTAGTGAGCTCGACGTCTTAGCTTTCAACTCACTCAATTCAAGAGTCAATGGTCCCACGGTCTTCTCATAAGTAGCCATCTTGTCCATAAGCATCCTGATAGTAGCATCACCCTGAATTGGATTGGCTTGATGAACATGCCTTTGTTGGTTTTGAGGCCTCCTCTGCTGGAATGAGGCTTGATTATGTTGGAACCTTTGGTCCAACCCTTGGTAATTATTGAAATTGGGATTGTAGGGACCGTTACCAATGTTTTGACGAGGACCATAACCTCCCAAGTCATTGACATCAGCGGCATTCTCCTGAATCTGCGGGCATAAATCAGTCGAATGTGTCGGATCACTGCAGACTCCACAAGAATGATGCACTTGATTAACTCCATGATTAATTCCTTGCAATGCCATGGTGAGTCTATTCATTTGCTCCCTTAAATCCGAATAATCATCTTGTGGCGGATTGGCTTGCATCCTTAAGACTCCTCTAGCACATAGAGTCCTAGAGTATTGCCGAGATGAATTTGCAAGCCTCTAAAACATATCCATAGCCTCATGTATTTGGTAGGAGGATTATCGTCATGTGTAAACCTCCCCCAAAATAATTCCAACACAATTAACTAAGTATAGCGATAAGCGTAGGGTTGAACCCACAGAGAAATCTAGGGATCAATCTAAATGCTACTTCACTTAAAATGTGGGAAATAAACAAAGAAACATGGGAAATAGAACTAAAAGATCAAGATTGCAAATCATGTAACAAAGCATAAGAATGATGGTTTTAGTAACAAATCAATGGAGAAAATAGTTCCACCTGCGCATTCATAGACATTGGTTGGCTTAATTGGTCCTAGACACAAGTTGTTTTATTCCTTTAACTTTCATTCATCCCATCTTAGTTTGAATAGATAAAAGTGCAATGAGCAAAATTAACCCCTTACACCTTTATGCAACCTAAGCACGGACAAAGGTTTAACATAAAGATAGCACAAGTTCCTAAGAATCTAGGCATATGACTAACACTAAGTGAACATGGTAACCGATGTTTAATACATATGTTGAAATCTCTACTTATTCATGATCAAACGAAGGTTCTCACAATCCTAAGCATGCTACTACGGAATTCATTCAATGACGAGAGAACAATAACCTAGCAAGACACTATTATGATGGCCAATCACAACAATATCGACAATATGCTCGAGAGAAATCAAAAGAACAGTAGGAAACAACTAAGTTTAAGCCTCACAAACCACCAACAAAGTCTCCGAAACACAGGTGAAACAAATAACAAACATAGCCACTCATAGTGTACCTAAATCTCCTTCGAATTGATGGAAAAATAAGCAACTTTGAATGGTTTATTGAACTACTGTGAAAAATCTCTCAAGGTATTAGAAAGAACGTCTCCAAAAGTCTCTCTATATCTAATTCCGTGGCTCGTCTTGATAGGAAAGAAAAGACCCCGAAAACCTAGATACTTTCCTTCAAGATAATGCGGAAATAATCCTAAAATGATATAAAATAATACTAATTAAGTATGAAAATATCTTCATTAACTAAGTATAAAAATATCTTCATGAGTGAAAATAACTAAGTATCAAAATAACTAAGTATAAAATAATACTAATTAAGTATGAAAATATACTAAAACTAAAAATAATACTAATTAAGTATGAAAATATCTTCATTAACCCCAAAGGATTAAGTCTTCAAGAGAATGGATCGAATCTCCCACCGAAAACATAGAAATTGGATCTTGAACTGATATTTTCTGGACGAACTCACCGGTGCGACTAAGAACCCGCGGCCGCGACTCAGTAGGGTTCAGCAATCCTCTCACGGGAATCATCTTCACAACGTAATGGGAAATCTCGCGGTGACGACTCCATGGCTCGTGGCCGCGACAAGCGGTCTTCATGTGTTCTCTTCGCTGCCAAGTCTTCACGGTGGAAATTGGAGTCTCGCGGCGACGACATAGGTCTCGCGGCCGCGACTCTGGACATATGTGTTCCTTTGCTCTTTCTTCTCTTGGCTTTTGCTTTCCTTGCTTGCTTTTCTCTCATTTTCTTCTTTTCCTTCACTCGTATTAGACTTTTCCAAGCTTGCCACAAGCTGGAACTACGAACCTACATAAAACATTCGAAATATCGTAGTTTCCGAACTCTCCAACCAGAAGAGCAAAATACGAAATTAACTATAAAACGTAACAAAACGACCATAAAACACAACTAAAACTATCCTATAATGCCTATCTAGATATGCATTATCAAAAGTATTTGCTCATGAATGCCTCATATAGTTGGTTCCATGTTGTAATGGAGTTCTCAAGTAAGGATCTATACAAAGCTTTAGCCTTCCCGTGAAAAGAGAAATAGAAGGCATATAGACGAATGGCCCCTTGAGAAACGTTCTACATATGCACTGTGCTCATGTTGTAGCATGTTGTAGTAATTGTGTCTAAATTAACCAAATCTAGACCCTTTAAGCTCTTTATAGACCTTAGGAGAAAATTAATTAAACTATTGCTATCGCGTTCCGCCTAACCGATTCACACCTAAGAATCTACGATAATTTATTAATCCTCAAGAGTCCTCAACAATTGTTTAAATGTCACAATAACAATTGTTGATTCCTCAAGTTCAATCTTAGGGTTCCAATAGACACAATTCCCCTTTTGGGTTCATGAAATCCATCCAAGTATCCAATTTCAATTCTCAGCGGTAGCATCTTGAATCTAAAAAGGATTCTAATCGATTGACATCAATAAGATTAAGCAACTAGGATCAAATCAATTTATAAAATTCAGACTAAGTTCAAGCAACCATCGAAATCAAACAATTTGCGACATTGTCGGGTTCACCCTAAACCTGAAATGGGAGAATTTAGGCAAGCATGGAAGAATTCATCATCAAATCACTAAATTGAAACATGGAAATTCATAGAAAAGAGAAGAGTATGAGGAAAATACCATAATATAATTGAACCAATGACATTTCTAAACAAATCTTCACAAAGTAACCCAAATGTAACTCAACAAAGGATCTTGAAAATGAACGTCCAAACGAGGGTTTTTCTAGAGAGCTTCAAAGATGTGTTTCCACCCCTTAAATAGTATCGGACAATCCCATAATATCATAATATTAAACCCCCAAAATAATAATAAAATAATGCCAAAAGGTTCTGGTCGAAGCCAGGGCGAATTCTGTCCGAATTGCATGTCCTAAATAATGTAAACTATGATGACATCAATAAATGAACTTTATCTCATAGTTAGTTGATTTGTTTCATGGAAAGTTATTTGGTTTTTGTTGTACCATGTTGTCCACAAACTTATTGCAAATGTTTCTTTTTCGTCCTTATGCAATGCTACTCCCAGTTGACCCATAATTCGTCTGATATCTTTTAATGTGTCTAAGAGAAGACTAATTATCATTTAAGCCTTTTCATTATATAGACATCATGTATCTTCCATAAAACCACATTCAAATAATCAATGTACCTCATCCTCAAAATATTTATCATAAAGAATGCAACTTTTGGGAGTTGGAACTCCTCTATTCGCTAATCTTTCATTTATGGGACTTCATGTTTTGGCTAATTTTCCACATGATTTTTTTTTAATTTTTGGGATGGTGCTCAGTTTCTAAATCCAGTAATTTAGGTTATCATTGATTCTATCGGGATTAGTTATAATCTTCATTACACTGGTTGTGGTCAGCCACTCTTCCTTATCTTGCCACCAATATAATATGTCTAGGAAAAGGTTGGTCGGAATGGGGATATCCATTATTTCCCTTACAATGTCATTGTCTAGCTCCTTTAATAGTTTTTCCTTCTACCATTTCCCCCTTATGATGTAGTCAATGACTTTTGTATTTGTGTCGATTTGTTGAGCAAGATCGATTTTATTGTTTAGATGCATGGTCGATACCTAGTTGTCCTTCTAAAAATTGATTGATTTTCCATTTTCAATAGACCACACCAAGCCTATTTTTAATTTTTCAATTAAAGAGCTAATATTTCTCCATTGCGATGATGCATTGCCCTTTCTCTTGTATTGTAGGATATTGGTTTCCATTAAATATTCTTAAATGATAATATATCTTAACTCAATGGTTCTCTGGTTCAGCGAATATTTTCCACAAAAGTTTCATCTAAAGAGCTTCATTCATGTCTCTCTATTTTCTTATACCTAACCCACCCTTATTTATAGGTTTGCAAATTCTATACCAATTTGCAAGTTATCAATGGTTTATGCTGAAGGTCTTTATTCTAGAAGAAAGCTCTGTTTATCTGATGTAATTCCTTATATATCTTGGTTGGAAGCATAAAGCTTTGCATGGTGTACAATGGTTTGGAGGCTAAATTTGAATTGATAAGGACGATGCGTCCTTGATGTGAAAGGGCATTAACTCTCCATTATAAGAGTTGATCATTTGATTTACATATGACACTTTTGAAAGTATCTTTGTTGACTTTTCCATTTATGATAGGACACCCTAAATAATTCTCCAGAGATGTGACGTGTGGAATTTGAAGAGTTTTAGTTAATGTCTATATTCTAGAATTTGGTACTCATCTTGTTGTTTAAAAAATGGATTTATGAATATTAACTTTCTGCCCTATAAGGGGAGCGTATTCATCAATGATTTCTTTTATTCTTTGACTAGCTCCTACAGATGCATTTTCGAAGATAATTATATCATCAGCAAAGGCAGGAAATGGTATTCTAGGACCCCTTTATCCAAACAACAACAACAACAACAACAACAATAACCGCAACAACCCAATATATAATGTGATTAAGCAGGGTCTGAGGGATCAGGATGAACGCACTCAAACAAACGCAGTCTGGACTCCCTCAGTTTGTCCACAATACTCGCAACTCCAACCTTACTCCTTATATCGACATTTCTGATTATGTCAAGTCTTGTGTGCCCACTCATCCATCGCAACATGCTCATCTAAGCCACTGATAAATTCTGTTCTTAAACTTTAATAATAGGCTAACACTCAGAGCCATATAGTAGAGCATGTCTAACTACCACCTTGTAGAATTTCTCTATTTGATATGTGTTTTATTATAGTTCCTCATTCTCCTCATTCATCACGGAGGGTTCTAGCTATCAGCTCAAGGTTACTTAACCAGTCGACTCTTTTTATTCCATGTCTTTTGAGTCTTTTCTTTATGTCTTTTGTATCTCTTTCTTGATATTCTTTTCTCCAATTACTCGCGTTCTTGCAGCGGAGATGATTTGTCTAACGATCTTTTTGTGACGTCACCCTGAAGCAATCTTGTGAAAGTATAGCTATAATTTGTGTTAGCAAGTTTGATATGTTTAGTTTTTGCACGTTGATTCCACAATGCTTTGTGGTATTGCAATAAGGACTCTTTATTTTTTAGGAGAGTAGTTTGTTTTGTTGAGATAAACAATTCTCTATTTTGAGATGCTATACATTGTATCTTGACCAATTTGTCATCCACCTCCTTAAGTTGACGAAAAATATTTCCAAAAGTCTTCCAATTCCACTCTTTTACTTTTGCCTTTACAACTTTTATTTCAATATTAATTTCAACATCACAAAGCCATTACAGTTATGTAAAGGCCCGGGATTATAAATCTCAAGTTACGTTGTAATGGTCCGAGATTAGAGATCCTGAGTTACGTTTCGAAGGATAGAATCCTTCATTCGGATCTTGCACACTGAGTACATATTGAAATTTGAAAAACGAATATTAGTAGCAGAAAGTGGGATTTCGAACTCAAAAATCAGGAGGTCCGTTGGAGACCTGAGGTAAAACCCATGTACCTGTCATATGACCTAAGTCGTGAAAACCATTTTAGACTTCAAACCCAAGCATAAGTCTAAAACGAGATACATAGTGGTGCCAAAATAGAGCCGAGTTAAAACTTAGTCAAGGTATCCAAGTCCAAAACAATCATAGTTTGGGGAAGTCAGAGTCTCAACTCTCTCTCTCTCTCTCTCTCTCTCTCTCCACCATGAAAAAGCCCCCCGATTATAGAGTCCTACATCATCATCATCATCAAACACACATACATCAAATACCTAAAAATATTAAGTGGGCATAGGATCGATCACATGGAGGCTCGCATTTGGCTGGTCCTTACATATAAGCACACACATACGCTATACCTAATATCATGATTCTAATGCAAGACATGAATATTAACACACAAGCATGCTTGTTATATATATATATATATATATATATATATATATATATATATATATATATATATATATATGTATGTATGTATGTATGTATGTATGTATGTATGTATGTATGTATGTATGTATGTATGTATGTATGTATGTATGTATACATATGTACACACACGCACACACGCACACACGCGCGCGCGCACACACACACACACACACATATATATATATACACATACATATACATATGTATACATATACATATGTATACATATATATGTATACATATATATATAACAAGCATGTATACATATACATATATATACATATATATGTATACATATGCATATATGTATACATATGCATATATGTATACATATGCATATATGTATACATATGCATATATGTATACATATGCATATATGTATACATATGCATATATGTATACATATATATATATATATTAACACACAAGCATGCTTGTTATATATATATATATATAGGTAAAGGTTCAATTGAAAATGAGGCTTGAGGTGAAAATTTTGCTTAAAGTGAAAATGGGCTCTTTTATAACATGGGTTGCTTGATCATTTAAGAAGGAATCCGTTTAATTTATTTACCATCGTTCAGCTCATTTACTCATCTTCTTCTCTCTCTCTCTTTCCGCGCTGTTCACTTTTCCTTCTCTCGAGAGATCTTCGTTCTGAAAATCGCGTTTTGAGCTCTGTTCTCCATGGATTCAAATTCGAAAGGTTAGGGTTTTGAACTAATCTTCGTTATTGTTTGTTACATTACTTCGATTTTGGACCTATTTTTTGTGTTCGTTCTCGATCGTGAGGTGTATTTTAGGGTTTATGTTCTTTAGGTTGCGATTCTGTTTCTATTACGAGATTTTTAGGTTATTTGTTGAATCTGGAGCACTGATGTTCTCTATTTACGTTAAGCATCGATTATTGTTTGTAAGATGTGTGTGTTTTTGGTCTTCTTTTATTCTTCGTTTTTTCTTAGGGTTTGCATGTGTTTTGGAGATTTGTGCTTACTGTCGTTTGTTGATTTTTGAGTTTCTTCTTTCTTCTGTTGTTTATTGAGTACATTTTCCGTAATTTTGTACTTTAATGTGTTTTGTGCTGTAGTGTTTTGTTGTTTTTCAGTTTTATTCATATTTAATGCACTTTATTTGTTGTCTTTTGTGTTTGATGTTATAATTTTTAGCTTGCTTTTGTTATTTGTCAAGGGAAACGTCCACGTACGAGGTCCCAGTCCAATTCAAGTATTGTTCCAACTACAACTCAGAAACGATTGAAAAAATCTGGTTCAAAGCTTCATGTCGTTGATTTAGCAAATGATTCTGTAGATCTATTTGATTCCCAAGCTGAAGATTCACTTGACTCTGAAGACACACATCCTCAAATTCGACGTTCTCGGAAGGATTCTGCTTCTCCTAATGTTGCTGGTGATGTTCTGTCGCCCCATGGTACTGTTAATGAATCTGCTTCTCAAGGGCGTACTCCTATTGGGGCATCACCAGAGGTTTTATCCAGAAGGTCTTGCACACCAAAACTTCTGTGTGTTGGGGACACTAATGTTGGTGGAGTAACTGAAGAGGGTAATGGTGATGAAGTTCAATCTGAAGATGTGGAGGCTGATGATGCAGGCAATGGGAAGGATACTGATGCTCAGGTTGAGGAAGAAATTGTTGGACTGGAAGGTGTTCGTCTTGAAGAGCCAGAGGTGGGGGATCAGAATACTGATGTGCTAACTCAAGAAGCTGATCATGGGGGAAGGGATTTGTTTGTCAAGAAGCCAAGGAAGACTAGAGCGAAACAGTTCCCAACATTGAAGTCAAGATCCAACATCCGTATGTTTGTATCTGCTCTTAGTAAATTGAATGAGAAGCAAAAAGAATGCATTAGGGGCATTGGATTTGGGTTTTTATTTGATCTGAATATAGAGTACATGCCTCTGTCTTTGGGATTCTTGCTTGTTGACAATTTTAACCCAAACAAGTGTTGTTTGCTTATGAATGATGGTGGGAAAGTTGAAATAAGTGATATTGATGTACACATTACGTTAGGATTGCCTTTGGGAACGAAAATGGTGCCTAAGAAGACTTGCAAGGAGAATTTTGATGATGTGAAGGATTGGAGGACATCTCTTGGGACTGTTGATCATATAACCCCTTCTATTGTTATTAACAAGCTAGTAGGTGATGTTGATTGTGGGGATAAATTTGTGAACAATTTCCTTGTGGTTTTTCACTCTTTGCTTGTTGACAGTCCTGGGAATGGGCTTGCTAATCAGAACTTGGATAGATTAGTATCTGAGTAGGGTGATTTCAAAGATGTGAACTGGTGTGCCTTTTTATTAGAAAGTTTGGTTGATACAAAGAATGTGTGGGAGAAGAACAAAGATGGCCACTTCCAAGGACCTCTGCTATTCTTGATTGTGAGTGCAGTTTATGTGTTTTGTTTTGTAATTTTGTTTCATATTGTTTTAATTCTTTTCACATATGTTTTGATATTGTTTTCATTGTCTGCCCTGTCTGTTTTTAGTTGCTTTATATCGATCGGGTCAAGTTATTTACAAGTGCTGCTTCTAAGAGGGCGTCTCGGTCTTTCCCTGTATTTGTGGGGTTGACATCTGCTTTGCTGCGTCAACGTGAGACTGATGACATTGAAAGTGGTGGTTTTGGGCGTGGGTTGATTCAAGAACGTCAATCTCTTCCCTCTACTCAGGGCAATCCGGTGTCCGCTCAAACTGTTCCTTCGCCAGCCCCTAATCAAGACAATGCTCAACCTTCCGTTGACGACCCTTCAATTGGAAAGGCTACATCACCCCTTGAGGTTTCTTAGATTTTTTCATATTATTTCTATTTTGATTCATAGTGTCAGACATTGCTATGTGTATTGCTGTTTGGCTCCTCGCCCCCGATTTTGCGTTTATATTCATGTTTTATTCAAATATAATATGCTTATTTGCAGCTAATCCTTTTTGTTTTGTTAATGTTTTATTGTAATCCCCTTTGTTTGTTTCTTTCATTCTATCTTATATATATATATACATTTTGATGCTAATTTTCTATTTTTTTTTATTTTTGTACGCATTTAATTGGTGAATTTTGTAGTAATTGTGTGTTGTGTGTTTTGTTTTTGTTTTTGTGCGTGTGTTTGCATTTTTAGGCTTGGATACAATATTTTGTGCAAAAGACATCAGTTCTTGCCAATGCCATTTCTGATTTTGCTGAATTTTCTACCTAAATCCCTCTTGAGATTCAAGCTGATTCTACAGTGAAGACACTTCTTAGTGAGGGTAATAAGATGTTAGGGTTTGTGTGTTCATCAGATCATCCTAACCCTAATCATGCTGATAAGTCGTATACTGATGATTCTCCAGCCTCCCAATTTTGGTCAAGTCCTGAGTTGATTGAGTGTCTTAATCAGATTGAGTTGGCTTATAAGAACAGAGTGAAAATGAAAACCAACTTTGTTGATGATTTAACTTCATTTGACATATTTGGGCCTGATCCTGCATTTAAGTCTGATGTTGACACACAAACTGCGTCTGAATATGCAAAAAAGACTGTTAAAGATGCATCAAAGTCTTCTGCTGCCACTCAAGCGATGCCAGATGTAGTTGTCAATATTGGTAAAGAATATGTGAATGATATGCCTCTCCCCCAAGGTCATGTTGATGTCCCTCCCCACCAACCTTCTGTTCCTGGCCCTTCAACCGGTGTCTCTTCTGTAAGTGCCAATCCCACTGCGAAACCGTTGGTGTATAAAAAGAAGATGAAGTCTCCTATTCCATTGCCACAACGTAAATCTTCTCGTGTTCCTAACTTAAGTTCAATAGCTGGGAAACAAGATGCGGGTAAGGAAGAAGATGTTGCTGGTAGAAGGTCTTCCAAACCTTCATTAACCCTCTGGAGTCCTTATTTTTCAAGAGTTGTTGATATTGCTGATGCTATCTCTGGCACCAAGCGTATTCTGTCTGCCTATTTATCTAAGAAGACAGCTTCTCCCATGTAAGTTTATGTTTTTGTTACTATTTATTTTAAGTTTTATTTTTTGCTTTATTATATTTATGTGTTTCATATTATGTCTAATATTTGTAGTGAGGTCCTGTTTAAATACAAGTCTGTAGAAGTGCATAGGCATGATATGAAAAGTCTTGAAGATGATTTCCACGTCTCCTATGGGGTTATTGCTGGACGGTGTGCCGTTCTCAACCACAAAGAACAATTCAGAAGTGATGTTTCTCCACTAAGGTTTTTTGTGCCAGTTCATTCGTCTGTAAGTATTCTTTTTATTGGTGTCTTTTAGTTCTATGTCCATCTTACTCTTTCTTGTTTTGTGTTTTTTTTCCCTAACAATTTTTATTATTAATTTTATTTATGTTTGTTGCTCTGTTATGTAGGATTATCCCTCTAATGCATCTCTTGATAGCTCTGTTAACCAGTATCAAAAGTTTTCTATCCGGCTTGAGTCTTCATTGGCAATGGCTCCTCATATTGCTTTAAACGATGTTGATATGGTACCTTTATTGTTTTTTTTTCTTTTTTTTTGTTGTTTTTTTAATATATATATATATATATATATATATATATATATATATATATATATTACCTTTTTCTATCATTTTTTTTATTTTTCTTAGTTTTTTTAAATGTATGTTATTTTGTGCATTTTTGCAGTTTGTGTTTGCTGTTGAGCGTGAAGAAGAGTTTTTCATGGTAGTCTTCAATGTTAAGACCAAACTTACCCAAACTCTAGATGTTTTTCCTCCTGTCTCTCCTCCTACTGGCTCAATTTTATCAACAGGAGAATGTTTGGTGAGTTTTGTTATTTTTTATGTCATATATTTGAAATTATAATATATTTCTAATTTATTCAACTTTTCCCTTTTTCTGATTATATAATTATTTTTATGTTTATAGGAAGATTTGCTTGGTGACTATTTGAGGAACAAAGGATTAAAGGTTAAGTCAGACTCAATTACAAAATCAACGTCCTCAAATGTTGCTCTTGCATGGGCTGGTGATGATAAGAAGATCCATTCGGGTGTTTGTCTTATGAGGCACATGGAAACTTTTATTGGAGTTGAGAAGGGATTCAAACCTGGATTTGATAAAGGGAGAGAGAAGAACATATCCTAGCTGCGACATAAATATTTGGCTGATATTATATGCTCAGATCTAAATGAGGTGCGCACTCAAGTTATTGAAGCAGCCAAGTCTCACGCAAAACTGACATTAAAAGGAGTCCAGGGTCAGAAGCTGCAGTTTAATTGATATTCACTAACTACTGTTAACATTTAGCCCCATCTATAAGTATATATCTGGTATATTGTAGGATGTTTGGTTGTTGTGGACAGTTTAAACAATGTTTGAACAGTTGATGTAGGGTATACCCATTTTGGGCTTTACTTGTTATGGAGGTATAACTCTAGTCCTATCCTATGGTGCTACTCTGGTACATTTTGTGAATTGTCTGGGAATTAACAACTTAGGTTTTTGGAAGATCTTCTGTTGAGGAATTTTATTCCTATTTAGTTATGATGTTGCTTCTTTATGTTTAAGTATGTTTGTATATGCTTTGTTTTTGTTTCTGTGTTTTTGTCATGTGTTTCAAATTTATAAATTCACTTATTGAACTTAAATCTGTCAGGTGTTGTGTTCTTTGAATTTGTAAATAAAGAGTGACCATTCTAGGGTTCGAATTGGGCACTTAACAGGTGTGGTGTTCCATAAGTCTCTTATTGTGCAACAATAAATTCACGTTGTGCAAATATAAAGATACGTTGTGCATATGTATCAGTATATATAAATAAGAGTTGTGGTATTGTAAATTAATATTATGCAAATATAATTGGTTTTTGTGCTAACACACAATCATGTTGTGCATGTGCAGTGATATAGTTTTAAAATATTTTATTTCCTTCTCCCTATTTTGTGATTCATTTCCACTTAATGTTTGTTTTATCTATAAAACGTTTTTTTTATAGATAAACCTCATTTAATTCATTTTTCAGTTGTGATGGTCATATCCTCCCATTTGTACAAAGTAACTCTTTGTTGTTCATATTTAAATTTGTATTGTGCACATTTATAATTATGTTGTGCTGTACACAGGGATCCCTAAATATGTAATATTCCGATGTTCAGTTATAAATGAATGTTGTTCATCTTTAACTATCTTATGTTCAGATATAATTGAAAGTTGTTTTTATATGGGTTAGAGTTTCTGGGGTTCATATATGTCTCCAAGTTGTTGTTATATGTTTCATTTATATTTTTTTAGTAAATATTTATCTTTTTGAAGTGCATTCTTTGGAGTTTTTGTTGTTCAAATATAATTTGATTTTGTGCTAACAAAAAATCATATTGTGCATGTGGAATAATATAGTTTTAAGTTTTTTTTTATTTTCCCTCCACTTTTATTTATTTACTTATTATTAATGTTTTTTATATGTTTAAAAGTGGTTTTTGGAGTTGTATTGTGTTTTTAAATCTTGGAAAATGAATTAAAATAACTGTTTGTTGTTCACATTTAAGAGTGTTTTGTGCACATATATTAGTATGTTGTGCTGTTTCCCAAGACTTCATGAAAATGTAGGATTCTGATGTTCAATTATAAATGAATGTTGTTCAACTTTAATCGTCTCATGTTCAACTATAAATGAAAGTTATTTTTATAAATTTGAATTTTCTTGTGTTCATACATATCTCCAACTTGTGTTTTCTCTCTCATTTTACTGCTGTTCATCCATACTTTATGTTATTTTTTAATGCATACTTTTATAGCAGTAATTGCATATTTAAAATGCGTAATAAATAAAATAATACGATGAAATATTTTATAGTAATATTAATACTGTCAAATTAAATGTGGCAATACTATAGAATAACAACTTGTTCCCTACCACATAAAATACATATTTTTGAAATAGAAATTATATTTGAAGGTGCAAATTTTTTTTTTGATGCCCTTCTACTTAATCTAGATGCCAAGATATTCATTAATCTTGGCCCTCCTAGTATTTTCTGATTCAATCAGTCCTTCAACATGTGCAGTTATGAACCCTTCAACCATCTGCAATGTATCCTCCAGCCTCTCTTGTTCTTCAACCAACTGCATACATTATTTTCAAGTTAACATTTATATTAGAAATATCAAAATATTATTTAAAAAAGAATTGAAATCTTACCCTGGCCTCCAGATCATTGTTATGTGTTCGTCGTGCTTCAGATATATGGTATTCATTCCCATTCATTTCCTGCCTGACTGCATCGTAATAGGTCTGATGAAATTCAGCAAATGCCATGTAATTTTCTCTTTCCCTTGTGGTGAACGTCTCCGCTGCTTCTTCCAGGATTTTCATGTGGTATCCCAGGTATTGGATTTCATCTAGTGCGTCAATCTCCTTGTAGTAATTTTCTGTGAACTCTACTGGCCTGATCCCTGCCATTTCCGATTGACTGACTTTGGAGGTGTTTGAAATGGAAAGAGGGAGAGAGCACTGGTTATCAGTTTTTGCTGTTTAAATTGTGCCATTCTAATGGAGGGGTGTCTCTGTATATATAGACAAATATTTTGCAGTTTCGGCAATTTTAACTTCCTCCTTTAAGAAGTTTTAACTTTCTATTAACTGCTTTTTGTCTTAAAAGCCGAGAGGCCCAATGCATGTTTATCTTTTTCTTTACCCTATTATAGGTCCTAAAAACTGTGTGTTCCCAATGTAATTGTGATTTAACATGTCTAACTTTTTCTGTTTCACAGTTAAAAAGTGCTATTCTAATAACCAAAATTGCATTTATATCCTTGTGTTGTTCACATTTAATAGAGTTTTGTTCGCGGTTAATAGACCGTTATATTTTGTCCGTTTTTCTAACTGTTTTTTGCCTGAAAAAACCTGTTATCACCTATGCATGTCTTTCTGTTTTTTTTTTAATTTTTGGTGGAAAACTATATTTTCCTAATATTGCAATGCTTGTTGATATTTCCTACTAATAAGTAAATGTGTAAACACATATCATTGTTGTCCACTTATAATACTTAAAAGTCAAAATAATGGTAAATCATCATAAAATAGTGTTTCCTTCACCAACTATCGAAGACTGTTGGTGATCCTTGTTGTAAACTATTAATAAGTAAAAGTGCAACTATAAATCCTTGATGTTCATAGATAACAGGTAAAAGTGCAAACAACCTAAAATCAAAACAAAAAATTGCTTCCTTTCTCAACAGCCAAGTGTGTTGCTTGGTGCTCTCATTTTTTCTTTTCTGGGCAAGTTCTGCTGTTGTGAGGAGCATATTGATTGCAGATAGAGCATACTCTTTTCCCCCCTTTTTTGTGTTTCCATTGATATCTCCTTTCCACTTTTCAATCGCTTCCCACTCCCCTTTGTTTTTGCCTGTGTTGGATCATGAATTGTAACATTTTCAGATTTGTGAACCCCAGCAAACTCATCGAATATACTTGTTTTTGAGTTGGATGACGATTCTGAATTTGTTGCTGATATCAGGAGCTCCTGTTTTGCCTTTCTCAAGGTGTCTGTGAAATGCTTTATTTGCTCTGTATTGCCCTTAATGATGTCTACACATGAATGGAATTCTGCTAGCATATTTGTGAGCATTAGTTTTTGTTCCTCCTTCTCCCTTGACTGTCTAACAACACCATTATCCAGTGTATAGACATTGCTTAGTGTTGCAGCCTTCTCCACTTGTAAATCTTTCAAAACTACTAATATGTGCATGCATGGGTATCCATTTCTGATGAACAAGTTGCAAGAACAGGAGCATTGATGATTAGCAATCTGGTGCTCAACAGTGTACATCTTTCTGTTTTGCTTCTTCAGAGTATACACTTCTAT